>CM057050.1:28386682-29586682 GCA_029948455.1 Solanum rostratum | reverse complement strand
TTTGTTAAACTCAACAAATAAGAAATGTAAATTAAGCCACCTTGAGCTACTCAAAATTTGTCTTCCCAAGGGCCACCTTGAGCCCATCAAAATTAATCTTCCCAAGGTCATCTTGAGCCACTCAAAATTTGTCTTTCCAAGGACACCTTGATCCCATCAATATTTGTCTTCCCAGAGGATAAAAATTTAATTTGGCACAAGAAAAGGTTAACAAAATCTATAAATTTTGTGATATGAAATTAAATATATGTCAAATTCTTTTCGGTAATAACAAATAGTGTAGCTAAGGGTAGGCAAATGTAGTGTCGCATAAATCGAAATAAAAAAATGACAAATCTTGGGTCATGCTTTATTTTTAAAAAAACTACACATGATATATAAATTTTTTACAATATTTTTATCTATAAATTATCACTCCAACTTATCCTCACCAACCTTTTTAAGAACCATGTTTTACAATCCTTTCCTCTCTTTTATTAAAAAAATGTCAACCTCACGACCTCGCAAAACAAAGCCTCGCCAACTCACAGCCTCTCCGGAGGTTGTTGAGAAGCTCTATTACAAGACATGGGACGCCTGTGAGTTGCTAGAGGAGGAAATGTGTGAGCTTTTGATAAGGCTCATTCAGTGGAAGGGTAAGCATTGGACTCAAATGATTTTCTTGGATAATGTCTTCTACTTGATACAAGCATTTGATATCTTTCAGAAAGTCGTGAAGAAGTATACTAACATTGGCTTCAATTTTGAGGTTGATAGAGAGAGACAAATTCTACTATTAATGCAATGCACGGGATTCCAGATGACAACACATCCAATATTGACACTAAGAAGAAGAATCGCCAAGATCACTATTGTTGTAGGTTTGTGCAATAGTATCGTTGGTAATGCAGTGCACGTTGTGGTGATGTTATAAGATATTTTGTTATCATTTTATTTGATTCAAAGCACGGGTATGCTTGTTTATGATGTTGTAAGATATTTCGTTGGTAATACAATGCACGGGTGTGTATGTTTTGATGTTGTAAGATATTTTGTTGGTAATGCAGTGCATGGGTATGTACGTTTTTTTTTGTTATTTGTAATGAAATTGTTGTTTGCTTTAACAGGATGTAGAACCGGAGTAGATGTAATTACTTGTTAACTTAAATTTTGCCAGCCAAATTATTTTTCAAAAAAGTCAAAACTTGAGAAAGAAACAAAGTAATGAACTCAAAAGGTGGGATTTCTTACATTAAAGATGAGAACTTGCAATTGCTATTATTTGTAATCCAAGTAATAAGAAAGTGAATTTACAAACAAAAATGAATTTACAGGGGCACACCCAATTAGCAGTAACAGTGAGTATGAAATCTAGTAATTCTAAAATAATGAAAATAGGAGAAAACAATATTAAACTCCATAAAAAAAATTCAATAATCCATATCTTGTTCGAAGCCGTAAAGCCATAACAATTATTGACACTTCGAAGACATAAAGCCATAACAATTAAAGAAAAAATTGAAACTTGAAGGCAAAAATCAAATAAAGATGGCAATCACACAACACTCAACACTGGGTTGCATCATAATTCTTATCTGGACATTATTTATTTCCACCACCTCTACTAGTTCTTTTACGTCCAACCCATCCCCCATCACCCCTCCAGTGTTTCTTAGGCTGCCTCATAATAAGATGTATTCTATCGACCACCACCTCTCCTAAAATATGTTATTCTGAGCAGGTCTATTTTTGTTCATCTGAGGCCCTGCACATGACCGCACTTCCTTGGATTTCTAATGAATGTAACATTATCGTCCGAGTCTGGATCACCAACGCTTGAGACAGCCATGTCGTCATTCCAATTCACGTATGCATTGAAACAACCTTTCAAAATATTTTTGAAGTCCAGATATTTAACGTTGTTGTCCAACACAAGATCACAGTTCCTATCAAACCATTTCTTCAAGGAATTGTACATATTTTTACTCACCTATCATTGTTGGATAGCCTCCTAAAAAAATTTGCACAAGTGAGGCCGAATTACATCTCATCTTCACTGACGCAAAATATACCTATCGTGACAATCGTTAATTCATTTGAGAGACATAGTCCTCAAAATATGGTAGCAAACGATATCTTCACTTTTAAAATTCCTACAATTGCATTCCAGATATTAGTTGTCTGGTCGATACTCCACAGTGTAAGCAAAATAATTTCCATGAAAATCACTCTTGATTGAATGATCTATTACAATGTACTTCTCAACTCCCTCCACTGCATCAAAATATGGATACTTTTCTATTTCGCAGTGGTACAACCTCTTTAAATGCTCGTTAAGAAAGATATCATAAACCTTTTGGGTGTAATATGTTTGAATCAACATCTCCCAATCAAATCCACTAAAGAGTCGTGCATGCACCTTTCTTGAGTTAGTTTCTGCTTGTAGTTCATTCTCGTATTTGTATCGCAAGGCTATCTCATATTGCTCAACAAACTGCTTTAGAGAGATTTGTCTGTTAATATAGCCAACAAAAAGCATGCATTGACTCACATCTTTGGGTAGACATCATGCCAACCCAAAAGTAGTGCTTGAGAAATACGAGAACCAATTTTTCCTTTCAGAATGTAGATTATCGAACCACATTCTTCATTCAAGCTCATACTTTTGGATGAATGCACCCCACTTTTCCTCGAATTCATTTATGGTGATGCTGTTGAAAAATATTGATATGAATTTTGACTTAGAAGTCCTATAATTTGACACACTCTTTAGCCTTGCAGGAGGCTTTGTCATGATGTGCCAAATGCAATACCTGTGTTTTGTATCTGACAGCACCTCGCTAGTTACTGCCTTGATACTCTCACATTAATCTGTGAGGATAACTATTGGAGGTACATTACCCATTGCTGTGAGCCAAGTCGAGAACACAAACTTGTATGTCTCAATATTCTCACTCGTGATCAAAGCGCAACCCAAAAGAATCAATTGTTTTTGCTAATTTACACCAATGAACAAAGCAAACGGCATGCATCATTGATTTACAAGTAAGTTGTATCAAAACAAACAACATCACCAAACTCGTGATACGCATACTTGCAATATGTGTCAATCCATACTACATTGTGAAGTCCTCCACTATTATTTGTGTCAATGACGTAAAAATATTCATCATCCTTTAGCTGCATATGGGAGAAGAAGTTTAGTATTTTTGCGCCATTCGTGGACAATATCCTCATTTTTTTGTTGAATAATGTAATTTCGACGGTCTTTTGGAGTGCGCCCATTCTATCAGGGCCACCAGCTTCGACTTCAAGCAGGCTTATGCTATTCGAAGGTCTTATTCCTGCAATATCATGACTTTCAAGGCATCTCTTCAATGTCCGGCTTATAGTCCTGTAGCAACTAAAAAAACGAGACAAATGAGGTTCCAATTGGTGATTTTGCTCTGTCACAACTTTTGTAACCTGACATAAACCATCAGATTCCACTAGGCAATCAACTCTTGCTTTATAATCGACCATTTTACTTGTTATCCTAGGTGTTGATTTTCTACTCTTGTCACAAGCAAAAAATACATACATAGCATATTCACAACCTGATTTATTTGTGCTTTTCTTAACAACACCCAAACCAGTCAAAAGACTATGTTCCTTGTAAAATGAGAAGAGAGCTTCAACACTATCGAAATTCATACCTTCAACAAGACCATCAATATATTGTTGCTCTGAAAAATTAACATCATTTTTTGGATATTCTTCATTTTCTTCGGACCATATATCCTCAAAGTCAGATTCTTCTCCATCCAAAACACTTTGATATGATTCTTGCTCCGCTTGATTAGACCTATTCAACTTTCATGAAGCAAGATCAGAAGATTTTCATTCGAACTGTCCAAAAAAGCATCAGGGCCATCGCCATTGCCATAGCCACCGTCTAAAGCTTCATCATGTTCCTTACTTATGCATATCAAACTATCACTTTCAGCTAACCCAAAAACATCATTTAGTATTTAATTTATTTCACTACGATCCATTTTGATAAAATTGTATTACTTAAATTTACAAATAGCTAAACAAAAATCAAGATTTAATTAGGGAGAAGTTCATGAAGTTGGTAATTTTTGGAAGGAAAGCTAAGATGTGGAGGGAAAGGCTAAGATTGTAGAAAACTAGTGGTTATTAACTATTTCATGGCTCTTTTTTTCTTATGTATGTTTGGCATAAGGTGATCAAGAAAAAGACTATTTTGCTTGCAGACGATTTTAAGAGTCGTTAATTAGTTCAACCATTTAGGGGATTAATTTGTAGCCTACTTACCTTTATTATTTGATTTACTTCTGCATAATACCCCTTTATCATCATGAAAAGTATTCTCCTTCTTATTTCAATTTATGTGACACGATTAGAATATTCAAAGCCATCAAAGTTTTTCTTTGATTGAAATTACTTTATAATATTTCTTTTAGTTATTAAATTTCAAAAAAAATCTAAAGTGATCGTATTCGCAATCAAAATTTGGATGTTCAAATGTCGATCGAGAGTCTCTTTGGTCCTTTAGAAGTTATAAATTACATGGAGGTGAATCATGTTTTCTGGTACTAGAAAAATTTATACCTAAGTGGATTAATTCTTTTTGACCCAATGATGTATATTAGTAGAAAGACAACATTTTGATAGTTGTATGAGCTCACTCAATGTGAAAAGTTCCAGATAGAGTGTTAAGGCAATATATACCTTTTACAATTGATGATACATATTCATGGTTAATAATTGGTTGGTTTCTTCAAATAAACCTTTTCACATAGGAGTTGGGACCAATTATATATGTAATTCTCTTAAAAACAACTGACCTTGAACACTATAAATATATAGTGTATATTTTTGGTATCTGTCTGCTCTATGTAGTCACATAAATTAGGATGGAGGAAATAAACAAAATTGTAGGTGGAAAAATGTAAGGACCCATGTTTTCCTAGTGGCATTGCCAAAATGTCCTGAAATTTTCCCCAGTAAACTACTAGGCATCACTCTGCGGAGGAGCCTGCACAAGCCATGTGAAGCCACACCAACCATGTGGCCTCCCGCGGAAGTGAAATTTAGGTTAGTTCACGGTTGGGACAAACTTTGGAACAAATAGAAAATTTGTCAAGTGAAGGCACACGGGCGCTCAAACGGTCTGTGTGGCCTTCCGTGTGAATTATTATGTGGAAATTTTTCTAAGTATAAAATTATCGTCTCGTAACTTTGTCGTGCAAAATTTGTTTCAAGTATCATGACACGGTCGGTGTCATGACCCATGTGGAAACATACGGACCGTGTAGCTATTCGTGTGACACTACTTAGTTTCGTAAGTTTTTCCCTCTGCAGGAGTTTAAGTGTCGGGTCACGATCACTGTTCACGGTCCGTAGGAGTTTAAGTGTTGAGTCACGGTCACTATTCACAGACCATGTAACACTACACGGACCGTGTAATGAGCCGTGTGACCCTAACAGACAAAATTTAGGTCTGTTTCATTAATGGTATATGTGTAAATTCGATTTATTCTAATTACGAATTATGACCTTTTACCTATCCTAAACCCCTAATTCAGCTAATATCCCCTTCCCTCCTACCTCATTCTCTTTCAAACACTTTTACCCTCACAAGATCACCTCCCTATTCCTCTCAATTCTCTTCTCTCAAGGATCAAGCTAGGGTTTCAATTGAAGATTATTCAAGCCCAATTTTTGCTCCTCAATTAAGGTATGTGGGATTGATTCTTGGTCCCTTTCAACCAAGAAGACCCAAAATTCCTTTCAATTGATTTCATGAATTTTAGTCACTTTAAATGTGAGATTTCATTATTTGATATCATTAAATCTAATTGATGTGGTGGGTTGTATTTTACCTATGATTTCAATTCATTTTGATCACTATTATGATGATTTACATTGAGTTATATAGTATGAACATGCATGTCCCTTTTTTTTAAAGTTGACTTATGTATGGGTGAACTATACTACGATTTTACATGTGGTTCAATTATGGGTTTCCTCAATTTCATTTTATGACTGATTTAACTTGAAGCTACGTTACCCATGCCATCCTCACATCATGCATTGCATTACATTCATAAGCATTGGTATATGGAAATTATGAAGTGGGTTAAGCCCAATTATGTTTTATGAAATGATTATGATATGATTTTGGTAAGGCATTGGTTATGAAAAAAAAGTGATCACCGGTATGTCTATGATTATGGCTCTTTGAGCATTATGGGTACTTGCACCATCTTGTATATATATATGAGTTATTCCATGCATGAGCTTTATAATTATGATTTTATGGTTTCGCATTTGAGCCTAAATATGCATTGAACGGTTTGAAATGAATATCGAATCTCTTGAAAGCATGTAGATGTATATAAATATTCAAGTGGGATGTTAATGACTTAGCACCAATGGACTGGGAGTGCGAGGGCTATCCCCAAGGGTCCTCCCCTTTCCTTGAACTATGTGCCAACATAGGAACGATCACCATTACCGAAATGACCGGGTTGTAAGGAATGGTTATTCGTTTATTACGTTTATGATATGATTATGAAAAATCCTTCCGAAATGGTGTTGCCCGTAAGGAAGGTGTCCATCCACCGAAATGGGTTGTCTATAAGGTGTGATGTAGATTACCCTTGGCAAATAATCTTCTTCCTACCGATGGAAGGTCCAAATCAGTCTAATTCATGTAATAGCTCGCATGAGTTTGAATTGTCGCTTATTGTCCATCCAGTCTAATTCATGTAATAGCTCGCATGAGTTTGAATTGTCGCTTATAGTCCATCCCCATTATATGAGAGCATTATTCCATTTCATGCATCATAAATTTCATAGCATCTTGTAAATAATTCTATTGACTGCATAATTCTTCTATATTATGTGTCTTTATCATCTAACATTGAAATGTAGGTTTGGTAAGTCATATGCATTGCATGCCCGCATACTTAGTACATTCAAGCGTACTAACGCATACTCTATGCATTCATGATTTTACCATGTAAGGGGTTGAGCACTTTGATTTTCAACAAGTTGACGAATAGCCCAATCTCTAAGTTTTGTTGTGGTGAGTCCCGTCTTCTGAGGACGAGCCAACTACCTTTATTTTATGTTATTTCAAATGCTCTTATCTATTGAGGGTGAACCCAGAACTTGTCCTGGCCCCATTCCTTGACTAGAGGCATTGATGGACACTATGTGAACTTTTCTGAGATTTGTTATTTTAATTGTTATTTGGCTTATGTATTGTGGGATTAATTTATAAGAAACTCCCATTGACTATCTGAGTTTATGTATATGTTTGGATGCTATTCTTGAATCGATGATGTTGATATTAATATCTAAGGCTTGCTTGGGGACTCTCGGATTCTCATTCGTCGTGTCACATCTAAACCCTAACCCCGGATCGTGAAAAAAGATGGTATCAGAGCTCTAGGTTTATAAATGATACTTGAAGTCCAACATGTTGCGTTGAGTAGAGTCTTATTCATGGGTGTGAAGTGCACCATGCCTATGAATGAGAGGCTACGAAGACATTTTAGGAACTGCCTCATTTCTTCATGTCATGTGTCATGTTGTGGCCAGTATATGTAGCTTCCCTATTCAATGGTGTTGTTGATCCATTTCAGCAAATGCCTCGAGGAAGTCCCCCTCTACCTAGACCGGCTCCGGCTGACAAAGATCAAGTTCCCTACGAGCCTATGGAGGAGCCTATTTCAAACAGTGAGTTCTGCACCGCCTTCGCTATTCTGGCCCAAGTGGTGACTTCTCAAGCAAGGCAGGCTAACTTGCCACGGGATCCTACACCTGCCTCTAGGGTGCGAGATTTCACTCGGATGAATCCTTCGGAATTCTATGGGTCTAAGGTTGACGAGGATGCTCAAGAGTTCATTGATGAACTTACCAAAATATTGAATATCATGGGTGTTACTTCTGAAGAGAAAGCTGAACTGACAGCCTACCAGCTAAACATGTGGCTCAAGTGTGGCATACTCAATGGTCTTTGAAAAGAGTTTGTGGTGGTGATGTCAATTGGGAAGAGTTCAAATTTGCTTTCCTTGATCGCTTCTTTCCACTTGAGCTTAGAGAGACCAGAATGATAGAGTTTATCAATCTCAAACAAGGGAATATAAGTGTGAAGGACTATGCCCTCAAGTTCACGAAGCTTTCCAAGTATGCTCTGTCACTTGTGGCTAACCCCCGTGCAAGGATGCATAAGTTTGTTTTAGGTATCTCTGATTTGCTTGTGAAGGAATGCCTTACAACTATGCTTAAACGAGATATGGACATTGCCAGACTCATGGTGTATGCTGAACAGATCGAAGGGGAGAAACTCAAGGAAAGAGGGGTCTATGATTCTAAGAGGACTCGCTTTGAGGGTGGATTCTCTAGTTCTCGAAGTGGTGGTTTCGGTCGCTTCCAACAGGTCCAAGTTTCCAGTAATCGGGTCGCTAATGATCGGGTGCCTCCTCCTAGAGCATCAGTTGGTGGCGTTCAGGGGATTCCTCTGTGCGACAGGCGTGGGAAGCTCCACACAGGAGTCTGCTGGAGAGATTTGGGTGTTTGCTATGGGTTTGGTGATAAAAATCATAAGGTTGCTGATTGTCCTAGGAATGCTCGTAGAGGCCAAGGTCAAGTGGCCCAGGGTGGGCAAGGACAACAAAGGTCTCCCCAAGGTGTTGCCCCAAAGAACAATTAGTTCTATGCGCTCCATGCCTGCCAGGATGTCGAGGAGGCTCCAGATGTTATGACCGGTATGTTAAAAGTCTTTGATTTTGATGCTTATGTTTTGCTTGATCCGGGTGCAAATTTTTCTTTTGTAACTCCTCTGTTGGCTGTTAAATTTGGTTTGAGTCCCAAGGTTTTGAGGGACCCTTTCTCAATTTATACTCCCATGGGTGAATCTCTTGTTGCACATAGAGTCTACCATGGTTGCCCTATTTCTATGTTGCACAAAAGTTTTCCATGTGATCTTGTAGAACTTGAGATATTTGAATTTGATGTGATTCTTGGGATGGATTGGTTGCATGCATCATATGCCTCGATATATTGTAGGACCCGGAAGATTAAGTTCCAACCTCTCGGTGAGCCCAATCTGGAGCGGAAGGGTAGTGACTCCCTATTAAAGGTCGGTTTATTTCCTAACTTAAGGGGCAGAGAATGATTTCTAAGGGGTGCATTTATCATATTGTGAGGATCAAGGATACGAGATCTGAAGTGCCTACTCTTGAGTCGGTTCCTGTGGTGAATGAGTTTTCGGATGTGTTCCCCGAAGTTTTCGGGTATCCCTCCTGAGAGATAGGTGGATTTCGACATAGATCTTCTTCCAGATACTCAGCCTATTTCTATACCCCCTTATCGTATGGCACCGGTAGAGTTGAAAGAGTTAAAGGAGTAATTGAATGACCTATTGGAGAAGGGCTTCATTCGGCCTAGTATATCATCGTAGGGTGCTCCAGTGTTGTTTATAAGGAAGAAGGACGGGTCTCTTCGAATGTGCATTGATTATAGGCAACTGAATAAGGTGACCATTAAGAATAAGTATCTATTGCCTAGGATTGATGACTTATTTAATCAGCTTCTGGGAGCTACTCACTTATCAAAGATCAATCTTCGTTTCAGGTATCATCAGTTGAAGGTTAGGGAGTGTGATATTCCCAAAACAGCTTTTCAAAAAAGGTATGGGCACTTTGAGTTTGTGGTGATGTCGTTTGGCCTAACCAATGCTCTGGTCGTGTTTATGGATCTAATGAATTGGATGTTTAAGCCATTCCTTGATAGTTTTGTAGTGGTCTTTATCGACGACATTCTCATTCGACTCTTGAAGTGAGCAGGAGCACGAGAACCACTTGAGAATGGTTCTACAAACTTTGAGGGAAAGGAAATTGTATGCCAAGTTTAGCAAATGTGAATTTTGGCTGGACTAAGTGTCTTTCCTTGGTCATGTGGCGTCCGGTGATGGTATCAAGGTGGATCTGAAGAAAATCGAAGCTGTGAAGCATTGGCCCAGATCGTTGACTCCTTTGAATATTCGCAGTTTCCTTGGGTTAGCCGGGTATTACAGAAGGTTTGTTGAAGGGTTCTCATCTATTGCATCTCCATTGACCAAGTTGACCCAAAAGCAGGCTAAGTTTGTGTGGTCAGACGAATGTGAGTGGAGTTTTCAGACCTTAAAAGATCGACACACATCGGCCCCCATTTTGACGTTGCCAAATGGGTTGGAAGGATTTGTAGTGTATTGTGATGCCTCGCGGATTGGTTTGGGTTGTGTGCTTATGCAAAATGGTAAGGTGATAGTGCATGCATCAAGGCAGTTGAAGGTACATGAACGTAATTATCCCACGTACGATCTTGAATTGGCAGTGGCGGTTTTTGCTTAGAAGATTTGGAGACATTATTTATGTAGGGTGCATGTTCATGTGTTCAATGATCACAAGAGTTTGCAATATGTTTTCACTCAGAGGGATCTCAATTTAAGGAAAAGGAGGTGGTTGGAGCTCCTAAAGGACTACGACATGACTATTTTATATCATCCGTGCAAGGCCAATGTTATGGCCAATGTGCTCAACAGGTTATCTATAGGGAGTGTGGTGCATGTTGGGGAATAAAAGAAGGAGTTGGCAAGAGATGTCCACCGGTTAGCTAGGTTGGGTGTCAGGCTGGCGGATTCGAGCGATGGTGGTATTCATGTTCAAAGTGGGGCATAATATTCAGTGCAAATTATGTAAAAGCCAAGCAAGATTTAGACCCATCATACTTGAATTGAAGAAGTTGGTTGCTGAAAAAGAGATTGAGGTGTTCTCCCAAGGGGGAGATGGTGTACTTTGGTTTATTTTTCGAATGTGGATGACCTTAGGAGGGTGCTCACAACTCTCATTACTCCATTCACCCGGGGTCTACTAAAATGTATCGGGATTTGAAGAAAGTGTATTGGTGGCATGGTATGAAGAAAAACATTGCTAAGTTCGTATTTGGATGCCCGAGTTGTCAGCAGATGAAGATAGAGCACCAAAGGCCTGGTGGTTTGGCCCAAGACATTGAAATTCCCACATGGAAATGGGAAGATGTGAATATGGATTTTGTAGTTGGGTGTCACGACCCGAAATGGGGTCATGACTAAAAGACCACTTAAATTCAATCCCAATAAGAAATAAATAGTCACCACATAAAAATATAATATCCCAAAACCTGGTGTCACGAGTATAAAGAGCATCTAATAACTAATTAAATAAATAAATGTATTTCAGTCTTCGAATCGAAATAAAGACTAAACATCTAAGATAGAATCCAATGGAAGCTCGAAGCCCTGAGTCTCACCACTAGATCTGGTATGAACCAAGTGCACAAGCAATTCAACTACCACGTGGATAATCCTGACGAGAATCTGCGGGGGAGAAAGGAGTAGGGGTGAGTACACATAATATGTACCCAGTAGGTTTAACCGACTGGGAATTAGAAATTGAATAAACCGTGAAATAATCTAGGAACGCTTCCACCTGCAACAGAAAAACCAGTCCGGCATCGGTGCCGCCAATTTATATAGGATCGCACCAGCAAGGTAAGCATATAATCTCCCATAAGCCAACCAAAACAACCACAAGAAGTAAAATAAAATGGTATACAATATCGTGCAGTGCAATGCAATGCAAGGTGGTATCAAGACCGTCGCACAGCCTGTCGTATACACCCCCATCGAGCTAAGGCTCCCAGACTAAGGGGACCCATGGGGACCTCGCAGGCCATATACCTCAATCACAATATATCAACTACCTTGCCACCCAAGTGCCCGTGGTCAAGGACTCATGATAAAAATTCGCCATTTACAACTTCCCAAAAATGCCATGATATGTAGTATGAAGATGCATGCAAGCAAGACACAATTATGGAAACAACATTCCTCTCAATAAGCACAAATTTTCTCCCTTTCTCAACATGTCATATTCGCACTATTCTCAATTTAGAATTTACATGCTCTCGAAGCAACACAATAAAAATTATCAACTCAACACACGATATGATCTCATCCCATATATTACAACATAAGAATATTCAATAACTCAATCCCAATCTCAAAGAAGGATAGCCAAACCTACCTCGATGTCGAAACCGCACCCGAACACTTCTACTGAATAGACCAAATCTTGAATTCAACTCCCACAATGAAAATCCTCTATCAAGAACAAAACGTATCCGTCACAAGGAGTCCAATGATGCCCATATTACTATATGTCTAACCTAGACCCAAACTCATTCGATTCTATAGTCAATTCCCAAAATTTCAAGCTTAGGGGTAAGTCTTAAATCCTCCAATTAATATAATTTTAATGGTTACTCATATAATACAAACCCCCAATATTAGTACAAAATATATACACATCCCAAGCCCACAACTTAGTGGTTACAACACCTGAACGAAGAACTCAAAAGCACTAAGCAGGACTGTACAACTGAAATGACGTGCCTAAGTGACTTAATATGCATAAGTAATTGTCATATGAATTATATATATTTTTTTTAATAATCATTTAAAAGAATTGTTAGTAAATAATTTCCATAGTATCTATAGTGCAACACTGCCTCCCCTTTATTAATTTAATAATTGATAAAGTGGGGATAGAAATTGCTGCAGCAGCAAATTGCATCTCTAATTGGATGTAGATTTGCAGCAAATTGCACGCGTGGCTCTTTCTCATCCTCAAATGGATGCAGCCGTTTGCATCTATAAATATATATACATATATATTTTTAAAATCATGTCATTTATCCCACTTAATTATCACAATTCTACTACTTAATATGATACCTATCTATACTAAGTTAAAAATCTTTCTTTACCTGAAGAGGAATTTGGAGATCCGCTCCTCCCTTTTGCCGCACAGTTTTCTCCTCTTTTCTTTTCTCTGTTGCTTAGGTTGTGGAGTAAAATATTAACCCCACTAATTTATTATTTTAATAAATAGATTAAAATGGTACTTAAGTAATTTAACCCTTTGGTCCACCAATTAATCTAATTGTCTAAATTTACCCATAAGTTAAACCATCGTAGTATCAAATGGTCCAACATACCCATTTAAAATTCACGAGAAGGATATTTTAAGAAAATACGAGGACTAATTTTTTTTTCTTTAGATAACCTAACGGGTCATTACATCATCCACCACTAAAAATCATGTTCGTCCTCGAACATAAGGTAGAAGAAAGTACCTGAAGCTTCAAAAAGTTAAGGATATCGAACACGCATATCTGACTCTGTCTCCCAAGTAGCCTCCTCAACAGGCCGATGTCGCCACTGAACCTTAACTGAAGCGATCTCCTTAGTCCTGAGCCTACGAACCTGTCTATCCAAAATGGCTACGGGCTCCTCCTCATAAGTCAAATCCGGACCCAACTCTATGGTATCATAAGAAATAATGTGAGACTCGTCTGGTATGTATTTTCGGAGCATGGAGACGTGAAATACTGGATGAACAGCTGACCATCTAGGTGGCAAAGCCAGCTCATAAGCCACCTCACCTACTCTCCTAAGAATCTCGAACGGGCCAATAAACCTCGGGCTAAGCTTGCTCTTTTTCCCGAACCTCATCACACCCTTCATGGGAGATATCTTCAACCACACATGCTCGCCAACCATAAACTTCAAGGGACGAACTCTCCTATCAGCATAGCTCTTCTGCCGACTCTGGGCTGTCAATAGTCGACTCTGGATCAGGGGCACCCGCTCCATAGCATCTCTGAGCAAATCAGTGTCTAATGCCTCGACGGTGACTGAGTCGAACCACCCAATAGGTGATCGACATCTACGCCCATACAATGCCTCAAATGGTGCCATCTGAATACTGGAGTGATAACTGTTATTATAAGCAAACTCCGCTAAGGGCAAGTGTTGGTCCCATCGAGCACCAAAATCAATCACACATGCCCTAAGCAGGTCCTCCAACACCTGGATGGTCCGCTCGGACTGACCGTCTGTCTGAGGATGAAATGTCGAACTCATGTCTAATCGTGTACCCAACCCATGCTGCAATGCCTTCCAAAATCGGGAGGTGAACACCGAACCTCGATCTGACACAATAGAGATAGTCACCCCATGCAATCTAACAATCTCACGTATATAGATCCTAGCTAGCTGCTCCACACTGTGGCTAGTCCGTACTGGAATGAAGTGAGCTGATTTGGTCAACCTGTCTACAATCATCCAAATAGAGTCAAACTTGCCCAACGTCACGGGTAATCCAGTCACAAAATTCATCGTAATACGCTCCCACTTCCACTCGGGAATGGGCATCCGCTGCATCGGACCTCCTGGCTTTTGATGCTCATACTTAACCTGCTGACAATTCAAACACTTAGCCACAAACTCCACAATGTCCCTCTTCATCCCATACCACCAATAATGTTGCTTCAAATCATGAAACATTTTTGCTACCCCAGGGTGAATGGAATACTTAGCACAATGAGCCTCCTCCAATATCAAGCGAACCCAATCACCTACCTTAGGCACACAAATGCGCCCACTAATTCTCAAAACCCCCTCAGAATCAAGAAAAGCTGACTTAGCTTCGCCCCTCAACACTTTGTCCCGAATCACACATAATTTATCATCATCAAACTGGTGAGCACGAATCTGATCCATTAATGTAGATCTAGCCTCAACGAAGGCCAACACACTGTGAGATGGGGAGATGTCAAGTCTAACCAATTGTCTAGCCAAAGACTGAACCTCCAAAGCTAAAGGCCTCTCCTCCGTTCTAAGATATTCCAAGCTACCCATACTAGAAGGATTCCGGCTCAAGGCATCCGCCACCACATTAGCCTTGCCAAGGTGATAGAGAATAGAGATATCGTAATCTTTCAGCAACTCCAACCACCTGCGCTGCCTCATGTTCAAATTAGGCTGAGAGAAAATATACTTGAGGCTATGATGGTCTGTAAAGATCTCGCAATGCACCCCATAGAGATAATGCCTCCACAACTTCAAAACAAATACCACCCCGGCTAACTCCAAATCATGAGTAGGGTAGTTCCGCTCATGGACCTTCAGTTGTCGCGAAGCATAAGCTGTAACTCTTCCCTTCTGCATCAACACTCCACCTAAACCGACACCCGAAGCATCACAATAAACAACAAAGGCTACACCTTCCTCGGGCAATGCTAAAATAGGTGCTGAAGTCAATAACTCCTTGAGCCTCTGGAAGCTCGCCTCACATTCAGCGGTCCATAGAAATGCAACTCCCTTCTGAGTTAGTTTAATCAAAGGAGCTGCGATAGAGGAGAATCCCTGCACAAATCGACGATAATAACCTCCAGCCCAATAAAACTTCGAAACTCAGTCACTGAAGTGGGTCTTACCCAATCATGAACTGCTGCAACCTTGGTTGGATCAACCATAATACCATCCTTAGTCACCACATGACCCAAGAAAGTCACAGACTCAAGCCAAAACTCGCATTTGGAGAATTTAGCATACAGTTTCTCCTCACGCAATCTCTGGAGCACGGCCCTCAAGTGACGAATATGGTCCGCCTCACTCTTAGAATACACCAATATGTCATCAATAAATACAATCACAAAGGAATCCAGGTAAGGTCTGAACACTCGGTTCATCAGCTCCATAAAAGCGGCAGGGGCATTAGTCATCCCAAATGACAAAACCACAAACTCATAGTGCCCATATCGAGTCCTGAAAGCAGTCTTAGGGATGTCTGACTCCCGAACCTTCAACTGATGATACCCTGACCTCAAATCAATTTTTGAGAACACTGAGGCACCCTGAAGTTGATCAAATAAGTCATCAATACGAGGCAAGGGATACTTGTTCTTGATGGTCACTTTGTTCAACTGACGATAGTCAATGCACATTCTCATAGTACCATCCTTTTTCTTTACGAACAACACTGGTGTGCCCCAAGGCGACACACTAGGCTGGATAAACCCCTTCTTCAATAAATCTTCTAATTGCTCCTTCAATTCCTTTAGCTCTGGAGGAGCCATTCGATAAGGAGAAATGGATATGGGCTTAGTGCCCGGCTCCAAATCAATGGCAAAGTCAATGTCACGATCTGGAGGAACACCTGGTAAATCTGTAGGAAACACATCCATGAACTCCCTCATCACCCTTATGGTCTCTAAAGAAGATGACTCCTTAGAAATATCACGTACATGAGCCAAATAAGATAAACACCCATGCTCTATCATATGCCGAGCACGAACATAAGAAATAACCCCCTTAGGGTAAGAGTTGAGAGCACCAGCCCACATCAACTGGGGTAAACCCGGACACGCTAAAGTCACAGTCTTAGCGTAACAATCAAGGATCGCATGATAAAGGGACAACCAATCCATACCCAAGATAACATCAAAGTCAAGCATGTCTAGAAGGATCAAATCATCCTGGGTCTCTCTACCTGAGAACACCACAATACAACCCCGATAGACCCGATCCACCACTAAAGATTCACCCACGGGTGTAGAAATAGAAATAGGCACATCAAGAGGCTCACACACACCATCAATATCATGAGCAAAATAAGTGGATACATATGAATAGGTGGACCCAGGGTCAAATAATACTGAAGCTGAACGATGACAAATTGGAATAATACCTGTAATCACAGCGTCAGATGTCTCTGCCTCTGTACGGCCTGGAATGGCATAACACACTCGGCGCTCTCCACTAACCTGCGATCCACCACGAGCACCACCTCGAGCTCCACCCCTAGCACCTCTAGTGCTGCCCCTCGCACTCTGTGAAGCGCCTCTAGCTGCTGGAGCTGGTGCAGGTCGGGCCGTCTGTGTCCCCGATGGAAAAGAAGCAGGAGCACGCTTAGGACAATCCTTAGCATGGTGGCCAAACTCATCACACACATAACAACCTCTAGGTCCGGACCTGCCTGTACTACCTGCATTAGGAAGGGCAGCATGAACTGGTCTCCCTTGATAACCCTGAGCGCCCTGCCTCTGAGAATCTCTGTCTCTGGGTGCATAACTGTCAAACTGACCGTGATAGCGGGACCTCTTACCACCACCCTGTCGGGCCTGTCTGATGCCCTCTATCATTCTAGCATGATCAACAATGCTCTGAAAGGAACCATCAGATAACACAAGAGAGGTTGTGGCCTCCTGAAGATAACTTGTGAACCCCTTCACAAATTGGCGGATCCGCTCAAACTCTGTGGGAATACTAGACATGGCATAACGGGATAACTCATGGAATCATGCCTCGTACTCGGTCATAGTCATGGAACCCTGCTCCAACCTATCGAACTCATCACGACGTCTATCACGAAGGCTGTATGGTACAAACTTCTTAAGAAAGATCTCAGTAAACTGCCCCCAATCCATCGCTGGAGCATCAACTGGCCTCCGGGCTATAACCGACCTCCACCACTCTCTAGCCATACTTGTGAACTGATAAGAGGTGTAAGCCACTCTGTGAGCCTCCAGAACGCCCAAATTAAACAATCGATCCTGGCACTCTGTCAGGAAGTCATATGCCCCATCCCCAGCGGTACCATCAAATTTGGGAAGAGTCAATCTCACAAATCTCTCAAAGCTCTTCTGCTCAAACAAGGACATAGCAGCACTGGCAGAAACTGGCGGAGCTGAAAACCTCGGGGGTGCAATAGAAGGCATTGAAAATGGACTCGGGGTCTGAAATCCCATATTAGGTCCCTGAGCTGGCTGTGAAGGACCAACCGGTATAGCAGGAATTGAGGTACCTGGAACATCACTAGAGGCAAGGGTATCCTCCAACCTTGCCAACAATCGAATCAATAGCTCCTGTAATACTAGTGTACCCTCTAAGGATGCCGGAGGCTGAACTGGGTCCTCAGTCTGCTCCTCGTGCTCATAAACTGGGTCAGCAATAGGCTTAGGTGAAGCCCCTCTAGTTTGACCTCGGACTGGTGCTGCTCCTCTAGCTCGACCTCGACCTCTAGCTCTGCCACGAGCTCTGCCTCGCCCTCTCGCGGGGACTTGGACAGCAGGTACTGACTCATCTTCAGTGTTTCTAGCTCTAGTTCTCGCCATCTGTGCAGGAAGAATAGATTAGAAAAGTACAAAACTTGAGTATGAACAAATCGCACGAAATGAATCAATGGAAAGAGGATTTCTTCTAACAAGCATCCCGTAGCCTCTCGAAGATAGATACGGACGTCTACGTACCGATCCGCGAGACTCTACTAGACACCCTGCTCTTTAACTCATGAGACCGGTGAACCTAGAGCTCTGATACCAAACTCGTCACGACCCGAAATGGGGTCATGACTAAAAGACCACTTAATTCCAATCCTAACAAGAAATAAATAGTCACCACATAAAAATATAATATCCCAAAACCTGGTGTCACGAGTATAAAGAGCATCTAATAACTAATTAAATAAATAAATGTATTTCAGTCTTCGAATCGAAATAAAGACTAAACATCTAAGATAGAATCCAATGGAAGCTCGAAGCCCTGAGTCTCACCACTAGATCTGGTATGAACTAAGTGCACGAGCAATTCAACTACCACGTGGATAATCCTGACGAGAATCTGCGGGGGAGAAAGGAGTAGGGGTGAGTACACATAATATGTACCCAGTAGGTTTAACCGACTGGGAATTAGAAATTGAATAAACCGTGAAATAATCTAGGAACGCTTCCACCTGCAACAGAAAAACCAGTCCGGCATCGGTGCCGCCAATTTATATAGGATCGCACCAGCAAGGTAAACATATAATCTCACATAAGCCAACCAAAACAACCACAAGAAGTAAAATAAAATGGTATACAATATCGTGCAGTGCAATGCAATGCAAGGTGGTATCAAGACCGTCGCACAGCCTATCATATACACCCCCGTCGAGCTAAGGCTCCCAGACTAAGGGGACCCATGGGGACCTCGCAGGCCATATACCTCAATTACAATATATCAACTACCTTGCCACCCAAGTGCCCGTGGTCAAGGACTCATGATAAAAATTCGCCATTTACAACTTCCCAAAAATGCCATGATATGTAGTATGAAGATGCATGCAAGCAAGACACAATTATGGAAACAACATTCCTCTCAATAAGCACAAATTTTCTCCCTTTCTCAACATGTCGTATTCGCACTATTCTCAATTTAGAATTCACATGCTCTCGAAGCAACACAATAAAAATTATCAACTCAACACACGATATGATCTCATCCCATAGATTACAACATAAGAATATTCAATAACTCAATCCCAATCTCAAAGAAGGATAGCCAAACCTACCTCGATGTCGAAACCGCACCCGAACACTTCTACCGAATAGACCAAATCTTGAATTCAACTCCCACAATGAAAATCCTCTATCAAGAACAAAATGTATCCGTCACAAGGAGTCCAATGATGCCCATATTACTATATGTCTAACCTAGACCCAAACTCGTTTGATTCTATAGTCAATTCCCAAAATTTCAAGCTTAGGGGTAAGTCTTAAATCCTCCAATTAATATAATTTTAATGGTTACTCATATAATACAAACCCCCAATATTAGTACAAAATATATACACATCCCAAGCCCACAACTTAGTGGTTACAATACTTGAACGAAGAACTCAAAAGCACTAAGCAGGACTGTACAACTGAAAAGACGTGCCTAAGTGACTTAATATGCATAAGTAATTGTCATATGAATTATATATATATATATATATTTTTAATAATCACTTAAAAGAATTGTTAGTAAATAATTTCCGTAGTATCTATAGTGCAACACTGCCTCCCCTTTATTAATTTAATAATTGATAAAGTGGGGATAGAAATTGCTGCAGCAGTAAATTGCATCTCTAATTGGATGTAGATTTGCAGCAAATTGCACGCGTGGCCCTTTCTCATCCTCAAATGGATGCAGCCGTTTGCATCTATAAATATATATACATATATATTTTTAAAATCATGTCATTTATCCCACTTAATTATCACAATTCTACTACTTAATATGATACCTATCTATACTAAGTTAAAAATCTTTCTTTACCTGAAGAGGAATTTGGAGATCCGCTCCTCCCTTTTGCCGCACAGTTTTCTCCTCTTTTCTTTTCTCTGTTGCTTAGGTTGTGGAGTAAAATATTAACCCCACTAATTTATTATTTTAATAAATAGATTAAATGGTACTTAAGTAACTTAACCCTTTGGTCCACCAATTAATCTAATTGTCTAAATTTACCCATAAGTTAAACCATCGTAGTATCAAATGGTCCAACATACCCATTTAAAATTCACGAGAAGGATATTTTAAGAAAATACGAGGACTAATTTTTTTTTAGATAACCTAACGGGTCATTACATTGGGTTGCCTCGGACCCGAAGGCAATCTGATTCCATTTGGGTTGTTGTGGATCGAATGATGAAGTCGGCTCATTTTCTACTGGTTAAGACTACTTTCAGCACCAAAGATTACGCAAGGTTGTATATCCAAGAGTTGGTGAGGTTTCATGGTGTACCTAGGTCCATTATATCTAATCGTGGTACCCAATTCACTTTCCACTTTCGAAGGTCTTTTCAGAAGGGACTTGGGACTAAGATTAAGTTTATCACCGCTTTTCACCCTCACACCGATGGCCAAGTAGAGAGGACTATTCAAACCTTGGAGGATATGTTGAGGGCTTATGTGTTGGTGTTTAAGGGAAATTGGGATGACCATCTTTCACTCATTGAGTTTGCTTACAATAATAGCTTCCATGCTAGCATTGGTATGGCACCGATTTGAAGCTTTGTATGGAAGAAGGTGTAGATCGCCGGTAGGGTGGTTTGAGTTGGGGGAGACAGCTCTAGTTGGTCTACGTTTGGTGATGGAGGCCATGGATAAGGTGAAGGTGATTAGGGAAAGGTTGAAAGTAGCTTAAAGTCATCAAAAGTCTTATTCGGATGTTAGGATAAAGGATCTTGAGTTTCGTGTCGGTGATTGGGTATTTGAGAAGGTTTCACCTATGAAGGGTGTAATGCATTTTGGGAAGAAGGGCAAGCTAAGCCCCCGGTATGTTGGTCCTTATGAGATTGTCGAGTGAATTGGAGGCGTGGCTTATAAGTTGGAATTACCTCCGGATTTGAGTTCCATTCATCTGATCTTTCATGAATCTATGTTGAGGAAGCTAGTTGGTAATCCCAACACCATTGTGCCTTTGGAAGGTATTGAGGTTGAAGAAAACTTGTTTTATGAGGAAGTTCCGGCGGAAATCTTGGATAGGCAAGTAAAGCCACTTCTTAACAAGGATGTGGCTTTGGTGAAGGTGTTGTGGAGAAATCAACAAGTGGAGAGTGCTACTTGGGAGGCGGAGCTGGACATAGTGAAACGATATCCTCATCTTTTCCAATCTACTAAAGCCTAAGGTACTAGGAATCTTCTTTGTCTAATGGTGCCATTTCTTGCCTTCTTGAGTCTCATGACATGACATGCATACATGTGCACTAAAAGATTTTTATAATTGTTTTGAGTGATTTGAATACAATCCTGATATGAGCTTAAAAGTCTTGAACTATAGTTTTACATAATGTTTTTGGTACAAATTTTTGTAATGAATTATGCATTGTATCTTGTGTTAGATGTTTCTTTCCCTAAATCAAGCCTTTCAATCATTATTTTTACACATTCGGGGACGAATGTTCCCAAGGGGGAGATGATGTAAGGACCCATATTCCTAGTGGCACTGCCCAAATGTCCTGAAATTTTCCCTAGTGAACTGCCAAGCATCACTCCACGGAGGAGCCTGCACTGGCCGTGTGAAGCCACACGGACCATGTGGCCTCCCGTGGAAGTGACACTTAGGTTAGTTCACGGTTGGGACAAAGAGAAAATTTGCCAAGTGAAGGCACATGGGCGCTCACACGGACCGTGTGACGCCACTATGTGGAATTTTTTCTAAGCAAAAAATCGTGTGGCCTTTCGTGTGACCTACTATGTGGAAATTTTTCTAAGTATAAAATTATTGTCTTGTAACTTTGTCGTGCAAAATTTGTTTCAAGTATCATGACACGGTCGGTGTCACGGACCGTGTAGCCGTCCATGTGACACTACTTAGTTCCATAAGTTTTTCCCTCTGTAGGAGTTTAAGTGTTGGGTCACGGTCCGTGTGACACTACACGGACCATGTAGTGAGTCGTGTGACCCTAACGGACAAAATTTAGGTCCTTAATGGCATGTGCAAATTCGATTTATTCTAATCATGAATTATGACCTTTTACCTATCCTAAACCCCCAATTTAGCTAATATCCCCTCCCCTCCTACCTCATTCTCCTTCAAACACTTTTACCCTCACAAGATCACCTCCTTATTCCTCTCTATTCTCTCCTCTCAAGGATCAAGCTAGGGTTTCAATTGAAGATTATTCAAGCCCAAAATCTTCTCCTCAATCAAGGTATGTGGGATTGATTCTTGGTTCCTTTCAACCAAGAAGACCCAAAATTTCTTTCAATTGATTTCATGAATTTTAGTCACTTTAAATGTGAGATTTCATTATTTGACATCATTAAATATGTGTGGGCCGAATTTTACCTATGATTTCAATTCACTTTGATCACTATTATAATGATTTACACTGAGTTATAAAAAAGGTATGAACATGTATGTCCCTTTTTTTAAAAGTTGATTTATGTATGGGTGATCTATATTACGATTTTACATGTGGCTCATTATGGGTTTCTTCAATTACATTTTATGGCTGATTTAACTTGAATCTATGTTACCCATGTCATCCTCACATCATGCATTGCATTACATTCATGAGCATTGGTATATGAAAATTATGAAGTGGGTTAAGCCCAATTATGTTTTATGAAATGATTATGATATGATTTTGGTAAGGCATTGGTTATGACAAAAAGGTGGTCACCGGTATGTCTATGATTATGGCTCTTTGAGCATTATGGGTGCTTCCACCATCTTGTATGTGTAGATGAGTTATTCCATGCATGAGCATTATGATTATGATTTTATGGTTTGGCATTTGAGCCTAAATATATATTGAACGGTTTGAAATGAATATCGAATCTCTTGAAAGCACGTAAATGTATATAAATATTCAAGTGGGATGTTAATGACTTAGCACCGATGGACTGGGAGTGCGAGGCTATTCCCAAGGGCCTACCCTTTCCTTAAACTATGTGTAATCACAATTACTAAAATGATCGGGTCTTAAGGAATGGTTATTCATTTATTACGTTTATGATATGATTATGAAAAATCCTTCTAAAATGGTGTTGCCCGTAAGGATGTTGTCCATCCACTGAAATGGGGTTGCCCATAAGGTGTGATGTAGATTACCCTTGGCAAGTAATCTTCTCCCTACCGATGGGAGGTCCAAATCGGTCTAATTTATGTAATAGCTCGCATGAGTTTGAATTGTCGCTTATAGTCCATCCCCATTATACATGAGCATTATTGCATTTCATGCATCATAAATTTCATAGCATCTTGTATATGATTCCATTGACAGCATAATTCTTCTATATTATGTGCCTTTGTCATCTAACATTGAAATGCAGGTTTAGTAAGTCATAGGCATTGTATACATGCATACTTAGTACATTCAAACGTACTAACGCATACTTTATGCCTACATGATTTTACCATGTAGGGGTCGAGCACTTTGATTATCAACAGGTTGATGAATAGCTCAATCTCGGAGTTTTGCTGTGGTGAGTCCCCTCTTTTGAGAACGAGCCAACTACCCTTCTTTTATGCTATTTTAAAAGTTCTTATCTATTGAGATTGAGCCCGGAACTTGTCCTGGCCCCGTTCCTTGACTAGAGGCATTGGTGGACACTGTGTGAACTTTTCTGAGATCTGTTATTTTAATTGTTATTTGGCTTATGTATTGTGGGATTGATTTATAAGAAACTCCCATTGACTATCTGAATTTATGTATAGGTTAGGATGTTATTCTTGAACCGATGATGTGGATATCGATATTTGAGGCTTGCTTGGGGACTCTTGGGTTCCCATTCGCCGTGTCACATCTAGACCCTAACCCCGGGTCGTAACAAAAATGTCTACAATATTTTGTTTGATATAAAATCCAAAGAACTCTCAAATATTAAATTAGAGTACTACATTTCTTAGGTGTTGCCAAAATGTCATAGGTGTATTGTAGTTTGTACTTTGGCTGAATGATTATAATTGACTTAAATACCAATATCATCTTCGGCATCTTATATGAAGGCATATTATTAATACCGGAAACATCCTTTACAAGTATAAAACATAAAACACTTTCGAAAATTCGATTTATGCCCTCTATGCTTTTCTATTCTTTATTTTGTTTTTGTTACCATTGTATTTATATAACACACCTACAACTTATTGAGAATATGGTCCTATACAAAATGATAAGGAGGCTTAATTTTGGTAATCTCACCTTATCACACCTACAAAATGACCAATTATAAATTATAGCAAACATAGAATACTAAGATGACTTTGACATGGTCACACAACATTGCAGGCCTATATCAGCAATGGGATGCATACTTTGAAGCAAATATCATTAGACATATTCAAAGATAGATGAATCATAGATGCTACATGTTCAACTGAACGTTGTATTTTGATTTGAAGCATATATATACATGTCAAAAAGCTACAGTACTTTGAACCCGCAGCTAAATCATCATACAAAACGTTGAAACCATCAAGTTCAAATTTCAAATTCATTTATGCAATATCATCTTTCAAAAACAATAATAAACATATTTTAAAAAGAAATCCTATAAGCATGATTTCTATTGCAAAAATTAATATTTAAACATATTTTAAAACAAAATCCTAAAACATGATTTCTAACCTGTGATGTGTAAAAAGAACATAAAAAAATACTTTTAAAAATTTCTATAGGCATGATAACAAATAAACAAATCCTAGAAACATGATATCTAAAATATATTAGAAAACTTAAATCCTATAGACATGATCTCTATAAACCTTTTAATGCAAAAACAACGTAATTTATTATTTTTAGAGCAAAATAGAGATTAAATCCTAGTTTTAAGATTGCATATGTGAAACGTCAAAACAAATTTGTTCAGCACATAAGTAAAATAAATAAATAAATAAATAAATAAAAAATAACAATTAGCACGTAATCCCCCTCCCCCTCCTTTTAACTAGATCCCCGGTTTTTCACTATTATATTGTTACAACATTTTGCGAAAAACAAAATACAACATAAAAATCAATAAAAATCTTCAAGATCTTCTTTCAATGAATGCATTCCCATCACAGGCGACTCTTCACACCCTTATACATAAGAAATTCAAAAGAACGTACAACACTTAAACAAAACTACCATTAGCAATATTAAAAAAAATAGTAACTCAAATAAACACATAATTCAAGAATATGCATATATTAAAGTAAACACTGACCAATTAAACTCAACAAATACTTGAAACTTAAAGTTTTGATCTTGAACTTCGGGGAAGTGTAAAACAGAATAATGTTGCAAGAGAAAGGAGTGTTTTAGAAAAGATAAATGTAGGAGAGTTTCTGGAATTCTCCTATAGAAAGTGTAGAATCATTTTTTGAAATTTTTCCACTGAGAAAATATTGAGCAGACCACCCTTTTTCATATAGGAGAAATAGAGCACCCATGAAGGCAAGAAATATTAAAAATCAATCTTAACTTACCGTAAATAATAAAGAAAATCAATTAATTTGATTCAATTTTATTTTTCCTAAAATAAATCAACTAAATTAATTCATTCAAAATATATTTTCCATAAAATAATAATAATAATAATAATAATAATAATAAAATTATTTAAATTGATTCGTCAAGACTTTACCAAAAATCGAATCAGTTAAATTGATTTAACAAAAAATAACCATAAATAAAAGAACAATAAATCAGCTAATCTGATTTGGTCAGCAGATTACTACAGATAAGTTAGTAAAAGAAATAATTAGAACACAATAATTTCAAATAAGGAAAATAAAATCATTTCCTAAAACTACAAATATTAGAGTAACAACACGGACAAATCACTCTAAGTAAATCATGCTCTTTCTATAAGAGTGACTAACTACTCAAGTAATCAAATCAATTAAAACTAATTAAGGCATCAATCAAACCCACTAATTAATAAAAAAAATGTTCAATCACATATAGAGCAAGAATAATTTGTGACTCGGGACAATCAATAAAAAAATTGTTTCAAGATGACGAAATTGTGATCGGCAAGTCCACAAAATATATTACCTCAAATCATCACAGATTAAACCAAAATAAATAAAGATATGTGCAAGAAATTAAACCCACAATATATCAAGATTTACCAAAGATTACCCCCACACAAAAATTCACAAATCACATTGTATCCAAAGGAATAACTCTGAATCACTTACAATGGTCTAGAATTCATTCAAAAACTAGGAGTAATCACGAAAATGAAATAGGAGCAAACGAATGCTTAAGCATACCAGGTAAGCTCCAAAAAAATAATTAAGTTAAATGAGATCTCTGTTATTGGTATCTCCTGAACCTCACCGGAATCCATTGCATGGGGTTGTTCTCGACTGTTTTGCCGACGAGAAAAGGGGTCACTGGTGGTTGTTGAAAAAGAGAGGACTGGTGGGGGGGCGACGGGTTTTGGGGTTCAGGAAGAGGGAGAAGGGTCGGTTTTCATGGTGGTGATAAGGGACTGTCGGAGGTGAGGAAAAAGGGAGGCAAAGAGGGGTTGTCTAGGTTTCTCCCGCGAAGTTGAGGACGGCAATGGAGAAGGGGAATGTTTGGTGGTGGTTTGCATGGGTTTTCCGCTGAGGGATGACGGAGGAAGAGGACGACGAAAAGGAGAGGGTGGTCGCGTTGATGGCTGTCTCACCTGTCAGGCAGCGGCAATGGCGGAAAAAGATTAGAGAGAAAGGGGCATTTTTTATGGCATGAGACAGAGAAGAGAAGGGTTTCGCCGGTGAATAGAATGGGTGAGGGCGACGTTTTCCGGTGGTAGAGAGGGCTGCCGGTGTGACCAAGGACTTGGATTTTTCCCCCAGCCATGGCTGCGGAGAGAAGGGTGGCAGTTGTGGTAGAGAAATCGGAAGAAATGAATGAAAATTAGGGCTTTGGGTGATTAAAATGGATAGACGGATGGAATTAATTTCGACCGTCGGATTAAGAAAACGAACAGCTGTGATTAATTCTTAACAAGACGGGTTGGATTTGGGTTTAGAGAAATGGGTATTCAAATTAAATTAAAATGAAATTGGATTGGATTTTAAAATTGAGCCACAAATTGACACGATTTAGGCTAGAATTGAAAGAAATTGTAAGGAAATCGGCTAAAATTGAAATATATTTCAAGGAAATCGACTAGAATTGAAATGAATTTGATAGAAAGGCTACGAATTGAATAAATTGGGATAAAATTGAATAGATTGTCATCTAATTAATTATAATATACGCACAAATAAAATATACAATATTTAAAAAATAGTAATATTTACGTAAAGAAAATACGTAATGTATAATAACTGTGTAAAATATTTGAACATATTAAAATATTATTTTTAAAATAAAAATTGATAAAATAAAATAGTAAACATTATATTTAAGATATGACACTAAAAATAATAATAAATATATTACTAATACTAAGTAAAAAATTATGGTAGTTTCTCTTAAGGTAGAAAATACATCAGCGTAATTACTACTACTACATCAGCATACGTGTGTATCAGTGTAATTACGCACGTGTGTATCAGCGTAATTACTACTACTTTTTCTCTCATCTAGACTCGGAATACTCAAGGTAGGAAATTTATGGGAGTTTCTCTTATCCGACAACAATCACTTATGAGTCGATGAATGTACAACAATCACGTTGATGTTGCCACAGCCATTCCAAACTTGCCAGGTAAGGAACGCTCAAAAACCATATCGACTCACCCAATATGGAGTCAAACTCAATTAGTCCACTATTGCTTTCAAGGATTGTTTCTCTCGAGGTAACCATAATATATGTGATGGTTCTATGTCTCACCTACGTTTGGCGATGTAGTTTGACGATTTCGAGTCGGACTAACTCTCCCTCTTTCGATGCTCGATACTTCTCCAATGACTCAATGCTCATAAACCTCCATCTCAAATCTTAACCAATGTCATAGGGACTCACTCCCCGTCAACAACCGGTATCTCATAGGGACTTTAGCCCTTTCATCAATCATCTCATGGGGTCCTTGACCCTCTCATCAATCTTCTCATCAATGACTCAAGATTGTATAACAATCATATATTAGGAAATAAGTGAATAGACACATCGGTAAAGTTCATTTATAGGGACTCATAAAACAATCAAAATTTCATCAACTCATCATCACAATCAACAATCTCAACTCAAGGCTCTAGACTCAATTATCAAGTGCATTATGCATGCTTTTCAAATTAGTCATCAAAATTCCATCAACTCATCATCACAATCAACAATCTCAACTCAAAGCTCTAGACTCAATTCTCAAGTGCATTGTGCATGCTTCTCAAATTAGTTATGTAGGGTTATGCAAATTTTCATGAAAATATTCAATTTAAAAAAACAAATAGTATGATGATCATCAACATAGAAAACATGTAATTTCAAATCAATTTCTGAAGAAAAACCCTCAAGTATTCATGCATGTAGACTCTTCAACCATCAACTCATCTATGACCTCTATGGGGCACATGAGAGAATAATCTCATGTTTTTAGTTTAGCCTTACATACCTGAAAAATTGATATTACAATCGAAATTTGATGAATCACTAGCCTTCTTGGAGAAAATCCTCGATTTCGGTAGTTCTTTTAGAGTGGAAGAACTTGGAAAGACATTGCTTGAAGGACTTATCTTTGATTCTTGAATTCTTGACTTAGAATCTTTAGAGTTCTTGATGAAGAACCCTAATTCTTGAAAAAGAAGAATCAAGGAATCCTCTCTTAGAATTCTTGAATTTGTTTTCTTGAAACCCTAAGTTATGATTTAAGACTCTATTAGAGATTCATGAATAGATGAAGAAATTTGGGTTGGGGGATTGAAATTTATGAAGAATAGCTTAACTTGATGATGAATCTTGGAAGCTATCCTTAACTTGATGATTTTCTTCATGATTCTTGAGCGTCTATGTTTAGGAGTGAAGGAGAGGGTTTTAATTATGAAAACTCGCGTTTTATGCATTTTCGGACCTTAAATAGACCCCCAAAGGTTTTAGGATAAAAGTACTCTCAAAATAAAATAAAAAGACATCGTTTAGCTTATCCAGAAAGGGTTCGCGATATGTCCGCAACGCGGAGCTGTCGTGGATATTCAGACAGCTATGCATGTCTTCAGTAAAATGGTCATAACTTTCTACTCTGAATTCTGATTAAGGCGAAATAAGATGCGTTGGAAAGCTAATTCAAAGATCTTTAATTTGATATATTATGGGTCACCTAACTCATTATAATATAGGAGATAAGGTTATTTTAAGTTGACCCTCCTACCAACTCATACGAAAACTTAGTCGGTGGAATTTCTTTGAACTTGACTTGATGTACAAGATCCTTTATCATCTCCAATTCTATTCCCACTCTAAGAAATTAACTTTAACATTTGTGCTCAATCAAGAATCATCAATTAAATCCTATATTATATGAAGGATGACTCGGTCTTAGCTTAGAAAAAAATTGGTGTGTTACACCTTTTCATCACAACAGTTTAATACCGACATTTTGAGGTCGCTATATTAACTTTTTTAAAAAATAGAATATCAACTTCTAGAGGTCGGTAATTTTAATCTAATCAATATACCGAGTGCACTTTTATTCCTTTTAATCTGAATAGTTCAATATCAACAGCTTGAGGTCGCTATATTAATTTTTTAAAATAGAATATCGACTTTCGGAGATCAATAGTTTTAATCTAATAAAGGAGTACACTTTCAGTCCTTTTAATCACCATGGTTCATTATACCCATGATCCTACGACCCTCATTAATTCCCCTCTTTATTTCCTTTTCCATTACTCTACCTGTTGACACCCAATTTTGACCAACCTATAACTTCTTTTGGATTATCATTTGATTAAATAGGTATTTTTAAATTTTTAAAAATAAAAGGATTTATTTTCAATTTTATCCAAATAATTTTGTATCTTTTTAATATTCTTGATTTTTCAAAATATGTTCATTAATTAGTTTATCATTTTTTAAATTACCTTTATCATTATTATAATTATTATTGATTACTATTTTTTATTTGCTTTTAGTTTTATAATATTTGATATTTTAGTAATAATAGTAGTAATATTTATTATTATTTACTTATTACTTATTGTTATTATTTACTTTTGTTTTTATAATATTTGTTATTTTAGTAATAATATTAATAGTAATATTTATTATTATTACTCATTACTTATTGCTATTACTATTAATATATCAATATCATATGTTAAATGCATTCTATGTTTTTAATATATTATTTTCTAACTCAAAATAATAATTTTAATATATTGAATATTTTACATAATAATTTTAGCATATATCAAATATTTTCTTTAAATAAAGATTATTATTTAAAATATTGTATATTTTATAAGTGTAAATATCATAACTATTAATCAGATGACAATCTGTTATTTCATCCAAATTCATTTAATTTGTAGTCTTTATAATCCAATTATTTCAATTCTAGTCAATTTCTTTGCAATTTATTTCAACTCAAGTCAATCCTTCTATATTTTCTTTCAAATTTTAACCTAATAGATATAAATTCTCAATTCAATTTTTACTCAATTTAAATTCGGATACTCACTGTTTTAACCCAGATCCGACCGATCACCCGAACTCAACCCTAAGTGCTCATGTTTAATCAGAGGGCTGAGATTTAATCTCATTTTTTAAATTCCCAATTCAATAGACAACCCCTAAACAATCCTTTTTACGGTCCAGAACCCCACGAAACACCCACCAACAATCTCCCTCTCCTTGTCTCTTTTCCGGCGAAATTCAAAGCCATCGCCCCAAAATCAAGAATTTTTTACATATTATTTATAGTTGTGTGCTCAATGATATGAGTTGTACACATAATAAATTTATTTATTTTAATTTTTTTTATTAATTGACGCCGTACACACGTGCGAAATGCGTACACTAAACTAGTTTAATAAATATTGCACATTTAAAATCATTTTTGTCAGATTCGTTAATACATAACAATCATCCAAATTAGTATTCAATACAGTGTTTCTGAATCGCGAGGACACGCTAAGATCACTTACGTTATTTTCTCTCATACGTTACAATCATCCAAACGTGGCCAAAGAAGTAATCGAGAATCACGAGGTCACTTTGCACATATATTAAGAAGAAGGAGAATTTTCATAAATAGCCTAGACTTGAAACTTAATATGGTCAAATAGCTATATTTTACATAATTACACAATATAACCTTGGTTATGTGACCTAGAGAGGAGGAGAGAGGCGAGCGAGATCGAGAGAGAGAGGAGAGAGGCGAATTCTATATGTGTATTTGTCAAATTGTATGTGTATATCTATTAAATAATTGTATATATGTATGTGTATATATATATATAGTATATCTAACAAACGAGATTGGAAGAAGGGGGAGAGAGATGAGTGAGAGTGGAGAGAGGCGAATTGTATATGTATATTTGCCGAATTGACTATGTATATTTGTTAAATAATTGTATATATGCAGTTGGTATACCTTTGTAATTGTATATCTGCAAGAAATTGCAGAGAGAGAGGAGAGAGAAAATAACAACAAAACTCTAACTATAGCTATAAATTGTAATTTTTTAAAACTATAATTGCATAATGTAAATACATATAATATGTTTACCTAATTGTATTATTTTTCCTGAAAAGAATAATGCTAAATGGTCACAAAAATTTGGCCTACATTTGGTCATAAAAGTAAAAAGTCTAGAATACCTTATGTTAAATCTTGCATTGAGTTTCTAACTTGATTAATCAAAACAAAGTTTATTACTTTTTCTTATTTTCAAACTCCATTAATTACACTTGCTAAGGAAGATGAACGTTTTTTTTTTATGTGTAATTGTTTTTGTGCATTTTATGGTTCATATGATAAAAATAAATATACATTTAGAATGAAAACAAATATTTTCCGTTAATTAAAAAAATATTTTTTAATTTTATTTTTACATAATAATATTTTTTTTTAATTACTATACATTATAAATTATGTTATGAATATGTATATAACAACCACCCACCCATCCTCCAAACCCATTTATGTTCATTATGTACCAATGAATACATTTAAAAAGTAATTAATTCATTTAAAATATAAAATTTTATTTAAGGAGACAATTAAACATGACGATAGTAGTAACTATAAATGAATATTTTGTTTAATTAAAAATGTACTTAATTATTTAGTGATACAAATTTATTAAAATATAGTAAGTAACTAAATCTGGAATAAAAAAATTAAATTTTAATTTTTCTTCAAAAATAAGTAAATAAAATTATACCTAGTACTTCAATGATTAGTATATCCTCTATATAATGGACGTCTTTCAAGAGAAAAAATAAATTAATAATAGGATATTATAGCTATAATTTAGTAAAATATAGTAACTAAATGTGGAATCAAAAATTAAAGTTTAATTAATCTTTAAATATAAGTAAATAAAATTATATCTAGTACTTCAATGGTTAATACCTTGAATAACACATTACCAAAAAAAAAAAAATTATATATGCACATACATACAAATATATGTAAGTTATACTAATTAAATACATAATTTAGTAAAGTGAAGTATGATGTTCAAATTTACAATAAATTTTCATTAAATATAATCAATGAATAAAATTAAAATTAATTTTACAATAATTAATCGTATTTAAATGTGTAGTTTGAGTTATTTAATAAAATTGCAACTTTAGACTGTTGTTATTTAAAATAAATAAATAAATTATGTTAAAAATATATTTTAAAATGTAGTTTAAAGTTATTTAAATAAAATAAGTAATAAAATTACTCAATTAGAGAAATATCAATAATGATTCGCAAGTTATCAAATTGGCGTAACATATGCACGCAAGATTATAATACTATTGTGTGACTCGCTTACGTTGATTTATGAACTATAAGAATTTTTATGGTTTCTATTTTCTACAACGTGTCAAAGCCTATCATGTGTAAAGTATTTTTGAGTTTTGATTGTTGTTACTGAATATTTTCAAATAATATTTGTTGACATTCAATTTTTACCCTCCTCAATATGAATTAATTATTGAGTTTCTTGAATTTTTCAACGATTTGAAGTAATTCTTCGAAAAATATGAAAAATATTTTTTGAGTAATTTTTAGTGGTAAGTCTTATAATTTAAAATTATATTATATATTTTATACACGTTTCAAAATTATTACGCATCTTTCTTGTGTAATCTTTCAAAAATCATTTCAAAAGATTTTACTCATTTTAGTTTAATTATGAATTACTTTTCAAATTAATTAGCTATTAATTGAGTTCATTATTTTATTTTGTTAATTCTAGGAAGCTCTTTAATTGATTAATCTTAAATTCGTCTTATAGTTAAATTGATTAGTTAACTCAGGTTGGCTACTTCTTGAAATTTCTAAATGGCATAATTTTTAAGTAGAATTTTTAGGGATCCCATACTGTTTTTAAAAAATCTCTAAAAATCCCGAATCTTTATCTAATTACAAAAAATCCCGACTTTTTACATTTATTTGATACCTTCTGAAGCCGCTTGATACTTACATAATTGTAACTGAAAATTAATGCTGTAATGTTAAATATGGAAAAGATACTGCCAACTAGCAGTATCCCTTGAATTAAGGGTGTAAGTTACAAATTATGCAATTAATCCCTAAAAAAATATTTTGGGAGTTGTAATTTGAATTAAAAAAAAAACGACTAGATCAGATCAATGATCTGTGAAGGGAAAAAAAAAAGAGAGGCGGCATGGAAAAAAAAGGGATGCTTTTTATTACATACTCATACCCTGAAACACAAATATCAGTAAGCATGAATCAGAACAAAATAACACAAATAATTGTAAGCATGAATCAGAATCAAACTTTGCATCATCTCTAAAAACAATAGGTATCATCAGATAGATGCACAGTTAGAATCATATGGAATTTTTCCTAAGTATCAAGCTTACTTTATTTGTTACGTATCCACATCAACTTTCAGACCCCTTGTAGAATAGGCCTCAAATACTTAAGTAGCAATCATACTTAATTTGTTAGGTATCCACATCAACTTTCAGACCCCCTTACATAATAGGTATCAATTACTCAATTCTACTTAATTTGTTAGGTATCCACATCAACTTTCAGACCCCTTGTAGAATAGGCCTCAAATACTTAGGAATCATACTTAAGTTGTTAGGTATACGCATCAGCTTTCAGACCCCCTTACAGAATAGGTATCAATTACTTAAGTAGCAATTTTACTTAATTTGTTATGGAGATGGAAATGGAGATGGAGATGGAAATGGAGATGGAGATGGATATGGAGATGGAGAAGTTGATGGAGATGGAGAAACGGTTCAGGAGAGACAAGTTGGAAAAAATTGAAAAAGGAATATTTAAAATGTTTAAATGGTAACTGTAATATAGATAAATATCAAAAAACAAAAATTTAAAAAAATGGATTTAAAAAAGGAAAAATTAAAATGTAACAAGTGATTGACAATAAATAGACTTCTAAATTTATAAAATTGTACTAATTATATTCTTTAATAAAAAATATAATAATGAGGTATCAAAAATAAATGGAATTTTTAGAAAAATTGGAATTTTAATAATTTTTATAAAAAGTTGGGAAAATTTGATATTTGGATAAAAAAATTATATATTTTCATAAATTTTACAATTTTTAAATTCAAATCCTCTACACTTTGAACCCATTTTCAGCTTCCATTTAATCCAATTTCAATCCTAACCCAACCCAAAAATCCCCAAACCCGGCCAAGTTAGTATTTCAGCACTCAATACAACACAAACATTAGATACACCCCTATATGTATCCCCTCGTGACCCCACATTTCTCCTCATTCTCCTTATACACTCCTCATTCACCTTTCTCTTCTTCCGAACAATAACAACCAAAGCCACCCCAACCGCTCCAATCCAAACAACCCAACAGTCCTCTAACAAACTCCGACATCTCTACCGATTCCTTCAACGTCTCTCACCCTTGACGTGTCTTCATCTCACCCTACCCCCTATCCTCACTCAAAATCAGTCGTCCACCTTACACTCATCCTAATAGATTTTGGATTTAATTTGGAATATTCTTGGCTCCAAATAAGGATTAGGGATTTGAAATTTGAATTTCAATCCCTGGAAATCTCACTTTTTGACCCTGCGATTTCCCTCCCGTTTCGCCCTAAATCCATTCCTATATAATCTCCTCTTCCTCCACTGATTTGGGGGGGAGTCGTTCATAACTTCCAAAATCTTACTACTTTTTCACTCCCTTAAGCCAATTTTCCAGAAAACTCATTAATTTAAAGCTGCTCAAAGTTGTGCATCTTCGGTTCTGAAGCTGATTGTTCCATAACGAGGCTCGTTTTGGTGGTCGAAGTTCTATCATACAGCTCGTCCCATTCCAGTTCCTGCTCTCCAAAAGGTAATAACTTTTCCCTTTTCGTGAGTTTTACTTTTGGGTGTGAATAGGTGTGTTCCTATTAAAAGTATGGATTCGATTTATGGTGTTGGTTAGTATTTGAATGTCGGTATGTTATTGAGTTTTGTGAATAAATATAAATTTCACTCATGTCATGTGCCGAACTCATCGTATTTGGTCATTGTTTTGATTTTTTCTGTTGATAGGTTGAAATAGTGGATTTCTGGTTTGTTCTTTCTGATTGCTGGTCTGAAGTCGGTGGATATGTTTGAGCTTTGTTCATTGACCATTTTAAGTTCTGTGACTACACTTTGAAATATGAGCTTTCCAGATTATTGTGAGTCTTTTCTGTCATCATGTGACGATTTGAATGTGTTTTAATTACAATGAAAAGTTTTGGTCTCGTTCTTATTCTGTCTATTTACTTGAGAGGTTTCAGTGAGGTTCCTTATGCTTATCTTGTTCTCTGTCCCAATTCAGATTTGGCCTAAGTTAGCCAGTAATTAGTGACACATTGTCATTGCAAATAGACTGTATATGGGGCTGATTTGATTCAGCGATTAGCTCAGAATTTGTTTAACGTTTGTTCTAGTTTTCACTCTTTTTAGTCTGTCGTAGTTATCAGGTTCATATGGATTCACATATTTAAATGTTAAAACAAGCCATCTTGGTATAATTTTGTCATTGGAATTGATTCTAATAGTATGGATTGATGTTTCAGTCACTATGTGAGATCTTAAATAGGTCTTTTGATCTTTGTTCATGCTGGTTGTATGAAACAGGTTCATTTCCTTAAATGCCATGCTAGGCCTTGAGTTCCAATTGGTTGTTTAACGATAAGAGTAAATTAGGAACAAAATGTAAAATTATCTCTTGATTTCATTAAGTGGACAAGTATTGTTGGACATTCCAAAATAGTACAAGGGACAAGTAAAGATGGACAGATTGAGTACAAAAATTAAAGTTTAAATTCAATAACTCGAATGATAAAAAGTTTTGGTAACTATATAAATGCATAAATTTAAAATACTGAATTCGTCTCTAATCGTGCTGCTAGCTCATGTTGCATTGAAAATCAAAGCGTTAGCTTGTATGCATGAAAAAAATGAGAGTTATTATGTTTGGTTTTTGAGAAATTTTGATAAGCATTTCATTAATATACCCATATTAAATGACATATTTCAATTTTATCTTTAAAGTTGGAAAGAAGGGTCAAATGTACCCTTATGTGAAATTTATTTTCAAATAATAAGTACAATATTAAATAAAATTTTCATCTTTATTAGCAAAAAAATATAACAAACTTTGGCCAATTACTCTCACTTCTTATACTAAGAAAAGAAATGCAATACATCGAACCTCGCATCACAAGATCAATAAATATCACTCCTCAAGGAGAATCTAACTATTCAGTACTTTCAACTATAAAAGTAAAATGGTGATGTAAAAAGGTGACCATTCAATCCAATACTTATAAGGACTTCAATTCATTTAACTATTCAAATTTGAAATGATGATCTAAAAAGGTGATCATTTAGACTTTGAGTCTCGAGGACATTATCAGACTAATTGACTTTTCATCTAATTTAAGAACTAAGGCTTTATAAGAAGAAGGGGTCTCGGAATAGAGAAAAATGGTATAGTGAGAACAAAGAAGAGAAGACAAAAATTATTTTTGAATCAAAATTTGAATTTTAAGAGTCGAATTTATCAAATTTAAAAAAAAATTGAAATGAGATTAACATAATTAAAATTTATGTAAAAAAAACAAAATACTACTCCAGGGTTTTGCTTTAATTTTTAGAATCCAATTATAAAGATTTTGATCATTAATTTAAATTGTGTTTTATTATTGTATTATATTAAGAAAAAAAAGGTAATTGTAACTTATTATATTTTCATATAATTTTCCTCGATGGAAAAATTAGGGGTGATTTGCTAAAATTACCTTATGATTTTCTACTCATTGAGCCATGCCAAATCAATAGTGAGCAGCTATTATTGGACAGAGAATATAATTTAACGAAATATTTCATCAAACCTATACACACTACAAAGAAATAAATTAAAGTTTATGGATAATTAATATACTATCAGATGAGGATAAATTTCTATGGTTATGATTATCACCGAACTTCTAAAATCAACTTATTTTTAAAAATATTTTTTTTTTTAAAAAGTACATCTGGTAAGAGCAATTTATATTTAATCAATAAATTAAAAATTACTTTCTAACAACAATTAATGTTTGATCAAACTTTATAAAAGTTTTTCAACGTATATTTTTTTGATGAAAAATACTATTTTTTTTAGTTTCTGAAAAAATAACTCTAGCTACTCTTCAAAAATACTTAAGCTTAACTAGACACTTTAATTTGTTTAAAAAATGAAACACTTTTGACATTTCAAAATCTAGACTTTGCCCCAATTTGATATTCTAAAACAAGTCTGTGAAAAGGCTGCTAGATCAGTACCTCATATACCACTAGATTCTACCTCAGTAAATCTTAGATTCACATTACAAAGTAGGGTAAGTAATGAAAAGCTGGGTACAAAGGATAGAACACTACTCTCAAGGACTTCACTATTCCAATCAATCAAATAAGACCTTTCTGTTATAAAATAAATCTAGAATTAACTAGAATATATGTAAGGGGATCAAAAGCTTAAAACTGAGAAGAAGAGAGAAATAAGGGGAAAATTTTATCTATCAATTGATGTATACAATCTGTAAAAACTATGGCTATTTATAGCCAAGAAACAGAAGAAGGCAACATTGTGGGAATTCTACAAGCCCCTAATGTGGACTTTCATTCTCCTTTTATTGAAAGGAGCAATTCACGCATAACACTCCCCCTGAATTGTCCATGTAAAAGGAAGGTTCTAGGTGATCTTAATACGCATCACTAGCTGCCTCATTAAAAACCTTACCAGGAAAACCCAGTGGGATAAAACCTTGGTTAAGGAAAAAAGAGTACAGCGCGTATTTTACTCCCCCTGATGGAGACTTCATTTGATACTTTGGAGACGGTGCATTCCAATCTTATATCTTAGCTTTTCAAATGTTGACATTGGCAATGCCTTGGTGAATAAATCTGCAAGATTATCACTCGAACGAATTTGTTGTATATCAATTTCACCTTTCTTCTGAAGATCATGTGTGAAGAATAATTTCGGTGAAATGTGTTTCGTTCTGTCTCCTTTTATGAAGCCACCTTTTAATTGAGCTATGCATGCAGCATTATCTTCAAATATGACCGTGGGTACTATGACATCATTTTTCAGTCCACATTTTTCTTCGATGAAATGTATCATTGATCTCAACCACACACATTCTCTGCTTGCTTCATGAATTGCAATTATTTCAGCATGATTTGAAGAAGTAGCAACAACTGACTGCTTTGTAGCTCGCCATGATATAGCAGTTCCTCCATATGCAAAGAGATAGCCGGTTTGAGATCGGGCTTTATGTGGATCTGATAAATAACCTGCATCTGCATAACCAACAAGGTCTGCACAGCCTTTGTTAGTATAAAACAAACCCATATCAATTGTACCTTTCAGGTATCACAAAATATGCTTGATACCGTTCCAGTGCCTTCGCGTTGGGGAAGAACTATACCTTGCTAGCAGATTAACAGAAAATGTTATATCAGGTCTGGTTGAGTTAGCAAGATACATGAGTGCACCAATGGCACTGAGGTATGGTACTTCTTGACCAAGAAGTTCTTCATCCTCTTCTGGAGGACGAAATAGGTCTTTATTCACTTCAAGTGATCTAACAACCATTGGAGTACTTAACGGATGTGCTTTGTCCATATAGAATTGCTTTAAGATTTTCTCATTATAGGCAGATTGATGAACAAAGATCCCGTCTGTTAAATGTTCAATTTGTAGACCCAGACAAAGTTTTGTCCTTCCAAGATCTTTCATCTCAAATTCTTTCTTTAAATATTCAATTGCCTTTTGGACCTCTTCAGGAGTTCCAATGAGATTTATGTCATTAATATAAACAGCGAGTATTACAAACTCCGATCCTATTTTCTTAATGAAAACACATGGACAAATGACATTATTTATATATCCTTTATTTATCAAGTACTCACTAAGACGATTATACCACATACGCCCTGATTGTTTCAGACCATATAATGATCTTTGTAATTTGACTGAGAACATTTCCCGAGACTTATTACATGCTTCGGGCAATTTGAATCCTTCTGGGATTTTCATGTAAATTTCACTGTCAAGTGAACCATAGAGGTAAGCTGTAACTACATCCATTAGATGTATTTCGAGATTTTCATGTACAGCTAAACTGATGAGATATCGAAAGGTTATTCCATCCATAACAGGTGAATATGTTTCCTCATAGTTGACACCGGACTTCTGAGAGAATCCTTGTGCAACAAGGCGTGCCTTGTATCTTACAATATCATTTCTCTCATTTCGCTTTCGCACAAAAACTCATTTATAGCCAACTGGTCTTACACCATCAGGGGTTTGGACTACAGGTCCAAATACCTCACGATTAGAGAGTGAATTCAATTCAAATTGAATAGCTTCTCTCCATTTTGGCCAATCATCTCTGTGTCGACATTCTTCGACAAATTTAGGCTCAAGACTTTCACTGTCTTGCATGAGGCTAAGTGCAACATTATATGCAAAAACATTATCCACTGTAATTTTTGATCGATCTAAACTTATCTCATCATCAATAGAACTTATTGGAAGTTCTTTATTCACTTGAGTCTCGGGTTCACTGATTTCTTCAGGAATATTAGGATTTCTCAAGACTGGATCTTCTTTAGGAAGTCCTTTTGTAGTATCATTTTTATCATTTCTTATGCTTCTCTTTCTAGGATTTTTATCCTTTGAACCCACTGGTCTACCACGCTTCAGGCGTGTTTGGGATTCAGAAGCTGTGATACTAGCAGATGGTCCCTTTGGGACTTCGATCCGGATAGGCACATTCACTGCAGGGATATGTGACTTAGTTATCCGTTTCAAATCAGTAAATGCATCTGGCATTTGATTTGCTATTGTCTGCAAATGGATGATCTTCTGGACCTCCTGTTCACATGTGCGTGTTCGTGGATCAAAATGAGATAGTGATGAAACTTTCCACGCAATTTCTCCAATTTCTCTCTGGGATTCCTTTTTCTCTCCCCCTAATTGCGGGAAAATTGTTTCATCAAACCGACAATCTGCAAATCTGGCAGTAAATAAATCTCCTGTCAACGGTTCGAGGTAGCGAATTATGGAGGGTGAGTCGAACCCAACATATATACCTAACCTCCGTTGAGGGCCCATCTTAGTGCATTGCGGTGGTGCTACAGGCACGTATACTGCACAACCAAAAATTCGTAGATGAGCTATATTTGGTTCATGACTAAATACCAATTGTGATGGAGAATATTTATGATAATTAGTCGGTCTGAGACGTACAAGTGCTGCTGCATGTAAGATAGCATGACCCCACACGTCAATGGGTAATCTTGATTTCATGAGCAGTGGTCGAGCTATCAATTGCAGGCGCTTAATAAATGACTCTGCAATGCCATTTTGAGTATGAACATGAGCTACCGGATGTTCAATTTTTATCCCAATTGATATGCAATAATCATCAAAAGCTTGGGATGTAAATTCTCCAGCATTATCCAGACGAATTGATTTAATTGGATAATCTGGGAATTGTGCCCTTAATCTTATTATTTGTGCCAGTAGCCTCGCACACGCCAGGTTGCGGGATGATAAAAGGCACACGTGAGACCATCTTGATGATGCATCTATTAGGGCCATAAAATATCTAAACACTCCACTAGGTGGGTGAATAGGTCCACATATGTCCCCATGTATACGTTCCGAAAATTTTGGGGGTTTAATGCCAACCTTCAGGGTCGATGGTCTGGCAATTAATTTGCCTTGATGACAAGCAGCACATGAAAATTCGTCATTCATAAGAATCTTCAGGTTCTTTAATGGATGACCACTTGAATTTTCAAGAATTCGTCTCATCATTATTGATCCAGGATGACCTACTCGGTCATGCCATAGCACAAAGGTTTTTGGATCAGTAAACTTCTGGTTTACGATCGAATGTGCTTCAATTGCACTAATTTCTGCATAATATAGGCCAGACGATAAAGTTGGTAATTTTTCTAAAATATATTTCTGGCCTGAGACACTCTTGGTTATACCAAGGTATTCAATATTCATTTCATTTAGTGTCTCAACATGATTTCCATTTCTGCGGATATCTTTAAGACTTAGCAGATTTCTTGGGGATTTAGAAGAGAATAATGCATCTTCTATAACGATTTTTGTCCCTTTAGGCAGAAAAATAGTAGCTCTTCCGGAGCCTTCAATTATTTTTGCACTACCAGATATTGTAGTAACATTTGCCTTTCTTTTAAGTAAAGAAGAAAAATATTTTCCGTCTTTAAAAATTGCATGAGTCGTTCCACTATCAATAACACAAATATCTTCGCGATTGATTATTGATCCAAACAAAATTTGAGTCATATCCATTCTTCAAAGAGAAAAATAATAAAGTAAATATTTATTTGGACCTCATGTGTATTTAATGAAAAGCCTTGCATAAGTTAAATATATAGGAATAAGGAAGACAAGATACACAATTATTATTATTATTATTATTATTATTATTATTATTATTATTATTATTATTATCATCTTCACGGGATATAAAAACATAAGCGCACATATAAATAAAGAAAATTATTTTATATATTATCATGCTCATCATCGTTCACATTTTCATTAATATTTAAATTTTCTTCTGGAAAATTTAAGTAGTCCGCTACATTCAAATACATATGTTCCATATTATCTTCAGACAAAAAATTTGTCTCTGGATTTTCGGCTCCTTTTAATGATGCCTGATATAGTTGAACAAGGCGTTTAGATGACCGACATGTTTTTGACCAGTGTCCTTTGCCTCCACATCTGTGACATATACTTTTTGAATTTTTCTTTGGAAAAGGTTCTGGCTTTTCTTCCTTCTTTTTAGATTGCTGGTCGTGTACGGTGCGAGACGACTATCATGATTTCTTCTTTCACCTCGGCCACGGCCACGACCACGACCACTTCTGGGGCCATAATTTCTTTCTCGTTGGTTATAATTCGCCTGATTCACTTCAGGGAGTGGCGAAGAACCAACGGGCCTACTATCATGATTTTTCATCAATAATTCATTATGTCTTTCAGCAATAAGAAGGTGCGAAAGTAATTCAGAATATTTTGTAAAACCCATACTGCGATATTGCTGCTGCAGGAGCATATTCGCGGGTGGGAATGTGGAGTATGTTTTTTCAAGCTTATCAGTCTCAGTTATTTCTTCTCCGCATAAATTTAACTGTGATATAATTCTAAACATTGCTGAATTATACTCAGTTATATTTTTAAAATCTAATAATCTTAGATTTAACCAATCATGACGTGCTTGTGGAAGGACGACCAACTTCAGGTGATCGTATCTATCTTTTAGATTCTTCCACAATTTCAGGGGATCTTTTATTGTCAAATATTGTAATTTTAATCCCTCGTCAAGATGGTGGTGGAGAACAATTAAAGCTTTGGCACGGTTTTGACTGGCTGCCTTATTTTCATCTTTAATGGTGTCTGCCAGACCCATTGATTCTAAATGTAGTTCAGCATCTAGTGCCCATGATGAATAATTAGATCCAGAAATATTAAGTACAGTAAATTCAATTTTTGAAATGTTAGACATTTTGATAAAATAAATTCTTACCCCTTTTACCTGTTTACGATGGCTTGAAATGGGCGGAGCTTCGTGCTGATAACGTGTTATAAAATAAATCTAAAATTAACTAGAATATATGTAAGGGGAATCAAAAGCTTAAAACTGAGAAGAAGAGAGAAATAAGGGGAAAATTTTATCTATCAATTGATGTATACAATCTGTAAAAACTATGGCTATTTATAGCCAAGAAACAGAAGAAGGCAACATTGTGGGAATTCTACAAGCCCCTAATGTGGACTTTCATTCTCCTTTTATTGAAAGGAGCAATTCACGCATAACACTTTCATCTAATCAAATCAATCAAATAAGGTTTTTCATCTAATTAAATCTATCAAATAAGGCCTTATAAGAGCGGTGTTTGAGTGGAGAAAAATGGTATAGTGAAAGAAAATAGAGAAGAGAAGAATGGAAGAAGATACGAAGTTCGTTGTTAGCGATGCCCAGTCCATCGTGGAAAAAGTCCACGTTCTCCTGAAAGTGCAGGCGCAGATTAGTTTTTTTTTGATCTTTCTTTTCATTTTTTTGGCTGCAATAATTGATGATGGAGTTTAGCTTTCTCTTTCCTGCTGACAACTAATGAAAAAGGTCAATGTATATTTAGTTTATCTATAGTCTATAATCTATATTTTAGTATGCGGAATCTTTGAAGTTGATGATTTTTTGTAGGATGGTAGTGAGATGTTTTTCCAGATCAAGAGAAGCACACATCTGAGTGTGCTCATGAATGCTTACTGTGATAGGTAATCTGTGGATGTCGATGATATGGTCTTCTTGTTTGATAGTCGTCATATTAGGGTTGAACAGACTGCTGATGATGTTTATCTCTATTCCCTTTTCTTCACCAACCTAGACTCCTCTTCTTGTTTCTTGGAATGGACATATGTACAAGTCTACATTTTCCTACACTTCATATAATCAGTAATATGCTATCTCATTACTTCTCTTTACAATTTCTTTTTGACAGCTTGAGATGGAGGATGGGCAGTGGCGGATCCAGAATTTGAAGGTCCTTGGTGCTCACTTTCTTTATCATAAATTGCTAGCTATCCCAGAATATAAATGTGTAGCAACTCTAGGCATGATAATAAAAAACTAAATGATAAACTACGATTAGTTATCATCCCAAAAATAACTTATAATCACAAATTATTACAAATAAAGAGATTAATATTTTTTTAAAAAAAGTTAAAAAGCGAAATGACACTGCATAAAATCAAAAAAATAAAAATGAGAAAAAGTATGAAAAATAATTTGAATAAGAAAAAGTACAATTTAAAAATACTTTACAAAGAAGAGAAAAATAAAAATAAAAATAAAAAATTATTATTCATAATGGAAAGAACATTTGCCCATTTATATAATATATAGTATGTTATGCCACAAATCAAAGAATTTGTAGCTACATTAAATTTTGGAGGACATGCAAAAAATGATAGTAGATGTCGTCGTTAAAAAGAGAGAAAGTATGAAAAAATAAGTGAAATAAGAAAAGATATAATTTGGGAAATAAAAAATATTAAAAAGAGAGATAGAGAGAGAGAGAGAGCGCGCACATGGAAAAAATGAAAATAAGAAAAAAGCAATTTATGCAAAAAGAGAAAAGTATGAAAAAAATTAATTGAAATAAGAAAAGATACAATTTGAGAAATTAAAAAAATTAGGGAGAGAGTGCGCATGAAAAAATTAGAATAAAAAAGAGCAATTTTTGTGAAAAAGTAAAATAGTACTTTGCTAGTGAGTATTGAACCCACACCTCGCAACAAATGTACACATTTAATAGTAAGCTCAACACCAAATCACCTACTATCTCTTTTCATTTGTAGGTGCTTATTTTATTTTTATATCCTTTTTTTTAATATTTTCTATGTAGATAAACAAAGTTTTTGTCGGAGTCATTGGGTGCACGAGCACCCGAGGTACTCCACGTAGATCGCTCCTGAGGATGGGGATGCAATTGATGCTATGCAGCATCAAATTGGTGGTGAATCTGTAGATTAGCTTTATACCTTAAAGATTTGGGATATTGTAATATTAAGATGTACCTTTAATTTTAACTTTTTTACTTTTGCTAATTATGTATGTGGAATGAGTAACTTCCTCCTTGTTATTATTATTAATATTTAGTACTTTTTATTATATTAGAATAAAATGATGGAATATTTTATGATATTATTTTATCTAATCTTATGTATTTTCTATGTATGAGATATTGCTAATTTTTAAATTCAAATAAGTCTATCTTTAATCATAAATTTTTTCATATATCTTTTAAATAATTTAAATTGTCAATGCTTGAGAATTTTAGTATTTTTTATGTAGTTTAAAAATATATAGATTCCATTTCAAAAAGTTTGAAGATTTTGCGTGCAAATTTTCGGTCAAACTAAAAATGTTCAATTCTCAAAAAATAAAAAAATATCACATAAATTGTGATCGAGGGATAATAATTTTACTATTTTAATATAAACTATGGAATAAAATACATCGACGATGAGCTAATACTTCAAATTAAATTTGAGATAAATATTAATTTTAAATTCTATCCTAAATTATTATCTTTGTTCCGCCATTTAAATGATCTCCTAAAGAACTATTTATTTTACATTTTTTTTTTTTTATATAAGTATTATGTAAGAGAAAGAAAAAGTAGAAGAAAAAAAACTCAAAAGGGATGTAAAAAGTAAGGGGATGAAATGGATAGTTATGGGTCCCACAATATACAAATGGTAGCCAAAAGCCCCTCCCACAACTGACAATACGTGTGTCTCTCATAGAATAATTTGTTTTTACAAATATTATTAAATATTCTAAAATAATATTGTGGACAAGTAGAGATGAATGCAGTGATTATTTGGTTTGTTAAAATAAAATATTGTAGTATTAATATTGCAATGATATGTAAAGGGAATGGGTGCATAGTGAAATAAGAGAAGCATTGAAGTCATTTAGTGGGGGTAAGCACATGGACCCTTAATGCAATGCCTTTTCATTCCTTATTTCGGGCTATTATTTCCAATGTGCATTGTAAAATGGTTAATCTCTTTTTAAATGAAATAAAAATTAAATAAATTTAGGCCATGTTTATATAGTTCTTGTGGTAATATTGATTTGTAACCTGATATTGCTTGAGCTACTCTTAGTTGTATGAATAAGAGTGCACGGACCATCAAACATATATATTAGTTATTGGGGTTGTGTCTACTAGTGAAACCTAACATTGCTTGAGCTACTAATGATATTTATGTATTTTTCTCAATTTTAAAAATATTTTTTAATTTTTATTTAAAGTAATTGCTAAAAAATAAAATTACACATGATGATATTTTGATTTGCACTTCTATTATAAATTTTATCATGTATATACTTGGTAATATTTAATTTGAAAGGTTGTGACTTTTTCAAGGAATTGTGATTTTTTTCGAAAAGTTGTGAGAAGGATTGTAGGCTTTTCGAAGGGTTGTGACTTTTTGTAATGCAAATATTGAGTTATTATTAATTATAATAACGTAGATAAATAATTTAAATCAACAAAATTTTGTTAAACTCATCAAATAAGAAATGTAAATTAAGTCACCTCGAGCCACTTAAAATTTGTCTTTCCAAGGGCCACCTTGAGCCACTCAAAATTTATCTTCTCAAGGGCCACCTTGAGCCACTTAAAATTTATCTCCCCAAATACATCTTGACCACATCAATGTTTGTCTTCCCAAAGAGACATTCTTTTTTTTTTAAAATATAAACAAATTAAAACGAATGGAATATCATATTTTAAATTTAAATTTAGTTGTACGAATAAGAGTGTAAGAGCAATCAAACATATTTATTGGTTGTAAGAACAATCAAACATATTTATTGGTTGCTCGGGCTGTGTCTACTAGTCAAATACTAAGGCTAAACTAGAAAATGTGATATGACATACTTTTTAGTTCAAAAATTTATGTATTTTTCTCAATTTTAAAAATATTTTTCTTTTACTTTTATTTCAAGTAATTGTTAAAAAATAAAATTACACATGATAATATTTAATTTGCATTCCTATTATGATTTTTATCATGTATATACTCGGTAATAGTTAATTTGAAAGGTTGTGACTTTTTTCAAGAAGTTGTGATTTTTTCGAAAAGTTGTGAGAAGGATTGTAGGCTTTCCGAAAGAGTGTGACGTTTTGTAATGCAAATATTGAGTAATTATTAACTATAATAAAGTAAATAAATAATTCAAATCAACAAAAATTTGTTAAACTCATCAAATAAGAAATGTAAATTAAGTCACCTCGAGCCACTAAAAATCTGTCTTTCCAAAGACACTTTGACCACATCAATATTTGTTTCCCAAGTGTCACCTTGAGCCACTCAAAATTGATCTTCTCAAAGACATCTTGACCACATCAATATTTGTCTTCCCAGAGAGACATTCTTTTTAAAGAAATATAGCCAAATTAAAACGAATGAAATATCATATTTTAAATTTAAATTTAGTCGTACGAATAAGAGTGTAAGAACAATCAATCATATTTATTGGTTACCCAGGTTGCGCCTACTAGTGAAATACTAAGACCAAAATAGAAAGTGTGATACAACATTTCTTTTAGTTCAATATTGATATTTATGTATTTTTCTTAATTTTTTTAAAAATATTTTTTAAAATTTTTATTTAAAGTAATTGCTAAAAAATAAAATTACACACAATAATATTTAATTTGCATTCCTATCATGATTTTTATCATGCATATACTTGGTAATATCTAATTTAAAAGGTTGTAATTTTTTCAAGGAGTTGTGACATTTTGTAATGCAAATATTGAGTAATTATTAATTATAATAAAGTAAATAAATGATTTAAGTCAACAAAAATTTATTAAACTCATCAAATAAGAAAGGCGAAATGACCTAATATGCCCTTATACTTGGTTCCGTTTGTCACCTAGGCCCTTATACTCAGGACTTTGCCAAGTAAACTCTCGTACCCACTCAAAAACTACATTTTAAATACCTTTTTTTACCTGAGACTGATGCATGAGTTCCAAACGATTACATGTAATTTTGACGTCATATAATAATTTCATGTATGGAATGATGTGTTAAAACATATTTTCCACATACCAAAACAACATTTCTCATTTCCAAAACTTTCATCCCCCTTTTTTACAGACATTTTCTTTCTTCCCCCTTTTTTTTACACATTTTTCTCTTTCAAAACATATTTTCCACATACCAAGAACAACATTTCTCTCTTCCAAAACCTTCTTCCCCTTTTTTTACACACATATTTTCTCTCTTCTACATCATTTCTCTCTTCCAAAATATATTTTTCACATACCAAGAACAACATTTCTCTCTTCCAAAACTTACTTCTCCTTTTTTTACAGACATATTTTCTCTCTTCCACGATATTTCTCTCTTCCAAAATATATTTTCCACATACCAAGAACAACATTCCACGTCAGATTTAGGGTTTTTTTTCCTCCATAAAATCATCTTACGGATAAGTATAAATTTGTCAATTGCGTTGGATGTTGTTCTTGTTAGTGGTTCAATGGAAGTATTATATAGCTTTTTGTTGTGAAGAAGATGAAAATTTAATGAATAAAAAAAGTTAAGGTAATAGAAAAAAAATTCAAGTACAAAATCAACGGGGCTTGAATGACTATGGCCAACAAGAAGAAATTTCAAGAGAAGAAATATGGAGAGACAAAAACGAGAAGGAAAATGAAGAATTTTGAGAAGAAGAAATGGGGGGTAATAATATTTGGGAATTTGGGGAAGAAGATGATTGTTAAAGGGATTTTTAGAAACCCTTCACGCTCCTAAAGGGAGTAATTATACGCTCTTGACCTGATTTGCCACTTAGGATGCCAGTGTCACGACCCGGGGTTGGGGCCTAAATGTGACACGGCGAATAGGGACCCGAAAGCCCCCAAACAAGCCTCAAAATTTCAGAATTTAAAAAAAATAAATATCAAAAGGAAAATTCTAAATCCAAAGGAGAAGCATATTTTATAGATGGATCATAATGACAAAGTCTTTACAAGACACCCAACACATGCCTCTAGGTAAGGGATGGGGGCCAGGACAAGTTCCGAGCTCACCCTCAGCAAAAATAAATGTACATAAGGAATACAAGGAATAAAGCTTGTCCTTGAAAGACGGGGCTCACCACAAAATAGCTTCAAGGGGACCATTGGACCTGCGAATGATATTCAAACTGCTCGGTCCCTGCATGGTAAAATCATGCAGGCATAGAGTATGCATTAGTACATTTGAATGTACTAAGTATGCGGATATGCAATGCAAGTGACTTACTAGACCTGCATAACCATGTTAAGTGGCAAGGGACACAATATATAAGAACATATAAGCAATAGGATTTGATATACAAGATGCCATGGGGTGTGTGATGCGCGCAATGTGGTAATGTTCCTATATAACGGGGATGGACTGTAACCGAACAAACCAAATCCATGCGAGCTATTACATGAATTGGACCAATTGGGACCTCCCACCGGTAGGGAGAAGATTACTTGCCAAGGGTAATCTACATCACACCTTACGGGACCCCCATTTCGGTGGATGGTCACCTTCCTTACAAGACCCCCATTTCGGAAGGATTTACAAGAATCATATCAAGACATGTCGTATCATAAATAAGTAGACGAATAATATCCGTCCCTATGCTGGCACATAGTTCAAGGAAAAGGGGAGGACCCCTAATCCATTGGTGCTAAGTCTTACACATCCCACAAGAATACTCATATACGTATACATATGATTTCAAGAGAGTCAAGTGCAAGTTTCAAAACGTTCAAGGCACATTTGGGCTCAACGCCAAATTTCAAGATCATATGCAAGATGCCGATGCAAAGAATAGCTCATCTACAAGTACAAGATGGTGCAAGCACCCAAGATGCTCCAAGAGCCAAGATACAAGATGGTGATAACACCCAAGATGCTCCAAGAGCCATAATTATAGACATACCGGTGATCACCTTCTTCTCATATCCCATGTCTTACCAAAAATCATATCACAATTCCATATTACCAAGATTTCCATGCACCAAATTCATGAATGTGATGCAAATGCAAATATGTAGGGATGACATGGGTAATGTAGAGCATATTCAAACATAGCAATATAAGGTAAGAACTAGAAAATCCATAATAAAAATTAGTAGAAAAAGTAGTATTAGCAGCATGCATAAAACATCTTTAAAGGGACATGCAAGTTCAAATTTCATAATCCAAGTAGTTCCTCATAATAATTCTTAACATAACTCACAATTCGGAAGATTAAATAGTACATACATTGCTCAAGATATCAAGATAAAGTAGTAAAATCTCACATTTCAAGTAGATAAGTGTATAAAATAGTTTGAGAAGAACTTGGGTCTTCTTGGTTGAAAGGAACCAAGAATCAAACCCCATATACCTGGTAGAAGACAACACTTGAAGAGGAAATGGACTCAAATTGTGAACCTTAGCTTGATGAATCCTAGTAAGAATGTGGGAGTCTTGAAGGAGTGAACTTTAGAGAGAGAGTGAGTGAGAGTGGAAATGGGCTGAAAATGGTGAAGTCCCACCTATATAGGGAGCTTAGGAAGGGTGGGAAATGACAAAATTTTCGTTGGAATAAGCCAATATTTCAAAAATGCCATTAATGAAACGGACCAGAAATTGGTCCGTTCGAGGCATATGATCCAGTACACGGTCCGTGTTGTGTCACACAGACCGTTTACTGTGTCGTGGTCTCAGACTTCAAATTTTTGGAGGCAAAATTTTCCAGACTAAGTATCACGAGACGGAGCGGTAAACGGACCACATGGGGTCACATGGACCGTGACCCCATCCTTATATAGGTAACTCCCCACACCAAGGTTAGACGGAGGGCCACACAGACCGTCTAAAGTCACACGGGCTGTGACTTGGTCCGTGTGGAGGTGGCCCTATGCAGTTCACCATATGGGAGGCTACACGGTCCATCCAAGGTCACACGAACCGTGTGATGGCCCGTTCACCCTCCAATTTCCCTTGGTGCCACTTCACGGGAGGCCACACGGTCCGTGTGCCTTCACACGGGCCGTGTAGGCCCTTCCGTGAGGTGATGCCTTGCAAAATTTCTGGGCAGTTGACCTCGAAGTGACGTCAAGGATCCGACGTCTTTCATCATCTCCCCCTTGGGAACATTCGTCCTCGAATGTGCAAGAACAAGACTTGGAAAGCTAGAGTTAAGGCAAGATACATCTGACACAAGACGCAATGCACGACTCAACTCAAAATAACAAGATTTGTACCAAAGATTTTGATGCCACAAGTCAAATTACAGTTCAAGACCCAAATTCATATTAAAATTGCATTCAACTCATTTGTAAAGAAAGGAAAGTTCTTTAGTATACACATATGCATGTCATGTCATGAGACTCAAGAGGGCAAGAAAATGACACAATTGATAAGGAAAGTTCCTAGTAACTTAGGCTCGAGTAGATTGGAAAAGATGGGGGTATCGCTTCATCATGTCCAGCTCCGCCTCCCAAGTAGCACTCTCCACTAGTTGATTCCTCCAAAGTACCTTTACCGAAGCCATATCTTTGTTGCGAAGCCGCTTTACTTGCCTATCCAAGATTGCCACCGGCACCTCCTCATAAGTCAAGTTTACCTCAACCTCCATTTCCTCCAAAGGCACAATGGAGCTAGGATCACCAATGAACTTCCTCAACATAGATACATGGAAGACCGAATGAATGGAACCCAAATCCGGAGGTAACTCCAACTTGTAAGCCACATCTCCAATCCGCTCAACAATTTCATAAGGGCCAACATATTGGGGGCTTAGCTTGCCCTTCTTGCCGAAACGCATAACACCCTTCATAGGAGAGACTTTCACATAAACCCAATTCCCGACATGAAATTCGAGGTCCCTTCTCCTACTATCTGCGTAGGACTTTTGGCGACTTTGGGCCGCTTTCAATCTCTCCCTAATCACTTTTACCTTTTCCATAGCATCCAACACCAAATCCGGGCCAACCAAGGCCATTTCACTCACTTCAAACCACCCCACCGGGGATCTACACCTTCTCCCATATAAGGCTTCAAATGGCGCTATGCTAATGCTAGCATGGAAGCTATTATTATAAGCAAACTCGATGAGCGGAAGATGATCATCCCAATTCCCCTTAAACCCCAACACATATGCTCTCAACATATCTTCCAAGGTTTGAATAGTCCTCTCCGCTTGGCCATTGGTTTGAGGATGAGAAGCGGAACTCAACTTAATTTTGGTCCCAAGGCCCTTCATAAAAGATTTCCAAAAGTGGGAAGTGAATTGGGTACCACGATCCGATATAATGGACCTAGGGACACCATGCAACCTCACCAACTCTTGGATATACAACCTCACATAGTCCTCAGTATTGAAAGTAGTCTTGACTGGTAAGAAATGAGCCAATTCGTCATTCAATCCACAATAACCCAAATAGAGTCGAATTGCCTCTGGGTCCGAGGCAATCCACCACAAAGTCCATGTTCACATCCTCCCACTTTCACATGGGAATTTCAATGTCTTGGGCCAAACCACCAGGCATTTGGTGTTCAACCTTTACTTGCTAACAACTTGGGCATTCAGACACGAACTTGGCAATATCCCTCTTCATACCATGCCACCAATAAACCTCTCTCAGATCCCAGTATATCTTGGTAGACCCCGGGTGAATAGAGAGTGAGAGTTGTAGGCCTCACTCATAACCACCTTCCTAAGGTCATCCACATCGGGAACACAAAGCCGGTTTTGGTACCGAAGTACACCATCTCCCCCTTCGGAGAAAGCCTCAATCTCTTTTGCAGCAACCAACTTCTTCAACTCACATAACGATGGATCTAGATCTTGTTTAGCTTTCACTTCATTCACCACAGAAGATTCTGCCCTATTTTGAACCCGAATACTACCCTCGCTGGAATTTGTCAACCTGACACCCAACCTAGCCAACCGGTGAATATCCCTTGCTAACTCCTTTTTCTCATTTTCAACATGCGCCACACTCCCCATAGAAAACCTACTAAGAGCGTCGGCTACGACATTGGCCTTGCCCGAATGATACAACACACTCATGTCATAATCTTTTAAAAACTCCAACCACCTCCTTCTCTTGCATTCATCCGACCATATAAACTTAGCCTGCTTCTGGGTCAACTTGGTCAAGGGCGAGGCAATAGATGAGAAGCCTTCCATGAACCTTCAGTAGTACCCGGCCAACCCGAGAAAACTACGGATATCTGAAGGAGTCAACGGTTTAGGCCAATTTTTCACAACCTCTATTTTCCTCGGATCTACCTTGATGCCATCCCCAGACCCCACATGCCCGAGGAAAGCCATTTTGCCCAACCAGAATTCACACTTGCTAAATTTGGCATACAATTTCTTTTCCGTCAGAGTTTGGAGGGCCATCCTCAAATGGTTCCCATGCTCTTGTTCACTTCGGGAGTAAACGAGGATATCATCAATAAATACCACCACAAAGCTGTCCAGGAAAGGTTTGAACACTCTGGTCATCGAGTCCATAAATGTGGCCGGATGGTTAGTTAGATCAAACGACATCACCATAAATTTGAAATGCCCATACCTTGTCTGAAAAGTTGTTTTGGGGATATCACACTATCTAACCTTCAACTGATGGTATCCGGAACGGAGATCAATTTTTGAGAAGTGAGTGGCACCTTGTAGCTGGTCAAACAAATCATCAATCCTCGGCAACAACTACTTGTTCTTAATGGTCACCTTATTCAGCTGCCTGTAATCAATACAAATACGGAGAGACCCGTCCTTATTCCTTACAAACAACACAGGAGCACCCCACGGTGATATACTAGACCGAATGAAACCTTTCTCTAATAGGTCCTTTAATTGATCCTTTAACTCTTTCAATTCTGCAGGGGCCATCCGGTACGGAGGGATAGGAACAGGTTGAGTATCTTAAAGAAGATCTATGCCGAAGTCTATCTCTCTATCCGGAGGAATGCCCAGTAAGTCCTCGGGGAACACATCTGAAAATTCATTCACCACAGGGACTGACTCGAGAATAGACACCTCAGAATCTGTATGCTTGACCCTCACCATATGGTAGATGCACCCCATAGAAATCATTTTCCGCGCCTTGAGGTAGGAAATAAACCTACCTTTAACAAAGGAATCACTACCCTTCCATTCAAGAACTGGCTCACCAAGAGGTTGGAACTGGACTTTTCAGATCCTACAATCTATGGAAGCATAAGAAGCATGCAGCCAATCTATTCCAAGAATCACATCAAAATCAAGCATTTCACGTTCCACAAGATCACATGGAAAGATTTTATGCAACACAGCAATGGGGCACCTGTGATAGACTCTATGAGCAACAATAGATTCACCCATAGGGGTGTAGACCGAGAAAGGCTCTATTAAAATCTGGGGTTTCAAACCGAACTTAACAGCCAACAGCGGAGTCACAAAAGACAAGTTTGCACCTGGGTCAAGCAAAACATAAGCATCAAAATCAAAAACTTTTAAAATACCAGTCATAACATCTAGAGCCTCCTCGACATCCTGGCGAGCATGGAATGCATAGAACCTGTTGCTTCTCGGGGCAACACCTGGAGGACCTCTCTGCTAAGCCTGCCCGCCTTGGGCTACCTGACCTGGGCCTCCACACGCATTTCTAGGGCAATCAATAACCTTGTGGTCCTTACTTCCACATCCGAAGCAAAGCCCCAAATCCCTTCGGCAGGTACCCGTGTGGGGATTCCCACACTTGTTACACAAGATATATCCGGATCTGCCACCCATCGGTACCCCGGGAGGGGGTGCCCGAGCATTAGCCACCCGAGCTCCTGAACTTTGGCCCTGCTGGAAGCGACCAAACCCAACATTTCTAGCACCGGAGAACCTACCATCAAAGTGCGCTCTCTTGGGATCGTGTGCCCTCTTCTCCTTGAGTTTCTCCCCCTCAATCTGCTCAGCATACACCATAAGTCTGGCAATATCCATGTCCCTAATCAGCATAGCAACTCGACATCCTTTCACCAGCAAGTCAGAAATACCCAAAACAAATTTGTGCATCCGTGCACGGAGATCAGCCACTAGGGACAGAGCATATTTGGAAAGCTTGGTAAACTTGAGGGCATAATCCCTCACACTCATACTGCCCTGCTTGAGATTAATAAACTCAGTCATCTTGGCCTCCCTCAGCTCAAGTGGGAAGAAGCAGTCAAGGAAGGCAGATTTTAACTCTCCCCATTTTACATCACCATCACAAACCTGTTCCATGGCCCACTGCGTATACCATACCTGAGCTACATCTTTCAACTGGTAAGCAGCCAACCCAGCTTTTTCCTTAGAAGAGACGCCCATAATGTTCAGTATTTTTGAGAGTTCATCAATGAACTCCTGATCATCTTCATCAACCCTTGACACGTAGAACTCCAGAGGATTCATCCGGGTGAAATCCCTTACAATGGAAGCGGGTGTAGGGTCCCGTGGCATATTGGCTTGCCTTGCCTGAGCCGTCACCACCTGTGCCAGCATGGCAAAAGCAGTACGAAATTCACCATTTGAAATAGGCTCCTCCATAGGCTCGTGAGAAGCCTGATCTTCAGCAGCAGGAGCCGGCCTAGGTAATGGAGGTCTTCCTCGAGGCATTTACTGAAAAAGGATTAACGATACCAATAAGTAAAGAGATTCATAAGCTTACCATAGCACGATACGAGACACAAAGAAGGGAGGAATTTCCTAAGACGTCTTCGTAGTCTCTCACTCATAGGTATGGTGCACTTCACACCCATGAATAGGACTCTACTCAACGCAGCACGTTGGGCTCCGATGACCATTACAACCTAGGGCTCTGATACCACCTTTTGTCATAACCCGGGGTCGGGACCTAAATGTGACACGGCGAATGGGGACCCGAAAGCCCCTAAACAAGCCTCAAAATTTCAGAATTTAAAAAAAAACAAGTATCAAAAGGGAAATTCTAAATCCAAAGGAGAAGCATATTTTATAGATGGATCATAATGACGAAGTCTTTACAAGACAATCAACACATGCCTCTAGGTAAGGGACGGGGGCCAGGACAAGTTCCGAGCTCACCCTCAGCAAAATTAAATGTACATAAGGAACACAATGAATAAAGCTTGCCTTTGGAAGACGGGGCTCACCACAAAATAGCTTCAAGGGGAGCATTGGACCTGCGAATGATACTCAAACTGCTCGGTCCCTGCATGGTAAAATCATGCAGGCATAGAGTATGCGTTAGTACGTTTAAATGTACTAAGTATATGGGTATGCAATGCAAGTGATTTACTAGACATGCATAACCATGTTAGGTGGCAAGGGCACATAATATACAAGAACATATAAGTAATGGATTTGATATATAAGATGCCATGGGATGCGTGATGCATGCAATGCGATAATGTTCCTATATATGTATATATATAATGGGGATGGACTATAACCGACAAACCAAATCCATGCGAGCTATTACATAAATTGGACCGATTGGGACCTCCCACCGGTAGGGAGAAGATTACTTGCCAAGGGAAATCTACATCACACCTTACGGGACCCCCATTTCAGTGGATGCTCACCTTCCTTATGGGACCCCCATTTCGAAAGGATTTACAAGAATCATATCAAGACATGTCGTATCATAAATAAGTAGACGAATAATATCCGTGTCTAAGCTGACACATAGTTTAAGGAAAAGGGGAGGACCCCTAATCTATCGGTGCTAAGTCTTACACATCCCACACGAATACTCATATACGTATACATATGCTTTCAAGAGAGTCAAGTGCAAGTTTCAAAATGTTCAAGGCACATTTTGGCTCAACGCTATATTTCAAGATCATATGCAAGATGTCGATGCAAGGAATAGTTCATCTACAAGTACAAGATGGTGCAAGCACCCAAGATGCTCCAAGATCCAAGATACAAGATGGTGTAAACACCCAAGATGCTCCAAGAGCCATAATTATAGACATACCGATGATCACCTTCTTGTCATATCCCATGTCTTATCAAAAATCATATCACAATTCCATATTACCAAGATTTTCATGCACCAAATTCATGAATGTGATGCAAATGCAAATATGTAGGGATGCCATGGGTAATGTAGAGCATATTCAAATATAGCAATATAAGGTAAGAACTAGAAAATCCATAATAAAAATTAGTAGAAAAAGTAGTATTATCACAAATGCATAAAACATCTTTAAAGGGACATGCAAGTTCAAATTTCATAATCCAAGTAGTTCCTCATAATAATTCTTAAGATAACTCACAATTCGGAAGATTAAATAGCACATGCATTGCTCAAGATATCAAAATAAAGTAGTAAAATCTCACATTTTAAGTAGATAAGTGTATAAAATAGTTTGAGAAGAACTTGGCTCTTCTTGGTTGAAAGGAACCAAGAATCAAACCCCACATACCTGGGAGAAGACAACACTTGAAGAGGAAATGGACTCAAATTGTGAACCTTAGCTTGATGAATCCTAGTGAGAATGTGGGAGTCTTGAAGGAGTGAACTTTAGAGAGAGAATGAGTGAGAGTGAAAATGGGCTGAAAATGGTGAAGTCCCACTTATATAGTGAGCTTAGGAAGGGTGGGAAATGACAAAATTTTGTTGGAATAAGCCAATATTTCAAAAATGCCATTAATGAAATGGACAAGAAATTGGTTCGTCCGAGGCATACGGTTTTGTACACGGTCCGTGTAGTGTCACATGCACCGTTTACTTTGTCGTGGTCTCAGACTTCAAATTTTTGAAGGCAAGATTTTTCGAACTAAGTATCACGAGACGGACCGGTAAACGGACCACCTGGGGTCACACGGACTGTGACCCCATTCGTATATAGGTAACTCCTCACACCGAGGTTAGATGGAGGGCCACACGGACCATCTAAAGTCACACGGGCCGTGACTTGGTCCGTGTGGAGGTGGCCCTATGCAGTTCACCATACAGGAGGCCACACGGTCCATCCAAGGTCACACGGACCGTGTGATGGCCCGTTCACCCTCCAATTTCTCCGGGTGCCACTTCATGGGAGGCCACACGGTCCGTGTGCCCTCACACGGACCATGTAAGCCCTTCCGTGAGGTGATGCCTGGCAAAATTTCTGGGCAGTTGACCTCGAAGTGATGTCAAGGATTCAGGGTCTTTCAGCCAGGTCAAATAAAGGTCTTTAAAATGTAGCTTTTGAGTGGGTATGAGGGTTTGCTTAGTTAAGTCCTGAGTATAAGGGCTTAGGTGACAAACGAACCCAAGTATAAAGGTCTATTAGATCATTTCGCCAATAAGAAATGTAAATTAAGCCACCTTGAGCCACTCAAAATTTGTCTTTCCAAAGACATTTTTACTACATCAATATTTGTCTTCCTAAGGGCCACCTTGAGCCACTCAAAAATTTATCTTCTCAAAGACATCTTGAACACATCAATATTTGTGTTCCCAGAGAGATATTCTTTTTGAAAAAAATATAACCAAATTAAAATGAATGAAATATCATATTTTAAATATAAATTTAGTCGTACGAATAAGAGTGTAAGAACAATCAAACATATTTATTGGTTGCCCAGGCTACATTTACTAGGACATACTAAGGTTAAAATAAAAAATGTGATATAACATCCTTTTTAATTCAATATTGATATTTATATATATTTCTCAATTTTAAAAATATTTTCTTTTATTTTTAAAGCAAAATTGCTAAAAAAAATAAAATTATACACGATAATATTTAATTTGCATTTCTATTATGATTTTTATCGTGTATATACTTGGTAATATTTAATTGAAAGGTTGTGACTTTTTCAACGAGTTGTGATTTTTTTTGAAAAGCTGTGAGAAAGATTGTAGGCTTTCCGAAGGGTTGTGACTTTTTGTAATGCAAATATTGAGTAATTATTAATTATAATAAAGTAAATAAATAATTCGAATCAACAAAAAATTGTTAAACTCATCAAATAAGAAATGTAAATTAAGCCACCTCGAGCCACTCAAAATTTGTATTCTCAAGGAACAACTTGAGCCCATCAAAATTGAATTTCCAAATGCCACATTGAGCCACTCAAAATTTATCTTTCCAAAGACACCTTCACTCCATCAATATTTGTCTTCACAAGAAAAAGTTAACAAAATTTATAAATTTTGTGATATTAAATTAAATATATGTCAAATGTATTTCGGTAATAACATATAGTGTAGTTTAGGGTATGCAAATGTAGTGTCGCATAAATTAAAATAAAAAAATTACATATATGGGGCCATGATTTATTGAAAAAATATTACACGCGATATATAAATTTTTTACAATATTTTTATCTATAAATTTTTCACTCCATCTTATCCTCACCAACCTTCCTATGAACCAGATTTTACAATCCTTTCCTCTTTTCTTTCAAAAAAATGTCTACCTCAATATCCCAAAAAACAAAGCCTCGACAACGCACAACCTCTCTAGAGGTTGTAGAGAAGCTCTATTACGAGAAACGGGATGCCTATGAGTCGTTAGAGGAGGAAATATATGACCTTTTGAAAAGGTTCATTCAATGGAAGGCTAAGCATTGGACTCAAATGATTCTCTTGGATGACGCTTTTCACTTGACTCAAACATTTGATGCCTTTCAGAAAGTCGTGAAGAAGTATCTTAACATTAACTTCAATTTTGAGGTTGATAAAGAGATAAATTTCACTGCTAATATAATGCACGTGATTCCAAACAACGACGCATCCAATATCGATACCAAGAAGAAGAATTGCCAAAGATTACTATTGTTATAGGTTTGGGCAATAGTGTCGTTTGTAATGCAGTGCACATTACGGTGATGTTATCAGATATTTTGTGGTCATTTTATTTGCTTCAATGCACGGGTATGCTTGTTTTTGCTGTTGTAAGATATTTTGTTGGTAATGCAGTGCACGGGTGTGTGTGTTTTTTATGTTGTAAGATATTTTATTGGTAATGCAGTACACGGATATTTATGTTCTTTTGTTGTTGTTCGTAATGAAAATGTTGCTTCCTTTAATAAGATATGGAATAAGAGTATATGTGATTACTTGTTAAGTTAAATTCTGCAGCCAAATTATTTTTCCAAAAAGTCAAAGCTTGAGAAAGAAACAATATAGTGAACTCAAAAGGTGGTATAATGCCCAGTAAAATTACCAAAATACCCCTAGAGGGAGGGTATACGCGTAACGCATCTTCCAATGCTCATATGGCAAATTTGAGGCCGAATTTGTGATTAACATGAAAACTTGAGTGGGAAAATAGTTTCGGTCGATTTTTAAAATGACCTGATCAAAAAATAATTTTTCAATCCCAATTGCAAAACTGTGTTGGTACGCGACAGGAGCGCGTCGTGCCTCCATCGCGACCATCACTTATATTTTTCTGAAAATTTTCAATGGGATTGAGAAAACTCATTCAGAAACTTTTTCTAAAAATACACTGTGCGCGATCAGTTCGCATCACGGACAGGTCTTTTCTGATTTTAAAATTTCTAAATTATTACGAGGGGCATTTTGGTCAATTTTCCACCCTTCCTAAACTCTATACACAATCTAATAAGGTTGTTTTGATGTAAAAAGGGTCTAAAACCCCCATTTTAAGTCCTATTCCATAATCTAACAAAGGGGCTTGAGGAAAGAGGAGAAAGCTTGAGTTTAAGAGATTCGGGAAGAAATCCTTGACGTGCTCAATTGATAGCTTCATCCCAGTTATGTAAGGCTAAACTAAAAACATGAGATTGTTCTGTGATGCCCAGTAAAATTACCAAACTACCCTCAGAGTGAGGATATGCGCATAATGCATCTTCCGATGCTTGTATGGAAAATCCAAGGCCAGATTTGTGATCAACACGAAATATTGAGTGGGAAAATGGTCTCGATTGATTTTTAGAGTGACCCAATCAAGAGATAATTTTTCGATCCGAAGCACAAAACAGTGTTAGTACGCGACAGGGGCACGTCGCGCACCCATCGCAGACCAGCACTTATATTTTTTTGAAAATTTTTGACGGGATTGAGAAAACTCGATCAAAGACTTTTTCTGAAAATACATTCTTCACGACCAGTCTGCATCGCGGACTGTGTCTTTTCTGAGTTGAGAATTTTCAAATTATTATGAAGAGCATTCCGGTCAATTCCTCACCCCTCCTAAACTCTCTACATGATCTAATAAGGTCTTTTTGACTTAAAAAATTCTAAAACCCTCATTCTAAGTCCTAACCCAATACTTTACTAAGGCTAGGGCTTTAGGAGAGAAGAGAAGAGCTTGAGTTGAGAGATTCGAGAAGAGATCCTTGACATGCTTGGTTGATAGCTGCATCCCAGGTATGTAAAGCTAAACCAAAAATGTGGGATTGTTCTTTCATGTGCCCCCTAGAGGTCGTAGAGGAGTTGATGGTTCAAGAGTCTACATGCATGAATTCTTGATGGGGTTTCATGAAAAAATAATTTAAATTACATATTTTCCTATGTTGGTGATCATCATACTATTTGTTTTCTTGAATTGAACATTTTCATGAAGAACTTGCATAACCCTACATGAGTAATTTGAAAAGCATGCATAGTGAACTTGAGAATTGAGTCCAGGGCCTTGAGTGAGATTGTTGAGTATGACAAGAGAATGATGATGAGTTGATAGCATTTGATTGTCTTATGAGTCTCTATAAACGAACTCTACTGATGTATCTATTCAATTACTTCCTAATGATTGTTCTATATCTTGAGTCATTGATGATATTGATTGATGAGAGATTAAAAGCCCCTATGAGATACCGATCGTTGATGGGAAGTGAGTCCCTATGAGATTGGTTGAGGTAGAAGTTCTATGATCATTGAGTCATGGGAGGAGTATCGAGCACCGAAAGAGCGAGAGTTAGTCTGACTCAAACTCGTCAAACTACATCACCAAACGTAGGAGAGACATAGAACCATCACATATATTATGGTTCCCTCGAGAGTAATGGTCCCTGAAAGCAATAAAGGACCTATTGAGTTGACTCCATATTGGGTGAGCTGATATGGTTTTTGAGCGTTCCCTACCTGAAAAGTTTAGAACCACTGTGGCAACATCAGGGTGATTGTTGTACATTTACTGGATCATAAGTGAGTGTTGTCGGATAAGAGAAACTCCCATAAGTTTCCTACCTTGAGTACTCCGAGTTGAGATGAGATGAGAGGAGGTGAGCTCCTCTAAGATGAGATGAGAGGAGGTGAGCTCCTTTGAGATGAGTTTGAGTTATTGATGTATCACTTGTCTACTCTTTATTCTTTCATAGATGGATATTTGACGACTTGATGCGATTCAATGTTTATTTTGAGTTGAGGTTGTTTCCATACTATTCTACCGATTTCTATTTCATTAAGTTATTTTACATACCAGTACATTCCAAATACTGATGTCCACTCTAGACTGCATTATTTTATGATGAAGAGGTAGGTACTAGAGATCGTCAATAGGTGCTCCGTTGAGGATCTGAGATTTGCAACTAATTTGGTGAGCCTCCCTTACTTTGGAGGATCCACCATGATTTATTCATCTTGCTTCAGAGTTAGAGATTGGACTATTTCTTTATTTTGATTTTGGGTAGCCATGGGTCTGTCATTGGCACCACATGAGTAGTAATAGAGGCTTCCTAGACCATGGTCGAGCATTGATGTTGAGATTGTGGGCTAGTTTTTTCTATTGTCCTTTATTATTATTATATGTTTACTTGAGACTTTAAATGAGATGTGCCCATTTACTTACTTATGTTTTCCACTGTTCAGTAGAGTTTATTTGATTGAATGATATAATAAGGCTAAGTGGTTCGCTTGGGGACTAGCAATAGTCTCTGATAAGCAAGGGTACCCTCCCAGGATGTGACATGTTCTCTCATATGCCCTATAGATGGTCATACATGAGTTGATGGTTCAAGAGTTTACATACATGAATCCTTGATGGTTTTTCATAAAATTTTAATTTGAAATTACATGTTTTTCTATGTTGATGATCATTATACTATTTGCTTTCCTTGAATTGAACATTTTCATGAGAATTTGCATAACCCTACATGACTTGTTTGAAAAGCATGCATAATGAACCTAAGAATTGAGTCTAGAGTCTTAAGTTGGGATTCTTGATTGTGATGAGAGAATGATGATGAGTTGATAGATTTTGATTGCCTTATGAGTCTCTATAAATAAACTCTACCGATGTGTCTATTCGATTGATTCCTAATGATTATTCTAATCTTGAGTAATTGATAAGATTGATTGATGAAAGGGTTAAAGTCCCTATTAGTTTAATGATGAAGGGGTTCGAGTCTCTATAAGATACTAGTTGATGATGTGGTTCGAGTCCTTATGAGATTGGTTGAGATGGAAGTTTTATGAGCATTGAGTCCCGAGAGGAGTATCGAGCATCGAAATAGGTAAGAGTGAGTCCCAATCGAACTCATTAACTACGTCATCAAATGTAGGTGAGGTATAGAAAATCACATATATTATGGTTCCTTCAAGAGTAACAGTCCGTGAAAGCAATAGCGGACCTGTTGTGTGATGCCCAGTAAAATTACCAAATTACCCCTACAATGAGGGTATGCGCATAACGCGTCTTCCGATGCTCGTATGGAAAATTTGAGGCCACATTTGTGATCAGCATAAAAATTGAGTGGGAAGAAGGTCTCGGTCGATTTTTAGAGCGACTCGATCAAAAGATAAATTTTTTATCCAAACCCAAAAATAGTGACGGTGTGCGACAGAGGCGCGTCTCGCACCTGTCACGGAGAAGAACTTGTGTGTTTTTCAAATTTTTCGACGGGATGGAAAAAACTCGTACAAAAACTCTTTCCTGAAAATACATTGTTCGCGACCAGTCCATGTCACGGACCCTGTATTTTCCGAGCTGGAAATTTCTAAATAATTATGAGAGGCATTCCGGTCAATTCCTAACCCCTCCTAAACACTAATACACAACTAGCAAGGTCGTTTCGACATGAAAAGAGCCTAAAACTCCCATTCCAAGTCCTATTCCAAAATCTAACAAGGCTAGGGCTTAGAATGGGGGTTTTAGGTTGTTTTCATGTCGAATAGTTGCATCACATGTATGTAAGGCTAAAGTAAAACATGATATTGTTCTCTTATATGCCCCGTAGAGTTCATAGATGAGTTAATGACTGAGGAGTCTACATGCATGATTTCTTGATGGATTTTCTTAAAAATTATATTTAAAATTATATGTTTTCCATGTTGATGATCATCATACTAATTGTTTTTCTTAAATTGAATATTTGCATGAGAATTGCATAACCCTACGTGACTAAATTGAAAAGCATGCATATTGAAATTGAGGATTGAGTCTAGGGCCTCGAGTTGAGATTGTTGACTGTGATGATGAGTCAATGAAATTTTAATTGTTTCATGAGTCTCTATGAATGAACTCTACCGATGTGTTTATTCACTTGTTTCCTAATGATGGTTATACAATCTTGAGTCATTGATGAGATGTTGAGGATAGGGTTAAAGTCCCTATGAGATGATTGATGAAAGGGCCAAAATCCTTGTGAAATATCAGTCGCGGACGGGGAGTGAGTCCCTATGAGACTAGCAGTCGTTAACGGGGAGTGAGTCCCTATGAGACTGGTTGAGGTTGAGGTTTATGAGCATCAAATCGGGAGGAGTATCGAGCACCGAAATGAGTAAGAGTGAATCCCACTCGAACTCATTAACAACGTCGCCAAATGTAGGAGGGGCTTAAACCATCACATATACATGGTTTCCCTCGAGGTGTAACAATCCTTGAAAGCAATAGCAGATCTGTTGAGTTTGATTTCATATCGGGCGCGCTGATATGTTCCTAGCATTCCTTACCTAGCAAGTTTAGGACCACTATGGCAACATCAGGGTGATTGTTGTACATTCACTGGCTCATAAGTCAGCGTTGTCGGATAAAAGAAACTCCCAGGAAAATTCTTACCGTACTCCGAGTCTAGACGAGATGAGAGGGGGTGAGCTCCTCTGAGTTGATCCATGAGATGAGTTGAGACTATTGATGAGTCTGAGATAATGATGTGTCACTTGTCTACTCTTTACTCTTTCATAGATAGACAAGCCGACAGTTTGATGTGATTTTGATGTTTATTTTGACTTGATGTAGTTTTTCATATTTTTCTACTGATTTCTGTTTCATTCAGCTATTTTACATACCAGTACATTTCAAGTACTGATGTACACTTTGGACCGCATCGTTTATGATGCAGAGGTAGGTACTAGAGATCCTCAACAGTCGCTCTGTTGAAGATCAGAGATTCAAAGTTGATTGGGTGAGCCTTCCCTACTTCGGAGAACCCACTCCCCTTAATTCATCATGCTTTAGAGTTAAATTGGACTATTTCTTTATTTTGATTTGGGTAGCCATGGGTCTGTCATTGGCACCACATGATTAGTGATAGAGGCTTCATAGACGATAGTTGAGTATTGATGTTGCGATTGTGAGCTAGTTCTTTCTACTAGCCTTCATTATTTTATATATTCTTTTGGAGACTTTAGATGAGATATGCCCATTTGCTTACATATATTTTCCGCTTTTCATTAGAGTGTAGGTGATTGAATAACGTGATGAGGCTAAGTGGTTTGCTTGGGGACTAGCTATAGTCTCTGAGTACCGGCCATGCCAAGGGTACCCTCTCAAGGCGTGACAAACTTGGTATCAGAGCACAGAGTTCATGTTTCCTAGGGAGTCTATGAAGCCGTGTCTAGTAGAGTCTTGTTTATGGGTGTGTTGTCGACCACGTTCTATAAGCAGGAAGCTATAGGATATTAGGAATGGTTACCCTTCCTTCTTTTTCCAATTCGTGCGATAAAGTTAAGCTCTATAAAAACTATCTTCTAATTCGTGCTCTACACGTACAGAATCGATAATATGCCTCCCAGAAGAGCTGTCAGAGGAAGGGGACATCCTGCTAAGCGAACTGTTAATCCACCTAAGCCCCAAGTACCCGAGGGGCCCGTGGATCCAGCTGTCCCGGTTGAGCAACCCCCTCAAGATGAGGTCTCCAATGCCGAGCTATGCCAGGCTATTCAAACTTTAGCCCAGGCTATCGCAGCGCCTGCTATGAGGCAACGCGCAGGTGGAACAGACTCTCATGGCACCGCTAGAGTTCGAGAATTTCTGAGGATGAATCCGCATGAGTTCACGGGGTCTGCGTCAACTGAAGTCCTTAGGACTATATGGAGGAACTTGAGAAGGTGTTCCAAGTGATGCATTTAGTTGATGTTGACAGGATGGAACTGGCTGCTTATCAACTGAAGGGGGTGGCCAGATTGTGGTTCAACTAGTGGAAGAAAGGTAGAAGAGATGACGCTCCGTGTTTGACTTGGGCAATGTTTGAAGAGGCCTTCTTGGGACGCTTCTTCCCAATAGAGAAAAGAGAAACGAAGGTGAGAGAGTTCCTGAACCTAAAGCAGGGCTCCATGACTATGCAGGAGTATGGGTTGAAATTCGCGCAACTATGTCGCTATGCTCCAGACATAGTTACTGATATAAGGGGAAGGATGGGAATGTATGTAGATGGGTTGAATAGAGGACCCAAGAGAGATGGGAGAGGAGCCATGCTTGTGAGTGACATGGACATCGGGCGACTGATGACATTTGTGCAACAAGCTGACGAAGAGAGACAACATGACAGGGAAGAGTTCAAGCGCAAGAGGGCTAAGACATCCAGCCACGAGGGTGGAAGGATAGGTAATGGAAATCGATTTCCCGCACCCTCAGCTGCTAGTACACCTGTGCCTAGAGGCACGTATGATCAAAGATTCAAGAATATCAGAACCAATGGACCCCAGTCACAAGCTAGTGTGGCTCAAGGTTCGCCAGAGTAGGCCACCGTGTGCTAACTGTGGAAAAATGCACTGGGGGAGATGTCGCGACAGAAATGATGTGTGTTACAGGTGTGGCCAAGTAGACCATTACAAGAAGGATTGTCCAAAGCGGCTTGGCCAGGCTAAGTCTACTACACCGGCCCCACCAGTTAGAGGGAACCAGAAAGCCACTACATCAGGTACAGGCAAAGCAACAAACCGCTTGTATGCCATGGGTAGTCGCCAAGATCAGGAAAACTCCTTAGACGTTATGACGGGTATGATTTGAGTCTTTAATTTTGATTGTTATGTTTTGATGGATCCTGGTGCCACATTGTCGTTTGTAACTCCTTATGTGGCCAATTGATTTGATAGAACCCCTGAGAGTCTCTTGGAACCCTTTGATGTTTCTACTCCAGTGGGTGAGTCCATTCGAGCTGAGAGAGTCTATAGAGCTTGTATAGTGTCCATCCATCATAGGGACACTCTTGTCAATTTGATTGAGCTGGAGATGGTTGATTTTGATTTGATCCTTGGCATGGATTGGCTTCAAGCCTGTTATGCCTCTGTTGATTGTAGATCCTGGACTGTTAAGTTCCAATTCCCAAATGACCGGTTCTAGAGTGGAAGGGTGACTCTGTTACACCTAGAGGAAAGTTTATCTCATATCTTAGAGCCAGGGTGACTCTGTTACACCTAGAGGAAAGTTTATCTCATATCTTAGAGCCAGGAAGTTGATTTCTAAAGGTTGTATCTATCACCTTGTGAGAGTGAAATCTGATGATGTTGAGTCCCCAATGCTTGAGTCAGTTCCAATTGTTAATGAGTTTTCGGAAGTATTTCCTGACGATCTGCCCGAAGTCCCTCCTGATAAGGAGATTGACTTTGGGATTGATTTTCTTCTAGATACCCAGCGTATTTCGATCCCGCCTTACAGGATGGCCCCCACTGAATTGAAAGAATTGAAAGAGCAATTAAAAGATATTCTAGAGAAGGGCTTCATTAGGCCAAGTGTTTCACCTTGGGGTGCTCCTATTCTATTCGTGCGAAAGAAAGATGGGTTCCTCAGAATGTGTATTGATTATAGGCAATCGACCAAGGTCATGATAAAGAATAAATATCCCCTCCCAAGGATAGATGATTTGTTTGACCAACTTCAGGGCGCCTCTTGTTTCTCTAAGATAGACTTTAGATCTGGCTACCATCAGCTGAAGGTGAGGGAGTGTGACATTCCAAAGACAGCCTTTAGGACTAGATATGGCCATTTTGAGTTCTTGGTCATGTCCTTTGGGTTGACGAATGCACCTGCCGCCTTTATGGACTTAATGAATAGAGTATTCAAACCATACCTTGATTTGTTTGTGATTGTGTTCATCGATGACATTTTGGTATATTCAAGGAGTGAGGAGGAACATGCTAACCACCTCAGAGTGGTCCTCCAAACTCTTAAGGATCATGAGCTGTATGCAAAATTCTCCAAATGTGAGTTCTGGCTTAAGTCAGCGGCCTTCCTAAGCCATTTCATTTTCGGCGATGGTATTCGAGTAGATGCCCAAAAGATTGAAGCGGTTAAGAACTGGCCCTGACCGACCACTTCGACTGACATTAGAAGTTTCTTGGGGTTGGCGGGCTACTACTACTGGTTTATTGAGGGATTTTCTTCCCTATCCGCGCCATTGACCAAATTGACTCAGAAGAAGGTCAAGTTTCAGTGGTCCGAAAAATGCAAAAAGAGTTTCCAGGAATTGAAAACGAGGTTGACTACTGCACCAGTCCTAGCCTTACCCGATGGAACTGAGGACTTTGTAATTTATTGTGATGCCTCAATGGTTGGATTGGGATGTATACTAATGCAGAGGGGGAAGGTGATAGCCTATGCTTCCAAGCAACTCAAGGTTAATGAAAGGAACTACCCAACCCATGATCTCGAGTTGGCAGCAGTAGTGTTTGCACTTAAGATCTGGCGTCACTACTTGTATAGAGTGCATGTAGATGTTTTCACTGACCACAAGAGCTTGCAGTATGTCTTCAATCAGAAAGAACTCAATCTGCGACAAAGAAGATGGTTGGAGTTGCTCAAAGATTATGACATGAGCATCCACTACCACCCAGGTAAAGCTAATGTTGTTGTTGACGCTCTTAGCAGGTTATCAATGGGTAGCACAGCCCATGTGGAGGAAGGAAAGAAGGAGTTAGCCAAGGACATGCATCGGTTAGCTAGATTAGGAGTTCGACTTGAGGAGAATAATGAGGGATGAGTTAATGTTTAGAACGGGTCTACTTTCTCGTTAGTGGGGGAAGTGAAGGAAAAGCAAGACAAAGACCCAGTGATACTCCAATTGAAGGAGGATGTCCACAGACAGAGAGTGGTGGTCTTCTCCAAAGGGGGAGATGGAGCGTTGAGATATCAAAGTAGATTGTGTGTTCCAAATGTCGATGGTATTCGAGACAGAATCATGGCAGAAGTCCATAACACTAGATATTCCATTGATCCTGGCTCCACCAAAATGTACCACGACTTAAGAGAAGTCTATTGGTGGAATGGAATGAAGAGGGACATCGCGGAGTTTGTTTCGAAATGCTTAACTGCCAACAAGTGAAGGTTGAGTATCAAAGGCCATGTGGATTGGCTCAGAACTTTGAGATTCCAGAATGGAAGTGGGAGATGATCAATATGGACTTTAACACTGGTCTACCAAAGTCTCGAAAGCAACATGACTCGATATGGGTGATCGTGGACAGGATGACTAAATCGGCTCACTTCCTGGCAGTTAAGACAACCAACACTGCAAAAAAGTATGCCAAGTTGTACATCCAGGAGATTGTGAGGTTTGATACACCCAAATTACACTCCGAATAGAAGAGTAAAGTGGTCATTAGTCAAATATAGAACTCAACCAGAGTTGAGGTCGATCCCACAGGGAACACGTAAGAATTTATCTATTAGTACCGACTTTCAGATGTAAATGCTATTCCCAAGATAAACATGCATAAAGTAAATGGGGGGTTGCGTTATTTAATTTAAATACTTTTGTAATGTAATTAACAAAGGCGTTATTCTGGTTTTCAAACAGATAAAGAGAAGCTAGGGTTGTGTTCCCCATGACGTCTAATACGATAACTAAATTGGATTGGTAAACTTGCTCTTAATGGTGCATGAAAGATCCAACAACTTAGCTAATCTCTAGTTCACCTTTCGGTCCTTCCTAGTGATATTTCACTCATCTCCTTTCGGTCGCAGAGTGGATATTATTCTAAACTTTGTTTTTGATCTCAGAGCACCCTCACCTTTCAGTCTCAGGCACTTAGACTAGGTTCATAACCCCGAATTTCTGTTGTTAAACTCTTTTCCCAATCACTACATCCCTCTCGGGCATGCAGCGAATACAGGCTTACCCTAATGTGTCGACTCATTAAGGAGAAGTTAGAACGAAGAATTTAACAATACATGCAATAATCATTCTCACGAATTACCCCCAGTTTGCGTTATCTTATTGAATCGTCATGGTTCCCACAACCCTAGTTGTGGGTTTAGCCTAGCATAATATTGATAACTTGCCCACAACAATAAGATGAAAACATAATGATTGACTTACAATTGAAAGAACAAGAATCTGTGTTACAATCTTCGAATGATGATCACAATCACGAATCACACGTATTACAAAGCCAAACTATTGTTTTTCTCTCTTACTCTCTTGTTTCTGCCGTCAGAACAGACGTGTTTAATGAAATAAAATAATATACTATATATACTAAGTAAAATTAATCCGATACAATTTAGGAAAAATAGACTCGACACAGGACACGGTCCGTTACACGGACCGTCTGAGGCTAGACGGCCCGTCAACTGGTCCATCTGGCTCAGCTGCTGCGTCGGCACGGTCCGTGACACCGCCCGTGTTGCGTGAAACGGGCCATTTGTCCCTCCGTGTGGCTCCACTTGCACAAATTCTGATATTTTCGACGACGACCCTTTGAGTTACGTCACTTACACGGTACCCGACACGGCCCGTCTGGTGGCAGACGGTCCGTTTGACGGTCCGTGTGAACTTCCTTGCTCAATTTCCTTAAATTTCGATGAAAGCCTCTCCGAGTTACGTCAGTCACACGGCGCGTGGCACGGACCGTCTGAAGGTAGACGGCCCGTGTGCTCGTCCGTGTGAGGGACGTCGTTGTCCATTTTCTGCTCGTTGCACCAAGTGTGGTGCCACGGTCGGTCACACGGATCGTGTAGCATGACACGGCCCGTGTGGACCTTCCGTGGTCCTACACTTGGCCTTGCTTTCCACTCGTTCCTTGTGCTTTCCTCAATAATCCATGCCTTTGCTATTTTCCTGCACAGTATCAAAACACACCTATTAAACTAACAACAACGCTTAAGAACGCACAATAATTCTATGTCTTAAGTGTCGTAAAAGTCATATTTTCATGACTCATCAACACCCTCAACTTAGAACCATTGCTTGTCCTCAAGCGATGACCAAAAACACATAACGACACACAAAGATAAGTGCTTAACAAGAAGTAAATAGCGACCCCTTAATCATCAAACGCATGCTCAACAAGTATACTTGCAATGTGTTCACACCCCAACGGACTCTTATCAGATCAACCTAATCACTACACCATATCCCGTTGGCCCTAATGAAGTCCGAGAATAAAGATGAACCAGTTAGTATAGCAACCAAACAGCTCGGTGATAGTGCCCCTCACTACAAAGAAGTCTCACACACAGTGTAACAATGTAATACAGATACTAGAATGTAGACACTCACACTCAAAAAGATTTTCAACCGACACACAAGTTTAGACCATATGCTTGCCTTTATTTTCACCACCTTGACTTTTGAATGACCTTTTTAGGATCACTTTACGGCTTTTACAGCTTGTAACGTAGGCTCGGGCTTGGGTGAGGTATATATATATAGGATTAAGGTGACTGACTTTTCGTTCCAAGACCCTGCTTTGACTCAGCCTCTACTTTCAGCCCCTCAAACTCTTTGTTTTCCCTGTTTTACCACTTTGCTTTGCGGATGGGCGTGGTTACCTTTTTCGTTCATTCATTCACACGCCCCAGACTTCCCTTTTTTTTTATAGTCCATCTTTTCTTCTCATTACTCGACTCTTTCCCCCCTTTATTATTCTGCTTTTCTTATAATAGCCACCCTCAACTTAGGATTTTGGCCTGAGTTGAGGTTCACAATGTCTTTTCAAGGACCAGGGCCGTTATAAGCCACCCTCAACTTAGGCCTTTGGCCCGGGTTGAGGTTCACAATGTCCTTAAAGGGACCAGGGCCTGATTATAGGTCTGCAGATCGATTGGAAACATGAATTGGGTAATAAGAAAGAAAAGGTCTATTAAGGCTCAATCATTTGGTTCAAAGGGAAACACTTCATTTGGTTGATTCGTTTCAGGCTTAGTGACTTCTCAACAAAGATGGCCTAAGATCCTATCCTAATCCACTCATTCAATCGTTTTAGGGGGACTAACCAGGCAAGTTCTAGCTTACAAGTGCGTCAATCGAATTTAAGCAAATACACTCCCACACACATGGCACATATCCCCGACTGTTTAGCACTAATCAACTCAGTCATGCTTCATCATTCAAAATGCCAACTAGACAATGTACATCGTGCTTTAGGAGGATCACAAAGTTAGTCAATATAGGTTGCAAGCACACACAAGTTTCTTGGATTATTGTTCTTTAAAATTGGGGTTACTATAGACTCTTATAAACACCTATCTTTATACAAACAAAACAAACCTAAACATGCCAGTTCTACTAGATACTACACCTTCAGAGAAAAGAAACACGGCAAGAAAAACTCGTCAGGGTAGGATGCCCCACCCCCAGCAAAACACAGTGCAATGTCCTCATCGCACCATAATACATACTAAAGCAAAAATAGGAGTGGAACATACCTGAGACACCCTAGGCGTCAGGCGGGTTATCATGGCCCGATCCGACTGGTGGGTCCGGGTCGGCAGCATCAACATCTGGTCCCATGGCACTCCCAGAAGCACCTGTCCGTGCAGCCTCGTAGGCTAGTCGCTCCCGCTCCTCCTGGGCTGCAGTTTCCCGACGCTGAGCTCTCAATGCCTTGCGCAGCCTCCGTGCTTCCTCACGTTGCGGGTCTTCCGGAGGGCTAGTGCGCTGGCTGCGGCGCTTACCTTTCTTCTTATGACCGGAAGCCTCTAGAGGAGGTACCTGGGCAGCAGGTGGGACGAGTGGTACGCCCCAGCCCTCGGTCAGGCTCGGCTCCACCGGGGCACTGAATAGTGATATCAACGAATCTGGCGGTGGAGCCAGAGTTGGCACGTGCTATTATATCGGGCATACAGCTCTACAATTTTCTCTTTCATATCCTGCATCGTCTGCACCAAATGCGCCATCTCATCATCGGACATACTTCCAAACATGTGATGGAAGTAGCCCTCCAAAGTGTTGACCTGCTCTTGCAAACTCTGTATTTGGCCCACTAGTTCGGCGCGGAGATGGTCCTCAGCCAGCTGCACATGAGCCTGCACCACTTGAGGCACCCTAACCACCATTTGGTCGACAATCGCCCGTGTCTGTCTCTGTTCTGTTACCATGCGGGCTAAAAAGTCATAGGGGATATATGTGTATCCCTAATGCGTCTGGGGTGTTGTGCCACTTGCCCCGGGCTGCTCAGAATCTGTGTCGGTCTGAGGGGCCGTGGGGGGCTCCTCAAATGACAAGGGTTGCTGCGAAGGAGCCCGAGGAAGCTGTGTAGGAATCCCAAGCCGACGGGCTTTGCTGTGATACAACAGGTTGTCTATGTCCTTGATCATGGAGATGTTCACCACACCCGTTGGAGCTATCTTTCTATCTAAGTAGTGGGTGGTGGGGACACGAGCCTGCCTACAAAGTGCTCGAATCAGGTATGGGAATGACATACCTGCTCGTTCCGATAGGGCGTGGTCCTTGATCTCCATGGCAATGATATGCCCCACATTAATACCAAGTCGGGCTACCAAGCACGCTACCAACGAAGCATGAGAGAGTTGGAGTGTGTTGTCATTCACTGTGGGTCTTAGTCAGTCCCGCACCACTGACCACCGACCACCAGAACTTCGCGACAAATGTGAGGGAGGCCTTGGTAATAGGAATTTTGGGGTTAGTCACCCAAGTTGCTTCCGCTCCTTGGAGCGCAATCTGCTCCGCAACCCACTTCAACTCCTTGGCCCGTTAAGACGGGTCCGACATGCGAACCTCATCAGTAATGTTCACATACCTGGCAATGAATAACCCATCTGGTGGGGCACGGTAGTCCGAGCCAAATAAAACCTGTTGATTGTGTCCGGCGAGATATCTACCTGAGTTTCCCGGATGGTAACATAGTCCCGGTGGGACAACTTAGCAGCGAGCCGCTTCTTCGCTCTTCTGGGCAGGTTGCCTTCGATGGAGACAAGTAGACTGGCAGTGTAGCTGGAATTGAACTCGGCAATCATATCAGGCCCATAATATCCGGGAGGGCTGGCCATCCACCCGAACTGGTAAGCTACAAATGCATTGCGTATCTCCGGGATGGCATCCAATTTGTCAACGAGGACTCGCATCTCCGGAATGATCGGCCTCCCCTGATACCCCCCGGAGCTTTTAGTGATGCCATTTACATAGATTTCTTTTGCCCCGGGGACTGTCCACTGTCTGCGTAAGAAGACCAGAAGCCACTTGGCGGTTTTCGGGTTAGAAGTCCGGGCCACCGCCTGGTGAGTAGCCTCGTCGTCGCTGTCACGGAGGATCAGAATGTCATCTTCACCCCCAGTATTGTGCTCTGCGGTGTCGGGAGTGCCGGCCTCGTCTTCCTGTTCTGGGACATCTTCCCCCTCCACCCCCACCTCGGAGCTTCCTCCTCAGACTGGGAAGCTATATAGTGTCTCACTGCATGTGAACGGGTAGTGCGAGGGGGGTGGGGGGAGACATTGCCGGTGATCTGCACAGCTGACTCACCTGTGGAGTCATCACTTGAGTCACTCCCCTGGTGTTGACTTGAGGATTCAGTGATTGAGTCCAGGAGACGTGACTCATGCTCGTCCCTAGGTTGGCGAGGTCTTAAACGGGGGCCCATATTGACCTGCAAACATCGCAAGGAATAAAAAGTTAGTCATGTCAGAATGTTTAGGACGACACACTAACGGGTACTCAGACTTCCCTTGTGTTAATAAAGTGACAAAAACCCTTAAGAGTGGCGTCACCCGGTCTATCATAGGGAATTTGGCACTAGAATGCATATTAGAGTCAACAAGGATTAATACATTCAGGCATGTAAGATGATAGTATGCGGACACGGGGGCCTCACACGGGCCGTGTAACAGTACACAGTTCGTGCAAAGGCCCATGTGATGGTCCATGAGCGTAGCAGAGGTGAAGTGGCCTAGGACGGACAACCACAGCCCGTGTAGGGTCAGACGGTCTGTGTGAACGAACCGTGTGGCGTGTCTTGGTGCAGAGGCGAAGTGGCCTGGGACGGTTGGCCACACGGCCCGTGTAGGACCAGACGGTCCGTGTGAACGGACCGTGTAGCGTGCCTTGGCGCAGAGGGGGACTTGGCCCATATGGTCCACTACACAGCCCGTGTAGTGACACATGGACCGTGTGAGGTTCCGTGACAAGGCCCGTCGTCCCAGTCAGCCCCCAACGTTCTAAAGTCCACATTCACACAAAAAACATTGCGTCAAAACTCAAGATCGGCTCTTATGCTATGTGTACCACCATTTCTACACCATTTGCCCAATTTTAAAGACCCTAAAATCACCAAGACCCTATGTTCAAGAGTTCAAGAATGCAACAATGGTGATTTAGGGTAACCCATTACCAAATCCTTAAGAAATTGTACCCACAAGCGTCTTAGACTTCGCAATCAACCCAATACACACATAAACATCTCATAATGTACCATAACTAGAAGAAAAATTCAAGCAACAACTAAAGAATGAGTAACCCAAAACAAAAACTTACTTGAGAGAGGAGAGTAGAACTTGGACTCGAAAATTAGCCTAAGGGAAGGGATACGGATTGTGAGCGGGTTGCACAACTCGTGTGAGAAGAGATAGAATTTTATGGTGTGAGGAAGAGAAGGTTTGAGCGTGAGAGAGGATTTAGAGAGAGAGAGAGTGAATGTAAAAATAAAAGTGGGGGAGAGAGTATAAATACCCCAGCATACGCGGCCCAAGACGCTCCGGGAAACGGACCGTGCCACGTGGAATGGTCCGTGTCGTGTACCGTGGGTGGCACGCGTGACTGTTCCTGAGGCGCACACTCAAACGGTCCGTTGCACGGTCCATTCGAGCTCACACGGACCGTGTGATTTACCTTAAACGCGGGAAAATCTTACCTGGGGGCACGCTCAAACGGACCGTTAAACGGTCCGTCTGGTGTCAGACAGTCCGTGTGAATGATCCGTGTGATGCCCCTTTGTACGAAGTTTGGCGATGTTGTCACTCCCTGCGCCCTCATGCCTGATCATGCTTCCTTTCTCCATGTTCATCCTTCCCTGAGACAAAAAAAAATCCAAGCCAATGTAAAGCATGCCAATGTTGTTTTTTCTGTGTGATGGGTTGCCTCCCATTAAGCGCTTGGTTTAATGTCACGGCTCGACGGGTTTGTTTTGACTACTCAGACTTCGTCAAGATGTAGAACCTCAATCACAGAGGTTTCCTCCGCAGCTCCCAAGTACTTTTTCACGCGCTGCCCATTGACCTTGAAGCGGTGCCCGTCATCCGTCTCTAGCTCAACTGCTCCATTATTCAACACTTGTGCGATCTTATATGGACCAGACCACCTTGATTTCAACTTCCCTGGAAACAGCCTCAATCTGGAGTTGTAGAGCAGCACTCTGTCACCAACCTCAAAGCTCCTTGGTGCAATCAGCTTGTCATGATAAGCCTTCATTTTGTCCTTGTATAGGGCAGCACTCTCGTAGGCCTGGAGGCAAAATTCATCCAGCTCATTTGACTGGTCCATCCTCATGTTGGCTGCCTCCTTCCAATTCATATTCAGGGCCTTAAGAGCCCAGAGCGCCTTGTGCTCCAACTCAATTGGCAGATGACAGGCCTTGCCAAACACCAACTGATATGGTGACATACCAATAGGCGTCTTGTAAGCTGTCCTATAGGCCCATAATGCATCATCTAACTTCCGCGCCCAGTCCGTTCTTGTGGCGTTCACAGACTTGGTCAGGATCTCCTTGATTTCCCTATTAGACACCTCAACCTACCCACTTGTCTGCGGATGATAAGGTGTGGCAACCTTATGTTGACGTACCCCATATTTAGCAAGTACAACCCGAAAGGATTTGTTGCAGAAGTGGGAGCCCCCATCACTAATGATAGTCCTGGGTGTCCCAAACCTGGCAAAAATGTTCCGCCTAAGAACTGTACCACGCTTTTGCTTTCATTATTTGGCAATGCTGCTGCCTCCACCCATTTGAAGACGTAGTCCACTACCACCAGGATATACTTCATCCCAAAAGAACTCACGAACGGACCCATGAAGTCAATGCCCCATACATCAAATAGCTCAATTTCAAGAATAGGGGTCATTGGTAGCTCTTATCACCTTGAAATGTTTCCTTGGCGCTGACACTGGTCTCACCCTCGCACCAGGTCATGGGCATCTTTATAGATGGTGGGCCAGTAGTACCGACACTGCAGGATCTTTTTGGCCGTCCTGGCACCACCATGATGCCCCCCACTAGAGAGGAGTGGCAGGCTTCCAGGATGCTCAACATCTCTGCCTCTGGGACACATCTTCTGATGACCCCATCTGCGCATGTCCTGAACAAGTATGGGTCATCCCAAAAGTACCTGCGCACATCATGGAAAAACTTTTTTCTCTGGTGAGGGTTAAGGCCTTCCGGCATAATATCACTCACCAGGAAGTTAGCAAAATCAGCGTACCAAGGGACTAAGTCCGCAGAAGCGGCCAATACCTGCTCATCGGGAAATGAATCATCTATGCTCAACCACTCATTGGCTTGGGCCGCGTCTTCCAACCTTGACAGGTGGTCTGCCACTTGGTTCTCAGTGCCTTTACGGTCCTGGACCTCGAAATCGAACTCTTATAGCAGAAGCACCCATCTGATTAATCAAGGCTTAGCATCTTTCTTGGCCATGAGGTACCGGAGTGTTGCGTGGTCAGTGTGTACGATCACCTTAGTGCCCAGTAGATATGCTCGAAACTTGTCGAATGCATACACCACAGCTAGCAACTCCTGCTCAGTCACAGTGTAATTCCTTTGAGCCTCGTTTAGTGTCTTGCTGGCATAGTAAATGGGATGGAAGATCTTGTTGCGCTTCTGCCCCAGCACAACACCCACAACAACTCCACTTGCGTCACACATTACCTCAAACGGGGCACCCCAGTCTAGTGCAACCACTACAGGTGCAGAGATCAACTTCTGCTTCAAGGTCTCGAAGGCACGCCGCACGCATCATCAAACTGAAATTTGACATCCTTCTCCAACAGTTTGCACAATGGGTGTGCAATCTTGGAGAAGTCCTTGATAAACCTGCGGTAGAACCCAGCATGTCCAAGAAATCTCCGGACCCCTTTTACTGAGATAGGAGGTGGCAATCTCTCAATGACTTCGATCTTGGCCTTATCCACCTCAATCCCCTTATCTGACACCTTATGGCCAAGGACTATGCCCTCCTTGACCATGAAATGGCATTTCTCCCAATTTAGGACCAACTGGGCCTCTTCACAGCGCTGCAGTGCCTTGCTTAGATTCCGCAGACTATAATCAAAAGAATCACCCACTACCGAAAAGTCATCCATAAATACCTCGAGGGTGTCTTCGACCATGTCTGAAAAGATGGACATCATGCACCGCTGGAAAGTGGCTGGAGCATTGCAGAGTCCAAATGGCATCCTCCTGAAAGCAAATGTGCCATAGGAACAAGTAAAGGTAGTCTTCTCTTGATCCTCTGGGCGATCGATATCAGATTGTAGCCCGAATACCCGTCGAGGAAGCAATACCACCTACGCCCAGCTAGCCTATCTAACATTTGATCCATGAACAGCATGGGGAAGTGATCCTTTAGAGTCCATCTGTTCAACTTCCTGTAATCCATGCACACTCGCTATCCGGTGACAGGTCTTAGCGGGACGAGTTCATTTTTGTCATTAGCCACCACTGTCATGCCCCCTTTCTTTGGGACACATTGCACTGGGCTTACCCATTTGCTGTCTGAGATGGGGTATACCACCCCAGCATCCAGCCACTTGATGATTTCCTTTTTCACCACCTCTTGCATGGGTGGATTTAACCTTCTCTGAAGCTCGATGCTTGGCACGCAGTCATCCTCCAATTTGGTTTTTTGAGTGCAGATGCCTGGAGGAATGCCGATTATGTCTGCAATGGTCCACCCAATAGCTCGCTTGAACTTTTGGAGGACCCCCAATAGTGCCTCCACCTGACTTGCTTGAAGATCTGCAGCCACAATCACAGGAAGAGTGTTATTAGTACCTAAAAGCGCATACCTGCACTACAACATTTTTGGCTTTTAAGCACCCTGACTAAGTGTGGCCTAAACTATGAAAAAGTGTTGTCCTTGATCAAAGCCAACACTTTTTGGCTTTAGGCAATACTTTTGCTGGTGTGGCCTAAAGAAGCGTTACCTTTGACTTTAGGCAACACTTTGTAGGTGTCGCCTAAACAGCTACACTTTAAAAGTGTTGCCCATGGGTTGCAAAAGCAACACTTTGTAATAGCTATATAACAAAACTTTTTCTACATACTACTACATTTTTAAACATTGCCTCTTCAGACTTATTGGCAACGCTTTCGAAGTGTAGCCATTTATAACATCTCTAAAACAACACTTTAAAGTGTATCCTTTGCTAATATCCATGCCATAATTGATGTTCAATTTTGATGTTTTGCAATATTGACTAAAACAAATTTATATGCCAAAATTTTCTTATTGAATTATATATATATATATATATATATATATATATATATATATATATATATATATATATATATATATATATATATATATATATATACTAATCACACTACACATAATTTTGCTTACAAATAGTTAAATGTATAGATATGCGATAAACTTCAAATAATAATGTCTTACAAATTCTAATAAGAGTCTTTTAAAGATGTGCATACTCGCAATGAATTCTGCAAAATCAAATGTATTTAAACTCTAAAATAGTTCAAAAACTCTTCTTATTCATTTCAATAAATCAAATTGACTTGTGGCCGCCATTCAAATTTGATCTCTCGCATTTTCCTACACATCAAAAAAATAAAACAATTAGAGAGTTGAACAATTAGAGGGTAGAAATGTTTAGAGTTCATTGAAATAACCAAAGAAGCATTGCACTTTCAGAAACATTGAAAAAAAAATGCAAACAGTACACAAAAGAGGGAGTGCACTCTTTTTTGAACTAAAATGCTGCCAACTGAAACATAAACACTTGCAGTACCCTCTCCATTACAGTTGAATCCTCTAAACATAAACACTTGCAGTACCCTCTCCATTACAGTTGAATCCTCTAAACATAAACACTTCAACATTGCTGCAGCCTTAATTTAATTCTGAAACACATGAAGCAGACCTTTGAGGTGTTGAAAGCACATAGCTTATTTGTTAAACTTAGAAAGTGCTCTTTAGGAAAGCACATAGCTTATTTGTAAATAGATATTATAGATATCTATTTGCATTTGTTACTTTATTTGGCATATAATTTGTTGCTCATATTCATCAGCAACATATATTCATTTCATTTTATATACAGTAACCAAACATTTACAGATAAAATCATCCATGTATGTTTTCTCCTTGTGATTGTAACGATGCAATCTAATAAATGCAGCGGGGGCTCAGGATAAGGCAACAAGTAGGATTTAAGGAAAGGTTTCATTCTAAAAGAGTTAAGATTTTACCAGATCCTTGTTACAAGGAAGCTGAAGTGCTGAGATCCGAAGGTGGCGAGCATTTTGCCTGAACAGCCATACTCTTCACAACATAACGACATGGATCTCCAAATATGGCATTGGATATGCCAATGCTGCAACTAGTTCTTCCCTTACAAGTCTGTAATATTTACCCATGATCTAGGTATGTGATACCTGGTTCAGAAAAAAAACAAAACTTTATAAGCAACAGAATGTCCCAAAAGATCCATTTCACAGCATCTACACATGATTTAGTGCCAGGTATAGTCTTGTACAATCATGAGAGCCAAATTTCCTACAACATAAATTAGAATTTCAGCGAGTAAAAGAGGTCCATACCAGGCCTGAGTAATTTCTCCACAATTTGTCCTACATTTATCAGAGTTGTAAGCACCATGATAATCACAAGTTCTTCCACATCCATTATTCGGTGCAACCAAGCAAAGTCTAATGTCTTCCTATATGGTGACCATTAACCCATGCCTGACCTTTTCCCATGCTACTAAAATCAACAGCAACCGGATCTGTCCCGCCTGGGACATCAAACTTTGTCTGCTCAACCAACGAGACAAACCACTTAATATCTCACTCTTACACTAATGAACAAAAACCAAAAATAAAAGTAACATAGAGAAGCACCTGCTCCAAGAAATTTTGCAGTAGCATGAAAAAAGAAATGAAAGGGTTGTAGAGATTTCCTAATCTATGAGCTATTAGGAACCTATTCTTGAGACGGAATGAAAGGGATGAATTTCCTTTTACCTAATAACATCTTATTCTACAATCTACGAACAAGAAATAGGAGCATCTAGCTGTGTAGCAATCACTAGGCAGAGAAGAAGTCAAAAGCAAATATTTTTTGCTCCCCTTTTCAGTCAATGCTTTCGCATCCATCATAGAGGAAGTAAACGATCCGTATATGTGATACCAATTAGCTGTAATTAAAGCTTATACTGATTAGATACATCTTGACTTATTCCAAAAAATGCCTTATGGTAGTTGTTACACTTATATTTGATCCGATGTTTATTGGAAGTCCTTTTATTCTGTCCATAGATTTGTATCCATGTAAGGATTGGGAGATATTGAGAATCTTTAAACAACTTCTAATTTTCTTTACAAAACAAATGATCACGCATGCAATGAAATGCGCCTAAATAGAGCATAAAGGATGCAAAGAAATACATAACTTTTTTTGATGAAGTAATAAGAAATTTCATATAGTTGACTCCAATTAATTTGAATTGAGGCATAGTTGATTGATTAAAGAGAATGAAATTTCCTTTACTGATTGAAAATTTTCCAATTTCGTACTCCCATTTTCCTGTAAAAACAAAAGAGAAAGGTTAAAAAGTTCTCACTACTCTTACTATGTACTGGGAATATGAAAATTGATAAGTCTTGGAGAATAAATTCTAAATAAATATAATGTAACGGAAGACTTGAACTACAATCACAGAAATTGACCAAACAATGTTGAACATCTTTTTCTAGGATAAATCTTTCTAGTAGTACCAAGTGTGGTGGCTTGCTTCACCCACAGGTAAGTGATAGCTTAAGGATGACATCACATACAGTAATTAAGGAATCAATGTCATAAATGCAGCTTGAGCGACTGAACAATGGTCATAAGAACTTCTACACAAAACAATTGACATTAGTTTTAAGAAACAATATTGCCAATAATTAGCAAGTGTTTCCTTGTGTTAGTGCCAGCCAAATCTGGTATTTGATCTTTTGACAACTTACCATGTACCATGAGAAGACTGATGGACTTGCATCATTGGGCAACTCAGTCCATCCTGCACTTTCAGCACTATTAACATCATATACTTTCAGGAATTCTCCTTTAAGTCCCACCTGCTTGAAAGCCTTTTATGAGTCATATTAAACATTTGAAAAAACCATAAAGCAGAATGGATATTAGCATGTAAACATGCATCATCACCACTTATTCAAGTAAGGAAATAAATAAGAAAGAGAAACTGAGGTTAGGGATTCAAAATATGGATATTGGACAACGGAAGATTGTTGTCTTTTCCCAATTCTGATGAGTGTAAGAAATGATAGAATTTCAGGTTTCACCATAAAGTTAGTATTACTTCTTTCAGTTTAAGATAAGATAACACTTCTGATATAACATGATTCAAATCTTCCACCAGAGTAATTCAACTTCTGAACTAGCTTTACCTGCAATCCCACTGTCTCAGATAATAGCAGTATGTCGTTGTATCCCTGAACCAGCTTAACAGGTTGAACCAACTTGATCCATTTGCGTTTCACACTACCTTCACTTGCAACAGACACATGTAAAAGGATGACGAATCGGAGACATAAGGAGAAAAAGGGAAACAAAAGACTACACAAGCATGGCCAAACATTGGGACAGACCCTCTTAAAGCTAGTTTGAGCAATGTTTCAGCACCATGCACTATAAGCACAAGAAAAATATTGATGTTTTATATGAGTATTTGACAGATTCTACGACAATCTGTCAGACCATTATGCTCAGAGATGGAAACTAACATAATTTTGAAAATCTCATTTCCATGATAATGTGTCAGATTGTCCCTATGCTCAGAGATGGAAATTAACACAAATTTGAAAATCATATTCATGCTTTGTTGCCTTTTAACAGAAAAAAAATCATATTCATGCAGACCAAGAAAGTTCAATGTTTGAAGTGCACTTTGACAACGCCAGGAGAATTGAGTATTGCTATAACACAAAGAACAGGGATGCATAATAATATAGCACAAAAGAAACCAAACCAAATACCTGCAAGCTCCCTATTAACAAAAATACGAACAAAATCATGCATGCTATACTCATTCACACCTTCACAACTAGCTTTGATGCAAGTTCTGTCGGTAAACCTCTGCACGATTGTGCTGCCGAATCCAATGATAGAGCATCCCATATACCATCCGAAGCTATAATAAGCCTCCCACCAGCATTCAAAATCTAATTACATAATTAATTCCAATTCAGATTCATACATAGAACTTGCTAAAAAAACAGGAAAATTCCTGGTGATAAGGTTACAAACCTTCACTTGCTTGACATGAGGTACTGGAATGATAAACTCCCCAACATCCGTATCACCAATAGACCTTGAAAGGCACAACCTACCAGGCCAGCAACGCAGAGGTCCAACCTATAAACCAAGTGAATTTGAACATCAGGAGATCTTTCCCGAAACTATTCGCAATAATTAAGAATACAATTTCAAATTTCTGATATTATTTTTACCTCATTACCACCAAAAACATTGAGTCTCCCTACTTCACCACCACTTGCAGTTACACGCTGCCGTTCCTCCTCATTCTCTTCTAATCGGTGGTCAACAGTCAACAAAGAAACCACACCTCCTTGGGTGTCCAGTATACACCTAGAGTCTCCGACTGATGCAACTGTGATCATCCATCCATCGATCACAATAAAAGTCACAGTAGTCCTAAACGTTTCACCTGTCATCAATATCAAAATTGTACTGAGAACATCTAAATGACTGAAGCAAGGGAAACATACCCCTTGAAGCAAAAAACAAAATTAAAGCCAGAGATCTTGCAGCATGCCTCTTTGCTGAAACTCTATATCAGTTTTCACAAAACCCCCAATTAGTGCACGAGGAAGCGCTTGCAGCCACTCTTCCCTGCTAACTCCTCGAGGGATAGCACTCAAGACATTGTTTGCTAGCTGATGGATGAGATGGTACTGTTTGCTAGATGATGGAGGAGAGTCTTGCTGATGGACGAGCGATGGAGGAGAGTTTTGCTGATGGACGAGCGATGGAGTTCTCCTAATGGAGTGATGGAGCGATGAAGCTGGAGAATGTGAGCGATGGAGATGGAGATGGAGATGGAGCGATGGAGCGAGGAGAGTCTTGTTGCTGTTGCTGATGGAGATTTCCGGAGCTTTGCTGCTTCTGATGGAGCGAGGAGAGTCTTGCTGCTGCTGCTGCTGAGGAGCGAGGGTTTTCTGATGGAGCAATGGATCGATAATGGAGAGCAATGTTGAGGACGGACTGATTTTAGGGTCTATTTTTTTACCAATTAAAAATTGGAGGGAGAGTTAAATTTTTAGGGTGAAAAGAATATTTTGGTAATAATTTTTGGGGGAATAGATTATTTTGGTAATAATATTATGAAAATTATAAGGCCACACCTCATAATATGTTGTTCTTAAAATTATAAAATAGCACATTTTAAAAGTGTAGTCATATGTGTAAAAAAGTGTTGCTAATTACATCATGATATAGAAACATTTGTCAAGTGTAGCCTATATAACTAAAGAGAATACTTTACAAACGTTGCTACTAATACTATGGCCAAAAGCTAAAAACTAAGGCTACACTTTAAAAGCATTCCCTAAAATATTTTAGGCAACACTTTGCAAGCATTGTCCGGATTTAGTGTGGCCTTAGGCCTGAAATGTTGTAGTGCTGAGGTGTTGAGGTAACTCCTTAAGCTCCAGAGCGGGCGGTTCCTCGATAGAGGGTTTTGCCGGTGGTATTGGCCGATTTTTCAAATCCAAGTCCAACTTCCAAGGGACGAATGGTCTGGTGCCCATGCCCTGTAATGCATAGATAGTGTCTTTGTACCCATCAACACAATCTACTGGAAAGTTCATAAGCACAGCCACCAGTTCGTCTGCCGTCATCTTTTCCTCCGTCGAGACTTCAGAGGAACCCTCGTCATCAAAATCCATGACAGACATCACAGCTAACTCTTTAGGCCTTTTCATGGCAGCGCACACACTGAATTTCACCTCTTCGGTGTTTAACTGGAAGGTGAGTTCTCCGCGCTCTACGTCCACTAGTGCCCTGCCAGTTGCCAAAAACGGCCTTCCAAGGATGATTGGTACCTCGAAGTCTACCTTACAGTCAAGGATGATGAAATTGGCAGGGAAGATGAACCAACCGACCCGTACTAGAACATCACACAAGATTCCCATGGGCCTCTTCACTGATCTATCTACCATCAGTAGCCGCATGGTCATGGGTGTGGGGGCTCCCAAGCCCAACTGCTGATATACTGCCAACGACATCAAGTTAATGCTGGCACTCAGGTCACAAAGGGCCCGTGCAAATTCATATGCACCAATGGTTCACGGGATAGTGAAGGCTCCTGGATCCCCCTTCTTTTCGACCAAGGACCTTGTAGAGATGGCGCTACAGTGGTGTAAATTATCCGCTGGCTCAATCGTGGCTGTTCTCTTCTTAGTGACTAAGTCCTTCATAAACTTAGCGTAGCCAGGCATCTGTTCAAGTGCTTCCACCAAAGGTATGTTCATAGACAACTCCTTTAACATGGACAGGAACTTCTGGAACTTGCCATCCTCCGCCTTCTTTTTCAACCTTTGGGGGAATGGCGGTTACGGTTTCGGGATGGCTGGCAGACTCGGGTATTTGGAGGTGTTCATCTCTATTGCCCGCTTAGTCGACTCTGGCTCTGCTGGCGCAGCCTTGGGTTTATCACCCTCATCGTCAACATGACCCTCCGTGGGACTATGTACCTTGTCACCTGCTTTCTCCTGACCTGCATCATTAGCAACAACTAGGTTAGAAAGTACCTTACCACTTCTTGTGGTGATCGCTATGCAGTGTCCATCGTTCTTCGGGTTTTGCGCTGTATCACTCGGGAGTGACCCAGCTTTCCTCTGGTTCAATGACACTAAAAGCTGCCCCAACTGCTGCTCTAATTGCTTGATCGAGGTGGAGTGCGAGTCTACCAGCTGCCTAACATTGGACATTTCGCTTTTTACATCCCGCACTCCTACCTCTGTTGCCTCCACTTTGCTTAGGACTTTTGTCATCATATCCTCTAGCCTAGAGTTGCTGCCACCTTCGTTTTGCCGGTCACGGTTTCTGTAGCCATCCCTATTCTGCCAGTTCCCTTGGTAATTGTCCCGATTGTAGTTCCGACCATGGTTACCAGAGTTGAAACCCCGGTAACCCCCCTGACTGCCCAGAAACTGAGCTTCCTCATCGTAGTCGCTGCCTTGATCATCATACCTGGGGAGTGCTTCCATTGCTTTGACCTTCTCAGAGCCCCCACCAAGGAACCTCTTTGACAGCAAATCTATTTGTGTCCGCATATGGGCCATGTCCTGGTCCCGTTCTTCCTCCTTCTTGCGCTGCTCCTCACTCATCTCAAATACCATCCCGGAGCAGTCTGCCTCTCTGGTGTACCATGCCCTGTTGTTCTTTGCCACCTGATCTAAGATGACCACTATGTCCGGGAAAGTCCTGGACATATATGACCCTCCACAAGCTGCATCATGATTGGCTTGGTAACAAAGTTACAGGACCTGTAGAAGACTGCCTTCAAGTGTTCGTCAGTGAGATGATGGTTTGGGCACTGCTTGAGCTTTTGTCTGAATCTCTCCCAAGACTGATACAGCGCTTCATTCGGTATTTGTTTGTGAGACCCGATCTCATCTTTGAGCTTCAGTTATCGTGAAGTAGGGAAGAATCTTTCCAGAAAGGCTTCCTTTAGTTCTCCCCATGTACGGATAGAATCGTGGGGGAGATCGTTCAGCCACCTTATTACCTCCCCAGACAGAGACAGTGGGAATAGTCTCAACCTCAATGCTTGTTGACTAACTCCTAGAATTTCGGATGACTGACAGGTAGCCAAGAAATTCAACAAGTGTTGATTTGCATCCTCTGTGGCAGCTCCACTGAACAACTCCTTCAACTGCAACATCTGCAGCATGGTGCTAGTGATAGTGAATTTGACCCCAGTAGGCAGAGGTGGTAGCACTATTGCCCCAGTGATCCCAGCACCATCATCATCATCATGTGCTGGTGGTGGGTACTGAGGTCCTTTAGGTCTCAACGGGGGTTGGTGTTGCTGTGGTGGTACGAGTGGTACCTGGCGAAGTGGTGCCACTGGTGGTACCACATTACCAGCGAGATCATCCATACCCAACCCATCCTGTCCTCTATCAGCAGGGTTCACTGCCAACTCCCTCCGCCTTAATGCTTCACGGTCCTGGGCGTTCATTCTGCGAATCGATTTAGTAAGCTCGGGATCGTAAGGAATAAGTGCTTCACCCTTACTTTGGGTGTTTGGCATGCAATGATGATTCCCTACGAAGACAAAAACAAGAAACAAAGTAAATTAGGGACTAGACTTACAAGCTGAAAGTAGCAACTAATAGACTAGTTCTTTGTCGCGTTCCCCGGTAACGGCGCCAAAATTTGATACGCCAAAATTACACTCCGAATAGAAGAGTAAAGCGGTCATTAGTCAAATATAGAACTCAACCAGAGTTGAGGTCGATCCCACAGGGAACACGTAAGAATTTATCTATTAGTACCGGCTTTCAGATGTAAATGCTATTCCTAAGATAAATATGCATAAAGTAAATGGGGGGGTTGCGTTATTTAATTTAAATACTTTTGTAATGTAATTAATAAAGGCGTTATTCTGGTTTTCAAACAGATAAAGAGAAGCTAGGGTTGTGTTCCCCATGACGTCTAATACGATAACTAAACTGGATTGGTAAACTCGCTCTTAATGGTGCATGAAAGATCCAACAACTTAGCTAATCTCTAGTTCACCTTTCGGTCCTTCCTAGTGATATTTCACTCATCTCCTTTCGGTCGCAGAGTGGATATTATTCTAAACTTTGTTTTTGATCTCAGAGCACCCTCACCTTTCAGTCTCAGGCACTTAGACTAGGTTCATAACCTCGAATTTCTGTTGTTAAACTCTTTTCCTAATCACTACATCCCTCTCGAGCATGCAGTGAATACAGGCTTACCTAATGCGTCGACTCATTAAGGAGAAGTTAGGACGAAGAATTTAACAATACATGCAATAATCATTCTCACGAATTACCCCAGTTAGCGTTATCTTATTGAATCGTCATGGTTCCCACAACCCTAGTTATGGGTTTACCCTAGCATAATATTGATAACTTGCCCACAACAATAAGATGAAAACATAATGATTGACTTACAATTGAAAGAACAAGAATCCATGTTACAATCTTCGAATGATGATCACAATCACGAATCACGCGTATTACAAAACCAAACTAATGTTTTTCTCTCTTACTCTCTTGTTTCTGTCGTCAGAACAGACGTGTTTAATGAAATAAAATAATATACTATTTATACTAAGTAAAACTAATCCGATACAATTTAGGAAAAATAGACTCGGCACATGACACGGTCCGTTACATGGACCGTCTTAGGCTAGATGGCCCGTCAACTGGTCCGTCTGGCTCAGCAGCTGCGTCGGCACGGTCCGTGACACGGCCCGTGTTGCGTAAGATGGGCCATCTGTCCCTCCGTGTGGCTCCACTTGCACAAATTCTGATATTTTCGACGAGGGCCCTTTGAGTTACGTCACTTATATGGTACCCGACACAGCCCGCTCCGAATAGAAGAGTAAAGCAGTCGTTAGTCAAATATAGAACTCAACCAGAGTTGAGGTCGATCCCACAGGGAACACGTAAGAATTTATCTATTAGTACCAGCTTTCAGATGTAAATGCTATTCCCAAGATAAACATGCATAAAGTAAATGGGGGGTTGCGTTATTTAATTTAAATACTTTTGTAATGTAATTAACAAAGGCGTTATTCTGGTTTTCAAACAGATAAAGAGAAGCTAGGGTTGTGTTCCCCATGACGTCTAATACGATAACTAAACTGGATTGGTAAACTCGCTCTTAATGGTGCATGAAAGATCCAACTACTTAGCTAATCTCTAGTTCACCTTTCGGTCCTTCCTAGTGATATTTCACTCATCTCCTTTCGATCGCAGAGTGGATATTATTCTAAACTTTGTTTTTGATCTCAGAGCACCCTCACCTTTCAGTCTCAGGCACTTAGACTAGGTTCATAACCCTGAATTTCTGTTGTTAAACTCTTTTCCCAATCTCTACATCCCTCTCGGGCATGCAGCGAATACAGGCTTACCCTAATGCGTCGACTCATTAAGGAGAAGTTAGAACGAAGAATTTAAAATTACATGCAATAATCATTCTCACGAATTACCCCCAGTTTGCGTTATCTTATTGAATCGTCATGGTTCCCACAACCCTAGTTATGAGTTTAGCCTAGCATAATATTGATAACTTGCCCACAACAATAAGATGAAAACATAATGATTGACTTACAATTGAAAGAACAAGAATTCGTGTTACAATCTTCGAATGATGATCACAATCACGAATCACGCGTATTACAAAGCCAAACTATTATTTTTCTCTCTTACTCTCTTGTTTCTGCCGTCAGAACAGACGTGTTTGATGAAATAAAATAATATACTATTTATACTAAGTAAAACTAATCCGATACAATTTAGGAAAAATAGACTCGGCACAGGACACGGTCCGTGTATGAGGCTAGACGGCCCGTCAACTGGTCCGTCTGGCTCAGCTGCTGCATCGGCACGGTCCGTGACACGACCCGTGTTGCGTGAGATGGGCCATCTATCCCTCCGTGTGGCTTCACTTGCACAAATTCTGATATTTTTGACGAGGGCCCTTTGAGTTACGTCACTTACACGGTACCCAACACAGCCCGTCTGGTGGCAGACGGTCCGTGTGAACTTCCTTGCACAATTTCCTTAAATTTCGACGAAAGCCTCTCCGAGTTACGTCAGTCACACGGCGCGTGGCACGGACCGTCTGAAGGTAGACGGCCCGTGTGCCCGTCCGTGTGAGGAACGTCGTTGTCTATTTTCTGCTCGTTGCACCAAGTGTGGTGCCACAGCCGGTCACACGGACCGTGTAGCGTGACACGGCCCGTGTGGACCTTCCGTGGTCCTACACTTGGTCTTGTTTTCCACTCGTTCCTTGTGCTTTCCTCAATAATCCATGCCTTTGCTATTTACCTGCACAGTATCAAAACACACCTATTAAACTAACAACAACGCTTAAGAACGCACAATAATTCTATGTCTTAAGTGTCGTAAAAGTCATATTTTCATGACTCATCAAGGTTGCATGGGGTTCCCTTGTCCATCATCTCGGACAGAGGAGCTCAATTTACCTTCCAATTCTGGAGATCGTTCCAGAAAGGCTTGGGTACTACGGTGAACCTGAGTACAACCTTTCACCCGCAGATGGATGGTCAGGCAGAGCGTACAATTCAAACACTCGAGGACATGTTGAGAGCTTGTGTGCTTGACTTCAAGGGGAATTGGGACGATCACCTACCATTGATTAATTTGCATATAACAATAGTTATCATGCGAGCATTCAGATGGCTCCTTATGAAGCATTGTACGGAAGAAGATGTAGGTCGCCAATTAGGTGGTTTGAGGTTGGAGAAGCAGAGCTGATTGGACCTGAACTTGTTCACCAGTTGATGGAGAAGGTCAAGGTCATTAGAGAGAGGTTAAATACATCCTAGGGTCGCAAAAAATCTTACACCGACGTGAGGAGAAGAGACTTAGAGTTTGAGATAGATGATTGGGTGTATTTGAAATTATCACTTATGAAGGGTGTCCTAAGGTTTAGGAAGAAGGGAAATTTAATTCCATGTTATGTTGGACCATATCAGGTCGTAAAGAGGATTGGAAAGGTTGCTTATGAGTTGGAGTTGTCTTCTGAGTTAGATGGAGTCCATCCAGTATTCCATGTGTCGATGCTGAAGAAATGCTTGGGAGGTCTTGCCTTAGTGATCCCTGTTGATAGCATTAGAGTGAAAGATATCCTTTCTTACGAAGAGGTCCCGGTTCAAATCCTTGATCGTCAGATTCGCAAGTTGAGGAACAAAGAGATAGCCTCAGTCAAAGTCCTGTGGAGGAATCAATTCATTGAAGAAGCCACATGGGAAGCTGAGGAGGAGATGAAGGATAAATATCCGCACCTATTCGTACTTAATGATGAGGGTGTTGGAGGTAAGTTCTCACCTATCACTAAATTGATTACTCTATTTTATATGATTCATTGTTATTGAGTCGAGAGTTTAATTGATTTAGATTGAGTGCGGAAATGAGTCTTGAGCCTATTCGTGCCCTAATATCCACCAGTACTCATCAATCGGGGACGAATGAGCCTAGGGGGAGATGATGTGACGCCCGATAAAATTATCAAATTATCCCTAGAGTGAGGGTATGCGCGTAACGCATCTTCTGATGCTCGTATGGCAAATTCGAGGCCAGATTTGTGATCAGCATGAAAAATTGAGTGGGAAGAAGGTCTCGGTCGATTTTTAGAGCGACCCAATCAAAAGATAAATTTTTTATCCAAACCCAAAAATAGTGACGGTGCGCGACAGAGACGTGTCGCGCACCTGCCGCGAAGAAGCACTTGTGTGTTTTTTAAATTTTTCAACGGGATGGAGAAAACTCGTACAAAAACTCTTTCTTGAAAAATACACTGTTCGCGACTAGTTCACATTGAGGACCGTGTATTTTCCGAGCTGGAAATTTCTAAATAATTATGAGGGGTATTCCGGTCAATTCCAAACCCTCCTAAATACTAATACACAGCTAGCAAGGTCGTTTCGACATGAAAAGAGCCTAAAACCCCCATTCTAAGTCCTATTCCAAAATCTAACAAGGCTAGGGCTTGAGGAGAGGAGAGAAGGGCTTGGGTTGAGATATTCGAGAAGAGATCCTCGACATTACCCGGTTGAATAGCTGCATCACAGGTATGTAAGGCTAAACTAAAATAGGAGATTGTTCTCTCATGTGCCCCGTAGAGGTCATAGATGAGTTGATGACTAAGGAGTCTATATGCATGATTTCTTGATGGATTTTCTTGAAAATTATATTTAAAATTATATGTTTTCCATGTTGATGATCATCATACTAATTGTTTTTCTTAAATTGAATATTTGCATGAGAATTTGCATAACCCTACGTGACTAAATTGAAAAGCATGCATATTGAACTTGAGGATTGAGTCTAGGGACTTGAGTTGAGATTGTTGACTGTGATGATGAGTTGATGAAATTTTGGTTGTTTCATGAGTCTCTATAAATGAAATCTACCGATATGTTTATTCACTTGTTTCCTAATAATGGTTATACAATCTTGAGTCATTGATGAAATGTTGAGGATAGGGTTAAAGTCCCTATGAGATGATTGATGAAAGGGCCAAAGTCCTTGTGAAATATCAGTTATGGACGGGGAGTGAGTTCCTATGAGACTGGCGGTCGTTGACAGAAAGTGAGTCCCTATGAGACTGGTTAAGGTTGAGGTTTATGAGCATCGAGTCGCGAGGAGTATCGAGCACCGAAATGAGTAAGAGTGAGTCCCACTCGAACTCATTAACTACATCGCCAAACGTAGGAGAGGCTTAAACCATCACATATACATGGTTTCCCTCGAGGTGTAACAGACCCTGAAAGCAATGGCAGATCTGTTGAGTTTGATTTCATATCGGGTGCACTGATATGTTCTTAGCGTTCCTTACCTAGCAAGTTTAGGACCACTATGGCAACATCAGGGTGATTGTTGTACATTCACTGGCTCATAAGTCAGTGTTGTCGGATAAAAGAAACTCCCGGGAAAATTCTTACTGTACTCCGAGTCTAGATGAGATGAGAGGGTGTAAGCTCCTCTGAGTTGATCCATAAGGTGAGTTGAGACTATTGATGAGTCTGAGATAATTATGTGTCACTTGTCTACTCTTTACTCTTTCATAGATAGACAAGCCGATGGTTTGATGTGATTTTGATGTTTATTTTGACTTGATGTTGTTTTCCATATTTTTCTACCGGTTTCTGTTTCATTCAGCTATTTTACATACCAGTTAATTCCTAGTACTGATCTCCACTCTGGACCGCATCGTTTATGATGCAAAGGCAGGTACTAGAGATCCTCAACAGGCACTCCATTGAAGATCAAAGATTCAAAGTTGATTGGGTGAGCCCTCCCTACTCCGGAGGACCCACTCCCCTTAATTCATCATGCTTTAGAGTTAGATTGGACTATTTCTGTATTTTGATTTGGGTAGCCATGGATCTGTCATTGGCACCACATAATTAGTGATAGAGACTTCATAGACGATGGTTGAGTATTGATGTTGCGATTGTGAGCTAGTTCTTTCTACTAGCCTTCATTATTTTATATATTCTTTTGGAGACTTTAGATGAGATGTGTCCATTTGCTTACATATATTTTCCACTGTTCATTAGAGTATATGTGATTGAATGATGTGATAAGGCTAAGTGGTTCGCTTGGGGACTAGCAATAGTCTCTGAGTGCCGACCACACCAAGGGTACCCTCCCGGGGCGTGACATGTTGCGTATTGACTCCATATTGGGTGAGTTGATATGGTTTTGGATCATTCCCTACCTGAAAAGTTTGGAATGGTTGTGGCAACATCAGTGAGATTGTTGTACATTCACTGGCTGATAAGTGATTGTTGTCGGATAAGAGAAAATCTCATAGATTTCCTATCTTGAGTACTCCGAGTCGAGATGAGATGAGATGAGAGGAGGTGAGCTCCTCTAAGATGAGATGAGATGAAAGAAGGTGAGCTCCTTTGAGACGAGTCTGAGATGATTGATGAGTCTGAGTTGTTGATGGGTCACTTGTCTACTCTTTATTCTTACATAGAAAGACACTTGACAGTTTGATGTTATTTGATGATTACTTTGAGTTGATGTTGTTTCCATAGTATTCTACCTGTTTCTATTTCACTCAGCTATGTTAAAGTATATTCCAAAAACTGATGTCCCCTTGGACTGCATCATTTTATGATGCAAAGGCAGGTACTAGAGATCATCAATAGGCACTCCGTTGAAGATTTGAGACTCGTAGCTGATTTGTTGAGCCTCCCTTACTCTGGAGGGTCCACTACATTCATTTCATCATGCTTTAGAGTTAGATTGGACTATTTCTTTTATTTTGATTTGGGTAGCCATGGGTCTGTCATTGACACCACATGAGTAGTGATAGAGGTTTCATAGACGATGGTTAAGCGTTGATTTTGAGATTGTGAGCTAGTTCTTTCTACTAGCCTTTATTATTTTATAATTATCTATTTTTAGACTTTAGATGGGATGTGCCCATTTACTTACTTTTACTTTCCGCTGTATGGTAGAGTTTATTTGAGTGAAGGTATGATAAGGCTAAGTGGTTCGGTTGGGGACTAGCAATAGTCTCCAGGTTCCGGCTACGCCAAGGGTACCCTCTCGGGGCGTGACAAACTTGGTATCAGAACACAGAGTTCAAGTGTCTTAAGGAGTGTATGAAACCATGTCTAGTAGAGTCTTGTTAATGGGTGTGTTATCGACCACATTTCATAAGCAGAAGGCTATTGGACATTAGGAATGGTTGACTTTTTTTCTTAACCCAATTCGTGCGATAGACTTAACCTCTATGAAAGCTCTTTTCTAATTCATGCTCTACGCGTGCAGAATTGATAACATGCCTCCCAGAAGAGCCATTAGAGGAAGGGGATGTCCTGCTAGGCAAGTTGTGAATCCACCTGAGCCTCAATCACCGAGGAGCCTGTGGATCAAGCTGTCCCTGTTGAACAACCCCCTCAAGATGAGGTCTCCAATGCTGAGCTACGTCGGGCTAATCAAGCTCTAGCCCACACTATTGCAGAACCTGTTGTGAGACAAGGAGTGGGTAAACTTGATTCTCATGACACCTCTAGAGTCCGAGAATTTTTTAGGATGAATCCATCTGAGTTCACGGGGTCTATATCTACTGAATATCCTGAGAACTATGTGGAGGAACTTAAGAAGGTGTTGCGAGTGATGCATATGGCTGATGCTGATAGGGTTGAATTGGCTAACTACCAACCCAAGGGTGTGGCTAGACTGTGGTTCGACCAGTGGAAGAAAAGTAAAAGGGATTATGCTTCATGTTTGACTTGGGCAGTGTTCGACGAAGCCTTATTGGGGCACTTCTTCCCAAGAGAAAAAAAAGAAGTTAAGGTGAGAGAGTTCTTGAATCTGAAAACAGGGCTCTATGACCATGCAAGAGTATGGTTTGAAGTTCATGCAACTATCTCGCTATGCTCCGGACATGGTTGTTGACATGAGGGGAAGGATGGGGATGTATGTTGATGGGTTGAATAGAGGACCTAAGAGAGATGGGAGTGGAGCCATGCTTGTGAGTGATATGGACATTGGGAGATTGATGATGTTCGTGCAACAAGCTGATGAGGAGAGACAACATGACAAGGAAGAGTTCAAGTGTAAGAAAGCTAAGACATCCAACCATGAGGTTGGGAAGAAAGGCAATGGCAACCAATTCCCAGCACCATCATCTGCTTGTGCACCTGTGCTTAGAGGGAGATATGATCAAAGATCTCAGAATGTGGGAAATCATGGACCTTAGTCGCAAGCTAGCGTGGCGCAAGGCTCGCGGGGTAAACTATCGTGTGATAAGTATGGCAAAGTGCACTTGGGGAGATGTTATAATGGGAATGATGTGTGTTATAGATGTGGCCAAGCTGGTCACTACCAGAGAGATTGTCCGAAGTGGGCTGACCGAGCTCAATCTACTACACCAGCCCCGCCAGTTAGAGGAAACCAGAGGGCCAATAAGTTAGGCGTAGGTGGAGTGAAACCACTTGTATGCCATGGGTAGTCACCAAGATCAAGAGAACTCCCCAGATGTTGTAACGGGTATGATTTGATTCTTTACTTTTGATTGTTATGTTTTGATGGATTCGAGTGCCACATTGTCGTTTGTATGTCCTTATGTGGCTAAAAGATTTGATAGAACCCCAGAGAATTTTTTCGAACCCTTTGATGCTTCTACTCCAGTGGGTGAGTCTATTCGAGTTAAGAGAATATATAGAGCTTGTAGTGTCCATCCATCATAGGGATACTCTTGTTGATCTGGTTGAGTTGGAGATGGTTGATTTTGATTTGATTCTTGGCATGGATTGGCTTCACGCCTGTTATGCCTTTGTTGATTGTAGATCCTGAACCGTTAAGTTCCAATTTTCTAATGAACCGGTTCTTCAATGGAAGGGTGATTCTGTCGCACCTAGAGGAACGTTTATCTAATATCTTGTAGCCAGAAAGTTGATTTCCAAAGGTTGTATCTATCATATCGTGCGATATCAAATCTGATGATGTTGAGTCCCCAATTCTTGAGTCAGTCCTGAATGTTAATTAGTTTCCGAAAGTATTTCCTGATGATCTGCTTGGAGTCCCTCCTGATAGGGAGATTGACTTTGGGATTGATGTTCTTCCCGACACCTAGCCTATTTTGATTCCACCTTATTGGATGGCCTCCGCTGAGTTGAAAGAGCAGCTGAAAGATTTGCTAGAGAAGGGCTTCATTAGGCCAAGTGTTTCACCTTGGGGTGCTCCTGTCCAATTCGTGCAAAAGAAAGATGGGTCCCTCTGAATGTGTATCAACAATAGGCAACTAGGCAAGGTCACGATAAAGAATAAATATCCTCTTCCAAGGATAGATGAATTGTTTGACCAACTTCAAGGCGCCTCTTGTTTCTCCAAGATAGACCTTAGATCTAGCTACCACCTGTTGGAGGTGAGGGAATGTGATATTCCAAAGACAACCTATAGGACTAGATATGGGCATTTTGAGTTCTTGGTCATGTCCTTTGGATTGATGAATGCACCTGCAGCCTTTATGGATTTGATGAACAGAGTATTCAGAAAATATCTTGATATGTTTGTGATTGTGTTCATCAATGACATTTTGGTTTATTCGAGAAGTGAGGAGGAGCATGTCAATCATCTCAGAGTGTTCCTCCAAACTCTTAAGGACCATGAGTTGTATGCAAAATTCTCAAAGTGTGAGTCCTGGCTTAAGTCAGCGGCTTTCTTAGGCCATGTTGTTTCCGGTAATGGTATTCGAGTGGTGCCCAAAAGATTGAAGCGGTAAAGAACTAGACCAGACCGACCACTCCAACCGACATTAGAAGTTTCTTGGGGTTGGCAGGCTACTACCGCAGATTTGTGGAGAGATTTTCTTCCCTATTCGTGTCGTTTACTAAATTGACTCAGAAAAAGGTCATGTTTCAGTGGTCTGAGGAATGTGAGAGGAATTTCCAAGAGTTGAAAATGAGGTTGACTACTGCACCAGTACTAATCTTACCCAATAGGACGGAGTACTTTGTAATTTATTGTGATGCTTCGAGGGTTGGATTGGGATGTGTACTGATGCAGAGAGGGAAGGTGATAGCCTATGCTTCAAGGCAACTCAAGGTTCATGAGAAGAATTATCCAACCCATGATCTCGAGTTGGCAGCAGTGGTGTTTGCATTCAAAACCTGGCCCCACTACTTATATGGAGTGCATGTGGATGTGGATGTGTTCACTAACCACAAGAGCTTGCAATATGTCTTTAGTTAGAAAGAGCTCAACCTGCGCCAGAGGAGGTGGTTGGAGTTGCTCAAGGACTATGACATGAGCATTCACTACCACCCAAGTAAAGCTAACATTGTTGCTGACACTCTTAGCAGGTTGTCAATGAGTAGCATATCCCATGTAGAGGATGGAAAGAAGGAATTATCCAAGGAAGTGCATCGATTGGCTCAATTGGGAGTTCAACTTGTGGAGAATGTATCCAAGGAAGTGCATCGATTGGCTCGATTGGAAGTTCAACTTGAGGAGAATGATGAAGAGGCAGTTAATGTTCAGAATAGGCCTGCTTTATTCTTAGTGGCAGAGGTGAAAGAAAAGTAGGACCAATGTTATGCCATACTCCAATTGAAGGAGGTTGTCCACAAATAAAAAGTGGTGTTTTTCTCCAAGGGGGAGATGGAGTGTTGAGGTACCAAAATAGATTGTGTATCCCAGATGTTGATGGCATTCGAGACAGAATCATGGTTGAAGCCCATAGCACTAGATATTCCATTCATCCTGGCTCCAACAAGATGTACCCTGACTTGAGAGAGGTCTATTAGTGGAGTGGAATGAAGAGAGATATTGCTGAGTTCATTTCTAAATGCCCAATTTTCCAACAAGTGAAGGTTGAGCATCAAAGGCCATGTGGATTGTTTCAGAACTTTGAGATTCCGAAATGGAAGTGGGAGATGATTAATATGGACTTTGTTACTGGTCTACTAAGGTCTCGAAAGCAATATGATTCGGTGTGGGTGATTATGGATAGGATGACTAAAACGACTCACTTCTTGGCAGTTAAGACACAAACACTGTGGAGGAGTACACTAAGTTGTACATCCAGGAGATCGTGAGGTTGCATGGGTTCCCTTGTCCATCATCTCGAATAGAGGAGCTCAATTTACCTCCTAGTTTTGGAGATCATTCCAAAAAAGATTGGGTACTAAGGTGAACCTGAGCACAACCTTTCATCCATAGACAGATGGTCAGGCAGAACGTACAATTCAAACATTAGAGGATATATTGAGAGCTTGTGTTCTCGATTTCAAGGGAAATTAGGATGATCAGCTACCAGTGATTGAATTTGCATATAACAATAGTTATATGCAAGCATCCAAATGGCTCCCTACGAAGCCTTGTATGGGAGGAGATGTAGATCACCAATTGGGTGGTTTGAGGTTAGAGAAGCGGAGTTAATTGGGCCTGATCTTGTCCACAATTGATGGAGAAGGTCAAGGTAATTAGAGAGAGGTTAAAGACTTCCCAGAGTCACCAAAAATCTTATATCGATGTGAGGAGAAGAGACTTAGAGTTTGAAGTAGAATATTAGGTGTATTTGAAAGTATCACCCATGAAGGATGTCCTAAGATTTGGGAAGAAAGGGAAGTTTGAGTCCACGCTATGTTGGACCGTATCATATTTTAAAGAGGATTGGGAAGGTTGCTTATGAGTTAGAGTTACCTTCCGAGTAAGAAGTAGTCCATCTGGTATTCCATGTGTCGATGTTGAAGAAATTCTTGGGAGACCCTGCTTTGGTGATCCCTGTTGATAACATTGGAGTGAATGGTAGCCTGTCTTGTGAAGAGGTTCCTGTTCACTCCTTGATCGTCAGATTTGTAAGTTGAGGAACAAAGAGATAGCCTCAGTCAAAGTCTTGTGGAGAAATCAATTCATTGAGGAAGTCACATGGGAAGCTAGGAAAGGCCAAATACAGCACCTATTCGTGCCAAATGATGAGAGTGTTGAAGGTAAACTTCTTACCCTTCACTAAATTGATGTATCTATTCTTGATGTGACTTTCTATTTTTAAGTTGAGAGTTTGATTGATTGAGTTGAGCGTTGAGATGAGTTTTGAGTCTATTCGTGCCTTGATTGATTGAGTTGAGCGTTGAGATGAGTTTTGAGTTTATTCGTGCCTTGATATCCACCTATGCTTATCATTCAAGGACGAACGATCCCAAGGGGGAAATGATGTAACGCTTGATCAAATTACCAAAATAACCCTAGAGGGAGGGTATGCGCGTAACACATCTTTCAATACTTGTATGGAAAATCTAAGGTCGGATCAAAAAATTGAGTGGGAAAATGGTCTCGATCGATTTTTAGAGTGACCCAATTAAAAGATAATTTTTCAATTCCCATCGCAAAATAGTGTTTGTACGCGATAGGAGTGTGTCATGCCTCCATCATGGACTACCACTTATATTTTTCTAAAATTTTTTGACGGGATTGAGAAAACTTGTTCAGAAACTTTTTCTAAAAATACACTGTACGCGACCAGTCCGCATCGCGGACTGGGTCTTTTCCGAGTTAAAAACTTCTAAATTATTACGAAGGGCATTCTAGTCAATTCCCCACCCCTCCTAAACTCTATAAATGATCTAATAAGGTCGTTTTGATGTAAAAAGGGTCTCAAACCCCCATTCTAAGTCATATTCCGTAATCTAACAATGTTAGGACTTGAGGAAAGAGGAGAAAGCTTGAATTTAAGAGATTTGAGAAGAAATTCTTGATGTGCTCGATTGATAGCTTCATCCCAGGTATATAAGGCTAAACTAAAAACATGGGATTGTTCTCTCATGTGCCCCATAGATGGTCATAGATCAGTTGATGGTTCAAGAGTTTACATTCATGAATCCTTGATGTTTTTTCATAAAACTTTATTGGAAATTACATGTTTTTCTATGTTGATGATCATCATACTATTTGCTTTCCTTGAATTGAATATTTTCATGAGAATTTGCATAACCATACATAACTTGTTAGAAAAACATATATAATGAACTTGAGAATTGAGTCTAGAGCCTTGAGTTGAGATTCTTGATTGTGATGAGAATGATGATGAGTTGATAGATTTTGATTGCCTTATGAGTCTCTTTAAACGAACTCTATCGATGTGTCAATTCGATTGATTCCTAATGATTGTTCTAATCTTGAGTCATTGATGAGATTAATTGATGAAAGGGTTAAAGTCCATATGAGTTAAATGATGATGGGGTTCGAGTCTCTATGAGATACCGATCGATGACGAGGTTTGAGTCCCTGTAAGGTTGGTTGAGATGGAGGTTTTATGAGCATTGAGTCACGGGAGGAGTATCGAGCATCGAAATGGGTAAGAGTGAGTCCCACTCGAACTTATTAACTATGTCGCCAAACATAGGTGAGGCATAGAACCATCACATATATTATGGTTCCCTCAAGAGTAACAGTCCGTGAAAGCAATAACGGACCTATTGAGTATTGACTCCATATCGGGTGAGCTGATATGGTTTCAAAGCGTTCCCTACCTAGAAAGTTTGGAACGATTGTGGAAATATCAGTGAGATTGTTGTACATTCACTGGCTCATAAGTGATTGTTATCTAATAAGAGAAACTCCCATAAATTTCCTATCTTGAGTACTCCGAGTCGAGATGAGATGAGAGGAGAGGAGGTGAGCTCCTTTGAGATGAGTCTAAGATGATTGATGAGTCTGAGTTGTTGATGTGTCACTTGTCTACTCTTTATTTTTGCATAGATAGACACTTGACAGTTTGATGTTATGTGATGATTACTTTGAGTTGATGTTGTTTCGATGTTGTTTCCATATTATTCTACCTGTTTCTATTTTACTCAGCTATTTTACATACCAGTACATTCCAAGTACTGATGTCCCCTTGGACTGTATCATTTTATGATGCAGAGGCAGGTACTAGACATCGTCAAAAGGCGCTCCGTTGAAGATCTGAGACTCGCAGCTGATTTGGTGAGCCTCCCCTACTCCGGAGGATCCACTACATTTATTTTATCATGCTTTAGAGTTAGATTGGACTATTTTCTTTATTTTGATTTGAGTAGCCATGGGTCTGTCATTGGCACCACATGAGTAGTGATAGAGGCTTCATAGACGATGGTTGAGCATTGTTGTTGAGATTGTAAGCTAGTTCTTTCTACTGGCCTTCATTATTTTATTATTATCTAATTTTAGACTTTAAATGAGATATGTCCATTTACTTACTTTTACTTTCCGCTATTCAGTAGAGTTTATTTGATTGAATGATGTGATGAGGCTAAGTGGTTCACTTGGGGACTAGCAATAGTCTTTAAGTGCCGGCCATGCCAAGGATACCCTCCCGGGGCGTGACAGGTGGGATTTCTTATATTAAGGATGACAACTTGCAATTGTTATTATTATCTAATCCAAGTAATAAGAAGAGTGATTTTACAAACAAAAATGAATTTACAGGGGCACATCCAATTAGTAGTAACAGTGAGAATAAAATCTAGTAATTTTCAAATAGTAAAAACAGGGGAAAAAACATTAAACTTTACAAAAATCAATAATCCATAGTTGGTTCGAAGCCATAAAGCCACAACAATTCTTAACATTTCAAAGACATAGAGCCACAACAATTAAAACAAAAATTGAAACAAAAAATTAAATAAAGATGGTAATCACACAATACTCAACACTGGGCTGCATCATAATTCTTATTTGGACATTATCTATTTCCACCACCCCTACTAGCTCTTCTACGTCCAACCTGTCTCTTATCACCCCTCCGATCTTGACTAGTCTCACCCTCTTGGGCTGCCTCATAATAAGATGTAATCCATCTACCACCACCTCTCCTAAATATGTTATCCCAAGCAGATCTATTTTTGTTCATTTGAGGCCTTCCATGTGAGCACACTTCCCTTGGATTTCTAATGAATGTATCATTATTGTCTGAGTCTAGATCACCAATGCTTGAGACAGCCATATCATCATTCTATCCGTGTATACATTGAAATGACCTTTCAAAATATTTTTGAAGTCTACATATTTAACTTGTTGTCCAACACAAGATCACAGTTCCTATCAAACCATTTCTTCAAGGAATTGTACTTCTTGTACTCATCCGTCATTGTTGGATAGCCAGCTGAAAAAATTTTGCACAAGTGAGGCCGAATTACAACTCGTCTCCACTGACACAAAATAAACCTATCCTGAAAATTATTAATCCGTTTGAGAGACATAGTACTCAAAATATGGCAGCAAACGATACCTTCATTTTTAAAATTCTTGCAATTGCATTTGAGATATTGATTGTTCGGTCGATACTCTTGTCACGCCCCGGGAGGGTACCCTTGGCGTGGACGGCACTCGGGGACTATTGCTAGTCCCTAGGCGAACAGCTTCATCACATCATTCGATCAAATAACTCTACTGAATAGCGGGAAGTAAAGTAAGTAAGTGGGAAAATCTCATCTAAAGGCTCAAACTAAATAGATAATCATAAAGGCTAGTAGAAAGAACTAGCTCACAATCTCAACATCAATGCTCAACCATCGTCTATGAAGCCTCTATTACTAATCATGTGGTGCAAATGACAGACCCATGGCTACCCAAATCAAAATAAAAGAAATAGTCCAAAATCTAACTTTAAAGCATGATGAAATAAAAGTAGTGGATCCTTCGGAGTAGGGGAGGCTCACCAAATCAGCTTCGAATCTCAGATCTTCAATGAAGCGTCTATTGACGATCTCTAGTACCTGTCTCTATATCATAAAATGATGTAGTTTAGAGTGGACATCAATACTTGGAATGTACTGGTATGCAAAATAACTGAGTGAAACAGAAATAGGTAGAATAATATGGAAACAACATCAACTCAAAGTAATCATCAAATAATATCAAATCGTCAAATGTCTATCTATGCAAGAATAAAGAGTAGACAAGTGACACATCAACAACTCAAACTCATGAATCATCTCAAAGGAGATCACCTTCTCTCATCTCATCTCATCTCATCTCGAGTTGGAGTACTCAAGGTAGGAAATTTATGGGAGTTTTTCTTATCTGACAACAATCACTTATGAGCCAATGAATGTACTCTCGAGGGAACCATAATATATGTGATGGTTCTATGCCTCACCTATGTTTGGCGATATAGTTTGACGAGTTCGAGTCGGACTAACTCTTACTCTTTCAGTGCACGATACTCCTCCTATGACTCAATGCTCATAAAACCTCCATCTTAACCAATCTCATAGGGACTCGAACCCCATCAACGACCAGTATCTCATAGGGGCTTTAGCCCTCTCATGAATCAATCTCATCAATGACTCAAGCTTTAGAACAATCATTAGGAAGCAATTGAATAGACACATCGGTAGAGTTCATTTATAGAGACTCATAAGACAATCAAATTCTATCAACTCATCATCATTCTCTCATCACAATCAAGAATCTCAACTCAAGTCTCTAGACTCAATTCTCAAGTTCATTATGCATGCTTTTCAAATTAGTCATGTAGGGTTATGCAAGTTCTTCATGAAAATGTTCAATTCAAGAAAACAAATAATTTGATGATCATCAACATAGAAAAACATGTAATTTCAAATATAATTTTAAGAAAAACCATCAAGGATTCATGCATGTAGACTCTTGAACCATCAACTCCTCTATGACCATCTATGGGGAACACGAGAGAACAATACCATGCTTTTAGTTTAGCCTTACATACCTGGGATGCAGCTATCAATCAAGCACGTCAAGGATTTCTTCTCGAATTCTCAAACTCAAGCTCTTCTCCTCTTTCCTCAAGCCCTAGCCTTGGTAGAATATTGGAATAGGAGTTAGAATTGGGGGTTTTAGATCCTTTTTACGTCAAAACGGCCTTATCATATTGTGTATAGAGTTTAGGAAGGGTGGGGAATTGACCAGAATGCCCCTCATAGTAATTTAGAAATTTTCAAGTCAAAAAAGATCCAGTCCGCGATGCAGACTAGTCGCGTTCTGCGCATTTTTAGAAAAAGTTTCTAAAAGAGTTTTCTCAATCCTGTTGAAAATTTTCAGAAAGACATAAGTGCTGGTCCGCAATGGGTGTGCGACACACTCTTGTCGTGTACTAACACTCTTTTGTGCTTTGGATCGAAAAATTATCTTTTGATTGGGTCACTCTAAAAATTGATCGAGACCATTTCCTCACTCAATTTTTTATGCTGATCACAAATCTGGCCTCGGATTTGCCATATGAGCATTGGGAGATGTGTTACGCGCATACCCTCTCTCTAGAAGTATTTTGGTAAATTTACCGGGCGTTACAACTCTGCAGTGTAAGCAAAATGATTGCCATGAAAATCTTTCTTAATTGTATGATCTGTTACAATCTACTTCTCAACTCCCTCCACTACATCAAAATCGGGGATGCTTTTCTATTTCCCAGTGGTACAACCTCTTCAAATGCTCACTAAGAAAGATATCATAAACCTTTTGGCTGTAATGTGTTTGAAGCTGCATCTCCCAATCAAATCAACTAAAGGGTGGTGCATGCACCTTTCTTGAGTCAGCTTCGGCTTGTAGTTCCTTCTCGTATATATATCGCAAGGCTATCTGATATTGCTCGACAAACTGCTTTAGAGAGTTTCGTCCGTTAATATAGCCATAAAAAATGGATGCATTGACTCACATCTTTGGGTAGACATCATGCCATCCCAAAAGTAGTGCTTGAGAAATATGGAAACCTAATTTTTCCTCTTAGAACGTAGATTATGGAACCACATTATTCATTCAAGCTCATACTTTTGGATGAATACACCCCACTTTTCCTCGAATTCATTTATGGTGATGCTGTTGAAAATTATTAATTTGAATTCCGACTTGGCAGACCTATAATCCGACACCCTTTAGCCTTGCAGGAAGCTTTGTCATGATGTGCCAAATGTAATACCTGTGTATTGTGTCTGGCAGCACCTCTCTAATTGCTACCTTGATACTCTCACATTAATTTGTGAGAATAACTGTTGGAGGTGCATTGCCCATTGCCGCGAGCCAAGTCGAGAACACAAACTTGTATGTCTCAATATTCTCACTTATGATCAAAGCGCAACCCAAAAGAATCAATTGTTTGTGCTAATTCACACCAATGAATGAAGCAAACGACATGCGCCATTGATTTACAAGGTAAGTTGTATCAAAACAAACAATATCACCAAACTCGCGATACACATACTTGCAATGTGTGTGAACCCATACAATATTGTGAAGTCTTCCAATATTATCCATATCGATGACGTAAAAAATTCATCATCCTTCAGCTGCATATCGAAGAAAAACATTAGTGTTGTTGCAGTATTTGTGGACAATGTCCTCATACTTCATTGTTGAAGAATGTATTTTCGACAGTCTTTGGGAGTGCACCCCATTCTATCAGGTCCACCAACTTCGACTTCCAGCAGTCTTATGCTATTCAAAGGTCTTATTCTTGCAATATCATGGCTTTCAAGGCTTCTCTTCAGTATCTGGCTTATAGTCCTGTGGTAGCTTAAAAAAGGAGACAAATGAGGTTTCAATTGGTGATTGTGCTCTGTCACAACATTTGTAACCCGACATGAACCAGCAGATTACTAGGCAATTAACTCTTGCTCTATAATTGACCCTTTTACTTGGTGTCCTAGGTGTTGATTTTCTACTCTTATCACAAGCAAAACACACATACCTAGCATATTTACAACCTGATTTATTTGTGCTTTTCTTAACAACACCAAGACCAGTCAAACGACTATGTTCCTTGTAAAATAAGAAGAGAGCTTCAACACTATCAAAATTCATATTTTCAATAGGACCATCAATATATTGTTGCTCCAAAAAATTATTATCAGTTTTTGGATATTCTTTATCTTCTTTGGACCATATATCTTCAAAGTCAGATTCTTCTCCATTCAAAACACTTTGATATTACTCTTGCTTCGCTTAATTAGACCTATTCAACTCTTCACGAAGCAAGATTGAAAGATTTTTATTCAAACTTTTCAAAAATATGTTAGGGCCATCACCATTGGCATAGCCACCGTCTGAAGCTTCATCATGTTCCTTATTTGTGCATATCAAACTATCACTTTAAGCTAACTCCAAATCATTATTCAATATTCGGTTTATTTCACTATTGTCATCACTATGATCCATTTTGATAAAATTTTATTACTTGAATTTACAAATAGCCAAACATAAATCCAGATTTAATTAGAGATTTATGAAATTGGTAATTTTGGAGGGAAAGCTAAGATGTGGAGGGAAAGGTTAAGATGTAGAAAACTAGTGGTTATTAACTATTCCATGTCTCTTTTTTTTCTTGTGTATGTTTGGCATAAAGTCATCAAGAAAAAGATTATTTTGCTTGAAGACGATTTTAAGAGCCATTAATTAGTTCAATCATTTAGAGGATTAGTTTGTAGCCTACTTACCTTTGTTATTTGCTTTACTTCTACATAATACCCTTTATCATCATGAAAAGTATTCTTCTTCTCGTTTCAATTTATTTGACACGATTGGAATATTCAAAGTCATCAATGTTTTTCTTTGATTGAAATTACTTTATAATATTTCTTTTAGTTGTTAAATTTCAAAAAATCTAAAGCCTTTGAATTCGCAATATATAACTTTAATAATTGATAATACATATTCATGGTTAGTAATTGGTTGGTTTCTTCAAATAATCTTTTTCACATGGGAGTTGGGACCAATTATATATGTAATTCTCTGAAAAACAACTGACCTTGAGCACTATAAATAAATAGTATATGTTTTTGGTATCTTTCTGTTCTATGTAGTCACATAAATTAGGAGGAGGAAATAAACAAAATTGTAGGTGAAAAAATGTCTACAATATTTTTTTATTGATATAAAATACCAAAGAACTCTCAAATGTTAAATTAGAGTGCTACATTTCTCAGATGTTGCAAAATTCATAGGTGTGCTGTAGTTTGTATTCTAGCTGGATGATTATAATTGACTTAAATACCAATATCATCTTCGGCATCTTATATGAAGGCATATTGTTAATACCAAAAATATCCTTTATAAGTATAAAACATAAAGCACATTTGAAAATTCGATTTATGCCTTCAACTCATTAACCTAACCAACTAATAAAACTAATGTAAAAATCATACTACATCATCTTGACAACTATAAACCCAAGAATAACAACCCAAGAAACTACAAGGAAGCTTATCAATTGATACACTTTCAATTCCAACTTCAAAACTTTATCATTCAAGTTGTCTCCATTCTTTAAATTTGCATTTGTACTACCATTCTTCAACTCCAACTTTGATATTCTTTTCTCTTTCTCAAAATCTGAACATTCATTATTAGCAGTCATATTTTTCAGATTAGAAATTTCAGCACCATCCATATTTTCATTAATGAATATTTTAATTTTGAGTTTAATTTTTAGCTGTTATAAATAAGAGCAAAAAAGAGCCCAAAGGTTGACATCAGGGGTATTTTTGGTTCGATAGGTAGACAAAGGGTATTTTTGTACCAATTCACATAGTTGAGGGGCATTTTAGGCCTTTTTACGTAAAAACAATTAAATAGAATAAAATGTTAGCTAAAATTCATTAGGACAAATAATCTGTGTATGAAAAAATAAGGTCGATTTTGATTGTATTTCGGGGCCGTTTGGTAGGAAGTATGAGGTAATCCATGTGTGAAAAATACTAGCATTTCCTGAAAGTGTCTACCATCCCTTCTTATGATTCAAGAGGCATTGGACTTCTAATTAGGTGGTTCCAGACTAAAAGAAAATGTACGACCCTCATGGACTCGCGTCAACCAAAAAACAACTTAGACAACAATTAGCTTGTAAAGTCTCAAGTATGCCTCTCATACAAGTCAACATGCTTCATACAACAAACAAACAGTGCCAAGAAATTATTGTGTGTGCATAACATATAAATATTTTTTTAAAAAAAAAAAACTAAAAAAGGATCATATTAAGAACATGTTAAAAAAATCATTTGAAAATATTTGTTAAAACCAATTTAATTCGAGAAATGCAATCCTATAGGCATGATTTTTAAAATATTACATATCCTAAAAAGCATGATTTTAACATATTCAATCTTAGAAGCGTGATTTCTAACATGTGAAGATATTGAATCCTAAAAAGGAGCATGATTCTAACATGTAAAAATATTAAATTCTAAAAGACATAATTTCTAACATACGAGAAACAAAATATTAGACCCTAAAAACATGATTTCTAAAAAATATGAACAGAAAATTATAAATCCTAAAAAAAGCATTCTAAAAGAATATGATTTAAGCATGCTTTGAAACAAAATCCTAGGGGCATGTTTTGTATTACAAGACATTATTTGAAAATATTTCAAAATAAAATTCTATAAGCATGATTTCTATTGCAAAAAATAATATTTAAACAAATTTTAAAACAAAATTATGTAAGCATGTTTTTTATTGCAAAAATAATAATTAAACATATTTTGAAACGAAATCCTATAAGCATAATTTCTATTGCAAAAAATAATAATTAAACATATTTTAAAACAAAATTCAAAACATGATTTCTAATATGTGATGTATAAAAAGAATGTTATCGCGAAAAATGGCATGGGATTTCGAAAATCCGATTTATTACTCAATTAATTTAAGTAAAACCAAATCTTCGAAATTTTTTAGAATCACCACTTGATTTTTAAGGAAAAATCAAGAAAACTATTAAAATTATTTTAAAAGACTTAACAGAAAAAATCTTTTAAAAATCCAGAGAAAGGTTCGGGTTCACATTTCCACTTCGAGAAGGTCTTACGCACTCGAAATGGCCGCTAACACGCGGTTATCCAGCGATTAGGTAATTTTGACTAACTTTAAAAATATTAATTTATATTATCAACTAGAAAAAATTTAAGTAAAATATTTGAAGATAATCAAGAAGATAAAACCACTAAAGTTTTAATTACAATTACTTAATTACTATTAAATATGTGAACTACTTTAAGAAATGATCAAGAAAAGCATAGCATTAGAATCCACCTAAATTTATTTAATTAAAGGAGTTGGTGGATTAGGCTGGATAACTAGAATTTTAAAGATCCACTAAAATATCTAAGTGTAAAAAAAAAAAAAAAATATTCCTAAGTCATTTTAAAGGAAATGTTTGAAGCCTTTTTAAAGAAAATTTAAAAGTCTAATTTTCTAAAAGAGGATTTTAACACTAAAATATTCGAGGATATTTAAAAATGAAGAATAGCATAAACGGTCGACCCTCGGGGAATTTAATTAGATTAAAACATGTAAAACAATATGAAATAAAATTAGTGTTAAAAAAACAACAATTATCACAAAACGAATAAGTATAAGATAAGCAAGAGAAACAAAAATAACATTGGGCTTTGACAGGCCCAACTTTTCCTGTTCTAATTATAAGGAAAATTTATGAAAATCCCAACCTTTTTTATCCAAATATCAAATTTTCCCAACTTTTTATAAAAATTACTAAAATCCCAACTTTTCTAAAAATTTCATTTATTTTTGATACCTCATTATTATATTTTTTATTAAAGAATATAATTAGTACAATTTTTAAATTTAGAAGTATATTTATTGTCAATCACTTTTTACATTTTAATTTTTTCTTTTTTAAATCAATTTTTTTTTTAAATTTTTACTTTTTGATTTTTATCTGAGTGACAGTTACCATTTAAATTTTAAATGTGCCTTTTTCAGTTTTTTCCCACAGAAACGTTTCTCCATTCTCATCTCCATCTCCTAAACTGTATCATCTCCATTCTCCATTTTCAGTTTTTTCCACAAAATCTTTATTTTCATCTCATTTTTTCTGGTGCGAATCAACAATGGAATCTATTCCGTCTTTTAGTCTTGGCCTCACTCAAGATGTGGCTGATAGTGGTGAAGAGGTCGACATTGCCAATGTCGACCAGAACAACAGTTCCGGCGACGAGGCCGGCGAAACATCTCATGGTAAAGGAAAGAAAGTCAAGAATGTACTGTCAACATCACGATCTCCAGGGCGGAAACAACATGCAAGTCGTATCAGTAGAGCATCTTCTTCAACTACTGCACGAGCACCATTGCCCAAGGTAATCGTTTTTATATTCACAAACGCACAAATACACAAATTTGTCGCCGTTAAAAATCTTTGATGCATCTGTGTTTGCTGTATTAATGAACAAATTTAAACTTTTGTTGCTTGTAAAATTGATACCTAATTTTTTGGGGATTTTGAAGTTAATGTGTATACCTAATAATGTAACTATATTTGATACTTACCCAAATGATTTCTTGATATTTACACTGATAGCTTGGTCAAAATGATTTCTAATTTTTGGAAATTTTTGAAATTAACTGTGGATACCTAACGAATCAAGTAATTTGATACCTACATAACTGATACAAATTATTTGGGGGTTTTGAAAGTTGATGTAGATACCTATCAAATTAATTAGAATTGATACTCAACTATTTGATTTCTTTGTAGATACCTAACAAAGTAAGTTAGCATGATACATCAACTAATTGGATTCTTGATTTTTTTCACTGGTTGGTAGATGTGGATACCTAACATCTTAAGTATTATTGCAAATTAAATATTTGATACCTGTTATGTTATGGATTTGAAATTTCATGTAGATACCAAACAAATTAAGTTAGGATAAAAAATCAACCAATTGATATCTTGATTTTTTTGCACTGGTTGCACTGGATACCTAACAAATTAAGTAGATTTGCTACTTAAGTTATTGATACCTGTTATGAAAGAGATTTGAATGATGATGTGGATACCTAACAAATCAACTAAGCTTGATACTTAAGGAAAAATTCCATATTATCCTAAATGTGCATCAAAATGGTGATGCCATTTGTTTTTAGATGTGATGCAAAGTTTGATTCTGATCAATTCTTACTGATATTAGTGTTATTATTGTTCTGATTCATGCTTACTGATATTTGTGCTTCAGGGTATGAGTTATGTGATAAAATCAATCCCTAAACACCCTTTGAAGTTTGGATCTTCGTATAATAGCAACTTTGTTGATGATATTAAGTTTTCTATTGGCGACGAGGCTGTTGCCAAGTTCCGTGAAACCATCTTTGGACACTTCCTTGACATTCCTCCATGTAAATTCCAAGGGCAAGGTATAAAGTGTATTATGTTGAATGAAGTTAAACACAAAGACATGGACATTGTGCATGTCCGACATTCAAAGGAAAATGTCCTGTGTTTCTCAATCAGAGAATTTGCTCTCATTACTGGCCTTAAGTGTACTAGGAATGTGGAAGATTTCAGGTATTATGGCTCGCCTCCTAGTAGACTTCTAAAAACATACTTCCCTGATGCAGTTTCACAGATTCACAAACGCCATCTGGTTCAGCGATTTTTGATGGGAAATTGGGATACAGTTGAGGATGCAGTTCAGATGGCCATTTTGTATTTCATCCATACATTTGTATTTTCCCAAGTAGCTGAAACCCCCATATCTGCTGACGATTTCCGTATGGTTGAAGATGGCAGTCACATCAACTTTCCATGGGGGAAAGAGGCATACAATAAGTTGATGTATACATTCAGGCAAGACTTCACAAAAGCCAAGCAACTGTATCGTTTGTCTGGGATGCCATATGTTTTGAATGTATGGATATACGAATGTGCGTCTGCAATTCCGAATGATATTGCAGTTAGGGCTGCCAATCGCATACCAAGAATCCTAAACTGGAGAGTCACTGGGCTGAAGCCAAAATTTGAATATTTTATGTCTACAATATTCAGCGAGGTAACAATTACTGTCTGTTACCATATTGCTTCATACTTAATATTTTCTGAATTTCTCATTAATTTTATTTTTTCAAGGCTGTCTGTTCAAACTTAAGCCCGACTAATGAAGAATTGGCATCTATGGATTTGCCGAATATTCCAGACGATATGCCCCCAATGGATATATCAGCATCAGGCAGTAAAACATCTTCACAGCGACAGTCGACGAAAGATGAAACTGCACAAGTACACGGTTTCGAGGACTTTACATCTGCACCTCCCACACAATTGCTTAGGAAGTCTAAGCGTAGTTGTGTTACATCCGCGTCACCTCAACCTAAAAAGCAAAGAGTGCATCAATCCCCCAAGACAACCCCTTCTGATACTGCAAAGCACAAAAAAGCTGTACAGTTTGCTCAGTCTCACGGTAAACAGACAACTCCTTCTAAGCAATCGGATGTACCCACACCCACCCTGTCTGAAGACAAACGCATGGAAGGGGAAGAGACTAATGGGTTGAAAGAGTTCCTAATCAAATATGTATGTAAACATCATGTTAAACTTTTGTACTTTTCACAAGTTTCATATTTGCTTTTATTTTAACTTTTAGTAAATTTCTACTATTTTTGCAAGATTGATGACAAGTTCAAATCTCTTGAATCATTTATGCTTTCACATCACAATGCCACTTTGAAGGCAATACATGACGAGGTTAATTCCATGAAGAATGATCCACAAACTTCTTTCCCCAATGCTTCTCATCAGGAAGATATTGGTCCAAGCGAATTCAAGGTACACAAATTAAGAATTTCTTGATTTTTATTATCCTTGATCAATTCATTTGAAATGATATTTTATGTATGGATATGTATGTTGATTCATTTACCATTTACAGTTATTGATACTTATACTATGTAAGTATTTTGATACTTACTTTTTTTAAGTATCCACTTACATAGTACCGAAGTTTTTGTTTTATTCATAATGTTTTTTATTTTATTTTATTTCATATCATCTTGAATGTTTTTGTGTTAAGATACTTACAATTTTTCATTCTTTATTGTTTACTCAACGTATAATGTACTTTGCCATAGTTTTTATTTATTTAATTATCATGTTCTAAACATATTTCCACATACAGGGTTTCGGTGACTCCACTGCACCGGATACAGGAAATGAAATCCTTCAAGGCGCGCAACCACCGGTCGACGAAGTCAATATCCAGTCATCTAAAGACCCCACAGAAAATGTCAAAGGTTGTGGTTGATAACGAAGGAGAATCAAAAGATGACATTGGCAAAGAAGAACAGTATCACAGTGATGGAGTTGTTGTCAAAGACCAAGTCCAGGAGTCTGTCCCCGTTGTTCCATCAGTTCACGCGAAGGTTGTTCATCATTTTGTCTTCAATTAACAATAGGTTGTTTTTTTTAAATGTATTAACCACGACTGTGAAACACATTGATACACATAGGTTCAAGATGAAATTCCAGTGTTGGATACGTCCACATTAAACCAAAAAGAGGTTGGTGACGAGTCACTGCTAGATAATGCAGTTAAGGTAAGTACGATGCCCGTTACCAAATATTAAAGTCCACCCCTTTTCCATATACTTTCATTATATTATTCAACAGTAGAATAATACATATATTTGATTAGGGCTCTCCAAATGTGGACATTCAAGATGAACAGATTCATTCTGAAGCATTTGCAAGTACTTCCAACATATCAGGAAAAAAGAAGGAAATCGAAAGCGAAGCTGCAACTAATCAAACGGAGGTAACTATCATTTTTATCTTATAAATACAGCACATGTGTTTTGTATAATTTATTTATTGATACTTGTTTTTAATACCTGTAAGGACACTTCTGATTTCTCGAAGGAACAAATGAAGCCATAGATGCTCTTCTTCACCAACTCCAGAACCCAATATCAGCAACACCTCTGAAAACTTGCACGCAAGAAGAACTGGATAATAATCTATTTCTTCTAAGTGACAGTCAATTACCTACAACCATCCCGTCCAAAGAAATTGTTTTGTATAATGCATCCATTACTCCCCCACAACGTAGTAGAAACCCGTCAAGGTTTCGTCAGTCCCCTTTTATGGCATCTTTCAGTTCAGATGAAAAAGGAAAGGGGAAAATGCCATTTACCAAACGTGTGAGACACCCTTTCGATGGATATATCATTTGTTACCAACCACCATGGGATCTTATAAATGAGTACGATACATGGGTGAACAAAGGTTTACTCGTATCGCATCAGAAGAGGTACCATATATTCTTCTTTTTTTATATTTTCTTACATATTATCTCTGTTTGTATCACTTATCATTTTAGATACCAACATATTAACAGGAAGGATACTGAGGAGCATTATAAAGTCAGAAATTCATCACTTGGTGTTTCAAAATGTGATTTTGTTGTGGCCACGCCTATCAGTAAAAACTGGTTTTACTTGATGTCACAGAAAAACCGATGTTGGACAGATGAGGTTAGATTACTGAGCTTAAAACATGTCTTTTTTCATTCATATAGTGAAATATTATCTGTTGATGCAGCACATAGACGTTGTTCTGTACTACCTCCGAAAAAAATCCAAGTATTAGTCCAGCCACATTTTCAGATACACGACTGTCAACTGCATATTCATGAACTTCGTAGTTGCCAATCATGCAAGGTACTACGAGATCACTGACGATGACAATTTAAGTACTCAGGAAATCATAGCGCGGATATCGTCAAATGCAGCGAGCGAGAGGTCTGTCACCAACATAATAAAAGGGTTTTCGATACCTGCTGCATCACCATGGCATCTTGTCGATGAGGTGTTTGTTCCTGTTAATTGTGGCAATGAGTTCCACTAGGTCCTTGCTGTTATTGTCTTGAAAGATAGGCTGATACGTGTTTATGATTCGTCATCTGGTTCACGCCGCAGAAATCAATATGCTGAAATTAATAAACTGGCAGTGATGCTCCCAACGTATTTAGAAGAAAGTGGATTCTTTGAAAAAATCGATCGCACCGAATGGACCAATTTAGATGCATACAAGGATATGTCCACCGGTTCATTCATTGGCCAAGAACAACCATTTATAGTTGAATTTGTCACTGACATTGCTAAGCAAAATAGTGACAGCCTGTAAGTTTTTTCAATTTTATGGATTTTTTTTTTACAGTCCATCTTAATATGTTTGATACATTACATGCAGTGATTGTGGGGTCTTTGTCGCGGCATACGCTGAGTATTTGAGTGACGGGATTCTGGTCCCATCGACTCCACTTGATGCTGATTACATTCGGAGAAGATACGCCGCACTTTTGTGGACATATGGAAATGAGAAGAATGTCGATGGGTATGTAAGCGAAAACGATGATCCTCCAAGGCCAAGGGATGTGTACAAAGCAACTAACAAAGAAAAATTAATCATTCTATCTTTGGTTATTTTATTAAATATTTTGTTTTTTTAGGATTTTTTTTTAATTTTTGGATACTTGTTAACTTTATTAAGTTTTTGTATTTTGTTTAATGTTGATACCTGACAACAGCATATGCTTTATTTTTGAATTAACATTATGTTTTGTCATCATTTTCCCCCCATTTAACTGAGTTGTTATAATTTTTTTTTTAAAGAAATGTCCTCCCATAATTTAATTCATTATTTAATATAATGAATCAAGTATCAAAAAGAAAGAAGAGAAAGAAAGGAGAAGAGAACTTCGTATTTTGGTAACTCTCTAGGAGTCATCTTTAACCTTGAATGCTATTAATAGATTCTACAGAAATAGTCCCTCGGACTCGGAAAGTAATAACGAAAATAGCTAACCCAATAGCAGATTTCGTTTTATTAATAATTTACACAATAAAAATCACACCTTTACACATAAAGAAATACACATTGATACCTCATTTATTCAGCTTATTAACAAAATTTGGTATTATTGATACATCAAAAAAATAACATTCATTTCTCAATTGGGAAAAAAGAACAAGTTCGCCTATTGTGTCCTTCGTGTCCACACTTACTGCAGCTGTTTGAACTTGTTGTCAATTTCTCTCCAAAGCTTTTATTTCTCCCTTTTTTAGGTCTCCCGGGCATTCGCTTGTACTTTGGTGGCAATACAATCTCATCAGATTTCTTAATTGATACATCCCAGTCTGATCTATCGGGCATTGGCATCATCGGAACTTCATATGTTTTGCGTAATGCTTCCGGTTTGTAATAGTACGAGCAGTATGGATGCATATCAACTACATTTTTACTCTTCAAAGCAGCAATTGCATGTTCACAAGGAATTTCATCAATTTGGAATTTCCCACAACTGCAAATTCTTCTTTCAATGCATACAATGAATCTGTGACCAGCATCATAAACAAAAAAAATAAATTCTGATGAAGGAATGACCTACAAAATAAAAAAAACAAAAATTTAATAAGTAAAATACAATTTTGATACCTCAATAGATTCATCAATTATTAATGTACTCACTGATACCTCAACAGATTCATTACTTATTATTGTAATTACTTATACCTCAACAGATTCATAAATTATTTATGAATCTATGACTATGTACATACATTCATTGTTGCACACTTTGTTGTATTTTCTATTAGTATATTCTCAAATTTCTTCCCAAGTGTTTCTTTTGTATACATCGCCCGTTCCCTATTTTTGCAATTCCATGATGCAAACAAAATTCTCGCTTCTTCGAGAAAATCTATTATTGGCAGTTGTCTAGCATCCACAAGGGAACCATTAATACATTCGGCTATGTTAGATGTCATTAATTGACCTCTATTTACAGGTGCATGAACTCTTGCCCATCTCTCGTAACCAACATTTTCGAGGTACTCCTTCACCCTGTAGTCAATTTTATTCACAATTGCCATTATTCTGTTAAAATCTTCGATTCTGTAACACTTTGCCATAGCATAAAATTTATCACTAATGACATTCTTGCTCTTCTTGAAATTCGTGCAAACATTTTTCCATAGATGCCAGATACACGCATAATGCGGAGTATTAGGGAAGACAACACCCACACTTTTGATTATACTTTCATTTCTGTCTGACATAAAACACATGTTTTCTCTCTCGCCAAATGCATTTTTAAATTGTTGAAAGAACCACGACCACGAACAATCATTCTCCGTATCAACAACACCATATGCCAAAGGAAATATTGACCCTGGATTATTTTTTCACGAAATCAACAACTCTGTTTAATGTAGAAAATATTGATATTTATTTTTGGGTTTTCAGATACCATGTCTAAACATAATAAAAACAGTATATTAACACTGGAAAACAAATAATGAAAATATTTTTGATACCTGCACCATCTACTGTACTAGCCGATAGGAATGTTCCTTTATACGCACCATTAAGATATGCACCACTCACAATTACAACTGGTCTACAGAACTGAAATCCCCTAATTAAGAGACGTAATGCAATGAATAGATACATGAATTCATTAGTAGGAGACTTTTTCATTCTTATATAAGAATTTGGATACATCTTATCCAACATGTTCATGTACACAGGCAATTGTTTGTATCCATCAGCTGGCTTCCCCCTCAACATGTGTAGTGCTTTCTCCTTTGCACGCCATGCTTGTTGATACGAAATATGTACTCCGTAAGCAACCTTGAAGTCATCAATTATATCATTTGGTGTATGCTTCTGTTTGTGATTTAAGAGTTTCGGAGCAGTTACACCACTAATAAAAGAAAGCGTCGCCTCAACTTTTGTGAACAACCTCTCACTCATCGAACAAGTATGTTTATCGTTGAAGTATCTTATTATAAAAGTTTCTGAATTCTTGCGGCATGATGATTTCATGCACCATGAACAACCATCAGAAAAGCACTTCAACACATAGCTGCAACAAACATCTAAATTAGCAGAAAAAAAAATTAATGATGCAATAAAATCGTAATAATTTCAAATATACACGAATTAAATCACTGAAAAAAATGTCACACCTTTCTTGGTCTGATCGTTTAACTTTGTAGTTGAATCCATGGTGCAATTTATATCTTGTCATAACATCGATTAAAGTCGTCTTGTTCTTGTACATGTTTTTCACCCTCACATTTAAATCTGTTGTGTCGACAATTACGCTTAATACGTCTCCATTACCCATGTAACTATATTTGATGGATTCTTGATTAACCATTTCAATTGCCGTATCAAACAGCAAAAGATCACTGCCTTCAATATCGAAGGTATCAACACACAAAGGATACAAGCCAAAACCGTGTTCCTTCTTCTTTATTTCTAAATACAACTTCACCCCCAAGTTATTCCGGATACAAATCGAAGATGCATTACCTTCAACAACGTACCGAATTTCGATTCTCTTCATTTGTTCATTGATACCCAACACTGACGCAATTGCGGCTTTAAGATTAAAAAATGACGTATTCTCACATACAACAATTCCATCACTTTTATAGCCAACATACATTACATCGGATTCCCATGTTCCGCTGTGACGTATCAAAATCGAGATATTCATATTTTTTCAGCCCGCCTCTTTTTTTTTCCCTTCACACATCAGATCAATGGTGATCTGATCTAGTCTTTTTTTTTTTTAATTCAAATTCCAACGCCCAAAACGTTTTTTTAGGGATTAATTGAATAATTTGTAACTTACATCCTTAATTAAAGAAATACTGCTAGTTGGCAGTATTTTAATTTCCATATTTAATGTTAAAGCATTAAATTTTCAGTTACAATTTATAGGTATCAAGCGTCTGCACAAGGTATCAAATAATTATCAAAAGTCGGGATTTTTTGTAATTAGGTAAAGTTTCGGGATTTTTTGAGATTTTCTTAAAACAGTATGGGATCCCTAAAATTTATACTAATTATAAAGGTTTTGGGCCTGCCTGGCCGTCTTCCTTTGCTGCTGCTGATGGGCTTTTGGCCCATCACTCAAGATTAGGCCCTTTGGCCCCTTGGTATACATTAGTTGTATACCAGTGTATACTAGGCACATATTAGTGTATATGACTTGCTTGTCGGCTCCCTAAGACCTGCTTAAGCCTCCACGACCCCGAGAAATACAAGGTGGATGTTCCGAAAGACTCGGACAAATGCGTAAGAAATAAAATAAAAAGAATTAGGAATCTAAAAATTATTTAAACCCACAACTCAATAATCTTGAAACCAAAAATCAAGATATTAACCCATACAAATCAAGCATATAAAATTAAGAATCAAGCTCATCAATTTGAGATTAAACAAGCATATAAAGCCCATCACTTGAGACTAAGAATCAACGTATAATCCATATTCTAAAACTAAAATTCGACATATAAAACTCATTAACTTGAAGCTAAAATTAACACACACTCATCTTTTGAGATTAAAAACAAATATAAAACTCATATAAAAGCATCATTATCACCATCTTATTGTCACAAAACTGGAAAAAAAAAATCAGCCAACATGTATACATACATACGCACACAACAGAAGCAGAAAGCATAGATGTAGAAATGAAAAAAAAAAGTAAAAATCAACCAGCATATATACATACATACATGCTAATTTATTAACAGAAGCAGAATGTCTATAGATGTAGAAATGAAAAAAAATTAAGGAATATATATATGTATGTGTGTATGTATATATATATGTATATATATATATATATATATACACATATATATATACATATGCATGTTTCCATGTTCAATAACCCAATAATTTCCTGAAAATTAACATGAATCCAAGGGTTGTTGCTTCTGGAAAAATCATTGGCTAAACAAGAGAGGGGCATTACATCGAACACATGGAAAGCATGCTGTAATCTCAAAACTTATATCGTGGTGAGCAACGAGTCCTATTACATCTAACGAGAACAGAAGTGTACTCCAAAACAACAAGAGGTGGCAGGAACTTCAATCAAATCTCGCACTCAAACCAACAAACTGAAAAATGCAGATAGCTAAGGAAAATTGCTCAATATCAACCTCAATACTCAACCAGGCCCACAACATATTTACACGCACACATAAGCGCAGGTATAATTGGAATGAACTAAAACCATAACGAATCTCACCTTGCGGAGGACAGCAAACTGAGACGACGAGCTTTGGTCAACGATCTCCGGCGTCGAAAACTTTCGGAAGCCGATAGCTTCACTGGAAATGGACTAAGAGGAGAAAATATATATCTTAAAAAAAAACAAGACCAGGAAGCTCTTCTTCCTTTCTTTTTGAATAGTGAAACATGGAGATTTTGGGGTTTCTTCTTTCTGTCATAAACAGTGAATAAAAAATGGAAGCTTTTGGGTTTTTTGCCTCCGTCCAAAACGGCCCCCCAAAACAGTGATGAAGAGGGGTATAAATACGCAAAACATTAGGGTGAAATCGAGAGGGAAAACCGGGGTCAATTTTGGAATTTTGAGTTGAAATCGAATTTGAATTTTGAAATTTCGAATAAAGAGAAGGGGAGAGAGAATACGTGTGTACTGGTTGGTATCGTTTTGTGCATTTTTGGGACTGAAAAAAGGCTGCCCTGGCATCTGGCATGGCTGATTTTTTCTGGATTTGGGGGTTGTCCGTTGGGGAAGAAGACAAGGGAATTAATGAGGGATGAGGAGGTTGGGCCGGGTCAGGTTAAGGAATAGTGGGCTGGGTCAGCAGCTGGAAAGAGGAAAAAAAATAGACTGGGTTAGGGTATTGGGTTATTATGAATTGAGTATTGGGTTTTATAAATAGAATTTGGGTTAGAAATTAGAATTGAAAGAAAAAATGAAATTAAGGAGAAAGATTTAAAAATTAGTCACTTTAATTACAAATATGACCGATTGAAATCAATTGATTAATTTGACCACGAGATGAATCAATATAAATTGATTAAAGAGCTTTTTAATATTAACAACTTGAAATAATTAAATTAACTGCGGGGTAATTAATCCTAAAATAATTAAAGTAAAGTAATTAAAGATAAAATCTATTTGAGAATCTTTTGAAAAAAATTAACGAAAATATGTAACTATTAATACTTGAAATAAATATATATAATATGCAATATATAAACATAATTAAAATCAAAAGATTTAAACCTAAAAATCACTTAAAACATTTTTGCATTTTTGAAAGCTAATTATTTCAAATTGTTAAAATCAAAAGCTCAATGATTAATTTATACTGTATAGGGTCAAAATTGGTTGTCAACAGCCGCCCCTTTCTTTGGATAGGGTCGATAAAAGAGACCATGAACAAAGAAATTTGACAAATCCAATTTTGACCGGCCACTATTTCATCTCTTTAAAAGAAAGGTACGGACTTTGGGAAATTGTGGTCGGACCCCGGTTTCGGGTTTCCTACATATCTCAGGTTACATGAGAATTTAGGCCACTCGTAGTTCAAGATGCTTGATTTAACACACGATTTTGAAAAAATTCAAAAGCCATTCCAACATCGAATTATGGAGAAATTGTAATGCTTGGGAATAAGATTTTAAGAGTAAATGTTAGAATACAGCCGAGTTTTCAAAATTGAGCCTGCCTACCAATCCTTGAACTTAAGAATCAGGCTGTTGTAGTTCGACTCCATCGGTTGAAAAGGAAATCTCTTATTCTGAGATAACCTTTGGTTTAGGAGGAGTGACAAATGAAACAAATTATGAAAAAGAGGCTTGCAACCTCTTAACCATAAATGCGGCACGCTTCACACTCATAATTAAGAATTTACACAAATATAATTTCAAAACTCTTGGTAAATTGTCACTCGGATTGGAAACATTGCTTCCAGTGAGAGTTAAGATCACCTGGATGCGAAACTGAAAACTACGGACTCAAAGAAATGCCCACATGCCTTCTGATAGGGGTGTGATTGGATTGTGGTGGGAGTCGCTTCTCAGCGCGCGTCTAAAGAGTTTGACGCCCCCTCTTCAGACTATGTCCCAGTTCGCTGCTAAGAACAAGTTCCACGTTGTGCTGCGTCCTATTTGATGACGTCCACACCTGTGGTTTGCTTGAGAATTCATCCTCCCGGATGCTCTCGATAAAGACTGAGATAAAACTTGTTAGTAGTAAATGATACATAAATATGAATGCAATTTGTGCAAGCCTGGTTTAATGCGTCATTCCGAAGGAGAGGACAACTAATAGTAGATTAACATATCACGTTGGAGGATATGACGCTTCAACAATATTTAACTGTCATGTTGAAGTCAGTGACATTCCAATAATAACATAACATGTCACGTTGAAGGAGGTGACTATCCAATAATAAATCAACATGTCACGCTGAAGGAGGTGACAATCCGATAATAATTATCACATGTCACGCTGAAGGAGGTGACGATCCAATAATAAAATAACGTTTCACATTGAAGGCAGTAACGATCCAATAATAAGATAACGTGTCACATTGAAGCCAGCAACGCTCCAATAATACGATAATGTGTCACATTAAAGGCAGTGACGCTCCAATAATATAATAACGTATCACAATGAAGGCAGTGACACTCCAATAATAAAATAATGTGTCATACTGAGGGCAGTGGTGCTCCAATAATATAATAACATGTCACACTGAAGGCAGTGACGCTCCAATAATACGATAATGTGTCTCATTGAAGGCAGTGACGCTCCAATAATATAATAACGTGTCACATTGAAGGCAGTGACGCTCCAATAATATAATAATGTGTCACACTAAAGGCAGTGACGATCCAATAATATAATAATATGTCACACTGAAGGCAGTGACGCTCCAATAATATAATAATGTGTCACATTGAAGGCAGTGACGCTCCGATAATATAATAACGTGTCACACTGAAGGCAGTGACGCTCCAATAATAACGTGTCACACTGAAGGCAGTGACGCTCCAATAATATAATAACGTGTCACACTGAAGGCAGTGACGCTCCAACGTGTCACACTGAAGGCGGTGGAGCTCCAATAATATAATAACGTGTCACACTGAAGGCAGTGACGCTCTAACGTGTCACACTGAAGGCAGTGACGCTCCAATAATATAATAACATGTCACACTGAAGGCAGTGACGCTCCAATAATATAATAACGTGTCACACTGAAGACAGTGACGCTCCAACAATATAATAATGTGTCACACTGAAGGTAGTGACGCTCCAACATGTCACACTGAAGGCAGTGATGCTCCAATAATATAATAACGTGTCACACTGAAGGCAGTGACGCTCCAACGTGTCACACTGAAGTCAGTGACGCTCCAATAATGATTTTAAATGTCACATAGATGGAAGTGACACTCCAAATTTGAGCTTTACCGAACTTTCAAAGAATAAATCAATAAGTCCATAATAACAAAAAATAAATTGAAAAAATGAAGTTGCTCAGCTTGTATTAATCGGGATATAATATCATAATCTTGGCCGTTGTGCTAGGCATCTGACTTGTAACATTAAGAAAATGTGTTATAAATCGCAATAAAGCAATACGGAAGAATCTAGGAAATGAATAGAGTATTGATAATAAATCCAGGAAACGGGTAAAAGTAAAGTCATCTGAATCATGACGAGGCCACTACGGGTCTAACGGTGCTTTGCGACTTCATAGTTCCTGCATCCAAAGAAAAATTCTTAGTTTTTGAGGTACCGACTTCTGTTGGTTTGCCTTGCCAACTAGATTCTGATTCTTCTCAGCTACCTGATTTGCACGCTGAATTCGTCTTGAGAGTATGATAGAATTTTTGAGGGCCCTCCTCAAAAATTCTGCCCCGGTTTAGCAACACGGAAGAAATCTTAACCTTCTTGCAATTTTCGATTGATTTTTTAGAGAACCTCAAAAAAATTTGCCCCAGTTGCAACTTCTAACTCTGACTCCTTCGAGGAAATCTTCTTCAATAGAATTTTGAGATCCTCCTCAGTTTCCATTGTAAAGAGGAATGAAGATCTTACGAGCATATGACCGAGCCGGTGTGGCGCCTACGTATCCTGTTGATACAGGAATCAGGTCAAACGTAGTTCCAATTAAGAAACGATGAGTTTGTAGTAATTTCCTTGGCCTTAGACCGTGTGTAATATGGATGTTCTGCCAGCGGATACTTAGAAGCTTTCTTTGGCAAGTTTGATAACCAACACAAATCAATCTATATTCCGTAAAGAGAAGAAAAACTCAAAGGTGAAAGAATTAGTCCATTAATCATAATAATCAATCAATCATAATAACCAATCAAGCAATAATAACATTTGTTTTGTCTAAACAGACTAGTCCAAAATTCGAAGAATGAGATTAAAAAATGATCAAATGGACAAAATTTGATCATTTATCGAACTGAAATAAAATTTTAATCATTTAACGGACTAAAATAAAAATTTGATTACTTAATGGGCTAAAATGAAAATTTGATTACTTAACGGACCAAAGTGAATGAATTTTATGCCAAAAATAAAATATATTCGCAAATCGACTTTCTGAAAAATTTAACTGAACATAAAGATGTTCTAAAATTTGATTTGAAACTCGGGGAGTATTTGGTAATATCGGCTATTTTATATGGAATATTTTTTTTCAAGGATAACAAGGTCACCGTGAATTTGAGTGATGAGTCAATTGAATATAAAGGGTAGTTTTAGACGTTTCAACAATGAACTCAATATTTTTTTAAAAAAAAAAAAGACTCAAAAAAAATTGAGTTTATACGCCCAATGTATTCTAAAATTTTGGGATTGAATAATTGACCAATCATGTTCAAGGCAAAACATATGTATTTAACACAAGTCAAATAACACAAATAAAATAAATTATATATCATTTATAACGCATCCTAATATATATATATATGACCCTTTATGCCAAGGGTAGACCTAACGGTTAAGGATGTGTTACACCATTTGGAAGGTTCCATTGCCCCAAAAATAATTACAACCTTTATAAAATAAATTAAATGAGGATACATAATAGGGAAAGGGGGATACAAGTCAGCAGTCCCACGCAGGGGTACAATACTAATCTAAGCCTTCAAAGTGAATCTTTCTTCTCGAACTTCCCAATGTCTCCGATGATCTTTCTTTATCTTTAACAACCTGTCTATTGAAAATGAAAAACACCCGACCCCAAAGGACAATAGCTCGTCAAATGGCATACACAACCTTCAAATTTAAACACATAAATATGATCGTCTAATTGGGTCGGGGGCCACTGTGGACTCAAGGTGGTCTTTCTAATGGGCCCGATACGCCTTACATATTGGGTCGTCTTAGGTCAATGCTCCTACAGGATTTTGGTATCGCTCTACACTAGGTGGACTAAGAGTGGGTTTAATTTCAACTGTGAAAAGGTAACCCAAGCGGACAACCTAGGCTGGGGAAGTTAACGACGCCGACCACGCAAGATCGACTCTATTCGTCAGGGTACCCCGATGGAAATTTTGGATTAAACAGCTGCGACCCGCATAACCATCATTTTAGTGGAAAATAAAAAAAATGCCAAGTGGCGGGATATGCCATGCATGATATGACATTTAAATAATTATAACTTAAACTATGACATTTAAATAGTTAAAAGTTAAACACATAAAACACAAACAAATAAATATTCAATTAAAATAATTAATAAAGTTAATCAAAATACTTAATCTAGTGGTTAGAGCCTAATTAAATCCCCAGCAGAGTCGCCATTTCTGTTATCGCGAAAAATGGTTTTGAGTTTCGAAAATTCGATTTATTGCTCAATTGATTTAAGTAAAATTGAATCTTCAAAAGTTTTTAGAGTCGCCACTTGATTTTTAAAGGAAAAATCAAGCAAACTATTAAAATATTTTAAAGGACTTAACAGAAAAAATCTTTTATAAATCCAAAGAAAAGGTTCATGTTCATATTTCCACTTCGAGAAGGTTTTACGTACTCGAAATGGCCGCTAACATGCGGTTATCCGACGATTATGTAATTTTGACTAACTTAAAAAATATTAATTTATATTATCAACTTATCAAAAGTTTAAGTAAAATATTTAAAGATAACCAAGAAGATAAAACCATTAAAGTCTTAATTACATTTATTTAATTACTATTAAATATGTGAACTGCTTTAAGAAATGATCAAGAAAAGCATAGCATTAGATTTATTTAATTAAAGGAGTTGGTGGATTAGGCTAGATAACTAGAATTTTAAAGATCCGCTAAAATATCTAAGTGTAAAAAAAAAATTCCTAAGTCATTTTGAAGAAAATGTTTGAAGCCCTTTTAAAGAAAATTTAAAAGTCTAATTTTCTAAAAGAGGGTTTTAACACTAAAATGTTCGAGGATATTTAAAAATAAAGAATAACATAAATGGTCGACCTTCGAGGAATTTAATTAGATTAAAACATATAAAATAACATGAAATAAAATTAGTGTTAAAACAAACAACAATTATCACAAAACGAATAAGTATAAGATAAGCAAGAGAAATAAAAATAACATTGGGCTTTGACAGGCCCAACATTTCTTGTCCTGAATCTAAAGGTTTTGGGCCTGTCTGGCCCTCCTCCTTTGCTGCTGATGATGGGCTTTTGGCCGAGCACTCAAGATTAGGCTCTCTGGTCCCTTTTAAAGCCTCTGGTATACATTAGTTGTATACTAGTGTATATCGGACACATATTAGTGTATATGACTTGCTTGTCGGCTCCCTAAGACCTGCTTAAGCTTCCACGACCCCCAGAAATGCAAGGTGGATGTTCCGGAAGACTCGGACAAATGAGTAAAAAAAAAGAATTAGGAATCTTAAATTATTTAAACCCACAACTCAATAATCTCGAAACCAAAAATCAAGATATTCACTCATACAAATCAAGCATATAAAACTAAGAATCAAACTCATCGATTTGAGATCAAACAAGCATATAAAACTCATTCCTTAAGACTAAGCATCAACGTATAATCCATATTCTAAAACTAAAATTCAGCATATGAAACCCATTTACTTGAAGCTAAAATTAACACACTCTCATCTTTTGAGATTAAAACAAATATAAAACCCATATAAAAGCATCATTATCAACACCTTATTATATTCGAAACTCAAAGGGCGTTTCATCGAACACGTGGAAGGCATGTAGCTTGATCATGATTTTAATAAAATTTCACCCCATTTCATCCCAAAAAGCATAAAGTAACAGACAACTATGAAGATTAATTATTCCTTATGCTTAAACCAGTCATTTAGAAATAGAAACTAAGTTCAAAAATAAAAACAGAAAGTGAATCATTTAGTTGTATTTAAGAAATATAAATGGCAACATTTCTATATTCAAACCATAATACAACACATGGGAATAGATCATTACCAACATTATCATATTAAATGTCGTTTAGGCAGAAAAGAAGAGTCCTTGCTCTTTGAAATCGCAGAAAAATAAAAGGGGTCATGGAAGCGAAGATTAAGCTTGAAACAATCATGTATATTAGACTGTGGAACTTGTTAAGAATTAAACCAAGACATGTAATGAAGATTCGAGACTCTAAAACACCTCGCGTCCTATGAACTCAAACTAGACCAAAATGATCATACAACACTTGAGACTATATTTCAACTAATCTGTGACCAGATGGCCAGTAAAGAGAGGGTAAATGATCAAAACAATAGTTAAAGAAGACTATGTTTAACCACCAAAATACTAAAAATCATGGAAGGAGTAGATAAAAGAAATAACCAGCAAACCGGATGGGAATATGCCAACCCAATGCCAATAATCAACCATATTCCAACTCTATTGGAGGGTAACGGTGCAACAACAAACGAAAATCTAAGATAACGACGGCTCGGATAAACTCAAACAGAGCACACATCACCCGAAAATGAAAATAAGAGATAAGGATGAAGATGTTACCTTTTTAGGAGCAGGAACTGGGACAACGAGCTTTAACAATGAATTCGGACACCCCTCACAGCAATTCTGGTTTTGAAAAGTGAAAACGAGCCAAAAATCTCTTTACTCTCCAGACTCAAAGTTGAAAGTTTTTTTTGGAGATTTAAACTATTTTTTTCAACAAAGGGTCTTGGTATTTTTGGGGTGTCAAAAAACCGCCCCTAACAGTGAACAAAATGGGAGGGTTTGGGGTTCTTTTTTCTTTTCCGCCGCCCTCCTCTGTCAAAAACCGCCCCCTTAAAACAGTGCTGAAGAGGGGTATAAATACCCAACAAATTAGGGCGAAATCGAGATGGAAAACTGGGGTCAATTTTGGGATTTTGAGTTTAAATCGAATTTGAATTTTGAATTTTTTGGATAAAGAGAAGGGGAGAGAGTACGTGTGTACTGGTTGGTGTCGTTTTGAGCGTTTTGGGGACTGAAAAAGGCTGATTTTTTCACTGATTGGGTACTGATTTTTTCTATTTTCTATGGAGGAAGAAGAAAAAGGAGAGGGATCGGGGAGAGAAAGGCGTGGGGAGGGAAATTAATGGAGACTACTGGGCCGGGTTGGGGTTTTAAAAAAAAGAAATAGGTTAGGGATAAAAAAAAAAGGAGTGGGCTGGGGATTTTTAAAAAAAAAGGGGGAATGGGCTGCTGGTTGGGGCGAATTGGGCTGCTAGAATGGGTAAAGGGGAATTGGGCCTGGAAAAATTGGGCCAAAGGAAAGACTTGGCTGGAAATGGGGTAATTGGGTTACAGATTTAGGAATTGGGTTCAATTTGGGTAGAATTTGATTAAAAATTAGTCAATGTAATTACAAATATGACCAATTAAAATGTGATCAATTTGAAATCAAGTGATTAATTTGACCACAAGATGAATTAACATAAACTAATTAAAAAGCTTTTAATATTGTCAACTTAAAAATAATTAGATTTACTACGGGGTAATTAATCCTAAAATAATTAAAGCAAAGTGATTAAAGATAAAATCTATTTGAGAATCTTTTTAAAAAAAAAAATCAACGGAAATATAATACTCAATTATTAATACTTGAAATAAAATATAATATGCAAATTAAAAGATTTGAACCTAAAAAACCACTTGAAAAAATCTTTTTGCGTTTTTGAAAGCTAATTATTCAAATTGTTAAAATTGAAAGCCCGACGATTAATTTATACTGTGGATGGTCAAAATTGGGTGTCAACAAAGAACATAAAAACAAATACTTTTAAAAATTCCTATAGGGATGGTAACAAATAAACAAATCCTAGAAACATGATATCTAAAATATATTAGAAAACTTATAGGCATGATCTCTACTAACCTTTTAATGCAAAAACAACATAATTTATTATTTTTTTAGAGCAAAATAGAGATTAAATCCTAGTTTTAAGATCTATGTGAAACATCACAAACAAATTTATTTAGAAAATAAGTAAAAACAAATAAATAAATAATAAAAAAATAATTAGCACGTAATTTCCCTCCCCTTTTTAAACTAGATCCTCAGTTTTTCACTATTATATTGTTACTACATTTTGCGAAAAATAAAATAAAACATAAAAATCTTCGAGATCTTCTTCCGATGAATCCATTCCCATCCCAAGCGATCTTCATACCCTTATACGTAAGAATTTTGAAAGAACCTACAACACCTAAACAAAACTAGCAATAGCAATATAAAAACAATAATAATTCAAATAAACACATAATTCAAGAATATGCATTTATTAAAGTAAACACTGACCAATTAAATTTAACAAATACTTTAAAATTAAAGTTTTGATCTTGAACTTGGGGAAAGTGTAAAATAAAGTAATGTTGCAAGAGAAAGCAGTGTTTTAGAGAAGATAAATATAGGAAAGTTTCTGGAATTCTCCTATGAAAAGTGTCGAATCTTTTTGAAATTTTCTCACTGAGAAAACATTGAGCAGATCATCCTTTTTTATGTAGGAGAAGTAGGGCATCCATGAAGGCAAGAATATATTAGACTAGAAAATGTAAGACTGAATCAAAATTAAAACCAGCCAAAAAAGGAAATTATTTCACAAATTACCATAAATTAAGGGAGGAAAATCAACCTACTGTTGGAACTAACTAAAAAAAGCTAGCCATTCAATCAATATTTGAAAATAGAAAAACAATAGCTCAGCTTAACAAGAAGAACGTAGTCATATTCAAACATATTGAAAATTATTGAATATTGAGACATATTAGGACACAGTAATATCTCAACGAAACAGGAATAATAATAGAATATCAAAGTAAGAACATTGTGTTCTAAACCAAAATTCGTATATGAATCACAAAGCAATTAGACAAAATTAACAACAAATGAATGATGGTAAGATAACATCACGAACAGATCTTTTCAATCGTTAGTCAGATTTAAAGCTCACTAAAATTATTTTTTCCCTAGTTGCTATTGTTGCCATTTGCTGACCGGGTTCATTAGTCGGAGTTGAGCTCCACTTGAGTCGGTAGGTGGTTTTTCATCCAGCTTTTGCTTGAAAAATATGGAGCAAGGGGGCTGTCGGTTGGTTTAGGAGAAGGAGAGGACGAAGAGGATGCCTAATGGGTGCATGATGGTTTCCAAGTGGGTTTTTCAATAGCGCCGAGCTGGAAAAGAAAAAACGGTCGTTTTGGTGTTGCCGGAGGGGAGACGAGAGGAGTATAGGGGTCATTTAGGGCGGCTGGACAAAGGGATTTTGTTGGGCTATGTAGGTGTCGTTTTCCAGTGAGAAATCACCGGAAATGGAGGAGATGAAGAGGAGATAGGGGGTTGATGAGGCTTTTTGGCAGAGTTTTCGATAAAAAAGGGGGGAAGGAGAGGCCCCACCACTAGTGTTCACCAGAGGAGAAGGCGAAAGGCTATTGGGTGGAGGAGGAGGGGTCGTTTTAGAGGAGATGATGGGTGGCGTGAGAGAGAGGGTCGGTTTCATGCCCCCAGAGGATACCTAAGATGTGGTCGGCACCTAGAGACTATTGCTAGTCCCTAAGAGTACCACTTAGCCTCATGACATTCATTCAATCAAATAACTCAAGACAATCAGCGGAAGACTAAGGAAAGTAAATGGGCACATCTCATCTAATTCTCGAAATAATATATATAATAGGAAAAACTAGTAGATAGAACTAGCTCACAATCTTAACAATCAACATCCGACTCTAGTCTATGAAGCCTCTATCACTATCAAGTTGTGCCAATGACAGACCCATGGATACCTCAATCAAAATAAAGCTAAATCAAGTCTAACTCTAAAGCAAGACGAAATAAATAATTGGGGATCCTCGGGAGTAGGGGAGGCTCACCAATCAGATGAACGTCTCGGATCCTCAACGGTGCGCCTGTTGATGATCTTTAACTCCTATATCTATATCATGAAATGATGCAGTGCCGGGTGGTGTCAGTACGTGGAATGTACGGTATGTAAAATAGCTGAATGAAACAGAAACAGGTAGAATAATATTGAAATGAAATCAACTCAGAATAATAACCAAATCAGGATGTCACATGTCTATCTAAAGAAAGAGTAAAGATTAGACAAGTGTCCCCTCAACCAATCAACCTCATCAATCAACTCAACTAGACTCAAAGTACTCAAGATAGGAACTTTTTGGGAGTTTCTCTTATCCGACAACAATCATTTATGAGCCAGTGATTGTACAACAATCCCACTGATGTTGCCACGGCCATTCCGTACTTGCCAGGTAAGGAACGCCTAGGATCCACAAGGGATCCGGACAATTAACATATTAAGTCCTATTGTTTCAGGACAATAAAGTGAGGACCTGTCCGACTTTAACGGACTTAATCCATAGAATGAGAACTTGTCTGACTCTAACAGGCTTAGCCCTCTAGTGAGAACTTGTCCAACTTTAACGGACTTAGCCCTCTAGTGAGAACTTGTCCAACTTTAACGGACTTAGCCCTCAAGATAGGGGTTTGTCAAACTTTAATGGACTTAGTCCACTCCTACAAATGGCGACATAGTTAATGAGTGAGAATTGGATTTGCTCTTACTCTTACTCATTTTAGTGCTCGATACTGCTCCCAAGACTCAATGCTCATAAGACAATCAATCTAATCAAACCAATCAAAACCATATGAACTTTTAACCCTATCATCAATCAATCTCATAGGGGCTCTAACCCTCCCATCAAGGAACATTTCAATCAACGACTCAAGATTTAGAACAATCATAAGGGAATAATCAAATAGACAAATCAGTGGAATTCATTTATGGAGACTCATAGGATTATCAAGTTCTATCAACTTATCATCATTCTCTCATCACAATCACAATCACAATCGACATTCTCGCATCAAGGCTCTAGACTTAATCCTTATGTTCAATCATGCATGCCTTTAAAAATAATCATGTAGGGTTATACAATATCTCATGAAAATATTCAATTCAAGAAAACAAGTTTACGATGATCATCAACATAGGAAAATACATTGAATTAATATATTTTATAAGAAAAACCATCAAGAATTATGCATGTAGACTCATTAGACTTCCAACTCATCTATGACCATCTATGGGGCACATGAGAGAACAATATCATGCTTTTAGTTTATCCTTACATATCTGGGATAAAGCTATTATAACACTTGGTAAAATTACTAAAGACCCCTAGACAAGAGGTATGCATGTAACGCATCTTCCAATGCTCATATGGAAAATTTGAGGCCGGATTTGTGATCAGCATGAAAAATTAAGTGGCAAAATAGTCTCGGTAGATTTTTAGAGTGATCAAATCAAAATATCATTTTTCGATCCGTAACAAAAAGTAGTGAGAGTGTGCGACGGAGGCGCGTTGCGCCTTTGTAGTGGACCTACACTTATGTTTTTCTAAAGACTTTTCGATGGGATTAGGAAAAGTCCTTCAGAAACTTTTTGGTAAAAATACCATGTGCGCGACCAGTCTGCGTCGCGGACTTGGCTATTCCGAGACTAAAAATTTTCTAAATTTTTTTAGGGGCATTGTGGTCAATTTCCAACCCCTCCTAAACTCAATACACGATCTAATTTGGTCGTGTTAATGTTAAAAGGGTCTAAAACCCCATTCTAAGTCCTTTTCTAACAATTGGAAAAGACTGGGGCTTGAGGAAAGAGGAGAAGAGCTTGAGATTGAGGAATTCAAGAGGGATTCTTGAAGGTAATTGTTGATAACTTCATCCCAAGTATGCAAGGCTAAAGTAAAAGCATGAGATTGTCCTCTCATGTGCCCCATAGATGGTCATAAATGAGTTGAAAGTCTAATGAGTCTACATGCATAATTCTTGATGGTTTTTATTGAAAATCTTACTAAATTAATATATATTCCTATGTTGGTGATCATCATAAATTTGTTTTCTTGAGTTGACAATCTTCATGAGAAATTGCATAACCCTACATGACTATTTTGAAAGCACACACGAATGAATTTAAGAATTGGGACTAGAGCCTTGATTGGGGGTTGTCGATTGTGATTGTAATTATGATGGTAATGAGAGAATGATGATGAGTTGATAGAACTTGATAGTCCTATGAGCCTACATAAATGAACTCCACTTATTTCTCTATTCGATTGTTTTTTTTATTATTCTAAATCTTGAGTCGTTGATTGAAATGTTCTTTGATAGAAGGTTAAAGCCCCTATAAGATTGATTAATGATAGGGTTAGAAGTCCCTATGATTGTATTGGTTTGATTGGATTGATTGCCTTATGAGTATTGAGTCATGGGAGGAGTATCGAGCACTGAAAAGAGTAAGAGTTAGTTTGACTTGCACTCGTCAAACTACGTCGCCAAACGTAGGTGAGGATTAGAACCATCGCACTATATTATGGTTCCCTCTTGATTAGAGGTCCCTGAAAGCAATAAAGGACTTAGTTGATTGTTGTTTCTCTTAGTGGATTCAATTCGTTTCCTACCTAGCAAGTTTGGAACTGCTGTGGCAACATCAGTTTGATTGTTGTACATTCACTGGCTCATAAGTGATTGTTGTCGGATAAGAGAAACTTCCAGAAACTTCCTACCTTGAGTGCTCTAAGTCGAGATGAGATAAGATGAGTTCTATTGAGTTGAGTTGAGTTGAGTTGATTTGATTGATGAGGTTGATTGGTTGATGGATCACTTGTCTACTCTTTATTCTTGCATAATTAGACATTTGATGATTTAATTTGATGGTTATTCTAAGTCGATGATTGTTTCATATTATTCTACCGATTTCTATTTCATTCAGCTATTTTAAATACCGTACATTCCATGTACTAATTCCACTTGGCGCTGCATTATTTTATGACGTTGATACAGGGATTAGATATCGTCAACAGGTGCATCGTTGAAGATCAAGGACGTTCAACTGATTGGTGAGCCTCCCCTACTCCAGAGGGTTCACTATATTTACTTTATCATGCTTTTAAGTTATGACTAGACTAGTCTTTTATTTTGAACTCGGTAACCTTGGATATGTCATTGGCACCACTTGATTAGCGATAAAGGTTTCATAGATGATAGTCGAACGTTGATGTGAAGATTGTAAGCTAGTTCTTTCTACTAGCCTTCTATTAATATATATATATATATATATATATATATATATATATATTATTTGTGACATTTGATGAGATGAGCCCATTTACTTGCTTTACTTTCGCTGATCTGTACAGTAGTTGAATTGAATGTGATGAGGCCAAGTGGTTTGCTTGGGGACTAGCAATAGTCTCTAGGTGTCGGCCACGTCTTGGGTACCCTCCCGGGCCTTGACAAACTTGGTATCAGAGCACAGAGTTCAAGTGTCTTAGGTGTGTATAAAGTCGTGTCTAGTAGAGTCGTCATTATTGGTAACATCCATAATTTGGAGGCTATAGTACATTTATGAACTGTTTCATTGCTTTCATGTCCTAAATCGTGCGGTAGAGTTATACTCTATTAAAAGTTCTTCTCTAATTCGTGCTCTATGCGTTGCGGAGTTGTGATCATGCCTCCCAGAAGAGCCTTCAGAGGTAGGGGACATCCCGCAGGCAAAATGTTAACCCAACTGAGCCTGAAGGATACGAGGAGCCTGCAGACCAAGCTTTCCTAGTTGAGCACCCCCGCAAGACGAGGTCTCCAATGCTGAGCTATACCAGGCTATTCAAACTCTAGCCCAGGCTGTCACAGCACCTGTTGCGAGACAAGGAGCGAGTAGACAGGATTCTCATGACACCTCTAGAGTCCAGGAATTTTTTAGGATGAATCCGTCTGAGTTCACACAGTCTGCATCTACTGAAGATCCTGAGAACTAAGTGGTGGAGCTTCAGAAGGTGTTCCAAGTGATGCATTTGGCTGATGTGGACAAAGTTGAACTGGTTGCTTACCAACTCAAGGGTGTGGCCAGACTATGGTTCGACCAATGGAAGAAAGGTAGAGAAGATGATGCTTCATTGTTGACTTAGGTAATGTTCGAGGAATCCTTCTTGGGACACTTCTTCCAAAGAGAATGAAGAGATGCCACGGTATGAGAGTTCTTGAATCTGAAACAAGGCTCTATAAATATGCAAGAGTACAGATTGAAGTTCACACACTATCTTGTTATACTCTGGACATGGTTGCTGATGTGAGGGGAAGAATGGGGATGTATGTTGATGGGTTGAATAGAGGACCCAAGAGAGATGGGAGGGGAGCAATGCTCATGAGTGATATGGAAATTGGGAGATTAATGACGTTCGTTGAACAAGCCGATAAGGAGAGACAACAGGATTAGGAAGAGTACAGATGTAAGAGAGCAAAGACATCCACACATGAGGTTGGAAGGAAAGGTAATGGTAACCAATTCCAGTACTATCATCTGCTAGTGCACTTATGCCTAGAGGCAGAAATGAGCAGAGGTCTCAGAATGTCAGGAACCATGGATCTCAATCACAAGCTAGTGTGGCTCAAGGTTCACAGGGTAAACCACTATGTGGTAAGTATGGAAAAATGCACTTGGGTAGATGTCGTGAAGGGAATGATGTATGCTACAAATGTGGCCAAGCGGGTGACTGTCCACAGTGGGCTGACCGAGCCCAATCTTCTACACCAGCCCTGCCAGCTAGAGAAAACCAAAAGGGCACTATGTCAGGCGCAAGTGGAGCAACAAACCGTTTGTATGCCATGGGTAGTCGCCAAGATCAAGAGAATTCCCCAGATATTGTGACGAGTATGATTCGAGTCTTTACTTTTGATTGTTATGTTTTGATGGATCCGAGTACCACATTGTCATTTGTAACTCCTTATATGGCCAGTAGATTTAATAGAAGCCTTGAGAGCCTTCTTGAACCCTTTGGTGTTTCTACTCCAGTGGGTTAGTCTATTCGAGCAAAGAGGATCTATAGAGCTTTTGTAGTGTCCATCTATCATAGGGATACTCTTATTGATTTGGTTGAGTTAGAGATGGTTGATTTTGATTTGAACCTTGTTATGGATTGGCTTCACGCCTGTTATGCCTCCGTTGATTGTAGATCCCGAACTGTTAAGTTCCAATTCTCGAATGAACTGGTTCTTGAGTGGAAGGGTGATTCTGTTGCACTTAAGGGAAAGTTTATCTCATACCTTAGGGCTAGAAAGTTGATTTCCAAAGGTTGTATCTATCACCTCGTGCAAGTGAAATCTGATGATGTTGAGTCTCTTACTGTTGAGTCAGTCCTGATTGTGAAAGAGTTTCCTGAAGTGTTTCCTCAGGATCTGCCCGAAGTTCCTCTTGATAGGGAGATTGACTTTGGCATAGATGTCCTTCCCGATACCCAACCTATCTCAATTCCACCTTATAGAATAGCCCCCTCTGAGTTGAAAGAGTTGAAAGAACACTTGAAAAATCTGTTAAAGAAGAGCTTTATTAGGCCGAGTATTTCTCCTTGGGGTGCCCCTGTCCTATTCGTGCGAAAGAAAGATGGATCTCTCAAAATGTGTATTGACTACAGGCAACTAGACAAGGTCACCATAAAGAATAAGTATCCTCTTCCAAGGATAGATGATTTGTTTGACCAACTTCAAGGTGCCTCTTGTTTCTCAAAGATAGACCTCAGATCTGGCTACTATTAATTGAAAGTGAGGGCGTGCGATATTCTAAAGACAACCTTTAGAATTAGATATGGCCATTTTGAGATCTTGGTCATGTACTTTGGGTTGACGAATGCACCTGCAGCCTTTATGGACTTGGTGAATAGAGTATTCAGACAATATCTCGATATGTTTGTGATTGTATTCATCGATAATATTTTGGTATATTCGAGAGTTGAGGAGGAGTATGCTAGTCAGTGGCTTTCCTAGGCCACATGGTTTTTGGTGATGGTATTCGAGTAGATTCCCAAAAGATTGAAGTGGTTAAGAACTGGCCCAAATCGATCTCTCTAACGGACATAAGAAGTTTCTTGGGGTTGGTAGGCTACTACCGCAATTTTGTTGATGGATTTTCTTCTTTATCTGCACCATTGACTAAATTGACTCAGAATTCGATGAGTGTGAGAAGAGTTTCCAAGAGTTGAACATGAGATTGACTACTGCACCGGTTCTAACCTTGCCTAACAGGACAGAGGACTTTGTAATTTATCGTGATGCTTTGAGTATTAGATTAGGATGTGCGCTGATGTAGAGGCGAAAAGTGATAGCCTATGCTTTCACGCAACTCAAGGTTCATGAGATGAACTATTCAACCCATGATCTCGAGTTGGCAGCAGTGGTATTTGCACTTAAAATTTGGCGCCACTACTTATATGGAGTGCATGTGGAAGTGTTCACTGACCACAAGAGCTTGCAGTATGTCTTCAGTTAGAAAGAGCTCAACTTGCGACAGAGGAGATGATTGGAGTTGCTCAAGGATTATGACATGAGCATTCTCTATCACCCAGGAAAGCTAACATTGTTGTTGATACTCTTAGCAGATTGTCAATGGGTAGCACAACCCATGTTGCGGAAGGAAAGAAGGAGTTGGCCAAAGAAGTGCATTGATTGGCTCGATTGGGAGTCCAACTTGAGGAGAATAATGAGGGGAAGTTAATTTTCAGAATGGGTCTGCTTCATCCTCAGTGGCTAAGGTGAAAGAAAAGCAAGACCAAGATCTTGTTATACTCCAATTGAAAGAGGTTGTCCATACACAGAAAGTGATAATTTTCTCTAAAGGGGGAGATGGAGTGTTGAGATACTAGAGTAGATCATGTGTTCTAGATGTTGAGGGTATTCGAGACAAAATCATGGCTGAAGCCTATAGCACTAGATATTCCATTCATCATGGCTCTAACAAGATGTACCACAACTTTAGAGAAGTCTATTGGTGGAGTGGAATAAAGAGAGTTATTGTTGAGTTCATTTCAAAGTGCCCAAATCGCCAGCAAGTGAAAGTTGAGCATCTAAGGCCATGTGGATTGGCTCATAACTTTGAGATTCATGAATGGAAGTGGGAGATGATCAATATGGACTTCATTACTGGTCTACCGAGGTCTCAAAAGCAACATAACTCGATATGGGTTATTGTAGATGGGATCACTAAATCGACTCACTTCTTAGTAGTTAAGACAACCAATCTACAGAGGAGTACGTCAAGTTGTACATCCAGGAGATTGTGAGGTTGCATGGGGTTCCTTTGTCTATCATCTCGGACAGAGGAGCTTAATTCACCTTCCAATTTCAGAGATCACTCTAGAAAGGATTGGGTACTAAAGTGAACCTGAGTACAACCTTTCATTTACAGACGGATGGTCAAGCATAGCGCACAATTCAGACATTAGAGGATATGTGAGAGCTTGTGTTCTTGATTTAAAGGGAAATTGGGATGATCACCTACCATTGATTTAATTTGCATATAACAATAGTTATCATGCAAGCATTCAAATGGCTCCCTATGAAGCCTTATATGGAAAGAGATGTAGATCACCAATTGGGTGGTTTGAGGTTGGAGAAGCGGAATTAATTGGGCCCGATCTTGTCCACCAGTCAATGGAGAAGGTTAAGGTCATTAGAGAGAGATTGAAGATTGTCTAAAGTCGCCAGAAATCTTATATTGACATGAGGAGAAAGGACTTGGAGTTCGAGGTAAATGATTGGGTGTACTTGGAAGTTTCACCTATGAAGGGTTTTATAAGATTTGGGAAGAAGGTGAAGTTGAGTCCACTCTATGTTGGACCCTACCAGAATGTGAAGAGGATTGGGAAGGTTGCTTATGAGTTAGACTTGCCTTCCGAGTTAGATGGAGTTCATCCGGTATTCCACGTGCCAATGTTGAAGAAGTGCTTAGGAGATCCTGCCTTGGTGATCCCTGTCGAGAGTATTGAAGTGAAGGATAGCTTGTCCTATGAAAAGGTTCCAGTCCAAATCCTTGATTGACAGATTCGTAAGTTGAGAAACAAAGAGATAGCCTTAGTCAAAGTCCTGTGGAGGAATCAATTCATTGAGGAAGCCACATGGGAAGCTGAGGGAGAGATGAAGGACAAATATCTGCACCTATTTGTTCCAAATAATGAGAAGGTCGAAGGTAAATTTCTTGCCCTTGACTAAATTGATTGATCTATTCTTGAGTTGATTATCTATTCTTGAATCCGAATAGAATTGATTGAGACTTATGAGAAGTCAAGAGTTTGATTAGTTGAGTTGAATGTTGAGATGAGTCTTGAGTTTATTCGTGCCTTGATACCCACCTTTACTCATCATTCGAGGATGAATGATCCCAAGAGGGAGATGATGTAATGCCTAGTAAAATTACCAAAATACCCCTAGAGGAGAGGTATGCACATAACACTCTTCCAATGCTCGTATGGAAAATCTGAGGTCGGATTTGTGATCAGCACGAAAAATTGAGTGGCAAAATGGTCTCGGTTGATTTTTAGAGTGACCGGATCAAAAGATAATTTTTTGATCCGAAACAAAAACAGTGAGAGTGCACAACGGAGGCGCATCATGCCTCTGTAGCAGAATCACACTTATGTTTTTTCTAAAAACTTTTCGACGAAATTGAGAGAACTCATTCAGAAACTTTTTGGAGAAAATACCATGTGAGCGACCAGTCCGCGTTGCGGACTGGGCTATTCCGAGATTGAAAAATTTCTAAATTTTATAAGGGGCATTCCGGTCCATTTCCAACCCCTCCTAAACTCAATACACGATCTAATTTAGTCGTTTTGACGTTAAAAGGGTCTAAAACCCCATTCTAAGTCCTTTTCTAACAATTAGAAAAGACTAGGGCTTGAGGAAATAGGAGAAGAGCTTGAGATTGAGGAATTCAAGAGGGATTCTTGAAGATGATTATTGATAGCTTCATCTCAGGTATGTAAGACTAAATTAAAGCATGAGATTGTCCTCTCATGTGCCCCATAGATGGTCATAGATGAGTTGAAAATCTAATGAGTCTACATGCATAATTCTTGATGGTATTTATTGAAAATCTTATTAAATTTATGTATTTTCCTAAGTTGATGATCATCATAAACTTGTTTTCTTGAGTTGACTATTTTCATTAGAAATTGTATAACACTACATGACTATTTTCATGAGAAACTGTATAACACTACATGACTATTTTGAAAGTATACACGAATAAATTTAAGAATTGAGTCTAGAGTCTTGATTGGGGGATGTCGATTGTGATTGTGATGGTGATGAGAGAATGATGATGAGGTGATAGAACTTGATAGTCATGAGAGTCTTCATAAATGAACTGCACTGATTTGTCTATTCGATTGTTCCCTTATGATTGTTCTAAATCTTGAGTCGTTGATTGAAATGTTCTTTGATAGGAGGGTTAAAGCCCCTATGAGATTGATTAATGAAAGGGTTAGAGCCCCTATGAGATTGATTGATGATAAGGTTAGAAGTCCCTATGATTGGATTGGTTTGATTGGATTGATTGCCTTATAAGCATTGAGTCATGGGAGGAGTATCGAGCACCGAAAAGAGTAAGAGTTAGTCCAACTTGCACTCGTCAAACTACGTCGCCAAACATAGGTGAGGATTAGAACCATCACACTATATTGTGGTTCCCTCTTTATTAGAAGTCCCTGAAAGCAATAGAGGACTTAGTTAATTGTTGTTTCCCTTAGTGGATTTGATTCGTTCCCTACCTAACAAGTTTGGAATGGCTGTGGCAAAATCAGCTTGATTGTTGTACATTCACTGGCTCATAAGTAATTGTTGTCGGTTAAAAGAAATTCTCAGAAAGTTCCTACCTTGATTGCTTTGATTCGAGATGAGATGAGTTCTATTGAGTTGAGTTGAGTTGATTGATGAGGTTGATGGGTCACTTGTCTACTCTTTATTCTTGCATAGATAGACATCTGACGGTTTAATTTGATTTGATAGTTGTTCTGAGTCGATGATTGTTTCATATTATTCTACCGGTTTCTGTTTCATTTAGCTATTTTATATACCATATATTCCACGTACGGATGCCACTCAGCACTGCATCGTTTTATGATGCAAATACAGGGTAATATTAGGGATCATCAATATGTGCATCATTGAAGATCCAGGACGTTCAGCTGATTGGTGAGCCTCCCCTACTCCGGAGGGTTTACTACCATTACTTTATCATGCTTTTGAGTTATGACTAGACTAGTCTTTTATTTTGAACTCGGTAGCCATGGATCTGTCATTGGCACCACTTGGTTAGTGATAGAGGCTTCATAGATGATAGTCGAACGCTCATGTGAAGATTGTAAGCTAGTTCTTTCTACTAGCCTTCTATTAATATACATATATATATATATATTATTTTAGACATTTGATGAGATGAGCCCATTTACTTGCTTTACTTCCGCGATCTATAGAGTTGTTGAATTGAATAGATGTGATGAGGCCAAGTGGTTCGCTTGGAGACTAGCAATAGTCTCTAGGTGCCGACCACGTCTTGGGTACTCTCCTGGGGCGTGACAGCTATCAACAATCACCTCCAAGAATCCCCCCTTGGATCCTTCAATCTTTCGTTCTCCTCCTCTTCTCTCAAGCCCTAGTCTTGTTCAATTGGTTTGGAAGGGCTTGGAATGGGGTTTTAGACCCTTTTAACGTCAAAACGACCTAATTGGATCATGTATAGAGTTTAGAAGGGGTTGGAAATTGACCGGAATACCCCTCACAAAATTTAAAAAATTTTCAACTTCGGGATAGCCCAGTCCGCGACGCGGACTGGTCGCGTACAGTGTATTTTCTCTAAAAAGTTTCTGAACGAGTTTTCCCAATCCCGTAAAAAAATTAGAAAAAATTTAAGTGTAAGTCCGCTACAGAGGTGCGATGCGCCTCTGTCGCCCATCAACACTATTTTTCGTTTTCGGGTCGAAAAATTATCTTTTGATATGGTCGCTCTAAAAATCGACCGAGACCATTTTCCCGCTCAAATTTTCATGTTGATCACAAACCCGACCTCGGATTTGCCATACGAGCATTGAAAGATGCGTTATGCGCACTTCTCATGAGTAAAGGTGGATATCAAAGCACGAATAGACTCAAGACTCATCTCAATACTCACGTCCATCAATCAAACTCTTGACTACTCATCAATCTCAATCAACTCTATTTAGACTCAAGAATGGACATATTAACTCAAGGACAGAAACACCAATTAAATCAAAGGTAAGAACATTACCTTCAACATTCTCATCATCAGGCATGAGTAGAACATTGAAACATAATCAATTCAAATCATTTAAACACTTCGCCAATCAGTTGTTTGAACTCAAGAAGGAAGTCATCAACTCTAATCGAAAAAGGGGACCATCGCGATATACAAGACTCTGAGGGCATTCTCAAGCTCAACTCTCCACCTCAATTGTGCTCCCTTCATGGCACTCCACTCCATCAACTTAAACTTATAGACCCTATTCAACTCTCTACCTATCCACATCCTCTTATTTCATTGAAGCCTACTTCTGGGTCTCACGGTGCTATTGTTAAGATAATCATATCCGTACAAGGCTAACCCTAAATACTCAAGCCCTAGACTCTCACAGGGACTTTCCCTAAAAGATCACTAGTCCTCTTCACTACTCCACTATCCTTACTTGAAAACCCTCGTCACGAAGTCTTCAATAGTCTATCATCAATACCCGCATAATAACAACCACGCATTCAAGCCTATCAATCTAACCACTTCAAGTGTATATAAGAAATTTCAAGCCTACTAAGCACTTCTACCTTCTCCATTCAATGAGCTCTCACTCAAAGATACACCAACATATTCTTATCTAGAGATACTCTAATTTTATTCTTACCTATATATTGCATATCATAATGTCTCATCTCTCCCCTCCTCCCAATCTCTATCCTTATATGACACAAGTATAACACCAATGTCATAACAAGGATACCTTCACTTCTCCTCATCTACCCTCATTCTCTGTCTACTAGTATCAGCATCATTACTTGGGACTGAGGGACTCGTCATCTCCCCCTTTGGGGAACCCCCAACTAATACCTCCTCATGCCAAATAAACACAATTATTCATCTAAAACTTGATACTCTACATCTTACCATCAACAATGACATAACGTACCGAAGGTTGGGGTATGTGTAAGATGACATCAGAATGAAGATACCTTAGTCTCTCTTATCAACCCTCACTCCTCTGTTCTCATCCAGATTTCCATCAAGATTGGGATGACAGGGTCACTCAAAGAACTTGGAATGAAGATCATTAGCACGATTTAATCAAGAAATTTTACTTGAAAACATTTGTAATGAAGTACAATCTTCCTCATCTATCAAGACTCATTCTGAGTTCACAGAACTATACGTAGTGTAAAACTCAGGTCATATCTCACTCAACATAGGATTGAGAACTCTCAGATCCATAGGGTAAGATCAAAATTAATGAATGGGTGCATCGTTTTTCACCCTCATAGCCTAACATGAAGGACAATCACAAGTGGTACATGGGACTAGGCTATAGGCATGATAGTCATATACCATAGGGGAATAGGCATCACCTCAATAGAAGAATAAGGCACGTACGATATGGAAAGGATCTGATGTCTCATCATGATCCCAGGAAATTTATTCGAAGCTAATTCTTCCTAAATTTTCTATTCCAATCAATGGCCTCTTCCTAGGTGATACTGAGGAGGGCACCACTCTTTTTTTAGTTTATTTGTTTCTCTCTTTACTGTTCAAAGAAGAAGTGGTTTTGTTAATGTATACGCACTTTGTATGAGAAAGAAAGGATATAAACATAGTGGTTGTCTAACGAGATACTATGTAGAATAAGATCGTCAGGTGAGTCACATATTGCGCATTTACCGCTTTCTAATTTTTGAAATTGGATTTAGACTTTATCGACTTATTTCATATCATGGTTCAGGCGTTAAAAATCAGTGAGGTTTACTCTTCCTTTTTGATGCCCATGGAACTACTATCAATGGTTTACTTCTTGGGAATGTTAAAAAAAAAAGATTACTACGTGATTTTTTGAATATGCCTATATTTATCGCTTTTGCTTCATTGATTTGATTCTCTCAATAGATACCGAGATTCATATTGGAAATAAAAAATATAGTAATTCAAACTATAAGACATAGGAATAATTCAGATTGATTAGAACAAATAGATATAGCAAATAACTGGAATTGGATGCTATGTCAATCCCATATATGGAATTGATATTCACATATATCAAGATAATATTGTAGATTGATATATAGATCCATATCAAATGCAGCCTCTATCTTTATTTTATTCCAGGGGGCAGCTTTATAACAACAATCTAACTAATAGATAGATAGTATGGTAGAAAGAAATAGATGAATCTTTCTACCATACTATCTATTAGAATACTGCCGATTCTAGTCCACTCATTTCATTTAAGACATAAAATTGGAATCTTTTTCATTTTATTTCGTCAATTTTGGCTAAGAACTCAGAAGTCAAGTTTCATTCAAATTAGTTAATAATTAATCGTTTTGACTGACTGTTTTTACATAAATGATAAGTAGAAAAGCGGTAGGAACTAGAATAAATAGTACAGTAGCAATAAATGCAAGAATATTTACTTCCATAATCTCATCGGTTTTTTACTTCGTAATAACTCGGGATTTAATCCCATAGAGATGATAAATCCTGAATAGCTTCCTTCAAAAGGTCTTCTGCTTCCTCGGTAAATATCTTGGTAGAAGATATGATTTCTTGGAACTGAGGTTTAGTAGTTTTTAAGTAAGTACGTAGCTCAACAAGAAATTTTCTTACCTGTCTAACTTCTAATGAATCAAGATAGCCGTTTGTTCCGGTATAAATAGTCATTATCTGCTCTTCTACCGTGAGAGGAGCTGATTGGGATTGTTTAAGCAATTCACGTAATCGTTGACCTCTTGCCAATTGATTCTGAGTAGCTTTATCAAGATCAGAAGCAAATTGTGCAAAGGCTTCTAATTCTGCGAATTGCGCTAGTTCTAATTTTAATTTCCCAGCTACCTGTTTCATGGCTTTTATTTGAGCTGCGGACCCCACTCTGGAAACGGAGATACCCACATTAATAGCAGGTCTGATTCCAGAACTGAATAGGTCGGCGGATAAAAAGATTTGTCCATCAGTAATGGAAATTACATTAGTAGGAATATAAGCCGAAACATCTCCGGATTGAGTTTCAACTATTGGTAAGGCGGTCATACTTCCTTCACCTAAACTAGAACTTAATTTAGCGGCTCTTTCCAAAAGGCGTGAATGCAAATAAAAAACATCTCCTGGATAAGCTTCACGACCGGGCGGTCTTCGTAATAGAAGAGACATTTGGCGATAAGCTTGCGCTTGTTTGGAGAGATCATCATAAATGATTAAAGTGTGTCGTTCACGATACATAAAATATTCAGCCAGAGCTGCTCCTGTATAAGAAGCAAGATATTGTAATGTAGCAGGGGAATCTGCCGTTTCGGCTACCACAATAGTGTATTCCATCGCTCCTCTTTCCTGTAAAGTAGTTACTACCTGGGCCACAGAAGACGCTTTTTTCCCAATAGCTACATAAACACATATTACATTTTGACCTTGTTGATTGAGATCGTATCTGTGGCTACTGCTGTTTTACCGGTCTGTCTGTCTCCAATAATTAATTCTCGTTGACCACGTCCTATAGGGATCATCGAATCAATAGCAATATGCCCGGTTTGAAGAGGCTCATATACGGAACAGCGCGAAATAATACCCGGGGCGGCAGATTCAATTAATCGAAATTCAGAAGCTGAAATTTCACCTCTACCATCAATAGGTTTGGCCAGGGCATTTACAACACGACCCAAATAAGCCTCACTCACGGGTATCTGAGCAATTCTTCCCGTTGCTTTTACAGAACTTCCTTCTTGTATCAACAAACCGTCGCCCATTAATACAACACCAACATTATTTGATTCCAAATTCAGAGCAATGCCTATTGTACCCTCTTCAAATTCTACTAATTCACCCGCCATTACTTCATCAAGACCGTGAATACGAGCAATGCCATCGCCTACTTGAAGTACGGTACCGGTATTTACAAGAATTATGCACAAGAATTATGCATGTAGACTCATTAGACTTCCAACTCATCTATGACCATCTATGTGGCACATGAGAGAACAATCTCATATTTTTAGTTTAACCTTACATACCTGGGATAAAGCTATCAACAATCACCTTTAAGATTCCACCCCTTGGATCCTTCAATCTTTCGTTTCCCTTCTCTTCTCTCAAGCCCTAGTCTTGTTCAATTGTTTTGGAAGGGCTTGGGATGGGGTTTTAGACCCTTTTAACATCAAAACGACCTAATTAGATCGTGTGTAGAGTTTAGAAGGGGTTGGGAATTAATCGAAATGCCCCTCACAAGATTTAGAAAATTTTCAGCTTCGTGATAGCCCAGTCCACAACGTGGACTGGTCGCGCATAGTGTATTTTCTCCAAAAAGTGTCCGATGAGTTTTCCCAATCCCATAAAAAAAATTGAAAAAAATACAAGTGTAAAGCGCATCAACATTGTTTTTCGTTGTCGGGTCGAAAAATTATCTTTTGATCCGGTTGCTCTAAAAATCGACCGAGACCATTTTCCACTCAATTTTTCGTGCTAATCACAAATCCGGCCTCGGATTTTTCATACGAGCATTGGAAGATGCATTATGCACACTTCTCTCTCCTAGGAGTATTTTGATAATTTTGGCCGGGTGTTACAGTCCGCTGCCATGGTGTCATAGGGAAAGTGGAAAATGTGAAAATTGAATAGGGTTTGGGTTTTGGCGTGTCAACAATAGAAAGAAAATAGGAATTAATTCTAGCCATTGGATGAATACTAATGAACAGACGAGATTAATTTTCAACAAAAATGGGGGTGGATTTGGGTAAAGAGATGGGTTATCCAGATTGTGAATAAGGGCAATTGAAATGGAACTTTAAGATTTAGCCAGAATTTGGTTTAATTTGGACTAAAATTGAAAAAAATTGTAAGCAATTTGACCAAACTTTAAATAAATTGGATAAAAAAGGCTATGATTAAAATAAATTGAAGGAAAATTCAATAGATTATCATTTAAGTAATAATTATAATACATAATTATATAATTTTATCAATTTTTATGTAAAGAAAATATGAACAAGTATGTAATATACTAAAATAATATGCAGAGAATATTTGAACATATCAAAATTATTATTTTAAATTAAAAATTAATAAAAATATATGATGCATTTAAAGTACAATATCAAAACACTAATAATAATAATAATAAATATGTAATAAGTAAATAATAATAAATATTACTACTACTATTATCATCAAATAAAATAATAATAATTATTACTATAACAATAAAAGTAAGTAACAGTAATAATAATAATAATAAAAGGTAATTTAAAATGAGAAAAATAATCAACAAACAACTTTTGAAAATCGAGAATATTAAAATTACTCAATTATTTAGATAAAATTGAAAATAAATTTAGTTATTTTAAAAATACTCTAAGATGGATTATAGGTTTGGATGATGTCTTAATTTTCCCAGGAAAATTTCAAACCTTCAGAAAAATAATATATTATTAATAATGTTGGAGAGAAAGTGATGATGTGAAGAGAAACTACTAACTAGTGATTAGGGTAAAAGATTTGGGAAAATCGTAGTGATTATTACCCTTTGGTACAAATATTAATGGTGCGAAATTCATTGGTGCGATTTAGCATAACCCTTTTTAAAGCTAATTTCTGTGTGACACTCCGACGCTAGGGCAGCAACGTTCAGAGGAAGAAAGAGCAAAGAGAAAAGGGCAAAGAACGGAAGAATGCCCTTTATATCGAAAATAGAGAGGCAATCAGATTACAGTTCGTTCAACTCTAATCACCCTATTGTCATTGACAATGGCGCTTCCTATTTCCGTATTGGGTATCAAGTCCTAAATCCCTCAATTTCTCTGTGTCTGAGTGTTTTTGTCTCTGAATTTGGTGTGCTTTAGCTCCCATTTGGTAATTGACAGGTGGGCAGGTGAGAATGAACCTCGCGTTATCTTCCGTAATATTGTTCAGAGGCCTCGTCACAAAACCACTGGTATGTTTGTTTATTAATTTTCCTCCAGTTGAGGTCAAGAAGAATAACAAAAAAGGAACTACATTTTCATGATTTTCCTCCACTAGGAAGATTTTAGATCAAGGATGCGTTCTTTATAAATGAAAATGTGAAAATAAGTGGATTTGTTGCGGGGTGGTGGGGGTGGGAGCTAGTAGAGTGGGGTTCAAAATGAGTTGTGTTGAGGATTGAGAGGACACCATCCATGTGGAATGCTATTTGTAGAACTTTGTTTTTCTACTTTCACTGAAAGAAGTCATTTTTTCATTTTTGAGGAACTCGTTTTCCTAAAGAAATTATTCTCTAATAATTTTGACCAACGGATAATTGGAACTACGAACACAGCCAATGAGGTATTTAGAAGAAGGTCTGCATTAACTTTTTTACTTCAGTGTGTTTACTAGCTGTGGCCATAGAACAAGAGATATTAATATTTTCAATTATTTGGCTTGCCTCTAAATTTCTATCTTGTTAAATGTTTAATCCTACTGCTTTTACTTTCTTTTGATCGGTGAAAGGAACATCACGAGGTTAACTTCACATCTCTTCATGAATTTTTTTCCATTTAAACAAACATTTTTTTGTTTCTGAGTGTACTTGACAATATGTATTCATGTATCAAGTTGATTGCTTAGATGGTCACTCAACTTTGGGTAATTGACCATCAAAGGCTTGTATCTTTTTTGGTCTTCTAAAAGTCAATTTACCTAATTACCTTCAATGATCATTTTCACCGGATTTGTGTTTTCCGGTGAGATTTAATGGGTGGGAAAAAAATAGTTAAAGGACTAATTAAGAACCTGCATCAATTTACAACCAGACCTAGCGCTAACCCGACCCTATACTTGGATCCATCCAATCACTTTTTTCCTTAAGAAATGCTCAAGCACTCATATTTTCGTTTACTATTTCATGTCTGGTAATAAACTTCTGTGGATATCTCTACATTGGGATTTTAGTTTAATTTATTAGCTATCAATCAATATGAATAGTATTAAATTTGAAAAATAAACATACTACGACAACAAGACTATAAATATTGGAAGATACATGGGACACGTACTGTTCACTGTTAAGTATGCAGTTTATAGATTCAGATACAATAATTCAAACAATTATCTTGATCGAGACAAATGTGGGTCAACTTTGAAAGCTTCCACAGAAGGCCATGGAAATTAAAGTAATTATAAACGTACATGGAACCAATAACAATTACTCCATAATGGGCAGCTAGTTGCCATTCACTCTTCAAATTTTACATAAAGCAATTACATCACATTCACTTAGTATTGATCAAAACAGCATTCAACAAATGGAATGTGGTAAACACCAGTGAAAATATGAGCACTTGGGTCTTCTTTAGAATAAAAAGGAATTGGTCGCATCAGCTATTTGGTAAATTATGGGTCGGTTGCACTGAATACTGGTTCAGATTTCTAGTTAGTATTTTAACTATTTTTTTCTGAAAACAAACTTTGCCAAGTGCTCCAGCTCACATGTGCATTCTTGATATACCTTGGCATAAAACCAGATGAGTCCATGGAGATAAACATATTTTAAATATTTGATGTTATTGTACACTGTTCTTTAAAAGGTGTTTATTAGTCCTAATATCTTTCTGACACATGTAGCATCTATTAACTATGCAAATGGATCTTTTAATCAGGTTGTCTTGAGTTAAAGTTGCTTCATTGAGTGCAGTTCAATTGAAAGAGGGTGTTTAATATTCTCTCATGCTTCATAACTGGAACTTTAGGCTGGTTATATTACCTCTGTGATCGATTTCTCTTCCGCATACGAAGGATAGGATTGATACTAAAGGCTTGTTTGGCTAATCATCAAACTTTTACTGATCGTGTAACTAATTGAATGATGATTAAAAATATTCTATAATGAACGGTCTGTAGTGATGTTTGGTGAAGAAATGATCAAAAGTACTTCTTGCTAAGCATTACCTACCATGAACTTGTTTTTAAATAGTGAATGCATATAATGCATCATCATTTCATTGGTGAATAGTGGCTTCAGAGTTTTCTTATTATCATATTGCAGGTGAAACAGTGACAGTTGTCGGTGATCACAATCCTGCGCTACTGAAGTACTTTGATTGCACGCGTTCAGGACCTCGTTCAGCATTTGAGAGCAATGTTGTTTATCAGTTTGAGATAATGGAATATGTGAGGGTTTTCTATTTTGTGGGTATAGTATATGTGTAAATGGTATTTCTAAGTTTGTAAGCTTGACCATGAAATTTGTGATGTCAATAAGTTTTATGCCCAATCTCCTCCCTTAAACAAAGAAAAAACAAACTATCTACCAGAGTATGAAGCTATCAGGATAACTGACAATTTATCTAGACATTAGGCCTAAGTACTGTGTATGACCCGTTGCTATTTTTCAAGAGATAATGCCCTATTTGGATTTTAACTGTAACCTCTTTGGGATGTAAGGCCAAGGGGGCAAGGCAAATTCATGATGTTATTTTAGAGTGTCAAGACAGTGCAATCTGGCTAAAATATTGATGTGTGGTCTGTTGTAGTGCAAAACTTCTCAATAATGATTCGTTTTCCTATTGTTTGTTGGCACTGATGCCATATGTGGTACTCTTGGTGTACGATAGTTGGATGCATATATTTGGTTCATGTAATCCTATGTTGCTAACTCGAGTCTGACATGAGAAAAAAACAATGGTTATGTATTAACTTGTTTTTCTACTTTGTCTTGTGTGCATCAATCATGTTACCGTGATGTTTCGTTATTTTCTTAAAAAGGTGCTCATGTCACCATTATCTTTTCCTCATGTAGATCCTGGACTTTGGGTTTGATCGATTAGGTGCTGATCAGTCACAGGTATGCTAGCTTCCGTCCAACCTTTTCCCAGGACGAGATAGATCTCATGTAACTATATTTAGCTTGGTTTATTTAGAGTCCCAATGGTTCTTACTGTTTCGAAAGAATCTTTGAAGTCATTGTTGTGGTTTTTGACTATTGCTTCTCTTTGATATAAACTGTCTTTGTTGGTCTTTTTGAGGTTTGATGATTGTTGTTAATTGTCAAATTATTTTATCTTCTTTTTTGTCTTTTGTCTTTACCTCGGAATTTTTATTCAACTGTAGTGTCTAGAAAGCATAAATAGGATGTAAATTGATACTCCTGCCCAGAAGAAAATGAAGAAACAAGGACCAAGCTAGCATCATATGAAGTCCTTATAGTTATACATATATATCAAAACTAAAAAGCGACTAAATATTAAGTCTTGATAAACTTATCGAAATTGGCAGAAAAATATTTATGGTAATTATTCATTACTCTTTCTGTTCACTTTCTCTTTCTCTTCCTTTCCTGTTTTCATATCTAGCTTATTTTGCTTATGGGTTTTTGTGATGAGGGTTCCCGGGAAGCAGCCTCTCTACCTCTATGAGGTAGTGGTAAGGTCTGCGACATTCTACCCTTCCCAAACCCCACTTGTGGGATTTCACTGGGTATGTTGTTGTTGTTACTTCTATCGTATTTACATACTATCATTTGTTTTTCATTATTAGTCGTTTTCCTTTTCTTCTTTTCTCTTTTTTTTCTATATCTAGTATCTTCTGCTTATGGGGCTTCATTGTTTAGACAAGGGTCTTCCGGAGACAACCTCTCTATCTCTATGAGGTAGTGGTAAGGTCTATGTACATCTTTTCCTCCCCAGATTCCGCTTGTGGGATTCCACTGTGTATGTTGTTGTTGTTGACCTTAACGGTATCACTATCATCACTTTACATGTTAAAGTAAGCTGTATGGTATGACACTATTTTTGGAAAGGAAAATCTCCGACATTATCCTCTTTTCTAGTCTCTGTTTTTCCCCTTTTGCAAGAGATTCTGTGTCAATTGGCGTGCCTCCATATCTAGGTTCTTTGAGGTCATGGCCTTAAACAATTGGGTGATGATATATTGTTGCGATTGCATTGCAAATACGTAAATGAAGAGATGGTCTTTAGTTTGAGTAGTTTTGTTTCTCATAAGGGATACACATTATACCATATATGCACAAAGATACCACTACTTAAGCTATTTGTCCTACGATCCATTTTTTCACTTCCAAACTCATTAGTATGGCATAGATTATGGTGCATAGCATGTACATTTGGGGTTCATTGGGTGATATGACGGACAGTCCGAGATTTGCTACTCTAATATAAGGAGTGAATGAGACTTGACTGCTTTGTCGCTTATGTGGACAATATATATAGAGGAATAGAAGTGTGTAAGGGTGTTGGAAATTCTTTTGTAGACATGAAAGGAACCATTTTTCTTTTTACATTGTGAAGTTTTGGAACACATATGATAATCCAGTCAGCTGACTAGATGCTCTTTCTGCAGAGCCCCATCTTTATGTAGAATTCTCCAGGTATACATCTGCAGTTTCCCTATGATATCAGAAGAACCATTACCTTTATTCAGAATAAAATAAGATGGTCTGGCAAAGCTAAGATGTTTAAAATATGGTGAAAGCCAAATCTTTCACGTTTCCCCCCTTTCCGTCAAACGTGTCACGCCCATCAGATTTTGTGCATTTCATTTCTGTTGCATATATCCTTTTGTTAAACTTTAACTTGCAGTCCCTTAAACCAATACTTATTCTAAATTGGTGGCAGGACAGATTGACCATCCTATCTTAATTACTGAATGTGCTTGCAATCCAGTTCAATCACGTGGCAAAATGGCTGAGCTTCTCTTTGAGTCATATGGAGTTCCTTCAGTAGGTATAAACACCCATATCAGTTACCCAGGGCTGTTGTCTATTGCTTTTGACTTTTGTTCATAAAGTCGTATGGTGTTCTTGGAATCATGTCATCCTGTTTATCATCCTAAAGGTTGCTTTATTTTATCATTATCTTGTTGAAAGCTCTTTCATTGATGATAATAGTTACTTGGTTCACTTCTCACCAAACAACAGTTTGTGGATTTGATAATTTTTACCATGACTTTCTGCCATTTGTGTGAACTGGTTGCTCATAATAGACATTTTTTTTTCCTGTCTTGCAGCATTTGGTGTAGATGCTGCATTCAGCTATAAATACAACCAACAGCTTGGAATTTGTAATGATACAGGCCTTGCAATCAGTTCAGGATTTACCACATCTCATGTCATCCCGGTATGCTTCAGAGCCCTATCATGCAGCTACAGTGAATTGACATGGTAGTAGCATTGTGCTTTATCTATTTAGAGAAAAGGAAAAAAGAAATTATGGGTGGTTTTGAGATGTGTGACCATCTCATGTAAAATTTGTAGAGAGAACACACTTTTATTTAGTTAGTTGTATCTTCCACACACCCCTCACATGCAGGCTTGATTCCTTTTTAATGAGTCAAACACATGAATTTTTATTTTGATAATAAATGGCAGTGAGATGCGAGCCTAGAACCTATGCCTACTTTTATATCATGTTAAGAAATAGACCTTGAACAAAACACAATCCTAGTCATTTCATATAGGATCTAGAAACTGAATGACGATACTCACTTAGAAGTAGATATTAGATTATCAGGTTTTGTGAGATGATTCGATTTCGCAACTACTCTACTGTATCTCCCAAAAAATTTAGAACTAATGGGTGGGTTGGGCTGAATTTAGACGAGTCAAAATGGGCAGAGTTAATAAATGTGCTGGTTAATAAGGTCGCTTGAGATAAAGATGGGGTTGAGTCAAGATGGGCTAAACAATGGGTTATAACCGGATCCGCCCAGCTATTAGCATGTTTTTTAATTTCTTTTGTTCATTTTCAAATAAAACTAGCAATTTCTTGTCTATTTATTATGGCTATATATAACACATATCACACTAAAAGTCTTTTTAAAAATATTTTGTCAAGGTTTTCTGTGGATTAATTTAGGTTATATGGTGCCCAAATTAGATGGGTTGAACTGGGCAGGTTGAAATGGCTGAGCTAATAAATGGGTCGGGCGGGTAATTAACCTGTCCAAACTTGGGCGGGTCATGTCTTCATAGGCTTATATTAGAACCTTCAAGTAAGAGTTCCACAGTAATAACAAGACTAACTTTTGAATCCCATATGGAACCACAAAAATGTCAAAATCAAGCTACATAATGTTGGATTGAAGAGAGTTCTAACCACAAATAAACAACCAACCATAAAATATAGCTGAAAAGGTTGGTCAGGAAGTAGATTCCAGATAATGATATCAGATTTTCTGAAAAACCTAGTCAGTACACGACCGCAGAGCTGCTTGCTGTCTGAAACTGGCTGCAGAATCAACAAAAATTCTGCAAAGTAAATGGGAGGATGCAATGGCTAAAAGCACACTGAAGGAAATCCACAGAAAAGTTGTAAGAGAAGAGAGATCTGGATTTAAACAAGTCTGGAATGCCAGAACCCTATCCCTGGTGGTCGGAAGTTGAAGGAATTTTAGATAGGTGGTCACAAAATAGACCAGCAAACCCTAAGGACGAAAAAGTGGTCTGAAAAAGGTTTACCCACCAATTTGTGAGACTGATGTGTCACAGGATTTGAAATTGCCAATGGTACGTTACAACACATGAACTGGTGTTTGCCGAAGCTTCTTTCTGGAGTTTGGTTGCCGCAGGTTGAGGAACCCTGGAGTGGTGTTGGTTTTTGCAGAAAACTGACGAAAAAGATTTTGACGCTAACAACCCCTTAAATTGCTGGAAAATTGCACGAGGACAAGGTTTTCTTGCCAGTTGTAGCTGGTATGTTGCATAGTGATACTTTTTCACTAAAGCTCTAATACCATGTTGAAGTTTGTGACCATCTCATCTAAAAGCTTAAGTTTTGTCAGAGAGAACACACTGATTTACTTAATTACATCTTCAACAAACCTTTATCGCTTGTTAAAAGGTGCCAACCCTTGTCCCTGTTTGACAATGCTAAAAGTAAAGCAAGAAGGTGTCATCATTGAAAGACGAAAAGGGCCTAAATTTCCCCTCAACTATTGAAAATGGGCCACAACTTTAGGCTCCATTTGCATGTGGTCCCAAATATGCCCTTGCCATTAATAAATTGGACCATCTCTACCCCTAAAATCTAACAGATCTTGTCATTTTTTTTACCACTTTTAATTTATATTGGTGGAAAATAAAAACCCATCCCACTAATATAAGTACTCATTTCAAGGACTCGGACCCAGAAGTGCTTTTCTTCTTCAGTACACCCCCTGATCTCAGTCATACTTTCCTCCATCTTCATATGTTAGTACATCAACTAACTCTCAAAATCCCTACTCAAAGTCACATTTAGATATTACCATAACTATTCACAGCTTCAAATTATCCTTTCACTTATTCTACATTAGTAGCTCTGAAATATAATATCTAAAAACAATAATTCCCAGCCTTAATACAAAGTGGTAGAGAACTTTCGAAGCTAAATTTAGTGAGTGAATTGCACGAGAAAAACTGGCAATCATTACCTAGCTGGAAAGTTTCATGATTTGCCAATTTCGTCAACACAGTTCATTTTCCCCGGTGAAAATACCGAATCAACAGAGAAAAGAAAAGAGAGGAACATTGGTTTGGTTTCTGAGCATCATTGTATATATGTGAGTAAAACAAAGAAAAAGGGACAAGGATAAAAGTATATTGTATGGTAGTTGTAGTTATGTCAATAAAATGGTTGTCTACTAAGCTGGTAGAATAGTATATTTTTTTCATTTAATTTGAAGAACTTTAAGATATTTTCCCAGAGAATGAAAATGTAATCTGCATTTCTTTCAACAAAGTTAAAAATAGGGAGATGAGTAGCCCATCTGACTCTGGGATTTTTCACACTGCAGTTCAGATAGTGTAATAGGCCTTCGTGGACAATTATCAAATTAAAAGTCTTGATAGATAATGAAAGAAAACATAGTTGTTTTCTGTTATGACTGGAATGGGTAATTGGGTAATTGGGTTAGTGGGAAGCTTTAGATAGGTTTGTGGGTCTTTATCTTTACTTTCCACTTGTATAAATTATAAGTTGAGTAAAAAATGAGACAGTCTGTTAGTTTTTAAGGGTAGAAATGATCCACTTTATGAACACTTAACATCAGGGGCAAATTTTGGATAATTTGCAAAGAAGGCTAAGTTGCCCCATTTTCCCTAGTTGAAGGGCAATTTTGCCTTTTTCCCCTTTTTCAATTGGTGTGGGTCCCAATATGTCAATGAGATCAATGTAAGATCTCAACATTTTCAGGCTAATTTCTGCTAGACATATCATGATGCAGTTTAGCTAGTGGTAGGCTCTCATTTATCAACATATGCTCTACTAATATATGACAGAATTTGTTGTATTTTCAGTTTATAAATGGAGAACCTGTCTACGAAGCATGCTGTCGAACTAACGTTGGTGGATACCATGTCTCCGATTATTTGAAGCAGCTTCTTTCACTCAAGTATCCTCATCACATGTAGGTGTTATGATTCTTTGAAATTCCTGATGTTGCTATAAACTTTCGGCTGCTTCTCAGGCTTCATTTTTTAAATGCATAAACAGATCAAGGCTTACTTGGGAAAGGGTTGAAGAACTGAAGATGGAATACTGTTACATAGCTGCAGACTATGCTTCAGAGGTTCAACTATTTCAGGTAATTAACACTTATTACTCGGCCAGTCTCTCTTCTGCTTTCTGGAGGTAAAATATTTGATTTTATTGTGACAGAGGGGGAATAAAGAAGCTGAAGAAAAAACCAGATGTTGGCAGCTTCCTTGGACTCCATCACCGGTCGAAGAGCCTCCATCAGAAGAAGAAATGGCTAGAAAGGCGGCTTTAAAGGAGAAACAAAGTCAAAGATTGCGTGATATGGCTGAAGCGAAGAGATCTTCAAAAATAAATGAACTTGAAAATGAATTAAAAGGTTTGGAATTCCTCTTAGAGGAGCTCAAGGACATAGAGGATGATGAAATTGTGTTGTTCCTTGCGAGTAGAGGTTATACTTCTAAACGTGAAGTGGAATCCGCTTTTGCAAAAGTTACTCAATCACTTCGGAAGGCCAAAGGTGAGCAAGTTCCAAGTGAAGAGAAAGTGGATGCTTTTGCTGCTGAGAAGTACTATCTCATTGATATACCTGATGATGAACTTTCAGCGGAGCAGGTATGCTCGTATATCGTCATATCACTGTTGTTGGGTAGTTGTATATAGAAAATTCTTTCTGATAGTAAAGAACTCGTATCCAATTCTTTTTCCCTTTACTTTCTGAAAGCAAAGAACTTGTATCCAATTTTTTTCCCTTTACTTTCTGAATATTTGTGGTGTTACAGTGGTGGACTTTGTATGAGAAATAAACTCATGTCATCATAGTGTTTTAATAGCTCACCTTTTGAGAGATTATACTGAAATTCCCATAAGCTGTCTCTTTGTTGAAGTCAAGCTGATTAGATGCTAAATAGAGATTAGTTAAATACAATTAGTAGTTAGTTAGTTAGTTAAAAGAAGAAGTTAATTGTTAGTTACCTTAACTAACTATAAATACTTGTAAATACCTTTTCTGAAGTAAAAAAAAGCAATAAGACAGTTTCTCTCATCTTCCTCTTCCTCTCAATTCCTCTCTGCCATTATTGCTCTTAATCAGCTTCTAACTTAGAAGCTAACATGGTATCAGAGCTTTGATCAGCTGGGAGAGGGTTGCATGTAGAAGCAACGTCAATAGATATAGGTAAAGCTAAGTCGAGGAGCTGCGTATCTGAGAGATCGAAGAGATCGAGCTGAATCGAAGGAGATCGAACTGGTTTAAGCCAGATCGAGGAAAAGTCGATTCAATTGAGCTGCGTTTCTGAGAAATCAAAGCAAATCGAACTGGATTAAGCTGGATCGATCTCCTATCAATCAATTCAAAGTGAAAAATGGCTGGAGAGGATGCATCACCAACTTCAGCTCAGTTTACAGCTAGAAATCCTAACAAAAATGAGGTGGATTATAATCATCCACTTTACCTTCATCCTAATGATACACCAGGAAGCTCTCTGGTTTCAATTCAATTAATTGGTTCAGAAAATTATGCTTTGTGGAGTAGATCTATGTCACTAGGTCTGCTAGGAAAGAGTAAATTGGGATTCGTTGATGGAAGACACACTAAGAGTAAATTTGACATATCATTGCATGACCAATGGGAGAAAGTAAATGCTGTGGTGTTGTCATGGATAATGAACTCAGTAAGAAAAGAGCTTTTGAGCAGTATAATCTATGCTTCAGATGCACATAAAGTCTGGTTGGATCTTAAGGAAAGGTTTGATGTAGTAAATGGATCCAGAATATTCTATCTACACAGAAATTGTGACATTAACTCAAGGAACTCTGTCGGTTTCAGATTATTTCTCCAAAATGAGGAACTTATGGGATGAGTTTGATGCAATAATGCCCTGGCCAGATTGTAACTGTCCAGAGTCTAGGAATTATGCTCAACATCATGGATACCAGAGGCTTTTACAGTTTCTTATGGGTTTGAATGAAACCTACACTCAATGTAGGAGCCAAATCCTTATGATGACTCCTATCACTAACTTGAATAAAGCTTATTCAATGGTGGTTAATCATGAGAGTCAAAGGTCTTTATCAGCTTCATCAACAGAGATAAGTGAGTCACTAGAAGCAGCAGCATTTCTCAGTTAGAGAGGAGGGTCAAGTCCTAAACTTACAGGAAAAGGAGAAGTTATAGAAGCTCAGTCTCACTATAGTAAAGGAAATGTGTATTCAGGAAGTAATAGTCTAGGAGGGAACGGAAGTTTCAGTGGTAACTATTCTGGAAAGCCTACCTCATCAAACTCTTACAAGACTCAGAAGAAAGGTTCAATAATTTGTGAGTTTTGTGGTTATAATGGTCATACAAAAGAAAAATGCTACAAGTTGATTGGTTATCCTTCAGACTGGCCTAAATCTAAAAGGAAAGGGATGAATCAATATGCAAATCAAGTCATCAGTTTTACTGAAAATCTTCAAGGGAGCAGTGGTGTGAGCAGTCAGGACAGTAATGTTTCTCAATCCTCCAATTCCCAAGCTACTCCTTACTTTACTCAGGAACAATATCAACAGATCCTTCAGATTCTCAACAAAGGTAGTGAAGGAAACAATTCTACTACAGCTAATTCAGCCAATACAGGTACCAAATTTCAGTTAAATACTAATGCCACTCGGTCTAAGTGGATAGTAGATTCAGGTGCAACTAACCATATGACATCTAGCCCTGAAATGTTACATAGTTACAAAAAGGTTTCAGATTTTGAGAAGAATAGAGTACATCTGCCTACAGGTGGTGTAACACAAGTCACCCACAGTGGAAATTCACATATTCTGACAAATCATTTGATCTCTGATGTATTGTTTCTGCCAGAATTTAAGTGTAACTTGCTATCTATATCAAAGCTAACTAAGGAATTTACAGTGTTCAGTGAATTTCTTCCCTGACTTCTGTATATTCCAGGATCTCTATACTGGCAACGTGAAGGGGATTGGTAAAGAAGAAGGTCTCTATATTCTAAGGGAAAGCAACTCCTCATCAAGCACTGAACACAAGTCTGCTATTTCAGTGAAACAAGTTTCTGACTCTAACATGTTGTGGCATAGAAGACTAGGTCATGCTCCTCTAAACATACTCAAAAGACATGACTTTCTCAGGGATATAAGTACTGGAGATCATACATGTACTGTCTGTCCTTTGGCAAAACACACTAGACTTCCTTTTCCTATTAGTAATTCTAAAGCTAAGTCTGTCTTTGATCTGTTACATTGTGATGTCTGGGGTCCCTACAAAGTTCCTACTCACAGTGGTAAAAGATTCTTTGTTACTATAGTAGATGACTGTACCAAGTTCACTTGGCTATTCCTAATACAATCTAAGTCTGAAGTTCTTGTAGTCCTAAAGCATTTCTTTGCAAAAATAAAGAATGTCTTTTCTGCTACTGTTAAGGTTCTTAGAACTGATAATGGGTGTGAGTTTCTCAGTAATGAACTCCAGTCTATTCTATCACTACATGGCATTATACATCAAACTTCATGTACATATACTCCCCAACAGAATGGGGTAGTAGAAAGGAAGCATAGAACCATACTTCAAGTAGCAAGGGCCCTAAGGTTTCAAGCTGGTATACCACTAAAATTCTGGGGTGAATGTGTTACTACAACTGTCTATATCATTAATAGAACACCTTCAAAAATCCTAAACTTCAAATCTCCTTTTGAACTTCTGTACAACCATCCACCACAACTCACTCATCTCAGAGTCTTTGGATGCTTGACCTATGCATCCAACACAAGAACCTCAGATAAATTCTCTACTAGGGCCATTCCCAGTGTCTTCATAGGTTACTCTAGTACACAAAAGGGCCATGTTCTATTTGATCTTCATTCTCACTCATTATTTGTGAGTAGGAATGTTGTCTTCTTTGAGTCAATCTTTCCTTTTGCACATGTCAAATCTATTGGTACACCTACATTTCCTGTACTCCAGTTATTCCCTTTAACTGAACCTGGTCCAAACACTACTTCAGTTTCAGTCCAGGGGGAGATTATCTCTGAACCATCACCCATGAGTCCAGAAATACTATCTTCTATATCTGAACCATTACCATCCATGAGTCCAGACATCTTACCTTCTATGCCTGAACCATCACTTACCACTACAAACTCTTTACCTGAACATGACATAGTTAGAAGGTCATCTAGGACCAAACATCCTCCCATATGGTTAAATGACTATGCAACTAATAATTGTTCTTATCCTTTGTCATCATATGTTACTTACTCACATATCACAAAACCTCACCAAATTGCTTTAGCTTCTTACTCTTCTACTTCTGAACCAACATTATTTCATCAAGCATCACAAGATCCTGCCTGGGTACATGCCATGAAACTGGAAATTGCAGCCTTAGAAGAAAATCATACTTGGTCTATTGTTGATCTTCCAGCAGGCAAAACTCCTATTGGTTGTAAATGGGTATATAAAATCAAATACAAGGCTTCAGGTGAGATTGAAAGGTACAAGGCTAGACTGGTGGCTAAAGGTTATAGTCAACAGGCTGGTCTAGACTACTCAGAAACTTTCTCTCCAGTTGCAAAAATGGTTACAGTTAGATCACTGGTAGCTATTGCAGCTTCTAGCAACTGGCCTATATATCAAATGGATGTGCACAATGCATTTCTCAATGGGGATCTCCTAGAAGAAGTGTATATGCTGATTCCAGAGGGGTTTGCCAGACAGGGGGGAGTAAGCAAGTCTGCAAACTACATAAATCACTATATGGTCTAAAGCAGGCACCTAGACAGTGGAACAGGAAACTAACAGATGCTCTTCTACAAATGGGATTCAGTCAAAGTCACTATGACTACTCATTATTCACAAAGTCGGTAGATAAGAAGATAGTTGTGATCCTGGTCTATGTAGATGACCTATTGATTACTGGAAGTTGTCAAGATCTGATAAATAATGCCAGGAAGGATTTACAGCAAAAGTTCAAGATGAAGGACCTTGGAAACTTAAAATTCTTTCTAGGTATTGAAGTGGCAAGATCACAGGAGGGAGTGGTGATGTGTCAAAGAAAGTATGCACTTGAGTTAGTATCAGAAGCTGGCTTAAGTGGAGCAAAACCAGCAGCAACTCCACTTGAAATTAATCAAAAGTTGACCTCAACAAAGTATGACAGTCATATTTCTAACAGAGAGGAAAGTGAAGATGAACTGATGGAAGATCCTGCTGCTACCAAAGACTTGTAGGTAGGCTTCTATATCTCACCATGACCAGGCCTGACATAGCATTTGTGGTACAAGTTCTCAGCCAGTTTATGCATAGTCCAAAGAAGTCACACATGGAGGCTGCTTTAAGAGTTGTAAGATACATCAAAGGTACACCTGGTTTAGGACTATTTATGCCTGCAAACAGATCCAATCAACTACAGGCTTATTGTGATTCAGATTGGGGTGCCTGTCTGGAAACAAGGAGATCAGTCACTGGATATATTGTACAGCTTGGTGGAGCACTAATATCATGGAAATCTAAGAAGCGGGAGACTATTTCCAGAAGCTCAGCAGAAGCTGAGTTCAGGAGCATGGCTACGTGCACTGCTGAAGTAATTTGGTTACTTGGATTATTTAGTGAATTGGGTATTCAAGTGCAGAGACCAGTGGAGCTTATGTGTGATAGCAAGGCAGCTATGCAAATAGTTGCAAATCCTATTTTTCATGAGAGAACTAAGCACATTGACATAGATTGTCACTTTGTGAGAGAAAAAATCAACAAAGGAATAATTAGAACCAATTATGTTCCAACAAAGGAGCAGCTGGCAGATATCCTGACAAAAGGGCTAGGAAGAGCAGCACATAATCATCTCTTAAACAAGCTGGGACTAAAAGATCTATTCAAGCCATCAGCTTGAGGGGGAGTGTTGAAGTCAAGCTGATTAAATGCTAAATAGAGATTAGTTAAATACAATTAGTAGTTAGTTAGTTAGTTAAAAGAAGAAGTTAATTGTTAGTTACCTAACTAACTATAAATACTTGTAAATATCTTTTCTGAAGTTAAAAAAAGCAATAAGACAGTTTCTCTCATCTTCCTCTTCCTCTCAATTCCTCTCTGCCATTATTGCTCTTAATCAGCTTCTAACTTAGAAGCTAACACTCTTGAACTTAACTGGTCCTTTATCTAATTGATTTAAAGCAAGAGAGAGCTGTTGCAACTAAATTTTTCGGTGCAACTGTCTATTCCATTTCACTCTTGGTCAGCTTTGTCAAAATCATCTTCCACTTATTTTCATTTTTTTTATATTAAAACTTTTCAACTGAAATGAAAATGCTGAAACTTCTAATAGCTCAAGGAGAAGAGAAGACAAGTGTTCCTGAAGTCAACAACTGAAGCACGGCAGCGAGCTAAACAAAAGCGTCTGGAGGAGGAGTTGGAAAAGGAGAAGGAAAAGAAACTTGAGGAACAAAAGCGCATGTATGTTGTATTTCTTGTCAGATAATACTTGAGCTAGCTTATTGTAGCACTATTAAACTTGTTTACAATGATATTATCCATTACTCTCAAAATGGATATTAGGTATTTATGAAGATGAGGCAAAAAATAACATATTTTAATTACAGTTTTGCTGCATAGTGCTACATTTCATGTTTCAATATCTCTTTATTTTGTTAAGTCATCATTGTGTAGGGAAAACCCAGAACTCTATTTGGAGCAGTTGCGAGCCAAATATAAAGAGCTCTCAGAAAAACTTGAGCAGCGAAAGCGATTGAAGACAAACGGTAACCATGCAAATGGCAATAATAATGTTTCTGGAGGTGTAGGTCGCGGGGAAAGGTTGAATGCTGCCCAAAGAGAGAGGATGCGCCTGTTAACCACGGCAGCATTTGATCGAGGGAAAGGTGAAGATACTTTTGGTCAAAGAGATGAAGATTGGCAACTCTACAAGCTAATGAGTAGAGATAATGACGACGACGATGATGATAAGCCAGATCATGATGAAACTGAGTTGGCTCGCATCTCCTCCAGGCTTCGGGTCAGTACGTTTTCTTGACACTTTGTGTGGCATCAGTCTATGTGTTGGATTGTTCTTTAAAGAGGTGTCCTGATCTAACATATCTGCACAGGAGATCGACCCTACATTTTTCCCAGGATCAGAATCTGGAGCGTCTGCCTCAGAGGCGCCACGTTTCCGTCCTCTAACAAAGGAGGATTTTCAAATCGTACTTGGGGTTGAAAGATTTAGATGTCCTGAAGTTCTATTCAATCCCAACTTAATTGGGATAGACCAGTCGGGGTTGGACGAAATGGTTGGAGTGTCACTGAGAAGGTTGCCTACTCTGGAACAAGGCTTGGAGGATAAAATGACAAGTTCAATACTTGTGACTGGTGGGAGTTGTCTCTACCCAGGTATGGCTGAGCGCTTGGAAGCAGGAATTCGTATGATCAGGCCATGTGGAACTCCTATAAAGGTTGTCAGAGCAACAGATCCAATTATGGATGCATGGCGTGGTGCTTCGGCCTATGCTGCTGCTATGCAATTCCCACAGCAAACATTCAGTAGAATGGATTATTACGAAAAGGGTGAAGATTGGCTTCGTAGATATAAGTTCAGATACACAATGTAACTGTTACATAGGTTTAGTACACTCAGTGTGAGCTATGTTATTCAAAATGACGTGTTTCACACTTTGCTGTATTGAACTGTTGTTCAGTAGTTAATTGTTTGACATACCTGCCATTTGACACCCAAAAAAAGAAATATTAATTATATTATATAACAGTTGTATTTGAAATTTTATTGGCCTATACCGTCAATATCAGCGCCAGAACAGCGTTGCTTGTTCTGGGATTGTTGGATGTAAGTGTGATGTATGGCGGAGGAATACGGCGTTTGATTCAGTTTTCACAGATATTGTTTTCGCAAGAGTATAACTAAATAAAAAACCATCTTTTTTACGAGGCTGGGGAATGTTTTTGTTGCAACTGTACCAGTCAAAATTGAGCTATAGGTGTTATTTAAGTCTTCAAATTTAAAAAAGTGATAACTTTTACTTATTAAAAATTAAGTATAATTAAATTAATTAGGGTGTAAAGTGTACATTTTCAAAACTTTAAAAAATGTACCTCTTTCCAAAGATTTTCTTCTCTTTTTAAATTTCGAATCTTAAAATTTCCACCTTCATTATTTCTTCTATCTCCATGTATTCCTCTCATTTTCTTTCTTCTCTTAATCATCTATATTGATGCCATTGTTATTGTCAACGTTCATCATTTTTTAGCGTGCATTTTTTCCTGTTTAGTCTTCATTTTTACAAACTAGCTTACTTTAATTTAAAATTTTCAAAGTTTTTTTAAGTCATTGAAGAAAATCTGCAAATTACAACTTCAACTTTTTTAAGTTATTGAAGAAAATCTGTAGATGCAACAATTGTTATAGTTGCTGAGCAATTATTGAAGTTTCTACAGCAATCGGTGATGTTGCTACAACAACTACATTAGTTGCTACGATAATTGTTACAACAAATGTCATAGTAGTTGCAACAACTTTAACAGTTGTTTAAGTTGTTGTAGCAGTTGTTAAAATTAGTTCAACAACTTCTGCATAGTTGCTCTGACGACTTTAAAAGTTGTTTGGTTTGATTTTTTGACAGAAAGTTAGGTGAAGAAGGGGTGGTTATGGCGACAAAGGAGGTGTTGTGGTAACAACAAAAGTGAAGGTCGTGGTTATTGTGGTGTCGGTGATGGAGGAGAAAAAAAGGGAACGATGGTGGTGATGGTGGAGGATGAGAACGTGGCGGTGATGGAGAAAGAAATGATGGTTATGGTGGAGGAGGAAGAAAAGGAAGAAGTGGGTGGCGATGGAGAAAGATGAGGAAAAATTGGTGGTGGTCGGAGGTGGTGGCGGCGACGGCAACTACAACGGAGGAGGGGGGTGGAGGGGAGCAAAAGGGCGGGGAGGGATGAAATGGGGATAGAGAAAATATGACTTTTGTGTAAATAGTAAAACTTTGGAATTTTAAAATTAGTGTCATTATTTATAATCTTAAAATTGTCACCTCTATTCAATAATTAGAACTTGTATCACTTTTTTTAAAATTTTGGAACTCTTTTGTCACCGTTAATTAACTCTCCCACCAGTCAAAATTGAGCTATAGGTGTTATCATTAAAAAAAATTGGTTCACATATACCCCTTATCATTAAAAAAATAACCGAGATTCATTTTTTTGCCGAAAAGAAGTGAAAAAAAAATTAAATTTATTTTTGGATTTTTAAAAATATCCACGTAGGGATGTAGTTGATCCTTCTAGCAAAGTTTGATATATTTGATCCTTATTGTTTTACTTTTTGAATTCAGCAGCTAATTGGATTTATTATTTTGTCATCAAATTTATGTTTTCACTTATCTTCTTGTAAAATTTATCATAAATACTTTTTTTTAAAAATAAAATACATTATAGTCGCAAAAAAAGTAGCTTAAGTTTTTTTTTCAATTATCTATTTCTTGTATTTTCACAGAGAAAAAATAAAATAAGAAGTTCAAATAATGATAAGCAAGTAGATCTACAAGGAAGATATTTAAAACTCAAATTAATCTTTTAACCAAAGTAGCCAAAAAAAATTACACGTGAGAAGAATTGAATATACCCTTGAACTTTGCTATAAAAATTAAAAATACCCTTATATGGATTTTTAAAGACAAAGATAAATAAAAATAACAAAAAGAAATTATTTTTCCATTCCCATTAAACACGAAAGGTATGTATGGATCATTTTGTATTGTGATAGGAATATATGTGAACCGTTTTTATAATGAGAGTATATCAACTCTAAATCGCCAAGTAAAAAAGTCTATCAAAGCCCTTTTCGTTATACATTATAGGCAAAAGAAGATCGGAGTGACACTTTTTTAGATCATGATTCATTTTTATCTATTTTTTATTTTTACATTTTTCATCCTTATTTCTCTAAATAAAATTGTTAAACGTATTTTTTTTTCAGAAATTTTTTACAAGTCCTTGATCAGCTTTAAGTAATACTAAATTTAGATATTTAAAGCAATCATAATTTTTATCTCTCAGCTTTTTTGACGATCCTAAGAGTGAATTCGAGGCGGAGGGGCTAAAATTATACAACTACACAACCTATTTTACCATAATTTCTAAAAATCTCTATTGTTTGAGAAAATTACAGAAATCCCGTATTTTTACTCTCTTTCTCTCCCCATCTCTTTCAATACACTCCTCTTTAATTTATCCTAAACTCACTCCTAATTTTAAAGTACTCTAATCAATATCATCCCAAACCCTCTATTTTTCAGTTGTCTAATAAAATCTTTTCTTAATTAATTTCAAATTTATGTTTTTATCATTAAGTTAAAATCAAACTAAAAAGGAAAGAACTAAAATGTTTCCATTTTCTCTGCCAAACCCAATTTCTTCCTTATTTTCTTCTTTCTCAAAGCATATCAAGCATTGTATCAAGATTTGTTTTTGATTTTCGATTTTGATTCACGAATGAACCATCAATTTTTCTTTACGAAACCATTTTAAGATGAACAATTTGAATTTTGGGAATTTTGTGAAGCAAATAAGTTAGGATCAAATGGAAATAGTTTGAATTATATTTTAATTGCGTGGATTGTGGGATTGTGTTACTCTCTCTTCCATAATTAGGTTACTTAATGCAATCAACCTATATCCCATAAACAAACCTAACAAATTCCTTTAGAAAAAATGGAGAGATAAATTTTGAATCATAGTTAAGCTAATTAATGCCAATAAATCGATTTCTCATAAAAAAACTCATTGGATTTATTCAGAAAAATAAATTCAAATTTTGAATTTAATTTCATACGCTCAATATGAAATTTTCATGTATGAAGTTATATGTTTAAAAATATATGTATTAAATGATCTTTTATATTTTTCGATGGTGTCATTTGGTTGGTATCAAGTATTTTTGGAGTATAATTTGAATTTTTGAATTTGAATAAGAATCAAATTCGATATAAGAAAATTAGAAGTATAAAATTGAATTTGATACAAGAAAATCTGAAAATTTGCAACTTGATACAATGAAATTTGATTCAAAATCTTTTTGATATACAAAATCAAACTTGATACAATAAAATTAAAAGTATAAAGTTGAACTTGATACAATAAAATATGAAAGTTTGCAACTTTATGCAAGAAAAAAAAACTTGATATAATGAATCAAACTTGATATAAGGAAATTAAAAGTATAAAGTAGAACTTGATACAATAAAACTTGATTAAAAAAATTTAAAATGGTGAATCAAACTTGATACAAGGTAATTAGAAGTATAAAGTTGAATGTGGTACAATAAAATTTGAAAGTTTGTAACTTACAACTTGATATAGGAAATTAGAAAGGAAATTAATACAAATAATTTGCAACTTGCAACTTCCTCAACTTGATTTGAAAATTTGCAACTTGGAATTTGATACAGGAAATTAGAAAGGAAATTGATACAGCTAATTTGCAACTAGCAACATCCTCTATTTGATATGAAAGTTTGCAACTTGCAACTCGCAATAAAATTCGAAAGGAAATTAGAAGTATAAAGTTAAACTTGATAAAGGAAATATGAAAGTTTGCAACTAGATTTTTGGATCTATTTTCACGAAATTCTACCTTTGCCGAATTAACATCATGCCTTGGAGGTATCGAAGAACTTGAGAAACTTCGTCAACTTGAAGAAGACCTACACTAAGAGATGAATTAGAATCCACATGTAACACATAGAAATAACAAAATCGAAGAAGAAAATGAATAAACGAAGCGTATGAGCCGCCTGATAAGCGAAAATTTTCATATTAACCGTATGAAATTGAATTCAAAATTTGAATTTATTTTTCTGAAGGAATCCAATGGGTTTTTTCATGAGGAATAAGTTTATTGACATTAATTAGCTTAATTTATGGTTCAAAATTTATTTCTCCTTTTTCCTGAAGGAATCTGTTAGTTTTTTTTTAATTTTTTTTTTATAGAAAGAGTTTAAATGATATTAAATAGCTTAATTTATGGAAGAGAGAGTAATTATACTTAACATGTATCAACAAGTGATTTTTTAAAAAAGATTTTTGATAAATTTGAAAAAAATAGGGACAAATTAAAATTTGCTCTTTACACAATGAAATTTGTGTAAATTATACTTTTTATTTATTTTCTAGCTAAACTTGATCATTAATGTCTATAGATTGTGCCTATTATGGATGCAATTTCTTTTTGCCAAATAGAAGGTTAGATTGTTCCTCAAAGGAGTCTTTGTTTACTTCCACATGTGAAGTTTTTGTAGGTTGGGATGTTTAGATATACCAATGATAGCATAAAGATACATTATTTTTCTCATAAACCCCTCATGAATATTTCTTATAGCATGCATATTATATTAGTTTAGTGTACATATCTTGTATGTGTACCTTTACCCATTATGTTAAATCTATACTTTTAATTAATGGAATTGGGTAAAAACAATGTTCTTAAAACTATGAAAAATAAAATATAAATGCTCTCAATTAATAATTTAATTTAGAAATGCTTTTGAAGTTAATAGTTTGATCCAAAAATATTTTTATTATTGTTACTTAATGGATTAATCTGCCCCTTTTTTTCGAATAAATATATGATTTTTTTAAACATATATTATTTCCAATGATGATTTTTTGTTTTAGATTAGAAAGTGATTATCCTACTTCAATTAAAAAATAAATAAATTAAGAAATAAAAATATTTTCTATTTTACTAGAATTATTTTGTTGTTATCTAAATGAAAAGTAATGACAGGATAACCATGAGCTTATATTTCACCTATATTATTAGTTAAGAATGTACGTGGAGTTGTTCTATTTTTATAGATAAAATTAGATTAAAAACGAAAAAAAGGATTTTTTCTCCTTATTTATTAGTTAAAAATGATTTTAGAAGAAAAGAAACAAGAATTGAGTTCTTTAACATTAATATTTTATTTGGAATAGAATACGCTTAAAAATAAATAAATTAATCTATTTATCTATATTTATATCTATATTTACCTTAACAGCTTGTTTGGATGGTGGTTTCCAGTGGTATGGTATGGTATGGTTATTAAGAGAACCACGTTTGTTTTGATTGTTTCATTAATTATATGGTATGGTATGGTTTTGTTTCATGGTTCTGTAACCATGAAAACCCCCACTTTTTTAAACCACCAATTTGGTGGTATCCCATGGTTCTCTTATTTTTTTTCCAATTATACCCTTATTTAAATTTAAATAATTATAATTTATCCTTTATTTTTTATTAAACTTTAAGTTAATATATGTATTATTTTTTTATTACTTCCTCCGTATCAATTTTTGAAACTACTTTTCCACCTTCCATCTTTTCTTTCACGTTTTAGTGTATTTTTTGAGCTTCTTTTATTTATAAGTTCTTACTTTTTTATTTTCTTATTTTGTTTGTATAAAATGAAGATTTATTAGCTTATATGTTTCTCCACTCGATTCTATGTATTTATTTTTTTTAAAAAGTTATAAAAAAAAGCTATTGATAAATTTTATATTTATAATAATTAAGGATATATTTGTAAATTTAAAAGTTACAATACAGTACCATACAGTCAAATCAAACAACAAATTGTTATTAAACAATAGCAACCCGTACAGTCTATCCAAACATTGTATGGTAGGGTACTGTACGATACCATACTATACCATACAGTACCATACATTATGAAACCATGGCAAACCACCATCCAAACAAGCTGTAAAAGTATGAACTCTCTAACTTGAACGTTAAATCACTATAATACTCCCAACTTAAAGCAGTCACTTTAGTATATCTTTTATATTTTTATATTCTATTTTATTTAATATTATATTATATTATATTATATTATATTATATTATATTATATTATATTATATTATATTATATTATATTATATTATATTATATTATATTATTTATATTATATTATGTAATATTAAAAGCAAATTTTTTTTTTACATTGAATGGTTGTGACTTTTCTGAAGAGCTGTCACTTTTTCAAAGAGTTGTGATTTTTTTCAAAGGATTGTGACGTTTCTATAGAGTGATTTTTTTGAAGGGTTCTGACTTTTTCGAAGAGTTATAACTTTTTTGATGAGTTTCATAGGGTTGTAACTTTCCTAGATAAGACATAATAAATACCTGTTCATACTACTCTTTATTGGTTATAGATATTATTATTCATAAGAGTTTATACTTACTATTCCCTTTATGCTCATCCAGTTAATTTTTTGATGTAATAATATTGGCGTTTTTTAAACAATAATGTAGTTACTACATGATTTGATATTCATATGCCACACACGTGCATGAAAAACTAGTGTCTATATATATATATGGAAAAGACATAAATTCCCCCTGAACTTATTCTGAAAAGTCAGTTACACACTAAAACTATCATGATGACCCATTACACACCTTTACTACTTAAAAATGAATTTATTTAACCCTTAGAAGTGTAACACCACTCTCACAACATGTGGTTTATTACACTTGCTGTCATGTCGACGCTACATCAAGGCCACATTAGGAGTCATAATTTTTTTATATCATTTTTTTTCTTTAATAATTAGTTTTTCTTTTATCAACTATATTTTATACTAATTAATTCTTAATTAATTATTAAAATTCCATACTAATTGCATCTTCTTCACTAAAATTGCAAAGAAGATTAACCAAAATAAAAAAAAATTGCAATGAAGAAACTTTCAGCAATGGCACCCAAGGAGTGCTCGAAATCTAGATATGATTTGTAAAGTGAAAGAATTTTTTCGTTTCAAAATGTACCACAAGAAGTTGCTTCAATTTCTTCCATTTATTGACCATGGAAACAAAGCTTCAGTACCCTTGTTTCTTTCAGCAACGGCGCCTAAGGAATGCTCAAAATTCGGAGCGAATTTGTGGAGTGAAAGAATTATTTCGTTTCAAAAAGTACCATAAAAAGGTGGCATCAATTTCTTCCATTCATTGCCCACGGAAACAAAGATTTAGTACCCTTGTTTCTTTCAGCAATGGCGCCCAAGAAATACTTGAAATCTAGAGCTGATTTATGGAGTGAAAGAACTTTTTCGTTCCAAAGTGTACCACATGAATTATTTTGTTCCAAAGTTTCTTCCATTATTCTGGGTTGCTTCAGTTTTTTTCGTTTATTTGTGATATAGTTTGTTTCTGGGTTATCTAAGGGTACAAATGTTTTGAACACGTTTCTCATAAGTTTTCAGACTAAAACTTTTATGGTGGGGGTGTGAAGAAGATGAGATGTGGGGGAAGGAGTGTAAAGGGTATTTTAATTTTTTTTCCTTTAAAAATTCTTCTGATGCGCGGTTTTTATTTTTTATTTTGCCATGTCAGTTGTAAGAGTTAAATAAATTCACTTTTAAATAGTAAAAGTATAATGGGTCGTCATGATAGTTTAAGTGTGTAACTAACTTTTCAGAACAAGCTCGTGAAGGGGGGGGGGGATTTATGTCTTTTCCCTATATATATATATATATACATGCACTTAAAAAAAGGTACTTTGACTCATTAAGTAATAAAAAAGATAATTTTGAACCAAACTAATAGCAGTAAGGATATTTTTGGATCAAATTATTAGCTGAGCTTAGTTTTATTCAATTTCATATTGTTTAAATGCATTTTGACCCTCTTCCATAAAATTAAAAATCTATTAATATAATAAAAAACTTTTATCACAACTCCTAATGAATTATAATAACACAAATTGAATATTTTTTTTATAAATGCAACAAATACAGTCAAAATTCTATACTGTTGTGTGTGAATTATCAATCAAGCAAAGTCCACAATAGTGGTTTGCTACAATTTCCAAAGCTTTGGTAGTCCACATTAGTGGCTACCATTGCAATATATATGTATGCCTCAACATACCATTTCTGTTCGTACAGATCAGTGAAAGAAAAAATTACACTGCAATATATTATTCTCCCTTCTCCTCAGTTTTAAGCTTTTGATTCCCCTTACATATATTCTAGTTAATTCTAGATTTATTTTATAACACGTTATCAGCACGAAGCTCTACCCATTTCAAGCCATTGTAAACAGGTAAAAGGGGTAAGAATTTATTTTATCAAAATGTCTAATATTTCAAAAGTTGAATTTACTGTACTTAATATTTCTGGATCTAATTATTCATCATGGGCACTAGATGCTGAACTGCATTTAGAATCAATGGGTCTGGCAGACACCATTAAAGATGAAAATAAGACATCCAGTCAAAACCGTGCCAAAGCTTTAATTTTTCTCCGCCACCATCTCGACGAGGGACTAAAATTACAATATTTGACAATAAAAGATCCCCTGAAATTGTGGAAGAATCTAAAAGATAGATACAACCACCTGAAGTTGGTCGTCCTTCCACAAGCGCGTCATGATTGGTTAAATCTAAGATTATTAGATTTTAAAAATATAACTGAGTATAATTCAGCAATGTTTAGAATTATATCGCCGTTAAATTTATGCGGAGAAGAAAAAACTGAAACTGACAAGCTTGAAAAAACATACTCCATATTTCCACCCGCGAATATGCTCCTGCAGCAACAATATCGCAATATGGGTTTTACAAAATATTCTGAATTACTTTCACACCTTCTTATTGCTGAAAGGCATAATGAATTATTGATGAAAAATCATGATAGTCGGCCCGTTGGTTCTTCGCCACTCCCTGAAGTGAATCAGGCGAATTATAACCAACGAGAAAAAAATTATGGCCCCAGAAGTGGTCGTGGTCGTGGCCGTGGCCGAGGTCAAAGAAGAAATCATGATAGTCGTCTCGCACCGAGGCACGACCAGCAATCTAAAAAGAAGGAAGAAAAGACAGAAGCTCTTCCAAAGAAAAATTCAGAAAGTATATGTCACAGATGTGGAGGCAAAGGGCACTGGTCAAGGACATGCCGGTCATCTAAACGCCTTGTTCAACTATATCAGGCATCATTAAAAAGAGCCGAAAATCCAAAGACAAATTTTTTGTCTGAAAATAATATGAAACATATGTATCTGGATGTAGCGGATTACTTAAATTTTCCAGAAGAAAATTTAAATATTAATGAAAATGTGAACGATGATGAGCATGATAATATATAAAATAATTTTCTTTATTTATATGTGCGCTTATGTTTTTATATCCCATGAAAATGAGAAAAAAAAATCATAACATGTTATACTTATTATGATATATTTAACTTATGCAAGACTTTTCATTAAATACACATGAGGTCCAAATAGATATTTACTTTATTATTTTTCTTTGAAGAATGGATATGCCTCAAATTTTATTTGGATCAACAATCAATCGCGAAGATATTTGTGTTATTGACAGTGGAACGACTCATGCAATTTTTAAAGACGAGAAATATTTTTCCTCTTTACTTAAAAGAAAGACAAATGTTACTACAATATCTGGTAGTGCAAAAATAATTGAAGGCTCCGGAAGAGCTACTACTTTTCTGCCTAAGGGGACAAAAATCATTATAGAAGATGCATTGTTCTCTTCTAAATCCCCAAGAAATCTGCTAAGTTTTAAAGATATCCGCAGAAATGAATATCATGTTGAGACACTAAATGAAATGAATATTGAATACCTTGGTATAACCAAGAGTGTCTCAGGCCAGAAATATATTTTAGAAAAATTACCAACTTTATCGTCTGGCCTATATTATGCAGAAATTAGTGCAATTGAAGCACATTCGATCGTAAATCAGAAGTTTCCTGATCCAAAAACTTTTGTGCTATGGCATGATCGAGTAGGTCATCCTGGATCAATAATGATGAGATGAATTCTTGAAAATTCAAGCGGTCATCCATTAAAGAACCTGAAGATTCTTATGAATGACGAATTTTCATGTGCTGCTTGTCATCAAGGCAAATTAATTGCCAGACCATCAACCTTGAAGGTTGGCGTTGAATCCCCAAAATTTTTGGAACGTATACATGGGGACATATGTGGACCTATTCACCCACCTAGTGGAGTGTTTAGATATTTTATGGTCCTAATAGATGCATCATCAAGATGGTCTCACGTGTGCCTTTTATCATTCCGCAACCTGGCGTTTGCGAGGCTACTGGCACAAATAATAAGATTAAGGGCGCAATTCCCAGATTATCCAATTAAATCCATTCGTCTGGATAATGCTGGAGAATTTACATCCCAAGCTTTTGATGATTATTGCATATCAATTGGGATAAAAATTGAACATCCGGTAGCTCATGTTCATACTCAAAATGGCCTTGCAGAGTCATTTATTAAGCGCCTGCAATTGATAGCTAGACCACTGCTCATGAAATCAAGATTACCCATTGACGTGTGGGGTCATGCTATCTTACATGCAGCAGCACTTGTACGTCTTAGACCGACTAATTATCATAAATATTCTCCATCACAATTGGTATTTCGTCATGAACCAAATATAGCTCATCTACGAATTTTTGGCTGTGTGGTATAGTGCCTGTAGCACCACCACAACACACTAAGATGGGCCCTCAACGGAGGTTAGGTATATATGTTGGGTTTGACTCACCCTCCATAATTCGCTACCTCGAACCGTTGACAGGAGATTTATTTACTGCTAGATTTGCAGATTGTCGGTTTGATGAAACAATTTTCCCGCAATTAGGGGGAGAGAAAAAGGAACCCCAGAGAGAAATTGGAGAAATTGCGTGGAAAGTTTCATCACTATCTCATTTTGATCCACGAACACGCACACGTGAACAGGAGGTCCAGAAGATCATCCATTTGCAGACAATAGCAAATCAAATGCCAGATGCATTTACTGATTTGAAACGGATAACTAAGTCACATATCCCTGCAGTGAATGTGCCTATCCGGATCGAAGTCCCAAAGAGACCATCTGCTAGTATCACAGCTTCTGAATCCCAAACACGCCTGAAGCGTGGTAGACCAGTGGGTTCAAAGGATAAAAATCCTAGAAAGAGGAGCATAAGGAATGATAAAAATGATACTACAAAAGGACTTCCTGAAGAAGATCCAAACTTGAGAAATCTTGATATTCCTGAAGAAATCAGTGAACCCGAGACTCAAGTGAATAAAGAACTTCCAATAAGTTCTATTGATGATGAGATAATTTCAGATCAATCAAGAATTACAGTGGATAATGTTTTTGCATATAATGTTGCACTTAGCCTCATGCAAGATAGTGAAAGTCTTGAGCCTAAATCCGTCGAAGAATGTCGACACAGAGATGATTGGCTAAAATGGAGAGAAGCTATTCAATCTGAATTGAATTCACTCTCTAATCGTGAGGTATTTGGACCTGTAGTCCAAACCCCTGATGGTGTAAGACCAGTTGGCTATAAATGGGTTTTTGTGCGAAAGCGAAATGAGAGAAATGATATTGTAAGATACAAGGCACGCCTTGTTGCACAAGGATTCTCTCAGAAGCCCGGTGTCAACTATGAGGAAACATATTCACCTGTTATAGATGGAATAACCTTTCGATACCTCATCAGTTTAGCTGTACATGAAAATCTTGAAATACATCTAATGGATGTAGTTACAGCTTACCTCTATGGTTCACTTGACAGTGAAATTTACATGAAAATCCCAGAAGGATTCAAATTGCCCGAAGCATGTACTAAGTCTCGGGAAATGTTCTCAGTCAAATTACAAAGATCATTGTATGGTCTGAAACAATCAGGGCGTATGTGGTATAATCGCCTTAGTGAGTACTTGATAAATAAAGGATATATAAATAATGTCATTTGTCCATGTGTTTTCATTAAGAAAACAGAATCGGAGTTTGTAATACTTGCTGTTTATGTTGATGATATAAATCTCATTGGAACTCCTGAAGAGGCCCAAAAGGCAATTGAATATTTAAAGAAAGAATTTGAGATGAAAGATCTTGGAAGGACAAAACTTTGTCTGGGTCTACAAATTGAACATTTAGAAGACGGGATCTTTGTTCATCAATCTGCCTATACTGAGAAAATCTTAAAGCGATTCTATATGGACAAAGCACATCTGTTAAGTACTCCAATGGTTGTTAGATCACTTGAAGTGAATAAAGATCCATTCCGTCCCCCAGAAGAGGATGAAGAACTTCTTGGTCCAGAAGTACCATACCTCAGTGCCATTGGTGCACTCAAGTATCTTGCTAACTCAACCAGACCTGATATAACATTTTCTGTTAATCTGCTAGCAAGGTATAGTTCTTCCCCAATGCGAAGGCACTGCAACGGTATCAAGCATATTTTGCGATACCTGAAAGGTACAATTGATATGGGTTTGTTTTATACTAACAAAAGTTGTGCAGACCTTGTTGGTTATGCAGATGCAGGTTATTTATCAGATCCACATAAAATCCGATCTCAAACCGGCTATCTCTTTGCATATGGAGGAACTGCTATATCATGGCGATCTACAAAACAGTCAGTTGTTGCTACTTCTTCAAATCATGCTGAAATAATTGCAATTCATGAAGCAAGTAGAGAATGTGTGTGGTTGAGATCAATGATACATTTCATCGAAGGAAAATATGGACTGAAAAATGATGCCATAGTACCTATAGTCATATTTGAAGACAATGCTGCGTGCATAGCACAATTAAAGGGTGGCTTCATAAAAGGAGACAGAACGAAACACATTTCACCGAAATTATTCTTCACACATGATCTTCAGAAGAAAGGTGATATTGATGTACAACAAATTCGTTCGAGTGACAATCTTGCAGATTTATTCACTAAGGCATTGCCAACGTCAACATTTGAAAAGCTAAGATATAAGATTGGAATGCACCGTCTCCAAAGTATCAAATGAAGTCTCCATCAGGGGGAGTAAAATACGCGCTGTACTCTTTTTTCCTTAACCAAGGTTTTATCCCACTGGGTTTTCCTGGTAAGGTTTTTAATGAGGCAGCTAATGATGCGTATTAAGGTCACCTGGAACTTCCCTTTACATGGACAATTCAGGGGGAGTGTTGTGTGTGAATGGTCAATCAAGCAAAGTCCACAATAGTGGTTTGCTACAATTTCCAAAGATTTGGTAGTCCACATTAGTGGCTACCATTGCAATATATATGTATGCCTCAACATACCATTTCTGTTCGTACAGATCAGTGAAAGGAAAAATTACACTGCAATATATTATTCTCCCTTCTCCTCAGTTTTAAGCTTTTGATTCCCCTTACATATATTCTAGTTAATTCTAGATTTATTTTATAACATATACAACATATTGGTCGGAGAATTCTGGGCTTCCATAAGGAAATTGATATTTAACTACATAAATTAACTTTTTATTTTTTCAATATTATAAATAATAGAAAAATCATTTAAATTTTAAGCTTAATCACACTTTGCATAAAGAAGATTTTTTTAATGAAACTATATTCATGTAATATTATTTATCATAAATGGTGTAGTAATTTAATGTCAAATTCTATACTTTGCCGCACTTTATACAAAGAATGAAAACTTCGGAACATCCCCAAATATCCTAACTAAAAAAAGCCTAGAAAATTCAAGAAGGAATCTGTGAGACCCCGTGTTTCTTGTCTTCCATTATTTAAATAGTGTGGCGTTATATAAGACACATGTGATTTTTGCTACCACCTAAGGATAATAAGGCTGCAAATAAGTTTTAATATCAAGGACCTAATGTTTTAAGCCAAAGGAAATACCCTAAATGCACGTTGGGGATTAAAGAAATGACCCGAGTGGCACCTCGCCCTTTTTTGGAAGGTTTAAACTAGGTTTAACTTTTCGGATGGAACTAAAAGTGTATACTTTGCTAATAATGGATTTTTAAAAGCTATTTTAATAGCACAAAGGTCATACATTAAGTTTTGAAATCAAGAAAGTTGCAAGATAAAGGTTGGCCAACGTTACCGTAAGTTTCTTTATGAAATCCTTCTTAAATTTGGGTCAAATGTATCAGGTCATATCTCCCAAACTATAAGGATTTAGAAGGTGCATGACCTATCAAATTGAAGCTTTATGAGTCTAGTTTGCAACGTACAAAACCGCGCATCACACCGACCTTATAATAAAGAGTTATGATCGTTTTACCAGGACTGCCCGAGCTGGAAACCGGGGTCATGGGTCGGGTCGGGTTGACCCAACTTAATGTCGGCTAATGTGAGCTTTTTAAAGCTCAAATCACTTCCATTTCATCCCCAACAGCTTAGAAACTGAAGGAAAACTCCCCTCAAGGTGCCAAAGGGATTTGAATAAGTTTTTTCGCATTTTTACCGTTAAAATTTGCTCATGCGCCTAGAAATGCGTGCCTTACGTTTTGCAATTATTTTTTTCACGTATTAGCTGTGTTTGGAGATGTTTTTGGGATGTGGAAAAAATGGTGTTCTTGCTAGTATTGTTGGTTTGCAGCTGGTGTGTTTAGGTAATAATTTTGGAGCTCTTTTACGTCACTTTTACGAAGTTTTATGGACATTTTCTCGCGTAAATGCTCCTTGCTGAATCTGGTCATTAATGCTGAATTTTTGACTGTTTATATATGTCTTTAAGATGTGTATATAGAGTTGTTGCGAAGCTTAGGACGTAAGGAACAACTTTCGTGAAGGAACTTTTGGCAATTGGACGTTCGTTGGAGAGGTATGTTAAGGCTAAGCTCCATCCCTCCTTTTAGTACGAAATCCGAGAAGTTTCCCAAAACATCAAATGTGATATCTTACTATTCTGTTGCTAGAAATATCTTCTGTGAAAGACATTGGGATTGTAGCTAAGTTATATTCACGATGGTATTAGGTTGAAATTCCATTCATTCTCTTAAACTGGACATTCAATTTCTATATATCATTTTGTCAGTTCCCGGCCACCTATTCATATGTTCGAGGAGTTTCTCTTCTTGGTGTAGTACCATTAAAATAAATGTAGAATGCAAAGGGAATTTAGTATTCAAAGTCAGTCCTTCTTCCATACAAAAATATAATTGAAGAATTTAACAAGTAACGCGTTGGTTTCCAATATTCTCAAGTGAAATGCTCCTGTCTAAACTACTAAGGCACTTGATCCTGTATAAATATATTTTTTTACTAATTAACATGGGACCAAATATAATCATTATGTAAAGCACCTTTATGAATATTTTCAAAGTTAAGGCTTCACTCTAAATGTTGGCTTAAATTTCCAAACTTGTATAAAAGACATGTATGATCCCACGAGCCATATGTATATGCAATGACAATGATTATGATGCTATGAGAATAAGTGTACCAACGAGCTAAGATTGGCTGAATGACAATGATTATGATGCTATGAGAATAAGTGTACCGATGAGCCAAGATTGGCTAAGTTCTTGCTATGGCTTACTATGTGCATTTAACATTCATATCATACATTGCACGTTATGCATGGACTTCGAGCTATAATCGAAGGTATGAGGCCTATTTGCCAACTATATATGTGTATGGTACAGATGGCCATAGGTTGGCAGATATGATGCCGGTTAGCTACTGGAAAGGACCACCAGTGCTAGCATTTGGTTGGGTATGTCATGCATTTGCATCTATATATATGTATTCACGACATGCGATACTCGAGCATACCATGCATTTTTTTTATCACTAGAAGATGGCTTATTGGCCATTAAGGCTACTTGAGTTTTGGTTACAGGTGATATTTCTATTAACCTTTTTATTACGGTTATTATGATTTTACTTCCTGCCTTACATACCAGTACATGTTTATTCATACTGACGTCCCTTTGCCTGGGGATGCTGCATTTTATTTCGTGCGTGCAGGTTCAGGTAGGAGTTCTGATTCATCCCTCCACTAGGAGCCCATTCAGCTATGAGTTGGTAAGCTCCACCTCTTCCTAGAGCTTTCACAGGATGTTTACTTTTTGTTGTAAAGTTGGGTATATCGGGGCCCTGTCTCGACAGTGTTTGTGATTCTCATAGAGGCTATTGTGGAGATGTTATTGTGGGTTGGTCCTTTTATATCTTTCAGTCTCGAGTCATAAGATTGGCATGTATATCTGGTATGTGCCTGTACCTTTGTGGAGGCAGCCTTGTTGGCTAGCTAGTACTTTATCGTTTGGGTTTACTTATCGTGATGTACGTGATTTACAGTTGACCAGGTCATGACTTAAAATGTCTAGGCTTAGTCTTTCAGACGTTACACTACCCGATTTTCTTCTGATCCCTAGTTAGTTCACTAGCATGTTTAGTGGCTTACCCGGCCAATAACGGTATCGGGTTCCAGTCGCGCCTTCCCTCTCTTTGGGGCGTGACAGAATCCTGTTCCTACAAAATTGATTTCTATGGATGTCATCTATGGCTCGTAGAGTTATCCACACACCATAGATGGAATTTTGGTACAGCAATGTCAAATCTTAGTCAACTTCTATGGAATTTGTTTTATGGTTCATAGAACTATTTACAGATAGTAGAAGACTCCGTGGTTCTCAAGTTCTAGGAGCCTAGTCTTAATACTTTTTTCATGAATGAATAGGCTGAATTTTAGAAGTTTCTATGGCCCATTGATGGACTTCATACATCGAAAGTCTTGCAACTTGGGAAAAACTCAATAACTTGTTCTATGAATCATGTCTATGACCCATTGAATGGTGCACGATCCATAGAATGGTCTCGTGAACTCCAAGTACTAAACCCCAAGACTTAGTATTTTTTCACAAACTAGCAGGACAAACTATAGAAGAGTCTATAAATCATAGAAGGTTGATCACACAGCGAACTCCAAAGCCTTAGTTTCTACAAAAGGGACTTCTACGATTCGTAGAAATTTCTACGACCCATAGAGTGATCTGTAGACAGCTCGTAGAAATTTTAATAAGGGGTACTTTTGTCTTCTTCTGTTCTTTCCCAATAAAAATCTTGATGTTTTAAGACTAAATAAGACCTTTATCAGTACCCTATCTGCCTGTCACAATCCGGACCCAGGGTCTAGTCATAACACGATAAATGAGGAACCCAAAAGAACATCACCCAAGCCTCTTATCGTTCATCAAGCATTTCATAGATAGTGACCATAAAAAAATGCAAAAAATAAGAAAAAGGAGACAAAGGGAGAATTAACACGATAATGCCACAAAGCGACAAACTTCATCATGAACATTGTCGAACAATACCATCTAGCAATAGACTTAGTAGGAGCTAAGACATGTTCCTAGCTCATCGTCAAATAGAAATAGCAAAAGAAATATATTAAAATAGTCATAAAGTCTTAATACAAATCAAGCTTGAAAGGAAAGTAAGATATTATCCTCGAACTAGAGGATTCACCAAGTCTTAATTCTGTACAATCCAAACTAGCCACGTGTCAAAGGAGGAGGAGAACCGGTCTCGACAGGGTGATATCATGTTGAAAAAGTATGCGTTAATACTTTGAATGTACTAAGTATGTGGGATGAAATGCAATAAAGAGCCATAGATTTAATAATAAGCAGTATGCATAATCATAACAAAGGAATGAAACTTAAGATATGATGATGCATCATTAAAAAACATGATTTGAAGTAACATAAACATCTCAAGTCATCATACATACTTATGTGGGAGGAGATCACAACTGACATTTAAGACCATGTAAGCTACTACATGGAATCCAACATAACCCCGTACATTGGCCTGGGACACTATTTGTCAGGTAGAACTCCGTCAACTTATGCATGCACATCTTTAACTTTAATTTTTTGCTATGGTAAATCCACTAGCCTTAGACTGCAATGGCTCATAAGGTGGCACATATTTAATGAGTAGGAGATTGTTATTAGGATTCCCTCACTGAAGTTCACCTTCAAGCCCCCATTTGATACTAAGTCAAGTCCCACAAAATACTTTGAAACATAGTCATAATCATATACATTCATAAGCTTTGAAACATAGCATCATCACACTAGGAGTAGCTCATAAAATCTTATGATCCATTCAAGTGATAATTGTCCTTATCATAAGAGGATCCATATTTAGATGAGAATTGCCCTCATCGCCATCTTCATACATTCATAAAAAAAGGGCTTCATAAGTACTTTCTAACTTTCATAAGCTGTCATAACATATAGTGAAACTCTTCATAATTCATAGTCATACTTCATTAGAGAACTTAACATAAAATTGGTGGGTTTAATGCATGTAAGCTTCAGATCATGCAATTCAAAAGGATTATGCATAAACATAGTAAAACCAATCAATTTAAATCGTTCACAAAACAAAATACCATAACTTTCAAAATCATAGATAGCATTTCATGAAAACATCTCATAAGTCAACAAGCTTTTTATACCATAGCAATATTCTTAGCAAATACTTCATATGTTAGTCAATGCATCATACTATAAACATTTAAAGACATATTGTTAAACATTATGAACTTCCTCTCATCATAAAACTACATAAAGTAATGGAAATACTTAGGCTTTATCGGTGGAAGGAACCCACAAATGATTCCCACATACATTGATTGAAACCTAGGAGAGAAACTCAAGAGTTGGAGATAAGAACCTTGAAGCCGTAGCTTTGGCTTCTTGAGATTTAGGAGTTAAAAAACTTAGGGGAATTTTGGTTGGAATCAGAGTGTAGAATGAATGAGAGTGTACTAGGTAAGTGTAAGGACCCTTAAGTTGGGAGGCTCAAAAGTACAGAAAAGTGAGACTGGATAATTTCAGGGTCAATTCACGAGCCCAACTCAAGGCCCGTGGTTCAATCTACGAGGCATAGACCAAGCTCATGGATAGGGGACATAGAAGGTTGGAATTCTTTAAGTGTTAAAGGGGTCCACGAGGACATTCTATGGCTTGTGGAATGGGATACGACCTATGGAAAGTGTTCATGGATGGAAGCCCTGAGATGAAGAAAATTTGGAGTTTCTAGAAATGGAACCATGACCATTAGGATGGACCATGTACCTATTTATGGTTCGTGGTTTGTGTTCATAGATGGGGCCCTGGGAAATGGAAAATTTGCTAAGTGTGGAAGGGTTCTAGGATAGGTCCATGACCCATAAAAGGGATTCGTTGTTGGGAAGGTTAGAAACCAGACTCTGAAGATTGGAAAAGGAGAACAGGATAACTCACACCACAAGTAGTGCTTGAGTCCACGACCCATAATCGTGGTCTCGTGGTCTGAGTTTGCCAGCTTTAATGAAGGGAATTTTTATCCTTTTTGCATATCCTAGACTTAAAATGTCATTTTTATGGCCTCCTAAGCCCCTAATTTGAAAATCCTTAAGGATCTTTACTCCTTTCATTCTTCCACTTTCTCAAAAATATTCTAAGGCAAATATCCTCTCAAGAAATCAAGGAAAAAGGCTAGGGTTTCAAAAGGTCTTCCTCAAAACTTCAATTTCTTTCTTCTTAGGCTATAATTAAGGTGTTATGATCTAAGCCTAGGGCCTAGGTGTAACATGGAGAATTGAAACCCAAAAGTCCCCAAATAAGCCTTATAGTATCCATACACATATCATCAATTTGGAAGCACAATTTGAACATTATAAAGTGATACCAAGGGATAGGGGGTTCAGGACTCAAGCCATGGGATAAGGAGTGCATAGGACTCATTGTCACACAATCACATTAAATAAGTCTAAGGGATGGGATCATGGGACTCAAGCTATGGGGACAAGGAACATGAGACTTACCATCACACATTCATCAACAAGCAATTCTAAGGGGCAAGTTCATAGAACTTAAGCTATGAGAGTAGGGACTTAGAAATTTCACCATCTCATCATCATATCACCACAACATCAACATAAGATAGGACATAAGGATAACCTTGGCAACCATCAAACATAACAAGACCTATACATAGATTTTCATGACATCTAACTATGCCTCTAATTCATAGAAAGGATGGGGGCCAAGAAATGTCCTAGGCTCACCTTCAAAGTAAAATACATAAGATAACCTTAACATAGCATAGGTAGATAGGAAGTGGATCTTGTCCTTGGAATAAAGGAGTCACTACAAGCAAACTTCCACAAGTCAAATCAAGCCGCGAAGAGGAGGATGAGGAAAGTATCCGATCCCTACATGGTTAGATTATGTAGGAAAAAGGTATGCGTCAGTATGTATGAACACACAACCCAACCCAATCCTTGATACCTCAGAATACACGATGAACCCATCACTTTCTTATGGCAATGTCAATATTGGGGCGGAAGTCAATCGACCCTTCAAAGTTTGGAAACTCCTCTCACATTCATCTATACACACAAACTCAGTTTATTTTTAAGTCAACTTGGTAAGCGGAGACAAAATAATGGAAAAGTCTGGAATAAACCTTCTATAGTAACCGGCTAGGCCCAAGAAACTCCTTACGTCGGTAAGAGTCAATGGCCTTGGACAGTTTCTCACTGCTTTAGTCTTCTTAGGATCAACATTGATGCCCTCACTAGATACCACATACCCAAGGTAGGCAACCTTATCTAGCCAAAACTCGCATTTGTCAAACCTTGCATAAAGATTTTGCTACCTCAAGGTTTGAAATACTACCCTTAAGTGTTCCATATGCTCTTGCTCACCTCTGGAGTAGATAAGGATTTGGACTAGGTATAGTCACTTTGAGTTTATGGTGATGTCATTTGGCCTCACCAATGCATCGACGATACTTATGGACCTCATGAATAAAGTGTTCAAGCCCTGCCTTGACATGTTCATCATGGATGCCACTCTCTCTTACCCTCAATTGGTGATGATCGGATCTCAAGTCAACTTTGGAGAATGAGTAGCCCCTTGCAATAGATCGAATAAATCATCTTTTCTTGGAAGGGGGTACTTGTTCTTGATGTGACCTTATTGAGTTGCCGATAGTCAATGCACATACGGAGCAACCCATCCTTCTTTCATACAAATAAAACTGGGGCACCCCATGGAGACCAACTAGGTCTAATGAAACCCTTCTCTAATAAATTCCTCAATAGCTCTTTAACCACTTCAACTCTATGGGAGCCATTCTATAAGGAGGGATTGAGATAAGATGAGTATTGGGTAAGAGGTCTATACCAAAATATATTTTTCTTTCGGGAGGAACACCTGGTAACTCATCCAGAAAGACATCAAGGAACTCATTTACGGTGAACATCGACTCAAGAGAAGGAAATTTTGAAGAGACATCTTTGACCCTCACTAAATAGTAGATACATCGCTTGGAGATAATTTTTCGAGCCTTTAGAAAAGAAATGAACGAACCCCTATATGAAGAGTTTCTACCTTTCCATTCAAGAATTGGGCTCATTTGGAAATTGACATTTGACCCTACGGATTCTACAATTAGTGGAAGCATAAGAATTATGCAACCAATCCATCCCTAGAATCACATCGAAGTCTATCATGGAAAGCTCAATTTAGTCATATGGAATCACTTTATGCAAGATGGAAATGGGACAACTTCTATAGACTCTTCGTTTTATGATGGACTCACCTACAGGGTTACTCATGGGTCTCATAGAGGACTTTTGGACATGCAACTTACAAGCAAAGAATGGGGTTACAAAAAACAAATTTGCTCCTAGATCTAAAAGTGCATATGCATCAAAATAGAAAACTCTTAACATATAGGTGACCACATCCGGAGCTTCTTCGACCTCTTGGCGAGCATGAAGAGCATAAATCGATTGGTCCTTTGGGCGCCTTGAACTTGACCCTTTTTATAATACCCCACTTATGGGGGGTAGGAGTGATGTAAGAAATAAGCTTGGAAAATTTGAATTGTTGATGTTTACTAAGGGGGTCGTAAGATGAAGTACGACCCGTAAAGTGGGTTCGTGAAACTTGGCAGACTTGATAAAATCTGAGATCTTTCTGAAGTTCAATCTATGACTTATCATATGACCCGTAAAGTCCTCTACAAGTCGTAGATGATATCGTATAATGGGAATCATAGAAAAGAAGTCTCTTAAGTTTGGAAAAGGGCAATCAGACAAAACCCATCTACCGCCCATTTAATGTTCTATGGCCTGTAAACGGGATCTCGTAGACTTGTCCGGCCAGGATATTAACAGGGGCAAATTTGAATTTTCTCCTTTTTCTATGTTCAAGCTACGTCATTTTGACCCCATCTATGTCCGCTATTAGCATATACGACCCTAATTCATCAAGTTCAAGCTATGTCATTTTGACCTCATCTATATCCCCTATCAGCATATACAACCCTAATTCATCTCATTCCTCCTCATTCCAAAACCCTCTAGTCTCAAAACTCCCCAAGCTCTTCAAAGCTTTCAAGTAAATGGTGCAAGCTAGGGTTTTGAATCTTCCATCTCCAAATCAGGTTTTCTCTGTCATAATCACTAAGGTATGTAGGTTTGATTGTGGGAACCTTCATTCCCACAAGTCCAACCAATCTTCTTCCCAAACTATATGGATTTATGGATTATTTTATGGGAATTTATAAACTCTTTCTTATGGTGATATCATTATGCATTGTACACATGGTTTCTTTTTGGGTTCTTCAAGTAATGATTTTATTATGCTAAAAATATTTTTAGGGTTTGAAGTTGTGATGGATTATATAATATTAAAGTCATGTACTCTATGATGCCATGAAAAGCTATGAAGGAACTTACGAGTTTTAGTTGGTTTTCATGATATCCAAAACAAGGGTTTTACTATAATAATGGTGGGTTGAATTGAATAACTTTAAATGAATTGATTGTACTCCCCTCTTGTCTCATACTCTTGAAATTCATAATTTTAAGTACACATGCATATACCCACCATGTTTGACTAAGTCTACGTGACAAGGATTCTTGTGTTGATTAAAGATTATTGCATGAATTTCAAGATAAGCATGTTAAGTTAAGTTATGGGCTCCCAAGTATGTATTGAACTCATGAAAAGTTCCTATGATTTGGAAGTAAAATGTTGAGCCCTTATGCTATATATTCTACCCTTCTGTGAGTAAATCATCTCTACATGAAGGGTTCACACATGGTAACTATTTTACCTTCATGTACTATCTAAAGCTCATTAGAAGGGGTCATGTATATTACAATCTCTACCCTCATGTGTAATGCAATGCCTACTAGAAGGCGTCAAGTCTATTCTATGTTTTTACCCTAGTACAAGGTATATGCCACGTGTAGGGGTCATTTATTTGGATGAGCTACTCATGCAATGTTATCATGTTCTCACAAGTTATGCAAGTTATGGTTAAGCTTATGATTATTTCAAGTATTCCATGGGAATAGACTTAGCACCGAAAGAGGCTTAAGGTGGGGGCTCAACTCAAGGGGTTCTTAAATAAAGTCTTGGTCTCTTAACTATGTGCCACCATAGGTTTATATTATTTACCTAAATGGACTTTACTGGTGGATCCATCTAGGTCATGTTACCCACTATGTGGAGTTATGTTTGGTATACTTTGGCAAGTAGACCACTCCTCTATTTAGTGTAGAGTGAACATCAGAATTCCAAGTAGTAGCTCGCTTGGTATTATATGTCGGTTAGGGTCTCCTCTCACATAAGTATGATATATTATGCAAGCTTGATTATCTCCATGCATGTTTTAACTTAAGCATTGAACATACACGTCATATTGAGCTAATATCCATTGATTATGATTATGCATATTGATTATTATAGCTTGTGTTCCTTGTTGCATGACATCTCGCATACTTAGTACATACCAAGTACTAACACATACTTTTTGCCTACATGATCTAACCATGTAGGGACCGGTGGTCCTGTTCGTCCTCTTCCTTCTCGTGGCTAGCCATATCCATTGAAGACTACTATTTATGAGTCATCCACTTCGGGGACAACATCCATCTTACTTTCGTGCTCTGTTAATACTTGTCTACTTTAGAGTTTGATCTTTTGATGGTCTGCCTGGGAGATGTCTTGGCCCTTGTTGCACTCATATTAGAGGTGTTGTTAGATATGGAATTTTACGTATCGAGCTTGACTCCTATTATCTTTATGTAATTGTGAAGACTTCCCTTAGTCCCTTTCTCCCTTTTTATGCTTGTTGTATGTGGATGGATATGATGGAAGTCCCAAGTCCCATAATGCCCCCATAGTGTGAGTCATACTTACCCATCCCTTAGACTTATTTGCTATGTGGTTCGTGCAAATCCTCTTACCTGTAACATCCCCATAGCATGAGTCCAACAACCCCGCTTCACTTAGAAATTTTATATTATGTGATTATTTACCTTTTATGTTTCCGCAAAAACCAAGGATGTGCTATGCATGCTTAAGATGCTTGTTTAGGATCCCCTTGGGTTCCCATTCATTGCGTCACGTCTAGGCCCTAGGTTTGGGTCATGAAACCTTTGGCTTTTGGGTCTTGTAGCTCCGCTCCTACAAATCTTAGCATGGTGGCCAGGCTTCCCACAAGTGAAGCAAGCACTAGACCAGGTTAGACATTCTCCTTTATAGGGTCTCCCATACTTACGAAAATTTGGACTTTGGGGCTCAGGAGCTCCCTCTTTGTCCTTTCGAGGAGGAGGATTGGTGTATCCTTGCTCATTTTTCTTTTTGCCACCTTGAAATTTGTGACCACCGCCCCTTTGGTTAGAGTAACTCCCACCTTCAACTCGAGCTCTCTTGGACTCCCTTGCCTTCTCACGAAGATTCTCCTCTTGAATTTGCTTTGTGTATGTCATCAAGTAGGAAATGTCCATCTCTTTGACCAATATGGCCATCTTGCATTTCCTTGGAGACCAACTCGGACACGCTAAAATTAAACTTGCTCATTTGAGCCCTCAGATCCGCAACCATAAAGGGAGCATACTTTGACAATTTGGTGAATTTGAGGGCACCCTCCCTCACACTCATGGTCCCTTGCTTCAGGTTGATAAACTCCCTAATCTCACTTGGTAAGAATCGGTCCAAGAAAGAACATTTGGATTCCTTCTAATCGGTAAGACCCGCTCCTTGGCCCCGCTCGTCAGCTCATTGTTCATACCAAATCTTGGAAACTTTTTGAGTTGGTAAGCAACCAACACAGCTTTCTCTTTTGACAAAATGGCCATCACCACAACTACATGGTAAGCCTCCTCAATGAAGTCAATAGGGTCTTCATTCGGCTTTAACCCACAGAATTCTGGCGGGTTCATCCGTATGAAGTCACGTACTTTGGTTGCGGGGTCAGGCACTTGGAGAGGTATGACTATCTTCTGGTTGTCATGATTGGTCAAGGATAGGGACAATAGGATATGCGGCTCAGAACTCCACACAAGACACTCCATCGTCCTGTTGGAGTGAAGGAACTTATTATTTTGGAGTGCCTTATTGATGGGGAGCTATTCAGGACAATTTGATCTAGAAACAAAGAAAAGGCCATCATTAGTTAGAGAAAAACCTTATTCAATTCTAAGGCACCACATGAATAAGAGAGAAGGGAAGACTTCCCTAAATTGTCTCATAGCCTCTCACTCAATATAGTGGCGCTCTTCACAACCTTGAATAAGACTCTATGCTACGTGGTGCACATTGACATATGAGGAACATTTTAAAACCTCGTGCTCTAATACCAAGTTTGTAAGGACCTTACCTAGGGGCTAGTCCTCTCACGACGAATGAGATACCCGAAAGCACCTCACCCAAGCGATCATAAGCATTCATAGGAATTTAATAAAAACAATTTGCAGAAAACTAAGGGAAAGCGACTATGGGCCATTTTAGCAATGAAGCAATATTAAAAAGCAGTAGAAATAACTACAATCATTTTTTTCATAAGCATACCAACTACATCATCGACAGACGGGACCGGTAATGGTCGGGCTCCGTCCAATATAAAGAAACCATAATAGTGCAACATAGAAAGTAGACGCCTAAAAAAGGCTAAAAATACATTGTCTCAAAATAAAACTAAGATTCTTGATAGAATGAAAATTAGAACAGTCCCAAAACAAGGGCTCACCACAAACAACAAAGCTAGTTTTGGATGCTAAATACGAGTCACGAGCCAGTGGAGGAGTGCCAGTACCTACATGGTTAAATCATGCAGATAAAATATGCGTTAGTATGTTGGAATGTACTAAATATGTGAGATGCAATTCATGCATGAAATTGTAATGCCATCATTTATAATCACAACATATAAATATGTAAGGGATAAGAGATTCATAAAGAGAGTTTAAACATGCACAAGGAATATAGATCAATATGAACAAGAATAAATGCATGAGAAATAACATGTAATGAAAATATAACATAGAATCATAAGCTTGTAGTAGTAGACCTTTAACTGACATTTATGACCATGTGAGCGACTACACATAATCCAATATAACCCCAACGTTGGCACAGAGAGACCACTTGTCGGGTGGAACTCCGTCAACTTTGCATGCATCATAATAACATAAATGGCCGATGTGGATCCACTAGCCTAGCCTACAAAGGCTCCTATGGTGGCACATAGTTAGGAAATTGAGATTTAACTTTATTGGCTCATGCCTTAACTAATGGGATGAAACCCAACCTCAAGTCCACTCGGTGTTAAGTCATCCCACAGAATTATTTGAAATACAACTTCGAATTATAAGTAGCAATCATAAGAGTAGCTCAAACATTAGGAACCACCAAGTGAGAATTGTCCTTTCATCTTGGGGACCTTTCTTAAACATCTTTTAGGGAAATTGTCAACATGCTTATACCTTTGACAAATCATTATTTATAACTTAACTTTAATTCCCTAATCATCATCACATATCATAAAAGTTTACTTGAAAACTAGGTGGGCTAAGCTTTTTAAATGGAACAATCATAAATCGCATAATTCATAAGAAATTCTTTCTTTTTATGGAACATCAAAAACGCCTAACCTTTATTGACATTGAGACCTATCATGGAGTCAACATCAATAGTTCAGACATGCATATATACCTAGAAAAATAGTTGTAGGATATCATAAGTAGCATTTAATAATATAATATTATGAATCACATAATCATGCCTGTTAACTTAAGGAACTTAAAGAAAGGGTAAAACACTTTAAAAGAAACTTTGTTGGTGAAAGGATACCATAAATCAACTCACATACCTTATGGGAACTTGGAGGAAACAAACTTGAAGCTTTGAAGAAGAAACTTTGGAGCCCTAGCCTTTGTCCTAGCTTGTCCTTGAGAGCTTTTGCCTTAGAAGATTTTAGGAATTGAAAGAATGAAGGAAAGAGTAGGATTTTAGAGCTTTAAGGCAGATTTAGGTCCTTTTTTTAAATTCCTAAAATGAAGTAGTTTAGGAATAGAATTGACAGAGATGTTAGAGAGGGCCCTCATTAAAATTGTAGGATTTAACCTACGAATTCCCGCTTATGGGCAATAACTCAATCCATGGGTCGTAGGTACCTTTCGTCTGGTAACACATCCCTGAAAGCTAACTTTGCTGGATCCACAACCACGTCACTTGTTATGGGCTGTGGAAACACCTATAGGTCGTGGTTGGACTCGTAGAGTCCTTCCACACTTAGCTATTTTTCTTACTTTCCTGGGAGTTATTCCATGAACTATCCTATGGGTCGTATCCAGTTTCATGGGCCGTCTAGTAAAATGCATGTCACCTTCTAGTAAACTCAAAATTTCCTTCATGTCTAATAGTCTCACTCACCACCCTACCTATGGGCCGTTACTTGGTCCATGGATTACACCACACTTGGAAAATTTTCTCCTTCCTAAAGTCTCATGTTTAAGGGCCAATCTTATGGGCCGTAAGTGCACCTAGGGGCCATAAGTTGCCCTCATGAACCAGACTTCAGGTCATTTTCAGGCCAACTTTCCTTCACTCAAGGCTCCTACACTGGGGGTCATTACATTATCTCTCCTTGAGAACATTTGTCCCTGAATGTACTTAAAGGAAGGCTCTAAGGAGGAAATTAGCAGCTAACAACCCAATATTCATGCAAAAATGCAAGTTAAACATCATTTCTCAAAATTTTCAAATTTCATACTTAAAACAAGTCTCAAAATAGTCTATAAACATCAAAATAAAAGCATACATCATGAAAAACTAAAATGCATGGAATTGAAAGTTTTAGGAAGAATTTCTTTATACCTTAGGCTTGAGTGGAGTGGAATAGATGTGGATAATGCTTCATCATATCCGCTTTTGCCTCCCATGTAGTACCCTCAACTTATTGGTTTCTCCAAAGTACTTTGACTGATGCAACTTGTGAAACCCCGTGTTCCTCGTCTTCTATATATATATAGGGTGGTGTGTCATATAAGACATACATGAATTTGGATATAACCTAAGGATAATAAGGCTGTCAATAAGTGGTACTTTCAAGGACCTAAAGTTTTAAGCCAAAGGAATACCCTAAATGCACATTCGGGATTAAAAAAATGACCCAAGTGGCACCTCGCCCTTTTCGGAAGGTCTAAATTAGGTTTCACCTTTCAGATGGATTTAAAAGTTTATAATTTGCTAATAAGGGATTTCTTTAAGTTATTCTAATAGCACAAAGTTCATACATTAAGTTTTGGAATCAAGAAAGTTGCAAGATAAAGGTTGGCCAAAGTTACCGTAAGTTTCTTTAAGAAATCCTTCCTAAATTTGGGTCACATGTATCGGGTCATATATCCCAAACTATAAGGAGTTAGAAGGTCCATGACCTATAACATTAAAGATCTATGAGTCTAGTTTGTAACGCACAAAATCACACATCAAACCGACCTCGGAATAAAGAGTTATGACTGTTTTACCGCGACTGCCCGAGCTGGAAACTGGCTCATGGGTCGGGTCGGGTTGACCGGACTTAATGTCGGCTATTTTGAAACTTTAAAGCTCAACATTAAGCCATTTTCGTCCCAAACCAGTGTGCAACTGAAGAGAAAGCTCCCAAGGGTTCTCAAAGTGATTTAGGTAAGTTTTTCGCGTTTTTACCGTTAAAATTTGTCGCCGTGCCTAGAAATGCGTGCCTTACGCTTTGGAATTGTTTTTCCCTCATATTAGCTATGTTTGGAGCTGTTTTTGGGCTATAAAAAGTGGTGTTCTTGCTGGTATTGTTGGTTTGAAGCTGGTGTGTTTAGGTAATAATTGTGGAGCTCTTTTACGGTCATTTTTACGAAGTTTTACGGACATTTTCTCGGGTAAATGCTCCTTGCCGAATCTAGTCATTAATGCTGAATTTTTGACTGTTTATAGGTGTCTTTAAGCTGCATATATATAATTGTTGCGAAGCTTAGGACGTAGGGAACAACTTTCGTGAAGGAACCTTTGGCAATTGGACGTTCGTTGGAGAGGTATGTTAAGGCTAAGCTCCGTCCCTCCTTTTTAGCACGAAATCTGGGAAGTTTCCCAAAACGTCAAATGTGATATTTTACTATTCTGTTGCTAGAAAGACCTTCTGTGAAAGGCATTGGGATTGCAGTTGAGTAATATTCATCATGGTATTAGGTTCAAATTCCATTCGTTCGCTTAAACTGGACATTCAAATTCTATATATCATTTTGTCAGTTTCCCGGCTACCTATTCACATGTCCAAGGTGTTTTTCTTCTTGGTATAGGTCCAATAAAATAAATGTAGAATGCAAAGGGAATGTAGTATTTAAAATCAGTCCTTCTTCCATACAAAAATATAATTGAACAATTTAACCAATAACGCGATGGTTTCCAATATTCCCCAGTGAAATGCTCCCGTCTAAACTACTAAGGCGCTTGATTCTGTTTAAATACATTCTTTTACTAATTGACATGGGACCAAATATAATCATTATGTAAATCACCTTTATGAACATTTTCAAAGTTAAGGCTTCACTCTAAATGTTGGGTTAAATTCCCAAACTTGTTAAAAGGACAGGTATGATCCTATGAGCCAAGATTGGTTGAATGACAATGATTATGATGCTATAAGAATAAGTGTACCAGTGAGCCAAGATTGGCTAAGTTCTTGCTATGGATTACTATGTGCATTCAACATTCATATCATACATTGCACGTTATGCATGGACTTCGAGCTATAATCGAAGGTATGGGGCCTATTTGCCCAACTATATATATGTATATGGTACAGATGGCCACAGGTTGGCAGATATGATGCCGGTTAGCTACCGGAAAGGACCACCAGTGCTAGCATTTGGTTGGGTATGTCATGCATTTGCATCTCTATATATGTATTCACAGCATACGATACTCGAGCATACTATGCATTTTTTTTATCACTAGGAGGTGGCTTATTGGCCATTAAGGCTACTTGAGTTTTAGTTACAAGTGGTATTTCTATTAACCTCTTTACTACGGTTATCCATGATTTTACTTCCTGCCTTACATACCAGTACATGTTTATTCGTACTGACGTCCCTTTGCCTGGGGACGCTGCATTTTATTTCGTGCGTGCAGGTTTAGGTAAAGACTCTGATTGACCCCTTCACTAGGAGCCCTAGTCAGCTGTGAGTTGGTAATCTCCACTTCTTCCTGGAGCTTTCATAGGATACTTGCTTTTTTTTGTAAAGCTGGGTATAGTCGGGGCCCTGTCTCGACAGTATTAGTAGTTCTCTTAGAGGCTATTGTGGACATGTTATTGTGGGCTGCCCTTCAGTCTCCGGTCATAAGATTGGCATGTATATATAGTGTGTGTCTGTACCTATGTTGTGGCAGCCTTGCCGGCTAGCTAGTACTTTATTATTTTGGCTTACTTCTCTTAATGTACATAATTTATTGTTGACCAGGTCATGACCTAAATGGTCCCGACTTAGTTTCTTGTTTTTCTAAACATTATGCTGCCCGATTTTCTTCTAGTCCAAAGGTTAGTTAACTAGTATGTTTAGAGGCTTACCCGGCTAATACGGTATCGGGTGCCAGTCGCGCCTCCCCTCTTTTTGGGGCGTGACAAACATGGTATCAGAGCAGGTCGTGTCCTAGGGAGTCCACATTGCCGTGTTGAGTAGAGTCTTGCTTATGGGTGTGTTGTGCACCACACTTATAATCAGGAGGCTATGAGGCATTTAGGATTGGTTACCTTTCTTTCACTTAATAGATCGTGCTATAGAGCAAAGTTATAGGGACATATGAAATCTTAATCGTGCTTTGTGGTTTGTTTTATTTTTCAGGCTGTCTATATTCAAGGGATGGCATAACATGGGGTAGATATGGATCCGAGAGAAGGTACTAGTTGTTATTTACCAGGTCAGGTAGGTACACTCCCTATTGAGGCACACAGGGAGCCTCCAGTATCTACAGTACCATATTCACCAGTACCTACTGAGGGCCAAGGAGGTCCAGTACCCCCAATCCTACCAAAGACTGGGGAGCACGGTATGAGAGAGGCAGTTCAGCTACTGACTAGGATGGTTTCTATTCATGAGAGACAACTGGAGGCGAGATCAGACATCAGAAGAGATCAAACAGAAAGCTCAAAGGTGCGAGAGTTTCTTCACTTGGCTTCTCCAGTATTCACAGGGTCCAGCCCCACAGAGGATCCACAGGACTTTATAGACCATATACAAAGAATATTGAGGGTGATGCATGCCTCTGTCATTGAGGCCATAGAGTTAGCTTCTTTTCAACTACGTGATGTCGCCATCTTATAGTACGAAGCATGGGAGAGATCCAGAGGTCCTAATGCTCCGCCTGCAGAGTGGGAGGACTTCTCTGAGGCATTCTTAGCCCATTACTTACCACAGGAGGTGCGGGAGGCTAGTCTTGACCAGTTTATCAGCTTGAGGCAGGGGGATATGAGTGTAAGGGAGTATAGCCTTAGGTTTAATTCTTTGGCTAGGTATGCACCAGATATTGTACGTACTATGAGTGCCAGAGTTCATCGTTATGTGGGTGGTTTGGGGGATCATTTGATCAGAGACTGTAGGATAGCCTCTTTACAGGATGGTGTAGATATTTCCCGTATTCAGGCTTTTGCTCAGGCTACAAAGGATCTTTCTCGTCGGATTTGGGATACCCGTAGAGATAGGGAGAAGAATAAGAGAGCTCGTACTATGGGGTCTTATAGGGAGCCACAAGGTGATTTTAGGCCTCTTTTTCACCGATATCCACCTCCGTTAGTGGGTAGTTCCCTGCCACAGATACAGGACCAGCGACTTGATCATTATATTCAGTCAGGTCCGAGGCAGAGTTCACGCCAGCCTGAGAGCCATCGACAGGAACAATTTGCACCAATGAGACAACCTACTCCTCCATGTGCAAAATGCAGCAAGCTTCATAGTGGGCAATGTAAAAAGGGTTCAGGTGCATGTTACCATTGTGGACAGATAGGACATTATATTAGCCAGTGCCCGGGGTTAGGTAGAGGTACAACAACTCCCCTTTCAAGATCTACTGCAGCCTCTTCATCCCCAGTACATGCTCCCCGACCAGATCCACAACTTACTCAGGGTCATGGTAGGGAGATAAATAGAGGAGACAGTTCAGGTTCTACTAGTGGACAGAATCGCTTTTATGCACTCACAGGCCGACAGGATTCAGAGGCATCTCCAGATGTGATCACAGGTATATTGATGGTACATTCTCATGCTGTTTATGCACTGATAGATCCTGGCTCTACATTTTCATATATTACTCCATTTGTTGCTGGTAAGCTCGATATGAGACCTGAATTATTGCCGGGGTTAGTTAGGGTATCTACGCCAATTGGTGACTCAACTATAGCTAGTCATGTCTATCGATGTTGTACAGTGTTAATTAATGAGCGTCCAACCTCTGCTGAGTTAATTGAATTGATTATGCTAGATTTTGATGTTGTTATGGGTATGGATTGGTTAACATCTTGTTATGCTAATATTGATTGTCGAGCAAAGCTAGTCCACTTCCATTTTCCAGGTGAGCCAGTCATTGAATGGAATGGCAATGTTGCCTCGCCCAAAGGTAAGTTTATTTCATACCTTAAGGCTCGGAAGCTGATCTCTAAAGGTTGTATATACCATTTAATTCATACTACGAATATTGATAAGGAGTCGTTGACCCTTCAGTCAGTCCCTATTGTGAATGAATTCCCGATGGTATTCCCTGATGAGCTTCCAGGGATTCCCCTCGAAAGGGAAATTGATTTTGCTATAGATTTACTCCCGAACACGCAGCCTATATCCATTCCTCCCTACAGAATGGCTCCTGCAGAGCTAAGGGAATTGAAGGAACAACTGAAGGACTTACTTGATAAAGGCTTTATTAGGCCAAGTACATCTCCATGGGGTGCTCCAGTGCTCTTTGTTTGAAAGAAAGATGGCTCCTTACGGATGTGTATTGATTACAGACAGCTAAATAAAGTCACCATCAAGAATAAGTATCCTCTCCCATGGATTGATGGCTTATTCGACCAGTTGCAGGGTGCCAAATGTTTTTCACAAATTGACTTAAGATCCGGGTACCACCAGTTGCGAGTCAGGGATGTTGATATTCCAAAGACAGCATTTAGGACGAGGTATGGACATTTTGAGTTCCTTGTCATGTCTTTTGGGCTTACAAATGCCCCAGCAGCTTTTATGGACCTCATGAATCGAGTGTTTAAACCATTCTTGGATGAATTTGTGATCGTGTTTATTGACAACATCTTGATATATTCACGGTCAGAAGCTGAGCATGCAAATCACTTGCGAACCATATTACAGACTCTCCAAGATAATAGGTTATATGCTAAATTCTCTAAAAGTGAGTTTTGGTTAAATTCTGTAGCTTTTCTTGGCCACGTCGTTACAGGTGATGGTATCAAGGTCGATGGCCAGAAGATTGAAGCAGTAATGGCCTGGCCAAGACCATTAAATCCGACCGAGGTTCGTAGCTTTTTAGGCTTGGCAGGATATTATAGGAGGTTTGTTGAGGGATTCTCCTCTATCTCTGCAGCACTAACGAGATTGACACATAAAGCAGTTAAGTTTCAATGGACTGAAGCATATGAGCAGAGTTTTCAAGAGTTAAAGAAAAGGCTTACCACCACACCTATCTTGGTTCTTCAAGATGGAACTGAAGGCTACGTTGTATATTGTGATGCCTCGAGAATTGGCCTAGGTTGTGTACTTGTGCAGCATGGTAGAGTTATTGCATATGCTTCTAGACAGTTGCGAAAGGATGAACAAAATTATCCCACCCATGATCTTGAGCTCGCTACAGTTGTATTTGCCCTAAAGATTTGGCGACATTATCTATACGGAGTTCATGTTGATCTTTTCACCGACCACCAGAGCCTTCAATATTTATTTAAGCAGAAGGAGTTGAACTTACGACAAAGGAGATGGCTAGAATTACTAAAAGATTATGATGTGGACATTTTATAACATCCTGGTAAAGCTAATGTTGTTGCTGATGCACTTAGCCGAAAGTCCGTGGGAAGTCTAAGCCATGTTGAGGCTGATAAGGTTGAAATAACAGAAGACCTGTGCCAGCTAGCTAGTTTGCAGGTGTGATTGGTAGATATAGAGGATGGAGGTGTAATTGTTCAAAATACAGCAGAATCTTCCATTGTTAATGAAGTAAAAGAGCGACAGCACGAGGATCCTGAGCTTAGGACACTGAGGGAGAGCATTTCACAACAACAACATCCTCCATTTGAGCTGACCGGAGAGGGAGTCCTTAGGTACCAAGGCCGCTTATGTGTGCCAGATATCGGAGGACTCCGTGCCAGGATTCTTTCTGAGGCCCATTATTCTAGATATTCAACCCACCTTGCAGCAACAAAAATGTATCGGGACCTTCGACAAATCTATTGGTGGAATGACATGAAAAGGGATATTGCAGAGATGGTAGCCCAATGTCCCAATTGTCAGCAAGTTAAAGCAGAACATCAGAGACCTGGAGGCCTAGCTCAGTATATTGAGCTTCTGCTATGGAAATGGGACATGATAAATATGGACTTCATCACGGGTTTGCCTCGTACTCCACACAGGTATGATTCTATTTGGGTAATTATTGATAGGTTGACAAAATTTGCTCATTTCTTGCCAGTAAGAGCGACATATTCAGCGGAGGATTATGCTAAGCTTTACATTCAAGAGATTGTTCGCCTTCATGGAGTTCCATTATCTATTGTATCTGATCGAGGGGCTCAATTTACGGCTCATTTTCGGAAGTCTTTTCAGAAGGGTCTGGGCACTCAGATGAATCTCAGCACCGCTTTTCATCCACAAACTGATGGGCAAGCAGAACGTACCATCCAGACCATCGAGGATATGTTACGTTCTTGTCTGCTGGACTTTAAAGGAAGCTGGGATGACCATCTACCTCTTATTGAGTTTTCTTATAATAATAGCTTCCAATCTAGTATTCAAATGGCGCCTTATGAAGCACTATATGGGCGAAGATGTAGGTCGCCGATCGGTTGATTTGAGGTTAGGGAGGAAACATTGCTAGGCCCTAAATTAGTTCAGCAAGCAATGGACAAAGTGAGACTTATTAGAGACCGATTGCAAACTGCCTAGAGTCGACAAAAGTCTTATACAGATGTTCGACGACGAGACTTAGAATTTGATGTAGAAGATTGGGTTTTCTTGAAGGTATCACCCATGAAGGGAATCATGCGGTTTGGGAAGACAGGAAAGCTTAGTCCTAGATATGTTGGACTGTATAAGATTATTCAAAAGATTGGCAAGGTTGCATATGAGCTTGATTTGCCGTCAGAATTGGGGGCAGTCCATCCGGTGTTTCATATATCGATGTTGCGGAAGTGCATTGGAGATCCATCGCGTATTACCCACATTGAAAATGTCCACATTGATGAAAACTTGTCTTATGATGAGGTGCCAGTGGCTATTTTAGACCGACAAGTGAGAAAGCTTCGAAATAAAGAAGTGGCCTCCGTGAAAGTATTGTGGCGGAACAATAATATTGAGGAAATGACTTGGGAAGCAGAAGAGGAAATGAAGAAGAGGCACCCCCAGCTATTTACAAATTAAGGTGAGTCATATTTTAAAAATTGGCAGTCATCTTTCTACAGTAACTTAAGTTTTAAATGAGTTGGGGGCATACTTTATATGGATCGTCAGGAGATAGCTATACAAAGCTTATAATTAGAATTTTCTTTTTCTTTCAAAGTTGATTTATGGATTGGAGGAATAAAAGGTATATCCCCAAAAGTCACATTTCAAGAGTTAATAGTGCAACCAAGCCGTTGTTTAGATACATTCGCGGCTGAATGTTCTTAAGGGGGGGAGACTGTGAAACCCCGTGTTCCTCGTCTTCTATATATATATATATAGGGTGGTGTGTCATATAAGACATACATGAATTTGGATAGAACCTAAGGATAATAAGGCTGTCAATAAGTGGTACTTTCAAGGACCTAAAGTTTTAAGCCAAAGGAATACCCTAAATGCTCATTCGGGATTAAAGAAATGACCCAAGTGACACCTCGCCCTTTTCGGAAGGTTTAAATTAGGTTTCACTTTTCAGATGGATTTAAAATTTTATAATTTGCTAATAAGGGATTTCTTTAAGTTATTTTAATATCACAAAGGCCATACATTAAGTTTTGGAATCAAGAAAGTTGCAAGATTAAGGTTGGCCAAAGTTACCGTAAGTTTCTTTAAGAAATCCTTCTTAAATTTGGGTCAAATGTATCGGGTCATATCTCCCAAACTATAAGGAGTTAGAAGGTCCATGACCTATCAAATGGAAGATCTATGAGTCTAGTTTGCAACGCACAAACTGCGCATAAACCAACCTCAGAATAAAGAGTTATGACCGTTTTACCGAGACTGCCCGAGCTGGAAACCGGGTCATGGGTCGGGTCGGGTTGACCTGACTTAATGTCGGCTATTTTGAAACTTTAAAGCTCAAAATTAAGCCATTTTCGTCCCAAACCAGTGTGCAACTGAAGAGAAAGCTCCCAAGGGTTCTCTAAGTGATTTAGGTAAGTTTTTCGCGTTTTTACCGTTAAAATTCGTCTCCGTGCCTAGAAATGCGTGCCTTACGCTTTGGAATTGTTTCCCCCTCGTATTAGCTGTGTTTGGAGCTGTTTTAGGGCTGTAAAAAAAGTGGTGTTCTTGCTGGTATTGTTGGTTTGCAGCTGGTGTGTTTAGGTTATAATTGTGGAGCTCTTTTACGGTCATTTTTACGAAGTTTTACGGACATTTCCTCTCGTAAATGCTCCTTGCCGAATCTGGTCATTAATGCTTAATTTTTGACTGTTTATAGGTGTCTTTAAGCTGCGTATATATAATCGTTGCGAACCTTAGGACCTAGGGAACAATTTTCGTGAAGGAACTTTCGGCAATTGGACGTTCGTTGGAGAGGTATGTTAAGGCTAAGCTCCGTCCCTCCTTTTTAGCACGAAATCCGGGAAGTTTCCCAAAACGTCAAATGTGATATTTTACTATTCTGTTGCTAGAAAGACCTTCTGTGAAAGACATTGGGATTGCAGCTGAGTTATATTATTCATGGTATTAGGTTCAAATTCCATTCGTTTGCTTAAACTGGACATTCAAATTCTATATATCATTTTGTCAGTTTCCCGGCTACCTATTCACATGTCCAAGGTGTTTTTCTTATTGGTATAGGTCTATTAAAATAAATGTAGAATGCAAAGGGAATGTAGTATTCAAAATCAGTCCTTCTTCCATACAAAAATATAATTGAACAATTTAACCAATAACGCGATGGTTTCCAATATTCCCCAGTGAAATGCTCCCGTCTAAACTACTAAGGCGCTTGATTCTGTTTAAATACATTCTTTTACTAATTGACATGGGACCAAATATAATCATTATGTAAATCACCTTTATGAACATTTTCAAAGTTAAGGCTTCACTCTAAATGTTGGGTTAAATTCCCAAACTTGTTAAAAGGACAGGTATGATCCTATGAGCCAAGATTGGCTGAATGACAATGATTATGGTGTTATGAGAATAAGTGTACCAATGAGCCAAGATTGGCTAAGTTCTTGCTATGGCTTACTATGTGCATTCAACATTCATATCATATATTGCACGTTATGCATGGACTTCGAGCTATAATCGAAGGTATGGGGCCTATTTGCCCAACTATATATATGTATATGGTACAGATGGCCACAGGTTGGCAGATATGATGCCGGTTAGCTACCGGAAAGGACCACCAGTGCTAGCATTTGGTTGGGTATGTCATGCATTTGCATCTCTATATATATGTATTCACGACATACGATACTCGAGCATACCATGCATTTTTTTTATCACTAGGAGGTGGCTTATTGGCCATTAAGGCTACTTGAGTTTTAGTTACAGGCGGTATTTCTATTAACCTTTTTACTACAGTTATCCATGATTTTACTTCCTGCCTTACATACCAGTACATGTTTATTTGTACTGACGTCCCTTTGCCTGGGGACGCTGCATTTTATTTCGTGCGTGCAGGTTCAGGTAAGGACTCTGATTGACCCCTTCACTAGGAGCCCTGGTCAGCTGTGAGTTGGTAAGCTCCACCTCTTCCTGGAGCTTTCACAGGATACTTGCTTTTTGTTGTACAGCTTGGGATAGTCGGGGCCCTGTCCCGACAGTATTAATAGTTCTCTTAGAGGCTATTGTGGACATGTTATTGTGGGCTGGTCCTTTTGTGCCCTTTAGTCTCCGGTAATAAGATTGGCATGTATATATAGTGTGTGTCTGTACCTCTGTTGTGGCAGCCTTTTCGGCTAGCTAGTACTTTATTATTTTGGCTTACTTCTCTTAATGTACATAATTTGTTGTTGACCAGGTCATGACCTAAATGGTCCCGACTTAGTTTCTTGTTTTTCTAAACATTATGCTGCCCGATTTTCTTCTGGTCCAAAGGTTAGTTAACTAGTATGTTTAGTGGCTTACCCGGCCAATAACGGTATCGGGTGCCAGTCGCGCCTCCCCTCTTTTTGGGGCGTGACACAACTTCCTTGTTCCTTAGGTTTTTCACTTGCTGGTCTAGGATTTCAATCGATACCTTTTCATAACTCAAATCCTCTTCAGTGTTCACATCATGCAAAGGAACTATGGAACTTGGGTCACCTATGAATTTCCTCATCGACACATGGATGATCGGATGATTCAAATGCAACTAATTGGGTAGGTCCAACTCATATGCGATTTTCTCCTCTCTTTTCACCACCTTATAGGGCCCCACATACCTAGGGTTCAACTTTCCTTTCTTAACAAAACGAATCATACCTTTCATTGGAGATACCTAAGTAGACCCAATCATTAACTTGGAACTCAAGTTCCCTTCTTCTTACATCAGAGTAGGACTTTTGTGGACTTTAGACTGTTTGTAATTTTTCTCTTATGCTTTTAATTTTCTCCATAAAAATCATCACCAAGTCTTGTTTTATTGATGCCACCTCACCGACTTCGAACCACCTGATGGGCGATCTACACTGCCTACTATACAACACCTCCCCAATAATTGCATGAAAACTATTATTGTAGGCAAACTTGATAAGTGGTAAATGTTTATCCTGACTACCCTTAAACTCCAACACGCAAGGTCTCAACATGTCTTCCAACATCTAAATAGTTCTTTCAACTTGCCTATCTGTTTGGGGGTGAAAAGCAGTACTCAACTTTACCTAGTGCCAAGTTTCTTTAAAAGGAATTCCAAAAGTGAGAAGTGAATTGAATTCAATGATCCGATATGATGGACAATGGAATTCCATGCAACCTCAACAACCCTCAAATATACAAGAGGGCGTAGTCCTCGGCGCTGAATGTAGTCTTGACCGATAAGAAATAGGCCAACTTTGTCATGAGATCCATGATCACCCATATGGAGTCAAAATGCTTCTTGGTCTTTGGCAACCCAACTACAAAGTTCATGTTGATCTCTTCCCACTTCTAAGTTGGAATATCAATGTCTTATGCTAGGCCACCCGACCTTTCGTGTTCAACCTTGACTTGTTGGGAGTTTGCACACTCGAACACAAATTGAGCAATGTCCTTCTTCATTCCATTCCACCAATAAATCTCCCTTAAGTCTCTATACATCTTTGTAGTGCTAGGATGAATGGTGTATGAAGAGTTATGAGCTTCTTGCATGACCAACTATTTCAACTCAGTATCATTGGGCACACACAATCTCCCTTGATATCCGAGTACACCATCTCCCCCTTATATGGAAACTTCTATCTCTCTATCCTGTACTAAGATTTTCAACTCAATCAAGGTGGGATCAAGGTCTTGCTTAGCCTTAAGCTCATCAACCAAAGAAGATGTAGACCTATGAAGAACTATTGCACCACCATTTCCATAGTCACTTAATTTCATTCCTCGTCTAGCCAACCTATGAACATTGTTGGCTAACTCCCTTTTGCCATCATCTTCAAGATAAGGCACACTACCCATGAAAATTCTACTAAGGGAGTCCACTACCACGTCAGCCTTTCTACGGTGATAGTTAACACTTATCATAATATTTGAGTAGCTCTAACCACATCCATTGCCTCAAATTGAGATCCTTTTGGGTGAATACATGTTGGAGACTCTTATGGTCAGTGAAGACGTCCACATGAACCCCATACAAGTAATGTCAATAAATCTGTAAGGGAAACACCACCGCCGCAAGCTTAAGATCATGAGGTGGGTAATTCTTCTCATGCCCCTTCAATAGCCTTGAAGCATAAGCAATCTCTTTACCATTTTACATTAGCATACAACCTAACCCAATACTTGATCCATCACAATACACGACGAACCCATCACTCTCTTCTAGCAATGTCAATTTTATGGATGAAGTCAATTGATCCTTCAAAGTTTAGAAACTTCCCTCAAATTCATTTGTCCACACAAACTCAGCTTTCTTTTGAGGCAACTTGGTAAGTGGATATGAAATAGTGGAGAAGTCTTACACAAACCTTCAGTGACCGGCTAGGCCCAAGAAAGTCCTTATGTCGATAAGAGTCAATGGCCTTGACTGGTTTCTCACTGCTTCAGTCTTCTTAGGATCAACCTTTATGTCCTCACTAGATACAACATACCCAAGGAAGGCAACCCCATATAGCAAAAACTCACATTAGTCAAACTATGCACAAAGCTTCTGTTTCTTCAGGGTTTGAAATACTACCTTAGAGTGTTTCATATGCTCTTTCTAACCTCGGGAGCAGATGTGGATATCATCAATAAATACCACGACAAACATGTTGAGGTAGGGTTTGAAACATGAGGTCCATAAATATCACCGGTGCATTAGTGAGGCCAAACGACATCACCACAAACTCAAAGTGACTATACCTAGTTTGGAATACCTTCTTGGGGATGCCACTCTCTCTCACCCTCAATTGTTGATAACTGGATCTCAAGTCAACTTAAGAGAGAAGAGTAGCCCTTTGCAATTGATTAAACAAATCATCTATTCTCGGAAGGGGATACTTGTTCTTGATAGTGACCTTATTGAGTTGCCGATAGTCAACGCACATGCGGAGTGATCTATTCTTCTTCCTTACAAATAAAACTAGGGCACCCCATGGAAACTGACAAGGTCTAATGAAACCCTTCTTCAACAAGTCCCTTAATTTTTCTTTTAACTACTTCAAATCTATGGGGACCATTCTATTAGTAGGGATAGAGATTGGTTGAGTATCAAGTGTCTATACCAAAATCTATTCCTTTCAGGAGGACACCTGGCAACTCATCCAGAAAGATATCAGGAAACTCATTTACAATGGGAACCAACTTAAGAGAAGGAACTTTGGAAGAGTCATCTTTGACCCTCACTAGATGGTAGATGCACCCTTAGGAGATCATTTTTTGAGCCTTTAGGAAGGAAATGAACCAAACCCTTTATTAAGAGTTGCTACCCTCTCATTCAAGAATTGGCTCATTAGGGAACTGGAATTTAACCCTACGGGTTCTACAGTCAATGAAGAATAAGAAGCATGCAACCAATCAATCCCTAGAATCATATCGAAGTCTACCATGAAAAGCTCAAATAAGTCACATGGAATCACTTCATGCAAGATGGAAATGAAACAACTTCTATATACTCTTGGGGCTATGATGGACTCATTGACAGGGTTACTTTCCTCACAAAACTCATGGAGGACTTCGGGACATGCATAAAAGTTACAAGAAAGAAATGGGGTTACAAAAGATAAACTTGCTCCTAGATCTAAAAGTGAATATGCATCATAGTAAAAAACTCTTAACACACAGGTGACTGCGTCTGGAGCTTTTCGACCTCTTGGTGACCATGAAGAGCATAAAACAAGTTGCTTCTTTAGGCGCCTTGAACTTGACCCTTTTGCCTTGGGTCCTTGTGTCTCCACTTCTACAATCCTTAGCATAGTGGCTGAGCTTCCCACAAGTAAAGGAAGCATTGGACCCGGCTAGACATTCTCTTTTATGGGGTCTCCTGCATTTATGAAAATTTGGACTTTGGGGCATGAGAGCCACGCCTATGTCTTTCTAGGGAGGAAGAGTGTTGATGGATGCTTTTCCACTTTGATTTTGGCCACCTGGAAATTTGTGACCACCACCCCTTTGGTAAGAGTAACTCTCACCTTTAACTCGGGCCCTCTTAGACTCCCTTGCCCTCTCTCAAAGCTTCTCCTCTTCAATTTTCTCAGCACACGTCCTTAAGCGGGAAATGCCCATCTCCTTGACCAACACAGCCGTCTTGCATTGCTCATAAACTAACTCAGAGATGCTCAAAATAAACATGCTCATTTGAGCTCTCGGATCCGCGACCATAAACGGAGCATACTTTGAAAATTTGGTGAATTCGAGGTCATACGCCCTCACACTCATAATCCCTTACTTCATGTTGATAAACTGTTGAAACTTTGCATCCCTAAGCTCAATTGGGAAGAACCAGTCTAATAAATCACATTTGAATTCTTCACTACCAATAGGACCTGCTTTTTGCCCCCACTGGTCGACCTATTGTTCATACCAAATCTTGGTGACTCCTTTGCATTGGTAGGACACCAACTCGACTTTCTTTTCTGATGGAATGCCCATCACCGCAACTACCCAGTAAGCCTCCTCAATAAAGTCAATAGGGCCCTCATCCATCTTTGAGCCATGGAATTTCGATGGGTTCATCTACATGAAGTCACGTACTCTGTCAGACAGGGTAGCACTTGGGGAGGTATGGGTATCTCCTAGTTAGCGTAGTTGTCCAAGGCTTGGACAAATAGGGTAAATGCGGCTTGAAACTCCGCATGAGATACTCCATCGTCCTGTTGAAATGGAGGAACATGTTGTTCAGGAGTCCCGTGTTGATTGGGAGCTCTTTGTGGCGTAATGATATAAAAACAAGAATAGTACAATCATTAGTTAGCAGAAAATCTTATTCAACTCTAAGGCACGACATGAATAAGAAAGAAGAGAAGACTTTCCTAAACCATCTCATAGCCTCTCACACAAGATAGTGGCTTGCTTCACAACCTTGAATGAGACTCTATGCTATGGTAAATGCATTGACATCCGAGGAACATTTTAAAACATCATGCTCTAATACCAAACTTGTAATGACCCGACCTAGAGTCCTAGCTGTCGCATGATGAATGAGATACCCGAAGATACCTCACCCAAGCCATCTTAAGCATTCATAGGCATTTAATAAAATCAATGTGTAGAAAAATAAGAAAAAGGGACTATGGGTCATTTTATCAATGAAGAAACTTAAAAAGCAGCGGAAATAACTATAATAATTTTGTCCATAAGCATACCAACGACATCATTGATAGACGAGATTGGTAACAGTTGGTCTCCATCCAATAGAAAGAAATCCATAATAGTGCAACATAGAAAGTAGAAGCCTAAAAAGGCTACAAATACATCATCTCAAAATAAAAGTAAGATACATGATAGAAAGAAAAGTGGAAGAGTCCCGAACCAATGGCTCACCACAAACAATAAAGCTAGTCTTGGACACTGAATACTAGTCATGAGCAGGTGGAGGAGTGTCTGTCCCTACATGGTTAAATCATGCAGGCAAAATATGCTTTAGAACATTGGAATGTACTTAAGTATGTGAGATGAAATTCATGCATGAAGTTCTAATGCCATCATTCAAAATTATAACATATAAATATGTAAGAGATAAGAGATCATAAAGAGAGCTTAAGCATGCACAAGGAATATGACTCGATATGAACAAGAATTAATGCATGTGAAATAACATGTAATGAAAACATAACATAGAATCATGAGCTTGTGGGAGTAGACTTTAACCGACATTTAAGGCCATGTGAGCTACTACATTGAATCCAACATAACCCCCTACGTTGGCACGGGAAAATCGTGTCACGACCCAAGCCTAGGGTCTAGATGTGACATAGATAATGCGAAGCCCAAAGGAAACCCAAACAAGACTCTTAGCATATCATTTGCGCATCCTTATTTTGGGAAGCATGATTAAACAACAAGCAAGTAACAAATAATTCTAACGGAATCCAGACTTTGGAATCAAGGTTTGGGGATGTTATAAGGAAGAGGATTTGCATAAATCACATAACAAATAATGTCTAAGAGGTGGGTAAGTATGACTCACGCTATGGGGATATTTTACGGACTTGGGACTTTCATCTCATCATTAACATACAACAAGCATAGAAGGGAAAAAAGGACTAAGGGATGTCTTTCATAATTACACAAACATAGAAGGATTCAAGATCAATACATAAATATCTATGTCCAACAACACCTCTAGTATGAATGGAATAGGGGCCAAGACATCTCTCGGGCTCACCCTGAAAAGACAAAAATCTAAAATAGACATGTCTTAACAAAAGCGTGAAAGTAAAGTGGATATTGTCCCCGGAGTGGAGCACTTACCAATAGTAGTCTTCAAAGGATTTGTCTAGGCACGTGGAGGAGGATGAATAGGCGCTTGAGTCCTTACATGATTTAGATCATGTAGGCAAAAGAAGTATGCGTTAGTACTTGGAATGTACAAATTATGTGGGGTGCAATGAAACAACGACAAAATCCATAATTAACAAGATTCCTAATTATAATCAATGGATATAAGACCAATATGACATGTATAATCAACGCTTAAGCTAAAACATGCATGAAGATAGTAAAACTTGCATAACATAACATACATATATGGGAGGAGACCTTAACCGACATATAAGACTAAGCGAGCTACTATTTGGAATCTCGATGTATACCTCCACATTGGAAAAGGAGTGGTTTACTTGCCAAGGTAAACGAAACTTGGCCCCACATAATGCTTAACTTGACCTAGTTGGATCCACTGTTAAAACCCATTTAGGGAAAATATTATGAACCTATGGTGGTACATAGTTAAGAGACCAAGACTTTATATAAGGACCCGTAGGGTCGAGCCCCACCTTAAGTCTCTTTTGGTACTAAGTCTAGTCCCACGAAATGCTTGACATAATCATAAATTTAACCATAACTTGAATGGATTATAAAAACATGATAACATGGTAGGAGTAGCTCATTCATATTCTTGACCCCTACAAGTGAGCATATATCTTATAATAGAGGGTATAACATTTCATAAACTTGGACCCTTCTTGCGGGCATTGCATTACACATGAGGGTGGAGTTTGTAATATGCTTGACCCCTTCTAGTAAGCATTAGTTTATACATGAAGGTAAAACACTTATCATACTTGACCCTTTCACGTAGATAATATTCGTTCACAAAAGGGTGGAGTATAGTACAAAGGCTCAAAATCTCACTTACAAATCATTGGAACTTTTCATGAGTTCAATGCATGCTTAGGAGCCCATAATTTATCATATCATGCTTGTCTTGCAAAGCATGCAATAGTCTTTCATCAACATAAGAATCCTTGTCATGTAAATTTAGTCAAACATGGTGGGTATATGTACATATGCTTAAAATCATACAATTCAAGACTATAATAAATCATTCAATTCAACCCACCAACATTGTAGTAGAAACCCCAATTTGGGTGTCATAAAATCCATCTTAAAGTTTCACAATATTTCATAGTGTACATAGTTCACATCATACATAGCTTCAATATATATAAATCAACTCATAGAACAATTTGAATAGATATTCATGCTTAATTAATCAATACTTGAAGAATCCAAACTCAAATCATGTTTATAATGCATAATAAAGTTTACCTATAAAGTATTCAACATTAAAAATTATGAAATTTGATTTATGAAATTTGGTAAAGGAGAAGGATTGGATTTATGGGTGGAAGAATCCCCATGAATGAAGCCCATATACCTTTAACTTGAGACTTTCTTGAAGAAAATCTTGAGGAAGACTTAGGCTTCATTTGGGTCCTTGAAATCCAAAGCAAGTTGTTGAGATATCTTAAATTTAAATGACGGCATTGTGAGGAATTAGGAGGACTTTTGGGAGGGTTTTTGAGTGTTCTAGGGCTTGAAAATGGCTGAAGAGTAAGGTATTCCTGTATATATAGGCATTGTGTTACTATCCAATTGCCTTTAAGTGAAAGCAGGAAATGAAGGAACTTTTTGACCTAGAGCACGAAAAATTCCACGATGCGGACTTGTTATGGAGTTGTACATTTTCGCGCAAAGTTCAATTTTCCCCTGTTTTGGCATAGGAATGAGTTTAGGCTATTTTTGGAGTAGTGGGCAACAAGTCCGCAACGTGGACTGGTCGTACACTTTACTAGTTAAGCTTCGAATCACTGAAAAATTATTTTTCTCTATGGGTCATCTAGAAATTGAAGACCACACATTTTCTACATAATTTTTCCCTCTGAAAATGAATATGAAGTTGGATTTATGAAATCATGCACGAATTTTAAGATATGTAATAAATACACTATAGGATATTTTTTCAAGGCACGTGAGAGATGTTACAGACCACTTACCGGGTGGAACTCTATCAACTTTGCATGCATCATAATAACATAAATGGTCTACGTGGATCCACTAGCTTAGACTACAAAGGCTCCTATGATGGCACATAGTTAGGGACATTGAGGTTTAAATTTAATGGGTCATGCCTCAACTAACCAGATGAAACCCAACCTCAAGTCCACTCGATGCTAAGTCATCTCATGAAATTCTTTAAAATAAAACATACAAAAAATCATAAATAGCAATCATAGGAGTAGCTTGAACATTAGTAACCACCTAATGAGAATTGTCCTTTCATCTTGGGGACCTTTCTAAAACATCTTTTAGGGAAATTGTCAACATACTTATACCTTTGACAAATCATTACTTAAAACTTAATGCCCTAATTATCATCATATATCATAAAACTTTACTTGAAACTAGGTGAGCTAGGATTTTTAAATGGAAAAATCATAAATCGCATAAGTCATAAGAAAATTTCTCCTTTTAAGGAGCATAAAAAGGCCCAACCTTATCGACATCAAGCCTCATCATGGATTTATCATCAACAGTTCAAACAGGCGTATATGCTTAGAAAAATAGTTGTAGGATATCATAAGTAGCATTTAATTACATAATATCATGAAATCATCGTAAGTATGCATATTAACTTAAGGAACTTAAAGAAAAAGGTCAAAAACTTTAAAAGTAACTTTATGGGTGAAAGGATAGTCATAAATCAACTCACATACCTTGTGGAAATTTGGGAGAAACAAACTTTAAGCTTTGAAGAAGAAACCTTGGAACTATAGCCTTTTCCCTTGCTTGTACTTGAGAGCTTTTGCCTTAGATGATTTTAGGAATTGAAAAAATGAAGAAAAGAGTAGGTTCTTAGGACATAGTTTAGGAATAGGATTGATGAAAATCACTAATTTTCCCCTTATTAAAAGTACCAAATTCAACCTACAAAACCCCCCTTATTAGCCATAACTCAATCCATAAGCCGTAGGTATCTTTCATCTGGTAACACATCTAAAATTCTTGAAAACTAGCTTTGCTGGACCCAAAACTACGAACATTTGTTATGGGCCATAGAAACACCTATAGGCCATGATTTGACTCATAGAATCCTTCCACAGTAGGCCATATTTCTTACTTTTTTGGGTCTTATTTTACGAACCATCCTATGAGCCATATCCTGTTTCATGAGCCATCTGGTGACACATAGGTCACCTTTCAGCAAACTCCAAATTTCCTTCATGTTTGATAGTCTCAGTCACGACCCTACCTACGGGCCTCACTTGGTCTGTGGGTTACCCTACACTTGGAAACGTTTCCCTTTCCTGAAGTCTCATGTTTAAGGGTCAATCCTATGGGCCGTAAGTACACCTAGGGATTATAAGTTGCCCTCGTGAACCAGACTTCAGGTCATTTTCAAGACAACTTTCCTACACTCAAGGTTCCTAAATTGGGGGTCTTTACAATTACATATAAGACCATGCGAGCAATTACATGGAATCACGATGTTGGCTCTATATCAGAGAAAGAGTGATCTACTTACCAAAGGTAGACCATAATTTTTACGACTCAACCCAGGGCCTAGTTATCACACAACGAATGAGTTACCCGAAGACACCTCACTCGAGCCATTTTAAGCATCCTAAGTATTCATAGGCATTAAATTAAAACATTTTTTAGAATAAAATGGATAAATGTCTATAGGCTTTTTGTGACAAAGAAGCAAAATTAAAAAAACATGAATAACCAACACATTTTGTCCATAGAGCATACCGACTAAGACATCGATGGATGGAATCGATAACAGTTCAATTTTCATCAAATAGAAAGACTCCATAATAGAACAACATAGAATGTAAAAGCCTCAAAGGGCCGACATATACATCACCTCAAAATAAAATATAAGCTAGAAAGAAAAATGGTAGCGTCCCGAACTAAGGGCTTACCACAAATAAAAGTGCTAGTCTTGATGCCAAATACTAGACACGAGCCGATGGAGGAGTATCTATCCCTACATGATTAAATCATTAAAGAAAAATATGCATTAGTACATTGGAATGTTCTAAGTATGTGAGATTGAATGCAAGCGTGAAATTGTAATGCCATCATTTAATAGTAAAAATGTATCAGTATACATGAGGTAGTAAAATACATAAAAATGAGCTTAAGCATACACACGGAATATCGCTCAATATGAATGATAGTCAATGCATGATAAATCACATTTGATGGAATCATATCATAGGATCATAAAATTGTGGGAGAAGACCTTAACTGATACTTAAGACCATGTGAGCTACTATATAGAATCCAACATAACCTCCTACATTCGCACGAGGAGACCACTTGCAAGGTTGAACTCCATCACTTTGCATGCATCTTTAATAGCATAAACAGGCAACGTGGATCCACGAGCCTAGCCTACAAGGGCTCCTATGGTGGCACATAGTTAGTGCATCAAAGGATTGCTACTAAGGTTCCCTTACCGAACTCCACCACAATGTCACATTCGGTGCTAAGTCATCCCATGAAAATCTTTTGAACATATCTTAGTCGAAGTATGACACTTAGAATCATAAGTAGCTATCATAGGAGTAGCTCAAAGTTAGGAACCACCAAGTGAGAATTGTCTTTTCATCTTGGGGACCTTTCTTAAACATCTTTTAGGACAATTGTCAACATGCTATCTTTGAAAAATCATAACTTTAAAACTCATCTTTAATGCCCTAATAATCATCATAAATCATGCAAAGTCTTACTTTAAAACTAGGTGGGCTAGGATTTTAAGTGACAATCATTAATCACATAAATCATGAGAATATACTCTTTTAGGGACAATAAAAACCGCCCACACTTCATCATTATCAAAACTCATCATTGGGGTTATTATCAATAACTTAAATACATGCATATACTTAATAAAATATCATAAGACATCATTGAGATCATTTAATAACATAGCATAACATAAAATCATCATAAGCATGCATATTAACTTGAAGGAACTTAAAGGAAAGGTAAGTAAAATACTTTATGAAAGACTTTATATGTGAAAGGATACCCAAAAATAAAACTCACATACCTTGGGAGACTTGGGAAGAGTAAACTTGAAGCCTTTTGGGATGATACTTGAAAACCCTAGTTTGCCTTGACCTTCTTAGAGAGAGCTCTTGCCTTAGGAAATTTTAGGAATTGGAAGAGTGAAGAAATGGAGTTCCTTAGGTTTGGAGACCTGATTTAAGGTCCTAAAGTTCACCAAAATGACAAAGTTTTGGAATACGAGTTACAAAAATGACAAAATTACCCTTCATTGAAACTGCTAGATGAAGTCTATGAAACCCCGATGACGGGCCGTGGTTTGAACCATGAACCATAAGTCCAGTCCGTCCTGTTAACTTTTCCAGAAATCCCGAAACTAATTTTCTGAACTCAAAACCATGAAACCATCTTACAGATCATTATTTGATCTACGACTAGTGTTGGACTCGTAGTGTTCTTCCACACTTAGCCATTTTCCTCATTTTCTTGGACCCCATCCACGAAGGGATACTATGGACCATGCATTGTTCTGCGGGCCATGCTATTAACTTATAGGTCACTTTCCATTCAACTCCAAATTTCCTTTATGTTAAAGCCCCCATCTGTGAATCCATCTACGATCTGTCATCGTTTCTACAGTCCATCAATGGGGGTGTGGGTTACCCCATACTTGGAAAAAGTTTCCCTTTCCTGAATTCCATATTTAAGGACAAAAGTTAGGGCCGTAAGTCACCTTTATACAATGACTCCAGGTCATTTTCTATCAAACTTTTTCTACAGTCTTAGGCTCACAAACTAGGGGTAGTATCTCCCCCTTAGGAACATTCATCTCTGAATGTATTTAAAGGCAGTCTCAAAGGAGTAAACCATCATCTAATAACCAAACATGCATGCAAAATGCAACTTAAACATCATTTTATAAAATTTTCAAACTCTACTTTTAGAACATGTCTCAAAATAGTCCATGAACATAGAAATAAGTACATGCATCATGTAAAACTAAAATGCAAGGAATTAAAGGTTTTAGGAAGGATTTCTTAATACCTTAGGCTTGAGTAGAGTGGAATAGATATAGATAACACTTCATCATATCCGTTTTCGCTTCCTATTTAGCACCCTCAACTTGTTCATTCCTCCAAAGCACTTTGATGGATGCAACTTTTTTGTTCCTTAGCTTTTTCACTTGTCGGTCTAGGATTTCAAATGGTACCTCTTTGTTAGAGTTAGAATAGGAGTAGGATTACACAATCCTAGTTGTATTTGGAATTAGATTGTAGTGTCTATAAATAGGGTCTTTGTGTAACAATGTAAATACACAATTCAATAATATATTTTTCCCTATTTCTCACATGGTATCAGAGCATCGGTGAGAAAATTTCCGGGATAAATTTCCGGTATGGGTCACTGATTTGTGTCGGTATATTTTTTGTCAGTGTTGTGTGAAAATCAACAACACCACCGTGTCAGTAACCCTCCGGCGACCACAGCAAGGTCTGACCCACCGGAAAAGGACCCCTCACGCGCCCTCACGCGCCACCTGAAGCTGCAGCTTTCCGGCGAGATCCAGCCACGCGCCGGCGCGTGTGGCTTGCTCCGACCACTTTCCGGCACCAATTTTTTTTCCAGCTGGGTCGCCTCTCCATTCCGAGGCTGCCCATGCAATTTTGTTTGATTCCGACCTCTGAAATTAGGGTTCCGGCGACTTTTGACCTTTTCCGGCAACTTTTTCACTGTTCCGGCCTTTTTTTTTCACTTTTCTTTGTCTCAGTGAGGTCGCCTCAGCATTCTGAGGCAGACCCATCTCCTCTTTTTTTATTTAAACAGTTTTTTCTTTTTTTTTCCCAAAGGATGTCTTTTGGGGTTGATATGTTTGGGTCCAAAAGTACAGGAATAGGAAGTTCTCATCCTATAATCACTTCAGAACCATTAATGGGTAGTTCCAACTACTTAGCATGGGCTTCCTCAGTTGAATTATGGTGCAAAGGTCAAGGTGTTTACGATCACTTAACCACCAATGCTTCTGTGGTGGATGCAAAGCAAAAGGCCACTGAGGAATCTTCCACAGCCAAAGCACAATGGGTGAGGGTTGATGCTCAATTGTGTAGTCTCCTATGGCGTTCTATTGATTCCAAGTTGATGCCCTTATTTCGCCCATTCCAGACATGTTATTCAGTTTGGGAAAAGGCCCGTGCTTTATATACTAATGACATATCTCGATTTTATGATGTGGTGTCTCGAATGACCACCTTAAAGAAACGTGAATCTGATATGTCTACATACTTGGGACAAGTGCAAGCAGTCATGGAGGAATTTGAAACGTTGATGCCAGTCACAGCGAACGTCACAACACAACAAGAGCACAGACAAACATTGTTTTTAGTTCTTACACTTGCTGGACTTCCTGCTGATCATGATTCTGTGCGTGACCAGATCTTAGCTAGTCCTACCATTCCTACAATGGATGAATTGTTCTCTCGTTTACTTCGTCTTGCTGCGCCGCCCAACCATAAAGTAGTTTCATCACCCACCATTGATTCATCTATTCTTGCATCTCAAACTATTGATAAACAGAGTTCTACTATGGAAAACCGACGGGGAGGAGGCCGTTCTGGAAGATCTCGCTCTAAATGTAGTTATTGTCACAAGTCTGGACACACTCGTGACATATGTTATACTTTGCATGGCCCACCCCCCAGTTATGATCCTATTGTTATAAAGGAATATAATGAATCCCTTCGAAATCGAGCAAATAAGCAACTTGTTGCTCCTCCTACTGTTTCCGTTGCTCCACCTGACCGATCATCTAATAATGCTCATATTGCTCAGGCTGAATATGATGAGTTCCTTCAGTATCGAGCACGTCAGCAATCACAGGCAGCATCAACTTCTCAACCTGTTGTTCCTGTTGCGGGTAATCCTTTTGCTTGTGTTTCACAGTCTAGTCCTCTTGGACCATGGGTTATGGACTCAGGCGCTTCTGATCATATTTCTGGTAACAAAACACTTTTGTCTGATATTGTTTATTCACAATCCCTTCCTGCTATTACTTTGGCCAATGGGATCCAGACCAAACCTAAAGGGGTTGGAAAAGCCCAACCTTTACCTTCTGTCCCCTTAGATTCTGTTCTTTATGTTCCTGGTTCTCCTTTTAATTTGGCATCTGTTAGTCGTTTGACGCGGGACTTACATTGTGGCATTTATTTTTTTGATGATTTTTTCCTTATGCAGGACCGCAGTACGGGACAGATGATTGGCACAGGACATGAATCACAAGGCCTTTACTATCTCACCTCTTCCAATTCCTTCACAGCATGTTCCGTCACAGATACTCCAGACCTAATTCACAAACGTTTGGGGCATCCTAGTCTATCCAAATTGCAAAGGATGGTGCCTAGTTTATCTAGTTTATCCTCATTAGATTGTGAGTCGTGTCAACTTGGGAAACACACTCGTGCTACATTTTCACGTCGTACCGAGGGTCATTCTGAGTCTGTTTTTTCTTTAGTTCATTATGATATTTGGGGTCCTAGTCGTGTTAGTTCAACCTTAGGATTTCGTTATTTTGTTAGTTTCATTGATGACTATTCAAGATGTACTTGGGTTTTCTTAATGAAAGATCGTTCCGAGTTATTTTCTATATTTAAAAGTTTTTTTGCTGAAATACAAAACCAGTTTGGTGTTTCTATTCGTACTCTTCGTAGTGATAATGCATTAGAATACATGTCCTCCCAATTTCAGGAGTTTGTGACTCACCACGGAATTATTCACCAGACATCTTGTCCATACACTCCTCAGCAGAATGGTGTAGCAGAACGAAAGAATAGGCATCTTATTGAAACTGCTCGCACTCTTCTCATTGAGTCCCATGTTCCGCTGCGTTTTTGGGGCGATGCTGTTCTTGCCTCTTGTTATTTAATTAATAGAATGCCCTCATCTTCTATTCAGAATCAGGTTCCACATTCCATATTGTTCCCTTTGTCACACCTCCATCCTATACCTCCTCGTGTCTTCGGGAGTACATGCTTTGTTCATAACTTAGCTCCAGGGAAAGATAAATTAGCCCCTCGTGCTCTCAAATGTGTCTTTCTTGGTTACTCTCGTGTTCAAAAAGGGTATCGTTGTTATTCCCCTGACCTTAATCGATATCTTATGTCAGCTGATGTCACATTCTTTGAATCTCAACCTTACTATACATCATCTGATGGTCCTGATCTCTCTGAGGTCTTACCTCTACCTCAGGTCCTACCTGTACCGAATTTTGAGGAAACTCCAATAATCGTGCCACCTCTAACAAAACCCACCACACCTCCACCTCTCTTGACTTATCATCGTCGTCCACGCCTAGCACCGGTTCTAAATGATTCATGTCATGCGCCAGACCCTGCACCTACTGCGGCCTTGCCTACTCCTAGCCACCCGAGTGCACTTAAAACAGGTATACGGTCCACTCGCAATGCTAACCCACATTATACTTTCTTGAGTTGTCATCGTCTCACATCATCCTATCATGCTTTTGTATCGTCTTTGTCCTCTATTTCCATTCCTAAGACTACACGTGAAGCACTTTCTCATTCGGGATGGAGGCAGGCTATGGTTGATGAGATGTCTGCTTTACATACGAGTGGTACTTGGGAACTTGTCCCCCTTCCTGCAGGTAAATCCACTGTTGGTTGCCGTTGGGTTTATGCAGTGAAAGTTGGTCCGGATGGTCAGGTTGATCGACTTAAGGCTCGCCTTGTTGCCAAAGGATACACTCAGATATTTGGGCTCGATTTCAGTGATACGTTTGCTCCTGTGGCTAAAATGGCATCTGTCCGTATTCTTCTATCTATGGCTGCCATTCGTCATTGGCCTCTTCATCAGTTGGACGTTAAGAATGCTTTTTTACATGGTGATCTTGCGGAAGAAGTCTATATGGAGCAACCACCAGGTTTTGTTGCTCAGGGGGAGTCTAGTAGACTTGTATGCCGATTGCGCAAGTCACTCTATGGTCTGAAACAGTCTCCTCGAGCCTGGTTTGGCAAGTTCAGCACAGTAATTCAGGGGTTTGGCATGACTCGTAGTGAAGCTGACCATTCTGTATTTTATCGGCATTCTGCAGCAAATTTATGTATTTATTTGGTTGTTTATGTCAATGATATTGTTATCACTGGCAATGATGAAGATGGTATTACTAGTTTGAAGCAACATCTCTTTAAGCATTTCCAAACTAAAGACCTTGGGAGGTTAAAGTATTTTCTAGGTATCGAGGTTGCTCAGTCTGGATCAGGTATTGTTATTTGTCAACGCAAATATGCTTTAGACATTCTTGAGGAGACAGGGATGATGGGATGTAGACCCATTGACACTCCTATGGATCCGAATGTAAAACTGCTTCCAGGACAGGGGGAGCCACTCAGTAATCCTGAAAGGTATAGACGACTAGTGGGAAAGTTAAATTATCTCACAATGACTAGACCTGACATTTCGTTCCCTGTGAGTGTTGTAAGTCAATTTATGACTTCCCCTTGTGATAGTCATTGGGATGCAGTTGTTCGTATTCTGCGATATATAAAGTCAGCGCCTGGGAAAGGACTACTCTTCGAAGATCGAGGACATGAGCATATCACGGGATATACAGATGCTGATTGGGCAGGATCACCCTCTGATAGACGGTCTACATCCGGATATTGTGTATTAGTAGGAGGTAATTTGGTGTCGTGGAAGAGCAAGAAACAGAGTGTGGTTGCTCGGTCGAGTGCAGAGGCAGAATATCGAGCAATGGCTACAGCAACTTGCGAGCTTATCTGGGTCAAACAGTTGTTGAGGGAGCTAAAGTTTGGAGAGGTTGATCAGATGGAACTTGTGTGTGATAATCAAGCGGCCCTTCATATTGCGTCAAATCCAGTGTTTCATGAACGGACCAAACACATTGAGATTGATTGTCACTTTGTCAGAGAAAAAATACTCTCAAAAGACATTGTTACAAAGTTTGTGAAGTCAAGTGATCAGCTTGCAGATGTCTTCACCAAGTCCCTCACTAGTCCTCGTATTAATTATATCTGTAACAAGCTAGGTGCTTATGATTTGTATGCACCAGCTTGAGGGGGAGTGTTAGAGTTAGAATAGGAGTAGGATTACACAATCCTAGTTGTATTTGGAATTAGATTGTAGTGTCTATAAATAGGGTCTTTGTGTAACAATGTAAATACACAATTCAATAATATATTTTTCCCTATTTCTCACACTCTTCATAACTCAAATACTCTTCAATATTCACATTACGCAAAGGAACTATAGAGTTTTGATCATCTATGAACTTCCTCAATATTAACACATGAAATTTTGGATGGATCAAATGCATCTCGTTAGATAGATCTACCTCATATGCCACCTTTCCCACTCTTCTCACCACCTTGTAAGGCTCTATATACCTAGATCTTAACTTCTCATTCTTACTGAACCAGATGAAACCTTTCATAGGAGACTTCTTCAAATAGACCCAATCACCATCATGGAACTCAAGGCCCCTTCTCCTAATATCGAAGTAGGAATTTTGTCGACTTTGGGCCATTTGCAACTTTTCCCTTTATGCTTTTAAGTTTATCCATAGAATTTATAACTAAGTTCAATCCTTCAATGATACCTCTATCACTTCAAACCACCCAATGGGCAATCTACATCTTCTAACATACAACTCCTCAAACAACGCCATCCCAGTTCTTGCATGGAAACTATTATTGTATGCAAACTCGATAAGTGAAAAATGTTAGGTCATGGAAACTATTATTGTATGCAAACTCGATAAGTGAAAAATGTTCATCCTAACTTCTCTTAGACTCCAACACAAAAGGTCTCAACATATTTTCCAAAGTGTGAATGGTTCTCTCGACTTGTTTGTTAGTTTGGGGCTGAAAAACGGTACTCAACTTCACCTTAGTACCAAGGCCCCTTTGGAAAGGTCTCCAAAAATGAAAGGTAAATCGGACACCATGATCCGATATGATGGACAATAGAATCCCATGCAACCTCACTAATTCTTGGATATACAGATGAACATAATCTTTGGCAATAAATGTATTCTTGACCAGTAAGAAGTGAGGCGTCTTTGTCATACGGTCAACTATCATCCATATGGAGTCAAAATACTTTTTGGTCTTTGGAAATCCCATTACAAAATCCATATTGATTTCTTCCCACTTCTAAGTAGGAATATCAATGTCTTGGGATAGGCCACCTAGCCTTTGATGACCCAAATTAACTTGTTGGAGATTGCCACATTCAGACACAAATTAGGCAATATCCTTTTTCGATCTATTCCACAAATAGTTCTTTCTCAAATCTCTATAAATCTTTGTGGTGCCAGGATGAATGGAACATGAAGAGTTATGAGCTTAAAGCAAAAATCAACTTGTTTAGCTCACTATCATTGGGTACGCACAACCTCCCTTGATATCGGAGTACACCATCTTCCCCTTGTGAGAAAACTTCTATCTTTCTTTCCTTCACTAAGGCTTTCAACTCAACTAAGGCAGGATCAAGTTCATTCTTAGTCATAACCTCCTCAATCAAAGAAGCTTCGGACCGGTGAAACACCATTTCCCTATTATTTCTGGACTCATTCAACATTACCCCTAATCTAGCCAACCTATGAATATCTTTTGCCAACTCCTTTTTTCCATCATCTTCAATGTGAGACAAACTACCCATGGAAACTCTACTAAGAGAATTGTCTTCCACGTTGGCCTTTCGAAAGTGATACTTTACTCTCATGTCATAATCTTTGAGTAGCTCTAACCACCTTCATTGCCTCAAATTCAGACTCTTTTGGGTGAACACATATTGGAGGATCTCATTGTCGGTGAAGACATCTACATGAGCCCCATATAAGTAATGTCGCCAAATCTTCAAGGCAAACACCACTGCCGCAAGCTCAAGATCATGGGTTGAGTAAGTTTTTTCATGCATTTTCAATTGTCTCGAAGCATATGAAATCACCTTACCATGTTGCATTAGTACACATCCCAACCTAATCCTTGATGCATCACAATACACAACGAACCCATCATTTCCGTTCAAAAATTTCAAAGGTGGGGTTGAAGTTGGTGGATCCTTCAAAGTTTGGAAGCTTTTCTCACACTTGTCCACATAACCTTTGCTTTCTTTTGAGTCAACATGGTGAGTGGGGATGAAATGGAAGAGAAATCTAGCACAAACCTTCTATAATATCCGGCCTAGGCCCAAGAAACTCCTTATATCGGTAGGAGTCAATGACCTTGGCCAATTTCTCACTTCTTTGGTCTTCTTAGGATCCACCTTAATGCCATCATGTGATACCACATTCCCAAGGAAGTCAACCTAATCTAGCCAAACCTCACATTTATCAAACTTTGCGTAAAGCCTTTGCTCCTTTAGGGTTCGCAATATGCTCCATATTCTCTTCCTTATTTTGGAAGTAGATAAGGATGTCATCAATAAACACCACTACGAACATGTCGAGGTAGGGCTTGAATACCCTATTTATGAGGTTAATAAATATGGTTGGAGCATTAGTGAGATTGAATGACATCACTACAAACTCGAAGTGAAGGAATGTCACTTTCCCTCACCCTCAGTTGGTGATACCCAGATCTTGAGTCAACCTTGGAGAAGTATGTATCCCCTTTCAACTGGTCGAACAAGTGATCTATTCTTGGGAGCAGATACTTGTTCTTGATTGTGGCCTTATTAAGTAGTCGGTAGTCTATACACATATGGAGTGGCCCATTTTTCTTCCGAACAAGTAACATCGGAGTACCCCAAGGAGACCGACTAGGTCTAATTAAACCCATCTCCAACAAATCCTTCCATTGCTCCTTTAGCTCCTTCAACTCCACATGAGCTATTCAATATGGAGGGATCGAGATGGGTTGAATATCAGGTAGGATATCCATGCCAAAGTCTATTTCCCTTTCGGGAGGAACATCCAGTAACTTATTCGAAAAGACAATGGGAAAATCATTCACAATGGAGACTGACTCGAGAGAAGGAACTTTAGAGGTGACATCTTTGACTCTTACTAGATGATAGATGAATATTTTTTAGATCATTTCATGAGCATTCAAGAAAGAAATAAAGCCCCCTTCATGAAGAGTTACTACCCTCCCACTCAAGAATTGACTCATTTGGAAATCGAAACTTGACCCTATGAGTTCAACAGTCAATGGAAGCATAAGATGCATGCAATCAATCCATTCTAAGGATCACATTGAAATTGATCATGGAAAGCTCAACTAGGTCACAAGAGACCATTTTATGCAAAACTGGAGACAGGACAATTCCAATAAACTCTTCGAGAAAAATGGACTCTCCTATGAGGTTACTCACTTCATAGGGCTCATGGGGGACTTAGGGACATGCATGAAATTTAGTATCAAAAAATGGAGTCACAAATGAAAAACTAGTTCCTGGATCTAAAATTTCATATGCATCATAATTTAAAAACTCTTAACATACCAGTGACAATGTCACGACCCAAGCCTAGGGCCTAGATATGACACGGAGAATGAAAAACCCAAACAAGCCTCTTAAGCATATCATTTGCACATCCTTGGTTACGGAAGCATAATTAAACAACAAATAAGTAACAAATAATTCTAAAGGGAAGCGGGACTTCGGCCTCATGCAGTGAGGATGTTATAGGGAAGAGGATTTGCATGAATCACATAACAAATACAGTCTAAGGGGTGGGTAAGTATAACTCATGCTATGAGGGCAACATGTGACTTTGGGCTTCCATCACATCATAAATATATATCAACACATAAAAGGGCATAAGAGCTAAGGGAAATTTTTTGTAATCACAAAAACATAGTGGAGTCAAAATCATAACATACATAGCCGTATATCCAATGAAACCTCTAACATGAGTAGAACGGGGTCCAAGACATCTCCCTGGATCACACTCAAAAGATAAATATCCATAAGTAAATAAGTCTTAACAAAGAATGAAAGAAAAGTGGATGTTGTCCCCAAAATAGAGGACTCACCAATAACAATCTTCAAACAAGCCGTCTAGCCACAAGGAGAAGGATGAATAGGAGATCTGGTCCCTACATGGTCAAATCATGTAGACAAAAAGTATGCGTCAGTACTTGATATGTACTAAGTATGCGGCGTGCAATGAAACAAAGGACATAAGCCATAATAATCAAGATGCATAATCATGGCTAATAAACATAAGCTCAATATGACCATTTAGGGAGAACTTGTCCTAGTTGGATCCACTAGTAATGACCATTTAGGGAAATAATATAAACCTATGGTGGTATATAGTTAAGAGACCAAAACTTTATATAAGGATACCTTGGGTTGAGCCCCCACCATTAGCCTCTTTTGGTGCTATGTCTAATCCCATAGAATACTTGACATAATCATAAATTTAATCATAACTTGAATGATTTGTAAAAACATAATAACACGACATGAGTAGCTCTTTCAAATACTTGACCCCTACATGTGGGCATATACCTTATGCTAGAGGGTGAAAATATTTTATGAACTTAACCCCTATTTTACATGAGGGTAGATATTGTAATATGCTTGACCCTTCTAATGAGCTTTAGTTTGTAAATGAGGGTCAAATAGTTATCATGCTTGACTCCTATATGTAGACATTATTCACTCACAAGAGGGTCGAATATAGTATAAGGGCTCAATATTTTACTTACAAATAATAGGAACTTTTTATGAGTTTAATACATGCTTAGGAGCCCATAATTTATCATAAAATACTTGTCTTGCAAAACATGCAATAGTGTTTCATCAACATAAGAATCCTTGTCATTTAAATTTAGCAAAACATGGTGGGTATATGTACATATGCTTAAAATCATGTAATTTAAGAATATAATACAAGAGAGGAGTAAAATCAATTCATTTTAAAGTCATTCAAATCCACCCACCAACATTGTAGTAGAAACCTCAATTTGGGTGTCATGAAATCCATCTTAAAAGTTCACAATCTTTCATAGTTTTCGTAGTTCATATCATGCATAGCTTCAATACATATAAATCAACTCATGGAATAAGATTTCAATAGATGTTCATGATTAATCAATCACCACTTGATAAAATCAAACATAATTCATATTCATAATGCATAATAGGAAGTACCCATGAAGAATATAACCTTGAAATCATGAAATTTCATAAAAAGAGAGAGTTGGGATCCATAGGTGAAAGGACCCATGGATAAAGACCCACATACCTTAAACTTAGAGTTTCTTGAAAAAAATCTTGAGGAAGACTAGGGGCTTCAATTGGGTTCTTAAAATCCAAAGCAAGTTCTTGAGATTTTTGAATTTTGATGAGGGAATAGTGAGGACTTAGGAGGACTTTTGGGAGGATTTTTGAGTGTACTAGGGCTTGAAAATGGTTGTAGAGTAAGGTATTCCCTCATATATAGGCATTGGGTTATTACCCAATTTCCCTTAAGTGAAAACAGAAAATTAAGGAACCTGTTGAACTAGTCCACGACGCAGACTTACAGCGGACTAGTACATTTTTGCGTGTAGTTTAATTTTTTCCATGTTTTTGCCTAGGAATGGGTTTTGGCCATTTTTTCGCTAGTATGCGACAAGTCCGCTATGCAGAATAGCCGCATACCCTTTCTGGGTCAGCCCACCATAGCAAAAAACTATTCTTCGTTACGGGTTATCTAAAAATCGAAGACCATCCCTTTCCTTCATTATTTTGCCCTTGAAAAAGAATATTAAGTCGGATTTGAAAAATCATGCATGGATTTTGAGATATTCAAGAAATGCACTACAGGGCATTTATCCAAGGCGTGTGAGAGGTGTTACATTAATGTAAAGGAAATATACGTAAGTGGAGTGATTAGAAAACTTTCGGCCCATTATAAATGCAATACATGCACTTAAACATTATTTTCAAAAATTTCAAACATATACATCAAAATTACCAAAACTTGTTACCATGAACATGTATGCACTTGAAATTATAGATTGGATTGAATTTGTTACCTTAGGCTTGAATAGAGTGAAAGCACTACGAATATCGCTTCTTCATATCCGCTTTGGCTTCCCAAGTGGTACTTTCGACTTGTTGATGTCTCCAAAGGACTTTGATGGATGCCACATCTTTGTTTCTTAACCTCCTCACTTGCCTATCTAATATTTCCACCGGGAGCTCCTCACAGGTCAATTTATCTTCTACAAGACCCAAAACTTCCAAAGACAATAAAGAACTTGGGTCACCTATACACTTTTTCAACATAGATACATGGAAGACCGGATGAACCATACTCATCTCCATTGGCAACTCCAATTCACAAGAAACCTATCCAATTCTCCGTAGGATTAAATAAGGCCCTAGATACCTTGGGCTTAATCTTCCCTTCTTGCAAAACTGAGCGACACCCTTTAAGGGTGAGATCTTGAAATACCAATCATCTACACCAAACTCAAGATTTCTTCTCCTCACATTGGAGTAGGACTTTTGCCTATTTTGATCTATTCTCAACCTTTCCCCTTATAAGACTCACCTCTCCATGGCATCCATAACCATTTTCGGTCCAACTAAAGCCATCTCATCAACCTCACCAAGATACCTCCCTAAAACTTCTATATATCTTTGTAAAATCGGGATGAATAGAATAGGATTAATTATGCACCTCTTTTAAGATCAAGTACCCCAACCCAATCAACTTCAGAAATACACAACCTACCTTGATATCTAAGGATACCTCCCCCTTGGGAGAAAACTTCCACCTTGCTATCCTTCACCAATGTCTTTAATTCTAACAAAGAGGGATCAAGGTCTAGGTTGATTTCTTACCACTTTCATTTTAACCAAACTCACGTTTATCAAACTTAGCAAACAAACTTCCTTTCCTCAAGGTTTGTATTGCTACCCTCAAAAGTTACACATGCTTTCCTCACTCTGGGAGTAAATCAAAATATCATCTGTGAACACCACCACGAACATGCTAAGGTAGGGTTTAAAGACCCTATTCATGAGATCTATAAATACTGCCGGTGCATTAGTTAAGCCAAATGACATTACTACAAATTCAAAATGCCCATTTCTAGTTTGAAAAGTCATCTTAGGAATATCACACTCCTCGCCCTTGTTTGATGGTGTCGCCAAAGATCAATCTTAGAAAAATGACTAGACCCTTATAGTTGATCAAATAGGTCCTTTATTATTGACAAGGGATACTTGTTCTTTATAGTGACCTTTTTGAGTTGCCGGTAGTCGATGCATATTCTAAGTGAGCGATCTTTCTTTGTTACAAATAACATCGGTGCACCCCAAGGTGACTAACTAGGCCTTATAAAACCCTTCCCTAATAAATCCCTCAATTGGTCCTTCAACTCCTTAACTCTGTCGGGGCCATACAGTAAAAGGAATGAAAATAGGTCATGTATCGGGGAGAAGGTCCAAACCAAAACCTATTTCCCTTTCATGTGAAACACCGAGAAGCTCATCGGTGAAGACATCAAGAAACTCATTGACCACCAGAACCGACTAGATAGGAGGGACTTTAGCTCAATATCCCTAACCCTCACAAGACGGTATGTACAACCCTTGGAAATCGACTTTTGGGACTTAAGACAAGAAATGAACCTACCCTTAACCACCGAATTATGAGCTTCCCACTAAAAGACGGGATCATTAGGAATTTGGAACCTAACCTTATGAGTTCTATAATAAGGGGAAGTATGATATATATGTAACTAATCCATCCCAAGAATAATATCAAAATCTACCATGATAAGCACAACAAAATAACAAGGCAAGACTTTATGCAATATAGACACAAGACATACCCTATAGACTTTTCTAGCAATAGTGGACTCACTAACGAGGGTAGACACCTCAAAGGGTTCACCCAACGATTTGGGATACACCTCAAGCCTATTGCAAACAAATGGAGTAATAAAATAGGAAGTGGAACCCAGATCCAATAAATCATAGACATCATAATCATAAAATCTTTAACGTACCAGTAACAACATTGAGGGCCACATCCACCTTTTGCCTCTCTTGAAGATCATAGAATCGGTTTCCACATGAACATTCTCTTAGTGTTTGGGCACCTTCTTGCACTTTCCCTCTCGGAACCACTTGACCATAAGGACACCCTTCCTCACCTCTTGTAACAACATAAGAACACTCGAAAATTTGGTGTCCCATTTTCCATAATCAAAATAACCACCTGATCTTCTCTGGCAAATACTACTATGGTTCTTCCCATCTCTGGCAAATACTACTATGGTTCTTCCCATACCTTTGACACTTAGGAAAATTAGCACCACCACTCTTGGCACCGCCTTGTGCCTTTTTAGTTCCATGAGCACCATGTCCTTGAGGATGACCATCTTTACCTCTAATTTGAGCATGTGGACAATCAACAATCTTGTGGCCCATCTTGCCATACAAAAATATGTACTCGTGTTTCTCAAAAATGTGCCGACATGATTCCTTCTATATTTTGGGCACCTAGGAGGATTTGGTGCATCATTACCACCGAGTGTAGCATATCAAAGTCTACCTTCAAATCAAACCCTTTTTCTCCTTTCCTCGAAGGCCACGAGACAATCTCTCATCTTATGCCGAATAATGCCACACTTGAAACAACCTTCCATGCCGACCAAACACTTTTCTCGATGCTTCTTTTCACACCCTTGACAAATGGAAAAAGGGAGACTTCCCTTTTTGTACTTGGGCGCCGATAGACTAGTATAAGATAATGCACCATCAACTCGGGCCCACTTAGTCTTCCTCTCCACCTTCTTATTGTTTGTAATCCCTAGGATACCTATCTATTAGTTTTGTTGGGCAGTTATAACTTTGGCCAATAACCATAGAGCATTGCAAATCTCTACATTAGATATGTCATTGTTAAGAAATTGGTCACCAAGCGGGGGATGGTAACCATCTTGTCCATCATTATGATGGGCTTGAGACATACTCTTAAATGTAATGGATAGGAATCAGAAATGAAACTTAAAGCATTAAGCTCTACCGCACAACATAGATCATGAAGAAGTTTTCCTAAAATGCCTCGTAGCTTCCTATTCATAGTTGTGGCGCACTTCACAACCATGAATAAGACTCTACTTGACACGGTGTGTTGGATTTTTTAGGACCATTAACAAACCTAGTGCTCTGATACTAAGCTTGTCACGACCCTAGCCTAGGGCCTAGACGTGACACGGCGAATGAAAAACCCAAAGTCAACCCAAACAAGCCTCTTATGCATATCATTTGCACATCCTTTATTGCGAAAGCATAATTAAACAATAAGCAAGTAACAAATAATTCTAAGGAGAAACGAGACTTTGGGCTCACGCTATGGGGATGTTATAGGGAAGATGATTTGCATAAATCACATAACAAATAAGGTCTATAGGGTGGGTAAGTATGACTCATGCTATAGGAGCAATAGGGAACTTAGGACTTCCATCACATTATCAACAAATATCAACACATAGAAGGGGATAAGCACTAAGGGAAGTCTTTCGTATCATAAAAACATAGTGGAGTCAAAATTATAACATACATACTCATTTATCCAATGACACCTCTAACATGAGCGGAAGGGGGCCAAGACATCTCCCGGGATCACCCTCTAAAGATAAATATCCATAAGTAAATAAGTCTTACCAAAGCATGAAAGGAAAGTGGATGTTGTCCCCGAAATAGAGGTCTCACTAATAGAAATCTCTGAAGAAGCCATCTAGCCACGAAGAGAAGGAGGAGTAGGAGCTTTTTAGATCATGCAATGCAATAAAGGACATAAGCCATAATAATCAAGATGCATAATCATGGTTAATATACATAAGCTCAATATGAAATGTATAGTCAATGCTTAAATTAAAATATGCATGGAGATAGTAAAGCTTGCACAATATATCATACATATGTGGGAGAAGACCCTAACCGACATATAAGACCAAGCGAGCTACTACTTGAAATCTTGATATTCACTCCACACAGAATAAAAGAATGGTCTACTTTCCAAGGTAAACCAAGCACAACCTCACAAAGTGAAGAACTTGTCCTAGTATGATCCACTAGTAAAGCCCATTTAGAGAAATAATATAAGCCTATGGTGGCACATAGTTAAGAGACTAAGACTTTATATAAAGACCCCTTAGGTCGAGCCCCCACCTTAAGCCTCTTTGGGTGCTAAGTCTAATTCCAGGAATACTCGACATAATCATAAATTTAATCATAACTTGAATGACTTGTAAAAGCATGATGGCATGGCATGAGTAGCTCATTCAAATACTTTACCCCTACACGTGGGCATATACCTTATACTAGAGGTTAAATATATTTCATGGACTTGACCCTTCTAGTAGGCATTGCATTCCACCTGAGGGTAGAGATCGTAATATGCTTGACCCTTCTGGTGAGCTTTAGTTTGTACATGAGGGTAAAATAGTTATCATGCTTGACCTCTTCATATAGACATTATTCACTCACAAGAGGGTAGAATATAGTATAAGGGCTGAACATTTTACTTACAAATAATAGGAACTTTTCATGAGTTTAATACATGCTTAGGAGTCCATAATTTATCATAAAATACTTGTCTTGCAAAACATGCAATAGTCTTTCATCAACATAAGAATCCTTGTCATATAAATTTAACCAAACATGGTAGATATATTTACATATGCTTAAAATCATGCAATTAAAGAGTATAGGACAAGAAATGAGTAAAATGAATTCATTTTAAAGTCATTCAAATCCACCCACCAGCATTGTAGTAGAAACCCTAATTTAGGTGTCATGAAATCCATCTTAAAAGTTCACAATCTTTCATAGTTTTCATAGTTCATATCATGCATAGCTTCAATAGATATTACTCAACTCATGGAATAAGCTTTCAATAGATGTTTATGCATAATCCATCAGTACTTGATAAAATGAAACATGATTCATATTCATAATGCATAATAGGAAGTAACCATGAAGAATCTAACCTTTGAAATCATGAAATTTTCATACTAAGAGAGAGTTTGGATCCATTGGAGAATGGACCCATGGTTGAAGATCCACATACCTTAAACTTGGAGTTTCTTGAAGAAAATCTTGAGAAAGACTTGGGGCTTCAATTGGGTTCTTTATATATAAAGCTAGTTCATGAGATTCTTTAATTTTTATGAAGGAATTGTGAGGAATTAGGAGGACTTTTTGGAGGATTTTTGAGTGTTCTAAGGCTTGAAAATGGTTGAAGAGTAAGGTATTCCCGCATATATAGGCATTGGGTTATTACCCAATTGCCCTTAAGTTAAAATAGAAAATTAAGGAACCTGTTGAACTAGTCCGCAATAAGTCCATGACACAGACTATAGCGGATTAGTACATTTTCATGCAAAGATCAATTTTTCTCCTGTTATGGCCTAGGAATGGGTTTAGGCCATTTTTTCACTAGTGTGCGACAAGTCCGCGATGTGGACTGGTCACATACCCTTTTTAGTTCAGCCCACTATAGCAATAAAATATTTTTCTCTATGGGTCATCTAAAAATCACGGACCACCCCTTTCCTACAAAATTTTGCCCCTTGAAAAAAATAAGAAGTCAAAATTTTGAAATTATGCATGGATTTTGAGACATTCAAGAAATACATTATAGGGCATTTTTCGAGGTGTGTGAGAGGTATTATAGACAACATTCAGAGCGTCTTCAACCTCTTGGTGACCATGGAGAGCATAGAATCGATTGGTCCTTTAGGCACCTTGGACTTACCCACCTTATCCTTGGGGCCTTGCACCACCGCTCCTATAATCTTTGGCATGATGCCTGGGCTTCCCACATTTGAAGCAAGCATTAGACCCAGCTAAGCATTCTCCCTTGTAGAGCCTTTCACACTTGGGGCAACTTGGGTTTTGGGTCTTAGGAGCAACTTCGTTGTCCTTAGTAGTCAGGGGAAGAGTGTTGGTAGATCCTTGTCCACCTTGCTTTTGGAAACCTTGAAACGTGTGGCCACCACTTCTTTGGTGAGAATAGCTCCTACCATCGACTCGAGCCTTGTTCGACTCTCTTGCCTTCTCTCTTAGCTTCTTTTCCTCTATTTGCTCTGCATAAGCCATCAAGCGGGATACATATATCTCCTTCACTAGCATGATCATCTTATACTCTTTGGACACCAAATCAGAGAAACTGGAGATAAACTTTCTCATACGGGTCCTAGGATCCACAACTATGAAGGGAGCATACTTGGAAATCTTGGTGAATTTAAGGGCGCACTACCTCACGCTAATAGAGATTTCCTTGAGGTTGATGAACTCTTGGACCTTGGTCTCCCTTAGCTTAATAAAAAAGAACCGGTCCAATAAGGCACACTTGAATATTTCCCATCCAATGGGACCCACTTCTTAGCCCTTCTTACCCACACATTGCTCGTACCATATTTTGGCCACCGCTTTGAGTTGGTAGGCCACCAACTTATCTTTCTCCTCCAAAGGGATACCTATGACTGCCACTATCCAGTAGGCTTCCTCAATGAATTCAATAGGGTCCTCCTCCATCTTGGACCTATGGAACTTCAGAGGGTTCATCCGCATGAAGTCTCGCACTGTAGTGGCCAGAGTAGGTACTTAGGGAGGAGAACATATATTCGAGTTGGCTTGGTTGGTCAATGCTTGGGCCAACAAGGTGAAGGTGGCCCAGAACTCTACATGAGACACTCCATCATCTTGTTGGAGTGAGGAACTTGTTTCTCAAGGGTGCCTCTTTGGTCTGGGGGATCTTCTTGGATGCATGATCTAGAAATAGTCAAAAGGTCATCTTTAGTGATAAGAAATCCTTAGTCAATGTTGTAGTGGAGGAACTTTTTGCTCGTGAGTGCCTCTTTGGTGAGGGGCTATTCTTGGCGACATGATCTAGAAACAGACAGAAGGTCATCGTTACTGATAGGAAAAACTTAGTCAACTCTAAAGGCACGACATGAATAAGAAAGAAGGGAAGACCTTTCTAAACCATCTCATAGCCTCTCACTCAAGATAGTGGCGCATTACACAACCTTGAATGAGACTCTACTCAATGGGGTATCCATGGACATCTGAGGAACATTTTTAAAACCTCATGGTTTGATACCAAGTTTGTAATGACCTGACCTCGGGCCTAGTTGTCACACAGTAAATGCAACACCTGAAGGCACCTCACCTAAGTCATCTTAAGCATTTATAGTCATTAAATTAAAGCATATTGTGGAATAAAATAGAGATAGGTCTATGGGATTTTTATGACAATGAAGCAATATTAAAAATCATGAATAACCAACACATTTTGTCTATAGAGCATACCGGCTAAGACATCGATGGACGAAACCAGTAATGGTCAATTTCCATCAAATAGAAAAGACTTAATAATAGAAAAACATAGAATGTAAAAGCCTTAAATTGCCGACATATACATCATGTCAAAATAAAATACAAGCTAGAAAGGAAAATGGTAGAGTGCCAAACTAATGGCTCACCACAAATAAAAGTGCTAGTCTTGCATGCCAAATACTAGCCATGAGCCGGTGGAGGAGTATCTATCCTTACATGGTTAAATCATGTAGGAAAAAGATGCATTAGTACGTTGAAATGTACTAAGTATGTGAGATGAAATGCAAGTATGAAATTGTAATTCCATCATTTAATATTGTACGGACCCTTAAGTTGGGAGGCTAAGAACTCTAGAAAAGTGGGACGGGAAAAGTTCAAGGCCAATTTATGAGCCTAGTTCATGGATTGAGGTTCAATCCATGAGTTATAGACTAGGCTCATGGAAATACGACATAGGAAGTTGGAGTTCTTTAAGTGTTGAAAGGGTCCAGTAAGGCATTCTACGGCCCGTAGAATGGGATATGGCCTGTGGAAAGTGGTCGTGGATGGAAGTCCTGATATGAAACAAATTTGGAATTTTCAGAAATAGAACCATGACCAGCTGTATGGACCGTCGTCTTATTTACACTATGTAGTTTGTGTTCGTGGATGGGGCCCTCGGAATTGGAAAATTTGCTAAGTGTGGAAGGGTTATATAGATAGGTCCATGACCCATGATCATTTCACAACCCGTAAAATGGTTTTATGGTTGGGAATCTCAGAAACTAAACTCTAAATATTGGAAAAGGAGAATGAGATGACGTAAACCACAAGTCATTGTTGAGTCCACGACCCATAATCTTGGTCTCGTGGTCTGAGTCCGACAGTTTTAATGAAGGGCATTTTTGTCCTTTTTGCTTATCCTAGACTTAAACTTTGTTATTTTTATAGTCCTATAAACCCCTAATCAGAACTAAAACCCTTAAGGATCCTCATTCATTTCATTCTTCCACTTTCTAAGAAATATTCTAAGGCAAATATCCTCTCAAGAAAGCAAGGCAAAAGGCTAGGGTGCAAAAAGGTCTTCATTGAAATTTCAAGTTCTTTCTTCCTAGTCTACAATCAAGGTATGTGAGTTGATTTGTGGTTCCGTCCACCCACAAAGTCCTTTCTTTAATCTCTTACCTTTTTTAAGTTCCTTGAAATAACATAATGCGTGCTAATGATTTAAATGATGATTTGATGATATATTACAATGTATTTTGTCTCCAACGTTATCATGCAATATTTTGTTATGATTTATCTTGAGTATTGAGCTGGTGACTATGATCCCGTTGTAAGGGTTTAAACTTCTGAAGTGTGGGCTGCTTAATATTTAATTTAAAGTTACATATTTTCTCATGTTCATGCATTGTCCTCTTGATTCATGAGTTTTCAAGTCAACGTACTAGCCCACTAAGTTTATAGTGTTTTGTTGCATGACATGATAATGATGATGAGGGAAAAAAAAGGTTTTAACTTAATGTTTTATCAAAGATATAAGCATGTCAATGATTCTCTTAAAAGGTGTTTATCATGGTCCCCAATGTGAAAGGATAATTTTCACTTGGTGGTTCCTAAGGTTTTTGAGCTACTCTTTGAAATTGCTACTTATGATTCTAAGTGTCATTATTTGACTAAGTATATGTTTTAAAGTATTATGTGGAATGACTTGGCATCCAATGAGCCATTGAGGTGGGGTTCGATATGGGAACCCTAGAAGCAACCCTTTGACTTTTAACTATATGCTACCATAGGATCCCTTGTAGGCTAGGCTAGTTGATCCACGTAGGCCATTTATATCATATGATGATGCATTCTATGTGACAGAGTTCCATCGACAAGTGGACTTCCCGTGCCAATCCAGGAGGTTATGTTGGATACCATGTGATAGCTCACATGGTCTTACATGTCGATTACAGTACATTCCCACAAAGTGTGAGATTTGATGTCTTAGTTCCATCGCATGTGTTTTATATGTTGCATTTCTTTTACTTTATATTGAACGTTATTTCTTAAGCATGCTTGAGCTCATATAAATTATGACTTTACCAATTCGTGCATTGAAGTCTTTAATTTATGAACGATGGCATTACGATTCCATGTTTGCACTTGCATCTTACATACTTAGTACATTCCAACATACTAACACATATTTTGACTACGTGATGTCACCATATAGGGATTGGGCTCCTCCTCCTCCAGCACATGGCTAGTAATCAACATTCAAGACTAGTGTTAGTGGTAAGCCCTTAGTTTGAGCCTACTTTTCCTTTATGCTTTATACTATTCAGAAGGATGTATATTTTTGGATTTTAAAGAATGAGAGGTTTTTACTTTCTAATTTAAGTTAAAGCCTTTTCTATTTAAGGAAAATCAAATCGTGCACCAGTTCTCATTGACACATTTTAGATGGTATGTATTGGACAATGATATTTCCATGAGATGTTTCCATTTTATTTACATGACTTCCCATAGACTGTTTCCCATTTTATTTTTGCACTATGAACATATTTTACTCATGAATGCTTGATATAATAAGATAGCTTTGATAGGGTGCCTATGGGTCTCTCATTAGCCGTGTTACGACTAGGCCCTAGGCGTGGATCTTGATAGAAAGAATGGGTCTGGGAAGGATAGGATTTGGCATAAAATGACATAGTAAATGACTTAGGTACAGGAAAATATCAAAATCATCCTCCATTAAAAGTTGTCGGGCCTTATCCATGAGCCCAAGCTACGGGTTGGAGATTAGACTACGACCTCAGATTGGGGTTTTTGTCCTGGTTACACTTTGTAATCCTAAAATTGGTCTTTGAATCCCATATACAAACACCATTCTATGGCGTATGTTCAATGTACAGGTCATAAAGACCCTTCCTAGGACCACCTTTGAATTAGAAAAATTTCTCATTTCTAAATGAAACTACGAATACCCTTTTATGGATTGTACAACTGATTATGGTCCGTAAAACCTTTTATCTTGTGACACTCTTCCAAACTTCAGAATGCCCATTTAACCTTCCAGTCTATGAGCCTATGTCTGCGCCTCATAAGCCCTTCTATGGGTCGTAGAACCCCTTTGTGCCTTGACTCTAGACTTCAAAAATTTCAGCAAACCCTTGACCCATCTAAGAGGCCTATCTATGACCCATAAGACAATCCTAGAGGGGCTTGTACTCATCTACACTAGAACCAAATCCTACACTTCTTCCGGATTCTGACCTTTTAACATATGGGGTTATACAATATCTCCCCCTAGGGAAAAGTTGTCCTCAAATGTGCTAAACACAAGATTGGAAGGAGTAAAGAAGTAGCTAACAACCCAACATGAATACAAAATGCAATTGAAATATCATTGTCATGGAAATTTCAAACTCATGCATTAAATATCATTCAAATGCAATCTCATAGGCCTGTATGCATACATCATAACACGAAAAACTAAAATGCAAGAAAATGGAGGTATTTGGGAAATAATGGCTGGATACTTTAGGCTTGAATAGAGTGAAAGAGATGAGGGTATTATTTCATCATATCCACTTATGCTTCCCATGTAGCACTTTCAACCTTTTGGTTTCTCTAAAGGACTTTGATGGATGTAACTTCTTTTGTTTCTCAACTTATTCACTTGCCAATATAGGATCTTAATGGGAACCTCTTTATAGGTCATGTTTTCTTCCACATTCACCTCTTCCAATGGAACTATGGAATTTGGATCACTCATAAGCTTTCTCAATATTGATACATGAAGCGCAGGATGAACCCATCTAATTTCCAATGGCAACTCCAATTCATATGTCACCTTATAAACCCACTTAAGAATTTTAGAAGACCTTATATACCTAGGGCATAATTTCCCTTTCGTACCAAACTGAACCACATCCTTCATGGTTGAAACCTTCAAGTACACCAAATCATTGATATTGAACTCAAGATCCTCTTTCTAACATTAGAGTATGACTTTTGATGACTTTGAGACATCTTTGATTTTCCCCGTATGACTCTCACCTTCTCCATGGCATCTAAAACTATATATAGCCCTACCAATGCCATTTCACCACCTCAAACTAATCTACTGGAGACCAACATCGCCTCCTATAACGCTTCAAATGGTGCCATTTTATGCTTGAATGATACTATTATTGTGTAAGGACTCATACCTCAAAAGGCCCTAGTGATGCTTAAAAATTGGGTTTCCAATGTTTTCGACCGAGATGCCTGTTTAGGGTAATCTCCACAAGTGTCGAGAGGCCCACGAGCCGTGGATGGATCCTTGTGGTGACCCTTGGACATTTACATGTCTTTTTGTGTTTTCAAAGAAGGTTCAAAGGCATGTGGCCCCAAACTGAGCCCTTCATGGTTCGTGGTCCTCACCATTGGCCTCGAAAGGGGCTCGTGAAAGGTTTCCTTAGCTTGAGAGAAACTGTGTGGCTAAGGATGCCACCACGGATACCTTGTATGGATCGTATAACCCACCATGGCTCATGGTGGGGTCTCATGAAGGCCTAGTCCCTAAAATTTTCTAATTATCAAAGTACCATCTTAACAATGAGGCACCCTCCATGGACACTACTATGGACCATAGAGCTCTATACGGCTCATGAAGAGCTTTCATGGAGATGCCCGAGTTATCTTTCAAGGTCCATTCATTTAGATCTAGTCCTTTAACCTCCCAAATTGATTCCATGTTTTCCATATCACTCCATGCGCTCCATAATACTTAGTTCCACATTCACTCATCCATAACACTTTTCAAATTTTCTTTACAAGATCTAATCGAACGATCACCATGGAACTTTCAACCTTAAGTTGAATTTACTTTAAATCCTTTAATCCAAGCTTATCTATGTGGTTTAATATCATTATGGGTGTGTGACCCTATGTTTCTTGTCTTCCATTATATAAATAGTGTGGCGTTATATAAGGCATATGTGATTTTTTCTAGCACCTAGGGATAATAAGGCTGACAGTAAGTGGTAATATCAAGGACTTAATTTTTCAAGTCAAAGGAATTCCCTAAATATACATTGGGTGTTAAAGAAATGGCCCAAGTGGCACCTCGCCCTTTTTGGAAGGTTTAAATTAGGTTTCACTTTTCGGATAGGACTAAAAGTTTATAATTTGCTAATAATGGATTTTTTAAATTTATTTTAATAGCAAAAAGGTCATACATTAAGTTTTGGAATCAAGAAAGTTACAAGATAAAGGTTGGCCAAAGTTACCATAAGTTTCTTTAAAAAATCCTCCTTAAACTTGGATCAAATGTATCAGGCCACATCGCTAATAATATAAGGAATTAGAAGGTCTATGACCTATCCAATTGAAGATCTATGAGTCTAGTTTGGAACATACAAAACCTCACATCAAACTGACCTCAGAATAAAATGTTATGATAGATTTTCTATGACTGCCTGAGCATGAAATCGAGTCATGGGTTGGGTCTGGTCGAACCACCTTAATGTCGGCTAATTTGAGCTTTTTCAAGCTCAAATCAGTGCCACTTCGTCCCCAAATAGTTTATAAACTGAAGAAAAAGTTCTATCAAGGTATCAAAGGAATTTGAGTAAGTTCTTTGCATTTTTTTACCGTTAAAATTTGTCCATGTGCCTAGAAATGTGTGCCTTACGCTTTGCAATTGTTTTCCCCTCTTATTAGCTGTGTTTGGAGCTGTTTTTGGGCTGAAAAAATGGTGTTCTTGCTAGTTATTATAGGTTTGCAGCTGGTGTGTTCAGATAATAATCTTGGAGCTCTTTTACGATCATTTTTATGAAGTTTTATGAACATCTACTCGCGTAAATGCTATATGGCAAATCTGCAAATTAACGTTAATTTATGGACTGTCTATAGGTGGTTATAAGTTGTGTATATATAGTGGTTGCGAAGCTTAGGATGTAAGGAACAACTTTTGGAAAGGATTTTTGAGCAAGTGGGTGATAGTTGGAGAGGTATATTAAGGCTAAGCTCCGTCCCTTCGTTTAGCATGAAATCCGGCAAGTTTCCCAAAACGTCAAATGCGGTATCTTACTATACTGTTGCTAGAAAGACCTTCTGTGAAAGGCACTGGGATTACACTTGGGTTATTTTCATGATGGTATTAGGTTGAAATTCCAATCATTCGCTTAAACTGGACATTCAATATCTATATATCATTTTGTCAGTTTTCCTGACTACCTATTCATATGTTCGAGGTGTTTCTCTTCTTGGTGTAGTGTCATTAAAATAAATGTAGAATGCGAAGGGAATGTAGTATTCATAATCTGTCCTTCTTCCATGCAAAAATATAATTGAAGCATTTAGCAAGCAACACGTTGGCTTCTAATATTCTCCCATGAAATGTTCCTATTTAAACTATTAAAGCGCTTGATCCTATTTAAATACTTTCCTTTATTAATTGACATGAGACCAAATATAAAAATTATGTAAAGCACCTATATGAACATTTTCAAAGTTAAGGCTTAACTCTAAATGTTGGTTTAAGTTCCCAAACTTGTTAAAAAGAACATATAAGATCCGACGAGTCATGTGTATATGCTATGACAATGATTATGATGTTATGAGAATAAGTGTACCAATGATCCAAGATTGGCTAAATGACAATGATTATGATGCTACGAGAATAAGTGTACCAATAAGCCAACATTGGCTAAGTTCTTGCTATGTCCTACTATGTGTATTCAACATTCCTATCATACGTTGCACGTTATGCATGGACTACGAGCTATAATCGGAGGTATGGGGCCTATTTTCCCAAATGATTATATGTATATATGTATATGGTACAGATGGCCACAGGTTGGCAGATATGATGCCGGTTAGCTACCGGAAAGGACCATCATTACTAGCATTTGGTTGGGTATGTCATGCATCTGCATCTATCTATATGTATTCACAATATGCGATACTCAAGCATACCATGCATATTTGATCACAAGGAGGTTACTTATTGGACATTAAGGCTACTTGAGTTTTGGTTACAGGTGGTATTTCTATTAACCTTTTTACTACGGTTATCTAAGATTTACTTTCTGCCTTACATTCCAGTACATGTTCATTCGTACTGACGTCCCTTTGCCTTGGGATGCTGCTTTTTATTTCGTGCATGCAGGTTCAGGTAGGGGTTCTGATTTACCCCTCAACTAGGACCCCATTTCAGCTGTGAGTCGGTAAGCTCCACCTCTTCCTGGAGCTTTCACATGATGCTTACTTTTTGTTGTACAGTTTGGTATAGTCGGGGCCTTGTCCCGCAGTGTTAGTGATTCTCTTAGAGGCTATTGTTAACATGTTATTATAGGTTGGTTTTTTTGTGCCTTTCAGTCTTCAGTCATCAGATTGACATATATATATATATGTATATATAGTGTGCCTGTACCTCTATTATTGTAGCCTTGTCGGCTAACTAGTACTCCATCGTTTTGGTTTACCTATCTTGATGTACATGATTTATTGTTGACCAGGTAATGACCTACAATGTCTAGGCTTAGTCTTTCAGACGTCATGCTACCCAATGTTCTTCTGGTCCCTAGTTTAGTTAACTAGCATGTTTAGTGGCGTACCCGGCCAATAACGGTTTCGAGTGCCAGTCACGCCTCTCCTCTCTTTAGGGTGTGACAAACATGGTATCAGTGCAGGTCGTGTCCCAGGGAGTCCACAATGCCGTGTCTAGTACAATCTTGCTTATGGGTGTGTTGTGCGCCACACTTATAATTAGGATGCTATGAGGCATTTAGGGATGGTTACATTTCTTTCACTTAATAGATCGTGCTATAGGGCAAAGCTATAGGAACATATGAAATATATATCGTGTTATGTTTTTGTTATTTAATGTGCTACCTACATTCCCGAGACAACATAACATGAGATAAGTATGGATTTGAGAGAAGGTACTAATCGTGTCTTGGCCGGTGAGGTGGGTATATTCCCCATTAAGGCACATAGGGAGTATCCAATGCCCATAGTAACAGATTACCAGCACCTGCTGGGTCCCAAGGAGATCTAGTACCCCAAGCCTCATTAGAGACTGGGAGCAGGGGATAAAAGAGTCCATTCAGCTAAAAACTAGGATGGTTTCAATTCATGAAAGACAACTAAAGGCGAGAGCAGACACCAGAAGGGATCAAACAGAAAGCTCAAAGGTACGAGAGTTTCTTTGCTTGGTCCCTCCAGTATTTACAGGGTCCAATCCCACTGAGCATCCACAAGACTTTATAGACCATATGTAGAGAGGTCCTGATGCTCCGCCAGCAGAGTGGGAGGACTTCTCTGAGGCATTATTAGCCCATTGCTTACCACGGGAGGTGCGGGAGACCCGTCTTGACCAATTTATTAGTTTGAGGTAGGGGGATATGAGTGTAAAGGAGTATATCCTTAGGTTTAATTCTTTGGCTAGGTATGCACCAAATATTGTGCGTACCATGAGTACTAGATTTCATCGTTTGTGGATGGTTTGGGGAATTATTTGATCAAAGACTACATGATAGCCTCTTTACGAGATGGTGTAGATATTTCTCGTATTTAGGATTTTGCTTAGACTACAGAGGACCTTTCTCATTGGATTTGGGATACCCGTAGAGATAGGGATAAGAATAAGAGGGCTCGTACTATGAGGTCTTATAGGGAGCCACAGGGTGATTTTAGGCCCCCATTTCACTAATATCCACCTCAGTCAATAGGTAGTTTCCCACCACAGATGCAGGGCCAGCGATTTGGTCGTTATATTCAGTCAGGGCTAGGGCAGAGTTTAGGCCAACTTGATAGCCATCGATAGAAACATTCTGAACAAATGAGACGACCTACTCCCCCATGTACACAACGCGGTAAGCTCCATACTAGGCGGTATAGAAATAGTTCAAGTGCATGTTACCATCATAGGAGGACAACAATAACAACAACAACATACCCAGTTAAATCCCACAAGAGGGGTCTGGGGAGGGTGGAAATGTACGTAGACCTTCCTACTACTTCATAAAAAGTAGAGAGTCTGTTTCCTAGGGACCCTCGACTCCATCATAGAAGGACAAGATATTTTATTAGCAATTGGCTCTTTAGTCTCTCCCTACTATAAATGAATTCTCGATAATTTTTTCCGATAAGCTTCTAGGGATTCCATGAAAGGGATCTCAATTTTTTATAGATTTTCTTCGTGATATGCAGTCTATATCTATTCCTCCATAAGGAATGGCTCCTGCAGAGCTAAGAGACTTAAAGGATCAATTGAAGGGCTTTCTTGATAAAGACCTAATTAGGTTAAGCACATCTCCATGGGGTGCTCCGGTGCTCTTTGCTTGAAAGAAAGATGGCTCCTTATGGATGTGTATCGGTTACAAATAGCTAAATAAAGCCACTATCAAGAATAAGTATCCTTTTATGTAGATTGATGGTTTTTCAAAGATTGACTTGTGACATAGGTACTACCAGCTACGAGTCAGGGATATTGATATTCCAAATGCAATATTTAGGATGAGTCAGAAGCTGAGCATGCTAACTACTTGCGAGTTATATTATAGACTCTCCAGGACAACAAGTTATATGCTGAATTCTCCGAATGTGAATTTTGGTTAACTTCTATAGCTTTTCATGGCCATGTTATTACTAGAGATAGTATCAAGGTCGATGGCCAAAAAATTGAAGCAGTAATGGCCTGGCTGAGACCCTTGAATCTGACAGAGGTCTATAGCGTTTTGGGGTTGGCAGGATATTATAGGAGGTTTGTTGTGGGATTTTCCACTACCTCTACACCACTAATGAGGTTGATGCATAAAGAAACTATGTTTCAGTAGACTGAATCATGTGAACAGAGTTTTCAAGAGCTAAAGAAAAGGCTTACTACCGCACCTAGTCTGGCTCTTCCAAATGGAACCAAAGGCTACATGGTATATTGTGATGCCTTGAGAATTATCCTAGGTTGTGTTCCTATCCAGCATGGTAGGGTTATTGCATATGCTTCTAGAAAGTTACTAAAACACGAACAGAAGTATCCTACCCATGATCTTGAATTTGCCACAGTTGTTTATGCCCTAAAGATTTGGTGGCATTATCTATACAGAGTTCATATCGATGTTTTTGCCGACTCGAGAGCCTCCAATATTTATTCAAGAAGAAGGATTTGAACTTACGACAAAGGAGGTGACTAGAATTACAAAAAAACTTATTATTTTGACATTTTGTACCATCCCGATAAAGCTAATGTTATTGCTGATGCACTTAGCCGAAAGTCCATGGGAAGTCTAAGTCATGTTGAAGCTGATAAGATTGAAATGACAAAAGATTTACATTAGTTAACTAGTTTGCAGATGTGATTAGCATATGCAAAAGGTAGAGGTGTGATTGTTCAAAATACAATAGAATCTTTCATTGTTACTGAAGTAAAAGAGCAACAACGTGAGGATCGTAAGCTTATGATATCAAGGGAAAGTTTTCCACAACAGCAACATCCTCTAATTGAGTTAACTTGAGATGGAGTCCTTCAATACCGGGGCATCTTATGTGTGCCAAACATCGGAGGGCTCCATGCCAAGATTCGTTTTGAGGTTCATTATCCTAGATATTCAACTCAACTTGGGGAAACAAAAAAAGGGGGTATTGAGACCTACGACAAATCTATTGGTGGAATGGCATGAAAAAGATATTCCAAAGATGGTGGCCAATGCCCCAACTGCCCCACAACATGTTAAAATAGAACATCAGAGACCTAGAGGCCTAGCTAAGTATACTGATCATTCGTTCTGGAAATGGGATATGATAAATATGGGCTTCATCACTAGGTTGCCTCATACTCCATGAAGGTATTACTCTATTTGAGTAATCATTTATAGGTTGATAAAATATGCTCATTTCTTGCAAGTAAGAACGACATATTTAATGGAGGATTATGCTAAGCTTTACATCCAAGAGATTGTTTGCCTTCATGGAGTTCCATTATCTATTATCTCTAATCGAGGGTCTCAATTTACCGTAAATTTTTAAAAGTCTTTTCAGAAGGGTCTGGGCACTCAGGTGCAATCTCAGCACCGCTTTACATCCATAAACTGATGGGCAGACAGAGCATACTGTCCAGACCATTAAGGATATGTTACGTGCCTATATGCTGGACTTTAAGAAAACTGGGATGATCATCTGCCTCTTCTTGAGTTTTCTTATAATAATAGCTTCCATGCTAGTATTCAAATAGATCCTTTGGGAGCACTATACAGGCGAAAATATAGGTCACCAATTGATTAGTTTGCAGTTGGGGAGGAAAGTTGCTATACCCTAATCTAGTTCAACAAGCAACGGAAAAAAATGAACCTTATTAGAGACTTACAGCAAACGACCCAGAATGAGCAGAAGTCTTATACAGATGTTCGACGACGAGATTAGAGTTTGATGTAGAAGATTGGATCTTCTCAAAGGTATCACCTATGAAGGGAATCATGTGATTTGGAAAGAAAGGAATGCTCAGTCCTAGATATGTTGGACCGTATAAGATTATTAGATAAATTAGCAAGGTAATATACGAGCTTAATTTTCCTTTAGGATTAAGAGCAGTCCATCCAGTGTCTTATGTATCTATGTTGCAGAAGTACATTAGAGATCCTTCGTGTATCACTCGCATTAAGGATACCCCCACTGTTGAAGACTTAACTTATGATGAGCTACCAGTGGCTGTTTTAGATCGATAAATAAGAAAGCTTGCAGTCCATTCCAGTGTCTTATGTATCCATGTTGCAGAAGTACATTAGAGATCCTTCGTGTATCACTCGCATTAAGGATAACCCCATTGCTGAAGACTTAACTTATGATGAGCTACCAGTGGCTGTCTTAGATCGATAAATAAGAAAGCTTTGAAATGAAAGGTGGCCTTCGTGAAAGTGTTGTGGCAGAACAAATATATTGAGGAAATAACTTAGGAAGCCAAAGAAGAAATGATGAGGAATCACCCCCAACTATTTATAACTTTAGGTGGGTCGCGTTCCAAAACTGGCAGTTATCTTTTTTTTTAGTAACTTAAGTTTTAAAGGATTTTGAGGTATAACTTGTATGTTTTGTTGTGGGATAGCTATACAAAGCTCAGTAATTGGACTTTTTGGAAGTTGATGTATGGTTTGCAATGGTAATAGATCTATCCAAAAAAATAACATTTTAGTAGATGGTAATTCAACCAAGGGGTTGTCTTGACACATTCGCGGACGAATGTTCCTGAGGGGGGGAGACTGTGAAACCTCGCGTTTCCCGTCTTCCATTATATAAATAGTGTAGTGTTATATAAGGAATATGTCATTTTTGCTAGAACCTAGGGATAATAAGGCTGACAATAAGAGGTAATATCAAGGACTTAATGTTTCAAGTCAAAGGAACCCCCTAAATACACATTCTGGGTTAAAGAAATGGCCCAAGTGGCACCTTACTCTTTTTGGAAGGTTTAAATTAGGTTTCACTTTAGATGGGACTAAAAGTTTATAATTTTCTTTAATAGCACAAAGGTCATATATTATGTTTTGGAATCAAGAAAGTTGCAAGATAAAGGTTGGCCAAAGTTACTGTAAGTTTCTTTAGGAAATCCTTCTTAAATTTGGGTCAAATGTATCAGGTCATATCTCCAAAAGTATAAGGATTTATAAGGTCCATGACCTATCAAATTGAAGATAAATGAGTCTAGTTTTCAATGCACTAAACCGTGCATCAAACCGACCTCAAAATAAAAACTTATAATAGTTTTTCTGTGACTGCCCGAATAAGAAATCGGGTCATGGGTCGTGTTGGGTTGGGTCGACCCACCTTAATGTTGGCTAATTTGAGCTTTTAAAGCTCAAATTAGTGCCATTTCGTCACCAAACAGTGTATAAACTGAAGGAAAAGTTCTCTCAAGGTACCAAAGGAATTTGAGCAAGTTTTTGCATTTTTACGGTTAAAATTTGTCTGTGTGCCTAGAAATGCATGACTTACGTTTTGCAATTATTTTCCCCTCCTATTAGTTGTGTTTGGAGCTATTTTTGGGCTGGAAAAAATGGTGTTCTTACTGGTTATTCTAGGTTTGCAGCTGGTGTGTTCAGGTAATAATCTTGGGGCTCTTTTATGATAATTTTAATGAAGTTTCATGAACATCTACTCGCGTAAATGCTATATGGCAAATCTGCCGATTAATGTTAATTTATAGACTGTTTATAGGTGGTTATAAGTTCTATATATATAGTGGTTGCGAAGCTTAGGACGTAAGGAACAACTTTTGTGAAGGAACTTTGAGCAATTGGGCGATCATTGGAGAGGTATGTTAAGGCTTAGCTCCATCCCTCCTTTTAGCACGAAATTCGTGAAGTTTCTCAAAATGTCAAATGCGATATCTTACTATTCTGTTGCTAGAAAGACTTTCTGTGGAAGGCACTGGGATTACACTTGAGTTATTTTCATGGTGGTATTAGGTTGAAATTCCATTCATTCACTTAAACTCGACATTCAATATCTATATATCATTTTGTCAGTTTTTTTGGCTAGCTATTCGTATGTTCAAGGTGTTTCTCTTCTTGGTGTAGTTCCATTAAAATAAATGTAGAATGTGAAGGGAATGTAGTATTCATAATCATTCCTTCTTCCATACAAAAATATAATTGAAGCATTTAGCAAGTAACACATTGGTTCCCAATATTCTCTCGTGAAATATTCCTATTTAAACTACTAAAGCGCTTGATCCTATTTAAATGCTTTCCTTTACTAATTGACATGAGGCCAAATATAAGCATTATGTAAAGCACCTTTATGAATATTTTTAAAGTTAAGGCTTAACTATAAATGTTGGGTTAAGTTCCCAAACTTGTTAAAAAGAACATATAAGATCCCACGAGTCATGTGTATATTCTATGATAACGACTATGATGTTATGGGAATAAGTGTACCAATGAGCCAAGATTGGCTAAATGACAATGATTATGATGCTATGAGAATAAGTGGACCACTGAGCCAAGATTGGCTAAGTTCTTGCTATGGCCTACTATGTGCTTTCAACATTCATATCATGCATTGCACGTTATGCATGGACTTTGAGCTATAATTGGAGGTATAGAGGCCTATTTTCCCAAATATATATATATATATATATATATATATATATATATATATGTATATGGTACAGATGGCCACAGGTTGGTAGATATGATGCCGATTGGCCACCGGAAAGGACCACCATTGCTAGCATTTGGTTGGGTATGTCATGCGTCTACATATATATATATATATATATATATATATATATATATATATATATATATATATATATATATATATGTATGTATGTATGTATGTATGTATGTATTTACAACATGCGATACTCGAGCATACCATGCATATTTGATCACAAGGAGGTTGCTTATTGGCCATTAAGGCTACTTGAGTTTTGGTTACAAGTGGTATTTCTATTAACCTTTTTACTACGATTATGTATGATTTTACTTCCTGCCTTACATACCAGTACATGTTTATTCGTACTGACGTCCCTTTTCCTGGGGATGCTGCATTTTATTTCGTGTGTGCAGGTTCAGGTAGAGGTTCTGATTTATCCCTCTACTAGGAGCCCCGTTCAGCTGTGAGTTGGTAAGCTCCACCTCTTCATGGAGCTTTCACAGGATGTTTACTTTTTGTTGTACAGTTGGGTATAGTCGTGCCTTGTCCCGGCAGTGTTAGTGATTCTCTTAGAGGATATTGTGGACATGTTATTGTGGGTTAGTTCTTTTGTGCCTTTCAGTCTTTGGTCATCAGATTGGAATGTATATATAGTGTCTGCTTATACCTCTATTGTTACAGCCTTGTCGTCTAACTAGTACTCTATCTTTTTGGTTTACCTCTCTTGATGTACATAATTTACTATTGACCTGGTCATGACCTAAAATGTCCGGTCTTAGTCTTTTAGACATCATGCTGCCCGATTTTCTTCTGGGCCCTAGTTTAGTCAACTAGCATGTTTAGTGGCTTACCTGGCCAATAACGGTATCGAGTGCCAGTCGTGCCTCCGCTCTCTTTAGGGCATGACAATGGGTCTCCTTCATCAATCCAAATTCAAAAGGAATTTCATCGGTTAAGCTTTTCGCATAAATTGATAGAAGGGTCAATTTTAAATGGTCACATCCCTTAGCACAAAAATAATTGGGTATCCTAAACCTAAGAAATTGAAAATCTTTGAATTATCTTTCCAACACATCTGGTTTTACTCAATTCTGAGTTCAGATTAAGAAGTTATGCTTATTTTCGTAGAACCTCTCAATGCTAGGATAGTGTGCTTTCACAAACTGTGTGCTAGGACAGTGCGCTTTCACAAACCATGAAAAGCTTCACGACCCATGAAGGCACCCATTATAATTTTTGGATAAAATTCTAAGACTCATTGTATTGAGGTATTTTGATATTTGGCCCATCCCCAAGGCTTTTTAGGACCTTTATACCCCCTTTACACTCCTAAACATCTCCTATGCTAATTCTAACCTCTCATTCAAGGTTTACACTTAATTTCTTTCTTTACTCTTAAGACTTTCTCTCCAAGTCACTCATTTAAGGATTGAAACTATGATTCAATTGGAGTTTCCATTTCAAACTAAATTCTTCTCAAACTCATCTTCCTAAGTAAGGTATGTGGGATTGATTCATGATCCTTTTCAATCATGAAAACCCCAAAGATTTCTTACTTCTTTATTTATGAATTTCAAGCTCACTTTGAATATGAGTCCTTTAAATTAGTATTGATTCGATTAAATTGAGATATGAGTTGTATTTAATTGCAAATTTTAAAATGCTTTAAGCTCTATTAAGTTGAATTGCATTGGTATTATGAAGGTTTGAATATGCATGTCCCTTTAAATGTTGAATCTAGACATAAGTAATTTCAAGTATGCTTTAATTGATTATTTCTTCATGGAATTACTATGATTTCATTATATTATTGTGATTTAACTATGAATTCCTATTATTCAGGCTATTCATTCCTTCCTTATGGCATATGCAAGCATGAACATTGATTTTCATGAAATATTTTATGTGGGTTAAGTCCCAATTATATTTATTACTATGTTTTCAAGAGAAGTGTGGGTATAATAAGAATGTGATCACATAATGTCTATGACACGACCCTTATAAAAATTATGGTTGTTTACACAAACATGTACAAGTATGAATGAGCTATTCCTATGCATGAAAGTATGAATTAAAGTATCATTTGACTTTTTAGCCCAAGTATGTGTGATTGTAAAGTATGTTTGGCTTTTAAGCCTGAGTATGCATGATGAAGTTTTGGAAAGACTTATGCCTCTTTTTCAAGTATGTGTATGTATATGTATTCTCGTGGGTGATGACTTAGAACCGATGGACTTGTGTGAGGGGGCTATCTCCAAGGGCCCTTATATAAATCCTCAAGTCCCATAACTATGTGCCAAATATAGGTTCATGTTTATGCCCCTTTGTGGATGATTATAATCCTTATCGAAATTTGAGGCCCGTAAGGAGAAGTATGGTTTATCTTTGGCGAGTAGATTACCCTTTCTTCGATGTAGGGTGTACATTAAAATTTCATGTAATAGCTCTCTAGGTCTATATATGTTTGTTAAGGTCATATCCCCGTATGTTTAAAGTATTTTGACATTCATGCATCATGGATTTCATGGCATATTGATATATTATTCTTTCTTATACACTTCCTTCCATATATATATATGCCCTTGTAATCTAACATTAGAATGCAATTTTAATGAGTTCATATGCATTACATGCTCGCATACGTTGTACATTCAATGTACTAATGCATACTCTTGTGCCTTCATGATCTAAACATGTAGGGTCCGGAGACTATCTTTATCCACCTCTTGATGGTTAAATTGGATTGTGAGCTTACTAGTGGTGAATCATTTACTCCAAGGACAAGATTCACCTTCTATCTTTCTATTATGTTATATTTACTTATCTCTTTACTTTAGGGTGAGCTCAAGATATGTCTTGGCCCCCTCCTATTCTATGAACTAGAGGCATTGTTGGATATCATGTAAACTCTATGTATGAGCTTGATATATCTATGCTATTTGCTTATGGAGACTATGTTATGTCTATCTCATGTTGTTGATTTTATGATGAGATGTGGAATTGTGGAAAGTCCTAAGTCCCTTCTATCCCCAAACCGTGAGTCATATCATGATAAGATGTGGAAATACGGAAAGTCCTAAGTCCCTTCTATCCCCATAGCGTGAGTCACACTTACCCGTCCCTTAGTTCTTATGTGCTATGTGAATCCATGCAAATCCCTATCCCTATGACGTCCCCATAACGTAAATCATACTTACCCCCTTAGAATCATATGCTTATTGTTTAATTATGTGCTTCCAAACCGATGATGTGTAAATAGATGCTATGGGGCTTTTTTGAGGACTCTCAAGTTTTCATTCGCCATGTCACTCCTAGGCCCTAAGCTCGTGTCGTGACAGAGATGGTATCAAAGCACTAGATTTATAAATGGTCCTCGAAATCTAACATACCATGTCAAATAGAGTCTTATTTATAGGTGTTAAATGCGCCGCATCTATGGGTAAGAGGCTACAAGGCGTTTTAGGAAATGTTTCACTTTTTCATGATTCATATCGTGCCATGGAATGTGTCTTATGGTTTCTATCTCCATCGCTTCCTACCGAATAGGAAGAGTTACTTTGGGACTGTAATGCCATCTAGGCAAGGAAGCTGTTGTAGCTAATTATATAGATGAGTTTAAAGGGGTGTTAGTGTGGGATGTGCATCGTCTAGCAAGATTGAGGGTTGGTTGAGTGAATCTAATAATGGTGGCATTCATGTTCTGAGTGGGGTTGGATCTTTTGTGATTGTTGATGCCTAGGAAAAACATGACTTGGACCTGTCACTGGTTGAGTTGAAGGAGTTTCTTTGTCAAAATAAAATGGAGGTTTTCTCCCAAGGGGGAGATGGTGTAATTCGATACCAAAAGCACTTGTTTGTTCCAGATGTTGATGGTCTTAGGGAGGTTATTATGAGTAAAGCCCATAACTCTCTTTATTCTATACATTCGAAATCCACCAAGATGTATCAAGATTTGAGGGAAATTTATTGGTGGCATGACGTTAATAAGGACATAGCTAGATTTGTATTCGGATGCTCTAATTGCCAATAAATGAAGGTGGGACATCAAAGGCCCAGTTGTAAGGCCCAAGACATTGAAATTCCTACTTGAAAATGGGAGATATGTGAATATGGACTTTGTGATTAGGTTGACCCGTACCCGGAAGCAATTTGAATCCTTTTGGGTAATTGTTGAAAGAATGACCAAATCGGCTCACTTGTTATCAGTTAAGACTACTTGCAATGCTGAGAACTATGTGAACTAATATAATCGGGAGTTGGTTAGACTGCATGGTGTGCCTACATCTATTATCTCGGATTGTGGTACCCAATTTACTTCTCACTTTTGGAAATTATTTCAAAAAAAAGGCTTGGCACTAAGGTGAAGCTAAGCCGCTTTTCATCCTTAAACCGATGGACAAGCTAAAATGAAAATTCAAACCTTGGAGGGCATGTTGAGGGTTTGTGTGTTGGAATTCAAAGGGGAATTGGGATGATCATCTACCATATATTGAGTTCGCATACACCAATAGTTATCATGCTAGCATAAGAATGACACCATTTGGAGCTTTGTATGGGAGAAGGTGTTGATCCCCGTTGAAATGGTTTGGGTTATATGAGATGGCATTGGTTGGACCAAACTTTCTGTTAGTGCCTATGAAAAAGGTAAATTTGATTTGAGAAAGGTTGAAGATGGCTCAAAATCATCAAAAGTCTTATTCATATATTAGAAAGAGGGACCTTAAGATTCTTGCCGGTGATTGGGAGTATGTGAAGGTTTCTCCTATGAAGAGTGTTATACATTTTGGTGAGAAGGGAAAGTTAAGTCCTCGATATGTAAGTCCTTATGAGTTTATTGAGCGGATTAGAAAAAGTTGCTTATAGGTTGGATTTGTCTTTGGATATTAGTTCCGTTCACCCGAGTGTTCCACATGTCCATGTTAAGGAAGTTGATTGGTGAGCTTAGTTTGATTGTGCCTTTAGAAGGTATTGAGGTTGAGAGAACTTAACTTATGAAGAGGTCCCAATTGAAATTTTGGATAGGCAAATAGAAAGGCTTTGTAACAAGGATACTGCTTTGGTTTAAGTGCTTTGGAGGAACCAACATATTAAAATTTCTACGTGGGGAGTGGAATCAAGTAGGATACGATGATACCTCTATCTTTTACAATCTACTCATGATTATGGTATTAGGTTCTTCCTACTTTGAATGGTCCTACTTCTTTCACTCTTATGCTTTCATGACATGACATGCATGCATATGAAAATTATATAAAAAGATGTTTTGACATGAGTTTTAATGACTTTGTGATTTTCAAGTGATTAGTATTGTATTGTGTCCTTATGTTGAAATGTTTCATGATCAAGTCAATCCTTTCAAGCCATATTCTAGATCGTTCGAGGAAAAATATTCCCAAGGGGGAAATGATGTAAGGACCCGAACTCGGGAGGCCTTAGCGATGCTTAAAAATTGGGTTTCCAATATTTTTGACCAAGGTGCCTATCCAGGGTCATCTCCACGAGCCGTGGAGGGATCCTTGGGGTGACCCTTGGACATTTACGTGTCTTATTGTTGCTTCAATAAAGGATCCAAGGCATGTGGACCTCCATTGAGCCCTTCATAGTTCGTGGTCCTCACCACTACCGTGAAAGGGGCTCATGGGAGGTGCCCTTAGCTTAAGAGCAATTGTGTGGCTAAGGATGCATCCATATGCACCTTTTATAGGTCGTGTAACCAACCAATGCTCATGGTGGGGTCTTGACAAGGCCTAGTCCCTAAAAGTTTCTAAGCATCAAAGTACCGTCTCGACGATGAGGCACCCTCCAGGGCCTTCACAGACACTTTTATGGTCGGTGGAGCTCTGTACAGCTCGTGAAGAGCTTTTGTGGAGATGCTCAAGTCATCCTTCAAGGTCCATTCATTTGGGTTTAGTCCTTTAACCTCCCAAATCAGTTTCATGCTTTCCATATCACTCCATGCATTCCATAATACTTAGCTCCTCATTCACTCGTTCAAAACGCTTTTCGAATCCTCCTTCCAAGATCTAATCGGACAATCTCCATGAAACCTTCAAGATCAAGATAAATTCACTTTCAAGCCTTCAGTCCAATCTTATCTATGTGGTTTAGGGTCATCATGGGTCTCCTTCATCAAGCCAAGTTCAAAGAAATTTCATTGACTAAGCTTTTCGCATAAACCGATAGAAGGGTCAACTTTAAAAGCCCATATTTCCTAACACAAACATAACTAGGTTTCCTAAGACCTACCAAATAGAATCTCTTTGAAATAGCTTTCGAATGTGATTTCACCCAATTTTGAGTATGGAGTAAGACGTTATGCTCGTTTTTGTAAAATCTATTAGTGCTAGGACAGTGCACTTTCACGAACCATAAAAAGCTTTACGACCTGTGAAGCTACTCGTGGTAACTTCCAGATAAGATTCTAAAGCTCAATTTATTGTGGTGTTTTGATATTTTGGCCCATCCCCAAAGCAATTTAGGACTTAAACCCTCTTTACACTCCTAAACATCTCTTATACTAATTCTAACCTCTCATTGAAGCTTTACACTTAATTTATTTCATTACTCTTAGGACTTTCTCTCCAAGTCACTCATTCAAGGATTCAAACTATTATTCAATTGGGGTTTCCGTTTCAAGTTAAATTTTTCTCAAACTCATCTTCTTAATCAAGGTAAGTGGGTCTGATTCATGATCCCTTTCAATCATGAAGACCCCAAAGCTTTCTTACTTTTTATTTATGAATTTCAAGCTCACTTTGAATACTGGTATTTTAAATTGGTGTTGATTTGATTAAATTGAGATATAGGTTGTATTTAATTGTGTTTTTAAAGTGATTTAACCTCTATTATGTTGAATTGCATTGATATTATGAAGATTTGAATATGCATGTCCCTTTAAATGTTGAATCTATGCATGGAAAATTTCAAGTATGCTTTAATTGATGATTTCTTCATAGATTTACTATGATTTCATTATATTACGATGATTTAACTACGAATTCCTAGTATCCATGGTATTCATTCCTTCATCATGGCATATGCATGCATAAACATTAATTTTCATGAAGTTTATGATGTGAGTTAAGACCTAATTATGTTTATGAATATGTTTTCAAGAAAAGTATGAGTATGATAAAAATGTGATCATATAATGTCTTTGATATGACTCTTTGAGCAATTATGGGTATTTACACAAACATGTACAAGTATGAATGAGCTATTCTTATGCATGAAAGTATGGAATAAAGTATTATTTGGCTTTTTAGCCCAAGTATGCATGATTATAAAGTACGTTTGGATTTTAAGCCTAAGTATGCATGAAGAAGTTTTGGAAAGACTTGTGCCTCTTTTTCAAGCACATATATGTATATGTATTCTCGTGGGATGATGATTTAGCACCGAGTGGACTTGTGAGAGGGGGCCTATCCCCAAGGACCCTTAAATAAATCCTCAAGTCCCATAACTATGTGTCAAACATAGCTTCATATTTATGACCCTTTGTGGATGATTATGTTATGTTCATGAAAAATCCTTACCAAGATAGGAGGCCCGTAAGGTAAGTTTACTCCTCCGAAATGGGAGGCCCCTAAGGATAAGTATGGTCTACCTTTGGCAAGTAGATCACCCTTTCTTTGATGTAGGGTGTACATCAGAATTGCAAGTTATAGCTCTCGTGGTCTATATATGTTGGTTGAGGTCACTTTCCTGTATGTTTAAAGTATTTTGGCATTCATGTATTAGGGATTTCATGGCATACTGATATATTATTCTTTCTTATAGACGACATTCTATATATATGTTCCCTTGTCATCTAACATTGGAATGCAAGTTTAATGAGTTCATATGCATTGCATGCATGCATACTTAGTACATTCAAAAGTACTAACATATACACTTTTGCCTACATGATCTAACCATGTAGGGAACAAAGACTATCTTGATCCACCTCTTTATGGTTAAGTTGGATTGTGAGCTAGCTAGGGGTGAATCCTTTACTCCAAGGATATGACCTACCATCTATCTACCTATTATGTTATATTCACTTATGTCTTTACTTTGACGGTGAGCCCGGGATGTGTCTTGGACCCTGTCCTATTTTATGAACTAGAGGCATTGTTGGACTTCATATAAACTCTACATCTGGGCTTGATATTTGTATGCTATTTGATTATGGAGACTATGATTATGTCTATCTCATGTTGTTGATGTTATGTGGAGATGTGGAAAGTCCTAAGTCCCTTCTATCCCCATAGCGTGAGTTATACTTTCCCGCCCATTAGTTCTTATGTGTTATGTTATATGTTAATCCATGTAAATCCCTATCCTTATGTAAGACCCCACCTTTGAGAAGTATGAAAAACATGAAAGAAAATAAGCTTTGGAAAGAAAATTGACTATAAGATTTCACGAGAGGTCCTTACGAGTCATAGAAAGGAGTACGACCCATATGTAGTTTCATGGAACCTGGACAGACTTGGTAAAATTTTGAATCTTTAGAAAGTTCAATCTACGACTCATCAGATGGCCCGTAAAACCTTCTATGAGTCGTAGATTATGTTGGGGAATGTAAATCAGAGAAAGGGATCACTAAAAGTTCAGAAAGCTATCAGAAGAAACCCCATCGATGACCCGTAGAATTTTCTATGACTCATAAACGGGGTCACATAGACTTGTCTGACCAGTTTTTAAGAAGGGGCAGTTTTGTCATTTTGCAGTAGTTTATGTTTAAGCTGCATTGTTTTGGCCTCCAAGGGACCCTTACAAGCCCTTCTAATCCTAATTCCTCTCATTTCTCACTTCATTCCAAAACTATCCAAATTTCGAACCCTTCCCAAGTTCCTCAAGGTCTTCAAGGAGAGTACAAGTTAGGATTTTGGTTCCGTCACCTCCAAATCAGAATTTTATTTTCATTAAGTTAACAAGGTGTGTGGGTTTTGATTGTGGAGAACTTTCCTCTACAAGCTCAATCATTCATCTCCTCCTTTGTGGTTCTTCTCAAGTTATGGTAACACATGATGATTTTTATGAACTCATTCTTATGATGATAAAATGAAGTATTTTATGACGGCTATCCTAGTATGTTATCATGTCATGCAATATCATATAAAAATGATAATTTTTTGTGAGGGCTTGATGGTTCCCTAACTAAGTATTTTCATGATTGATTGGTGGGTTACCTTGAATAATGTTTAAGGATTTTATTGTACTCCTCTCATGTCATTTATTTACAATTTGCATGATTCTAAGCTTGTGTACATGTATCCACTATTTATTGATCTAAGATGCATGTCAAGTTCTTAAGTCATGAATGCCTTGTGGCAAGATGTATACGATAAGCATGTTGAGACCAATAAGGGGGGCTTAATGAGTATGCTATGAGCTCATTAGCATGATATGAATGATAAGTATTATGTGAAGCCCTAATTTTGATATTACAAGTTATGATTGATAAGCTACTCCAGATATGATACTAAGATATTTTGAGAATATGCATGTTATAACTATGATTATCTTTCAAGTATTCCGTGGGATTGTGACCTAGCACCTAGAGGACCTTGGTAGTCTCACATGGTACCTTAACTATGTGTCACCAAAGGTTTATGACATTAATTCCCTATGTGGTTTTGTACCTACAAAAAAGGCAATGCGTAAGGTATGGATATTTGTTGAACCTATCAAAAAGGCTATGTCATAAGGTAAGGATAACATGTAAAACCCACCAAAAAGGATATGTTGTAAGGTAGTGGAACATTCTAAAAAGGCCATGTCATAAGGATAGTGTTAGGTCTACCTTGGAAATGTGGACCGCTCCTTGTCCGATGTGGTGTGAACATTGGGATTCCAAGTAGTAGCTCGCTTGGTCTTATATGTCGGTTATGGCCCCTTCTTACTATGTGTATGATGTCATGTGCTTTGACGATTTCTCATGCATGTTCCTTTAGGTAATTGCCTCTCATGACATATTGAGCCTATATTCATTATTTAAGATGACACATCTTGACTACCTATGATTATGTTCTTGATGCACCCCGTATATTTGGTACATTTCAAGTAATAACTTTTTGCTTGCAGGATCTAACCATGTAGCAACCGGAGCTCCTTGTCATCCTCCTCCTCTACACGGCTTGATGTTTCGATTGAAGATTTCTTGGTGAGTCCTCCACATCTGGGGACAAGATTCCACTTACTTTCATGCTTTGTTTAGACTCAGTTATTTTTTTGAATATTATTTTTTTAGGGTGAGCCTGGGAGATGTCTTTGCCCCCATCCTATTCGTAATTAGAGGTGTTGTTTGATATTGTGATGGTTATGTATAATTGAGCTTGACTCCTTATGCTTTTGTGTTATGAAGACATCCCTTAGTACCGTTCTCCCCTTTTATGTTAAATGCTTGATGAGATGGAAGTCCTAAGTCCCTAATTGCCCCCATAGCGTGAGTCATACTAATCCGCCCCATAGAAATTATTTGCTATGTGGTTCATGTTCATCCCCTTCCCTACAACATCCCCATAGCATTAGTGCAAAGCCTCGTTTCCCTTAGAAATCATGTGTTATATGTTTATTTCTCTTTTATGCTTCCATGAAACCAAGGATGTGCTATGCATGCTTAAGGGGCTTGTTTGGGATCCCTTCGGGTTCCCATTTGCCGTGTCACATCTAGGACCTTGGCTTGGGGCATGAAAAAGCTTAGTATAAGAGCACTAGGTTTGTAAATGGTCCTTAGAAATCCAACACACCGCATCAAGTAGAGTCTTGTCCATGGTTGTGGAGTGCATAACAACTATGAATAAGAGGCTATGAGGCATTTTAGGAAATGATTCACTTTTTCATGCTCTACTTCGTGCTCTAGATTTGACATAAGGTTTCCTACCTCTAATGAGCGACATTTTTGTTCTTTTAGATTATGCCACCAAGACGAAAGACACAAAAAGCTCCCACCCCTGAGGATATACCGGCCCCTCCAGCCCCACAAGCTCCACAAGTGAAAGGAGAAGGGGTCACCCATGCCGAGTACCACAATGCGATCACCCTCTTGACAAGATCAAAGGGCTCAAGCTCCTCATGCTCCTACGCCGGCCCCAAGGTTAAGGGATTTCATAAGGATGAATCCCCCAGAATTCCATGGCTCAAAGGTAGAGGAAAACCCCCAAAAAATTATCGATGAAGTGTATAAGATTTTGGTTTTCATGGTGGTATGTTTGAAAGAAAATAGAACTAGCGGCCTACCAACTCAAGGGCCTTGCTCAAATATGGTATAATTAATGGAAGATGGAGAGGACGTATGATGAGCCTATTCCATAGGAGGAATTCAAAGTTGCTTTTCTTGATTGCTTCTTCCCAATTGAGGTAAGGAAAAAAAATTGACGGAGTTCATGAATAGTAGGCAAGGATCTATGAGCATGAGAGAGTATTCCCTTAAGTTCAGTAACCTCTCCAAGTTTTCTCCTCACTTGGTTGCCGACCGTAGTGAAAGGATGCACAAGTTTGTGTCCGGTGTATCCGACTTGATTAATGAAGTGCCACCATGCACATTTGGGATATGGATATATCGTTGCTCATAATATACGCCGATCAACTTGAGGGGGTGAAGCGTATAAAAAGAAGGATTGGGGAGTCTACGAGGGCACAAATTAATGGTAGGTTCCAAGGTGCTAAGGGTGTCCGTTTCTAACAAAGCCACAAATTTCAAGGCTAAGGGACCTCCAATGCCCAAGGACAAAGGTTTGTAAATGATAGGGTCCCTAACCCAAAGGGTCAAGGTGGAAATAGTGGGATGACCCATCCTAAGTGCCCAAAATGTGGAAGGAATCACAACAACATATATTGGAGGAATACAGATGCTTGCTTCGGTTGTGGAAAAATAGGTCACAAGATTGTGAATTGTCCAAGCAAGGGTAGGGATGGTCATCTTCAAGAGCAACGTGCTCATGGTGATCAAAAGGGCACAAGGTGGTCAACAAGGAGGTGCTCCTTGACACAACTGGTTCTATGCTCTTCAAGGGAGACAAGGGGTTGATAAGGCACATGGTATTGCTACTGGTATGTTAAACATTTACAATCTTGATGTTTATGCTTTATTGGACCCAGGTTCCACTCTTTCATAACTCCATTTATTTCTAACTGACTTCATTTGTGTCCCGAATTGTTATGTGAACCCTTTGAGGTGTCCACCCCCATCAGTGAGTCCATTCTTTCTAAAAACGCCTATAAGGGTTATCCCCTATCTATATTGCATAAAGTTTTCCCTTGTGATTTTGGTGAACTCAATATGGTAGATTTTGATATCATTATTGGGATGGATTGGTTACATGCACATCATGCTACTATTGATTGTAGGTCTTATAAAGTCAAATTCTAAATCCCTAATGAACCCGTCTTTGATTTGGAAGGTTATGATTCAGTAGTCAAGGGTAGATTCATCTCTTATCTCAAGGCACCAAATTTGATTTCCAAAGGCTATATATATTATCTTGTGCAGGTTAGGGATGTCGACTCTAGGTTCCCTCCTATTGAGTCAGTCCCAGTTATCAATGGATTTCTTGATGTCTTCCACCATGAACTTCCAGGTGTCCCTCCCAAAAGGAAGATAGACTTTGAGATAGATCTCTTCCCTGATACCCAACCTATTTCCATCGCTCCTATCGAATGGCCTCGGTAGAGTTAAAGAACCTAAAAGAGCAACTAAAGGGTTTGTTAGAAAAGGGGTTCATAAGTTCAAGCAAGTCACTTTGGGGTGCACCGATATTGTTTGTGAGAAAGAAGGGTGGTTCACTTAGAATGTGTATCAACTACCGAAAACTTAACAAGGTCACCATAAAGAATAAGTATCCATTTCCAAGAATCGATGACCTATTTGATCAATTGCAAAGGGCTAGTCATTTCTTAAAGATTGACCTTCGGTCTGGGTCTTATCAATTGAGGGTAAGGGAGTGTGATATTCCCAAAATTGCTTTCAGGACTAGGTATGGGCATTTTGAGTTCATGGTGATGTCCTTCAGCCTAACTAATGCTTCAACGATATTTATGGATATCATGAATAGGGTCTTTAAACCTTACCTTGGTATGTTTGTTGTGGTATTTATTGACGACATCTTGATTTACTCCCGAACTTAAGAGGAGCATGCAAACGATTTGAGGGTAGTGTTGCAAATATTGAAGGAAAGGCTCTTTGCTAAATTCGATAAATGTGATTTTTTGTTGAGGGAAGTTACATTCTTGGGTTACGTGGTATCGGGTGATGAGACTAAGGTGGATTCAAAAACGACGGAGGCAATAAGGAATTGGCCTAGACCCTTGACTCCAATGGACATTAGGAGCTTATTGGGTTTGGCCAGGTACTGCCGAAGGTTCGTGAATGGATTCTCCTTAATTGCTTCTCCTTTGACAAAATTGACCCAAAAGAAGGCAAATTTATTTGGACCGATTAATGTGAAAGAAATTTCCAAAACTTGAAGGAAAAGCTTATGTCTGCTCCTATTTTGGCTCTACCAGAAGGGTTAGAGGGATTTTTGGTGTATTGTGATACGTTAAGAATCAAATTGGGGTGTGTGTCAATGCAAAATGGCAAGGTCATTGCTTCTAGGAAACTAAAGGTGTATGAGCGTAACTACCCCACCCACAATCTTGAACTAGCGACCGTGGTATTTGCCTTGAAGATATGGCATGACTATTTGTATGGGATTCATATAGATGTGTTCACCGACCATAAGAGTCTACAATATGTGTTCACCTAAAGAGACTTAAATTTGAAGCAACAAAGGTGGCTAGAGTTCCTAAAGGACTATGACATGAGTGTGGAATACCATCCGCGAGAGGATAATATTGTGGCTAATGCCCTAAGTCGGGTGTCCATGCATAGTGTGGCACACCTTAAGGATATCAAGAAGGAATTGGGGAGAGAGGTCCATTGGTTCGCCAGGTTAGGAGTTAGATTGAAAGAGGCCAAAAATGGTATTACGATGGTACTAGATGGTTCTAAGTCCTCCTTGATTGAAGAATTAAATCGAAGCAAGACTTTGACCTTGCTTTGATGGAGTTGAAGTCATTGGTAAAAAGCGGCAAGGTAGAGGTTTTCTCCCAAGGGGGAGATGGTGTCCTTTGGTACCAAGGTAGGATATGTGTGCCCAATGTAAATAATTAGAGAGAGTTGATTTTGAAAGAAGCCCATAAATCCTCCTATTCTCTTCACCCTTGCTCTACCAAGATGTATAGAGATTTGGTCGAGTGGTTTGAAGAGAAACATTGCCAAATTTGTAGCAGGTTTCCATACTTGCCAACAAGTCAAGGTCGAGCGCCAAAGGCCAGGTGGTTTGGCACAAGACATAGAAATTCCTACTTTGAAGTGGGAAGATACCAATATGGATTTTGTAGTTGGGTTTCAAAGACTAGAAGGCATTTTGATTCTATTTGGGTCATTGCTGATAGAATGACGAAGTTGGGTCACTTCTTAACTGTTAAGGTAACCTATAGTGCCGAAGATTATGCCAAGTTATATATTCATGATTTGGTGAGCTTGCATGGGGTTCCATTGGCTATTATTTTAGACCGCGGTGCTCAGTTCACATCGCACTTTTGGAGGTCTTTCTAAATGGGCCTTGTCACTAAAGTTAAGCTTCGCACGACCTTTCACCCACAAATGGATGGTGAAGCCGAGAGCACTATCCAAACTCTTGAGGATATGCTTAGAGATTGCATCTTGGAGTTTAAGGATAATTGCAATGAGCACGTGCCGCTCATTGAGTCTATAACAATAACTATCACTCTAGTATTAGGATGGACCCTTTTGAAGCCCTTTATGGGAGGTGTTGTAGATCCCAAGTGGGTTGATTTGAAGTGGGAGAAATGGCCTTGCTATGGTTCAGATCAAGTTATGGAGACTTTGGAGAAGGTGAGGGTGATAAGGGAGGGATTGAAGGCGGCTCAAAGTCGGCAAAGGTCCTATACCAACACTAGAAGAAAAGACCTTGAGTTGGAAGTTGATGATTGGGTGTACTTGAAGGTCTCACCAATGAAAGGCATGGTTCGCTTTGGCAAGAAGGGAAGTTAAGCCCTAGATACATAGGGCCTTATCGGGCCTTGAGATGTGTTGTTGAGGTTGCATATGAATTAGAGTTGCCCGTGGAAATAAATATGGTTCATTCATTTTTTCATGTCTCCATTCCGATAAAGTGTATTGGAGACCCTAGTTCTATTGTGCCCATAATAATGGTGAATGTTGAAGAGAACTTGACTTTTGAGTAAGTCCCGGTGGAAATATTGGATAGGCAAGTCAAGCGGTTGAGAAACAAGGAGATACCCTCCGTCAAAGTCCTTTGGAGGAACCAACATATAGAAAGTGCCACTTGGGAAGATGAAGCCGATGTCCATATGAAGAAGCGATATTCCTATCTCTTCCATTCTAATCAAGCTTGAGGTATCACACTCTTTCCTATCTTAGAGCCTTCTTTCCCTGCATACCATTCTCACGACGATTGTGCATGTTTATGTGATTTTTGAGGTCGCATTATACGTACCATTTAAAGCATGGTTTAAAGATTTTAATGGTCCATGTGTTGCATTCATAGAATATGGTGCATTTGTCCATTCCTTAAAGCTTACCTTAGCACATTTGGGGACGAATGTTCCCAAGGGGAGATATTATAAGACACCACCTGTGAGGAGTATTAAAGATGCAAGAAAATAAGCTTTCGAAAAGAATTTAACTGTCATCTTTTACGAGTGGTCCTTAGGAGTCATAGAAGAGAGTACAACCCATATGTAGTTTCGTGGAACCTGGGCAGACTTGGTAAAATTTGGGATCTTTCAGAAGTTCAATCTATGACTTATTAGACGGCCCGTAAAACCTTCTACGAGTTGTAGACTATGTCATGGAATATAAATCAGTGAAAGAGGTCTTCGAAATTCTGAAAAGCTATCAGATCAAACCCTCATCTACGACCCGTAGAAAGTTTTACGACCCATAAATAGGGTCTGGTAAACTTGTCCGACCAGTTTTTAAAAAGGGGCAATTTTGTCATTTCTCAGCAATTTATGTTTAAGTTGCATCGTTTTGGCCTTCAAGGGACCCTTATCTGCCCTTTTAACCCCAATTCCTCTCATTTCTCACTTCATTCCAAAACTCTCTAAGTCCCAAACCCCTCCCAAGTTCCTCAAGGTCTTCAACAAGAATACAAGCTAGGGTTTTGGTTCCTTCACCTTCAAATTAGATTTTTCTCTTCATTAAGTTAATAAGGTATGTGGGTTTTGATTGTGGAGACCTTCCCCCCCACAAGCTCAACCATTGCTCTCCTCCTTTGTGATTCTTCTCAAGTTATGGTAACAAATGATGATTTTTATGAACTCATTCTTATGATGATAAAATAAAGTGTTTTATGATGACTATCCTAGTATGTTATCTTGTCATGCAATATCATATGAAATCCATGATTTTTTGTGAGGGTTTAATGGTGCCCTAACTAAGTATTCTCATGATTGATTGGTGGGTTATCTTGAATAATGTTTAAGGATTTTATTATACTCCTCTCTTGGCATTTATTAACAAATTGCACGATTTTAAGCTTGTGTACATGTACCCACCATTAATTGATCTAAGATGCATGGCAAGTTCTTAAGTCTTGAATGCCTTATGGCAAGATGTGTACAATAAGCATGTTGAGACTAATAGGGGGCTAACGAGTATGCTATGAGCTCATAAGCATGATATGAATGACAAGTATTATTTAGAGCCCTAACTTTGATGTTACAAGTTATGATTAATGAGGTACTTCAAGAATAATAGTAAGATATTTTATGACTATGCATGTTATAACTATGATTATGTTTCACGTATTCTGTGCGATTGTGACCTAGCACCGAGAGGACCTTGGTAGTCTTCAATGGTCCCTTAACTATGTGCTACAATAGGTTTATGACATTAATTCCCTACGTGGACTTGTACCTACCTAATAGGCAACACTGTAAGGTATGGATATTTGTTGAACCTACCAAAAAGAGTATGCCATAAGGTAAGGATAACATGTAAAACCCACCAAAAAGGCTATGCTGTGAGGTGGTGGTACTTTATAAAAAGCCCATGATGTAAGGATAACGTTAAGTCTACCTTGGAAAAGTCGACAACTCCTTATTCGATGTGTAGTGAACATTAGGATTCCAAGTAGTACCTCACTTGATCTTACATGTTGGTTATGGTCCTTTCCTACTATATATATGATGTCATGTGCTTTGATGATTTCTCATGTATGTTCCTTTAGGTAAATTCCTCTCATGACACATTGAGCCTAATTCATTGTTTATCATGACACATCTTGACTACGTATGATTATGTTTTGATGCATTTGCACCCCACATACTTAGTACATTCCAAGTACTAACACATACATTTTGCATGCATGATCTAACCATGTAGGAACTGGATCTTCTTGTCATCCTCCTCCTCTACACCGCTTCTAATTGAAGATTACTTGGTGAATCCTCCACATCTGGGGACAAGATTCCACTTACTTTCATGCGTTGTTTAGACTCAATTATTTGTGTGAATACTATCTTTTGAGGGTGAGCTCGGGAGATGTCTTTGCCCCCGTCCTATTCGTAATTAGATGTGTTGTTGGATATTATGATGGTTATGTATTATTGAGATTGACTCCTTATGCTTTTTTATTATGAAGACATCCCTTAGTCCCATTCTCCCCTTTTATGTTAAATCTTGATGAGATGGAAGTCCCAAGTCCCTAATTTCCCCCATAGCGTGAGTCATACTTACCCACCCCTTTGAAATGTTTTTCTTTGTGGTTCATGTTCTTCCCCTTCCCTACAACATCCCCATAGCATGAGTCCAAAGCCCCATTTCCCTTAGAAATTATGTGCTATATGTTTATTGCTCTTTTATGCTTCCGTGAAACCAAGGATGTGATATGCATGCTTAAGAGGCTTGTTTGGGATCCCTTCGAGTTCCCATTTTCCATTTCGCTTCTAGGCGCTTGGCTTGGGGCGTGACACCTTATGATATTCCCATAGCATGAGTCATACTTAACCTCCCCTTAGAACCACGTGCTTATCATTTAATTATGTGCTTCTGATTATGTGTACATGGATGCTATGAGGCTTGTTTAGGAACTCTCGGGTTTCCATTCACCATATTACTCCTAGGCCCTAGGCCCTAGGCCCAGGTCATGACATGCTGTAGGAAATTTTAATAAGGGGTGGACTATCATCCCAACTTCCCTTGAACTCCAACACACAAGCTCTCAACATATCCTCAAGTGTTTGAATTTTCCTCTTGGTTTGCCTATTTGTTTTTTAGGATAGAAAGTGGTACTCAACTTCACTTTGGTACTAAGATCTCTTTGAAATGACCTCCAAAATATGAAGTAAATTGGGCACCACGATATGATATAATGGACAATGATAGACCGTACAACCTCACCAACTCATGGATATATATCTTGGAAGACTCTTGAGCACTATATGAAATCTTGAAAAGTAGAAAATTGTCACAACCCAAGCCTAGGACTTAGGCATGATATGGAGAATAAAGAACTTAAAGGTATCCAAAACAAGCCTCATAGGGTACATAAGCGCATTATTTGTATATAAGTCAAAATAAGCGAAACACCTAAGGGATAGGTACAAAGGGACAATCATCATGAACATAGGAGATAATATAAAATCCATAGATACATGGTCATAATATACAACCATACCTATAAACATTAGATCAGCCAGGAGGCTAAGACATGTCCTAGCTCACCCTCAATATAAAATAAGTAGAACAAAATAATATAGTCTCAAAATGAAAGCTAGATAGAAAAGGGCTTATTGTCCTCGAAACTAGAGGACTCACCAAAATTAAAGTCATCAAATCTAAATCAATGGTGAATGTGAGGAGGAGGAGGATTGCCAGACCCTACATGGTGACATCATGTAGGAAAATTATGCGCTAATACTATGGAATGTACTAAGCATGTGGAATGTAATGCAACAAGAAATGATATGCCGTAATAAACAAGATGCATAATTATAACAATGGTAACGCTAAATATGTAATTGATTTTCAAAGACTTATTGAAACTTGCTTGAAAGAGACATAAACTTCATAACATATCATGTACATAACTATATGGAACGAGACACTAACCAATAGTAAGACCATGTGAGCTACTGCATGGAATCTCAATGTTACCTCTACACGGGAGAAGGACTAGTCTACTTTCCAAGGTAGACTAACCCCATTTTGTGGGTGTCATGAACATGGAGCTATGTGTGGATCCACTAGCTAATACATAATCCTACGGTGGCAAATAGCTATGAGAAGTAAGTCGTTATGTAAGGACTCGTGGGGATAGTTCCCCGCCTTAAATCCCACTCAATTCTAAGTCTAGTTCCATGAAATACATAAACATAAGCATAATCATACATGTATAAGCTTGGAAAACATAACATCATGATAAGAATAACTTATTAAATCTGTAACCCCTTCAAGTGAGCATCTTTCTTTCACGAGAGGTTGTATCATCATAATATCACAAAAAAGGCTTCACAATATCATATAACTTTCATAGAATTACCATGGATTTCACAACATACTTGATAGCCCTCATAATTTATAATATTCATGAATTTAAGTAACACATAGTGAAACCTTTCATCATCCCTTATATACTTCATCGTGTAACTATAGGCCAAAACTCGATAGGTCAATGCATAAAGGCTTAAAATCATGAAACTCAAGAGTAACATGCATAAAAGAGGTTAATCATGATCACTTGAAACTATTCATAACAACCCAAAAAATCATTATAATACCCTAATAAGGGCATCATGAAAACCAACTCATAAATCTTTATTCTTGATTTGGTATTATAACATACGTAGCTCAAGAACATAAAATATTTCATAATATCCACATTTGAAAGGAACTCATGCAATTTCATAAAATATTCATGACTTTGAACCTAATGGAGAAGAGGAATACTTGAGAATTTCCAATACTAAGAAAATTTTACAGTAAGAATTTCCGATACTTAGAAAATTTTACAACTTAAGGGGCCTATCTATGATCCAATCTATGAAGTAACAAGGAGTACAACCCATCCTTTTGGTTTGTACATCACACTTTGGAAATCCCAAATGTTAACTAATCCTAGCCACTTAACCACGAAGCCATAGTACGATCCATAGTTCCATTTATGGACTGTGGTTCCCACTCATAAAACTCACCCACACATTGACAAGTTATCACCCTAGTACCCCCAAACCATGAGCCTAGTCTATGCCTCATGAAATGAACCATAAGCCATAGATTGGGCTCATACTTTGCCTGTAGATTTCCAACTTCCCCTTTTTTCTGCACTTTCATACTTTCAAACATACGAACCTTACAATATCTCTCCCTTGGGTACATTCATCCCTGAATGTGCTAGGCACAAGCTCTAAAGAGTAAAAAAGACTAAAAACACAGCATGAATGCATAAATGCAACTTAAACACTTACTGTGAAAATTTTCAAACTTGTGCTTCAAGTATAAAAATTCTATGAAGTCACATAAACATGTAAATATACATGGATAACTTAAAAACTAAATTGGAGGAAATTGAGATATTTGGGCAAGAATACTTAATACCTTAAGATTGAGTAGAGTGGAAGAGATAGGGGTATCATTTTTTCATATCCTCTTTCGCTTTCCATATGGCTCTTTTAACTAGTTGATTCCTCCAAAGGACCTTAACAGATTTAACATCTTTGTTTCTTAATTTCTTGACTTGCCTATCTAATATTTCAACTGGATTTCTTCATATGTCAAGTTTTCCTCAACATTCACAACTCCCAAGGGCACAATGGAACTTGGGTCACCTATACACTTCTTCAACATGGATACATGAAGACCAGATGAATCATACTCAATCTTCATAGGCAACTCTCGCTCATAAGTGACTTTACCAACTTGTCTCAAAATTCTATAAGGTGTTATGTACCTAGGGATCAATTTTTCTTCTCACCAAATCAAACCACACCCTTCAAGTGAGACCTTCAAATAAACCTAATCATCAGTTTCAAACTCAGGATCTTTCCTCTTATTGTTGGAATAGGACTTTTGCTTACTCTGTGCTATCTTCAATATTTCTCTTATTAATTTCACCTTCTCCAAATCTTATCAAACCAAATCTAGTCCTATGAAATCCATTTTCCCCACTTCAAAACACCCAACTAGGGACCTATATTGCCTCCCATACAAGGCCTCAAATGGTGCAATCCCGATACTATAGTAGTAACTATTATTATAAGCGAACTCAATGAGTGGGAGATGCTCATCCCAACTACCCTTAAGCTCCAACAAAAAAGCTCTAAGTATATCCTCAAGGGTTTGAATGTTACTTTCGGCTTGACAATCCATTTGTGGGTGAAACGCCATGCTAAGCTTGACTTTAGTACCAAGACCCATTTGGAAGGATCTCCAAACGTGAGAAGTAAATTGGGCACCACGATTCGAAATAGTGGATAATGGAATCCTATGCAATCTGATCAACTCATGGATGTACAATTTACCATAGTCACACCATAGGTTGTCTTAACTAGTAGGAAGTGAGCCGAGTTTATCATTCTATGAATAATAGCCCAAATTGAGTCAAAATTCTTCTTAGTCTTAGGAAATCTAATCACAAAGTCCATGTTGATCTCTTCACATTTCCAACTAGGAATATCCCTTACATATTTATAGAACTAGGCTGAATAGAATAAGATGAGTTACGATCCTCTTTCAAAATTATGTTCCTCAATCCATCAACATCCAGGCGCACAACCTACCTTTGTATCGAAGGACATCATCTCCCCCTTGGGAGAAAACCTCTACTTTGTCTTCTTTCTGCAATGCCTTCAACTCAATCACACCGAGGTCAAGGTCTTGCTTGGATTTGACCTCCTCAATAAATGAAAACTTAGAACCATCTAGGACCATCATACCACTATTTTTTGTATCCCTCAATCCAACTCCCATCCTAGCCAACCTATGTACTTCCTTTGCCAACTCTCTCTTACCTTTATCAATGTGAGCTACACTCCCCACAGACACTGTACTAAGTGCGTCGGCCACAACATTGGTCTAGACTAGATGGAAATGCACACTCATACCATAGTCCTTAAGGAGTTCCAACCACCTCCTTTACATCAAATTGAGATCCCTTTGAGTGAACACATATTTGAGGCTCTTGTTATCGGTGAAGAAGTCTACATGACCCTATACAAGTAATGACAACATATGTTCAAAGCAAATACCACGACCACTAACTCAAAAGGGTAAGTAGGGCAATTACACTCATGCAAATTATATTACCTAGAAGCATAGGCAATGCACTTGCCACTTTGCATTAATACACACCCCAAATTGACCCTTGAAGCATTACAATAGACAAGAAATCCTTTTAACCCTTTTGGTAGAGTCAAAATAAGAGCGGATGTAAGCTTATCTTTCAAAGTTTGAAAATTTTTCTCACATACGTTGGTCAAATGGAATGTCACCTTATTTTGTGTCAGTTTTGTCAAAGGAGATGCTATTGAAGATAATCCTTCTACAAATCTTCGGTAGTATCTCGCTAAGCCCAAGAAACTCCTAATATCCATTAGAGTCGAGGGCCCAGGCCAATTTCTTACCACCTCCCTTTTCTTTGGATCAAATTTAATCCCATCGCTTAACACTATAATGCCCAAGGGATGCAACATTTTTTAACTAAAACTCACATTTGTCTAAATTGGTAAACAACTTTTCATTTTTCAAGGTTTGGAATATCACTCTCAAAAGCCTAAGTGCTCTTCTTCACTCTTAAGATAGACTAAAATATCATCAATAAAAACCACAATACACATGTGAAGGTAGGATTTGAATACCCTATTCATGAGATCCATAAATATGACTGGTGCATTAGTTAGGCCAAAAGACATTACCAGAAACATGAAAGGAATGTGACAAGACCTTACCCTCCATTGATGGTAACCAAAACGAAGGTCAATTTTTAAGAAATGTCTACCTCTTTGCAATTGATCAAATAAATCATCTATCCTTAATAGTGGATATTTGTTATATATGGTGACCTTTTTGAGTTACTAGTTGTCAATGCACATTATAGTGAACCATCTTTTTTCACACTAACAACACCAGTGCTCCCCAAGGTGACTTTCTTGGCCTAATGAAGCCCTTCTCAAATAAGTCTCTTAATTGGTCCTTCAATAATTTCTATTTTGCTAGGGTTATACAATTAGGAGGAAGTGGAGATAGGTTGGATATCAAGGAGGAGGTCTATGCCAAAATTAATTTCTCTTTCAAGATGAATACCGAGAAGATTATTAGAAAAGACATCGAGAAAATCAATGACCACCAAAACTAACTCAATGGAAGAAATTTTGAATTCAACGTCACTAACCTTTACAAGATGATTGATGCAACCTTTATCAATTAATTCTCGAGCCTTAAAACAAGAAATGAACTTACTTTTGACTACCAAATCATGACTTTCCTATTCAATGATGGCTTTATTATGAAATTGAAACCTAACCGTACGAGTTCCCCAATGAATAGAGGCATGATATGTATGCAACCAATCCATCCCAAGTATGAGATCAAAATATACCATGTCAAGGTTAATAAAATCACAAGGCAAGGCTTTATGCGAAATGGAGACGGCACAACCCCTATAGACTCTTTTAGAAACAATGGACTCAACAATAGGGGTAGACACTGGAAAAGGTTCTCATAGCATTTCGGAACATACATCAAACATATTAGCAAGGAATGGAAGATAAAATACAAGTTAGCACCTAAATCCAACAATGCCTACACATCAAAATCATAAATCTTTAACACAGCAATGACAACATTGGCGCCTCATCCACCCCTTGCCTCCCTTGAAGAGCATAAAACCAGTTGTGACATGGAGCACCTCCTTGTTGACCACCTTGTTTTCCTTGGCCTCCACGAGTACCATGTCCTTGGGGGACGACCATCTTTACCTTTGTTTGGAACACTTGGACAATCAGCAATTTTGTAGCCTAGATTGCCACATCTATAGCATATACCTATATCCCTCAAGCTTGAGCTACCATGATTCTTACCACACTCTGAAAATCTAGTGAAGCTTGGTCCACCACTACCACCACTACCATTATCTTTTGGGATTGGCACCCTATCATAAATGAACTATTTGTCTTGGAGCGTTAGGTGAGTTTTGTCCTTCAAATTTGTGAGCTTGTTCAAAGAGACCATTTTCACCAGCCCTAGCACCATAGGATCCATCTTCATAAAACATCTTCTTAGACTCGCCCATCTTCCTCTTCCTAAGCTTCTATATTTATTTTGATCAACATATATAATGAGCTGAGATATATACATTTCTCTAATAATCAAGGTAGTGCAATACTCTCCATTGATCATGTCAGATACCCCTGACATCAACTTGTTCATCCTTGACCAAGGATCAACAAGAGAGGAGCATACTTTGAGAGATTATTGAATTTGAGAGGATACTCCCTCACACTCATGGAGCCTTACTTGAGATTCTTAAATTGTATCATCTTGGCTTTTCGTAGCTTAATAGGGAAGAAGTAGTCAAGGAAGGTGTCTTTGAATTCCTCTTAAGGAAGAGGGTTATAATCCACCATCTCCATCTTCCAATAGATGAACCATATTTGTGCAAGGCCATTGAGTTGTTGTGCCACTAGTTCCACTTTCTCCTTAGATGTCACATCTACAATAGCTGGGAATTTGTGCACTTTATCAATGGATTCTTGTGGGTCTTCCTCCATATTTGAGACATGGTACTCTAGAAGGTTCATCCTAGTAAAATTCCTCACCTTTGAGGCCAGAGTAGGAGCATGAGGAGCTTGGTCCCCTTGATTAACTTGATTGGCTATAGATTGTGCCAACAAAGTGATGATGTTTTAGTACTCGACATGATTGGCCCCTTCCTCATGGGGAGCTTGTGGGGCCAGAGAAACTTGTTCCTCATTAAGGATAGGATCCCATGGTGGTGGCACTCTTCTTATCGACATCATCTAGAAATGCTAAGAGTAAGTCGCTAGAAATAGGAAATCATAGGAAAAGTTCTAAGGAACAATATAGAACATGAATATAATGATCCCCAGTTTAGGAGCCTTGAGTGTAGAAAATTTGACTTGAAAATGACTTGAACTCTGGTTCACGAGGTAAACTTATGTCCCGTAGAATCGGTCCTTAAACATGAGACTTCAGAAGGAAAAAAGTTTTCAAGTGTGGGGTAACCCACGGACCAAGTGACGGCCCGTAAGATGCATTACGGTCTGTATGAAGGGTTATGAGTGGGACTATCAGTCATAAAGAAAATTTGGAGTTTATTAGAAGGTGATGTCACCAAAGCTACACCTCCTTTTTAAAGGTTAAAGTAGTCACTGTCAAGAATTATAACCTAACTAAGGTTAGGGCCGAGTCCCACATGGAATATGGTAGACTCTGAGTAATTTCAAGCAAGTTGAGTGAATTAACTTACTTATCTCTTGGAGGGCTAGTTTTCATAAAGTAAACCTAAACTAGAGCAAGTGCTGTGAAACCAGTGAGAAGAGTAACTAGGGTATTGTGTTCCCCATGAATCAATAACTTGGTATTACAAGATAATCATAAACTTTTCTAGTGTGTTGCATGTAGAATGGTAAATTAAGTTTACCAAACCCTTTGATCCAGGCGAGAGGTAAATTTCACTACATGATTTGATCCATCCCCGCAGTGTGACATTGCTAACCTTTACCTACTCCTCTAGTACAACCTCCCCTTGATTAAGTTTGGCTGATTAAATGAGAAGAAATCAATCGAATCTTGTTAATTAATCTCTTTTCCCATTTATTACTAACTTGATCCAGTCAGTAACAATTAGGCGACTTCTAACATTGGCCACTATTAAAAAGCAATCAAACTAAAGAGAATTAATTAATACCTGCATGGACACTTTCTAAGAATTATGAATGATTTAATTTTACGTTGTTAGTTCTTCGTAGTTCTCACAACCCTAGTTGTGAATTTAGCTATGCATAATCAGTGTAGATGCAAGAATCATGATGTGTAATAATATAATTAAGTTCTTACAAAGATAAATTTAAGAACAAGAAATCCTAAACTCTTCATTAGAAATCACAAAGTATGGACTAAAATCATAAAAATTATTTTCCAAGTGTCCCGTGTATTCAATGCAATTTTCTTGTCGCTCCTGGTCGTCCTCTTTCCTTCTCTTTCATTCTCTCTAAAATAAACTAAAAAGACTATTTATAATAACTAAAATTCAAGTTTAAAACAAAATAGGAAAACTAGATTTGGCAGGCAATACTAGCAAGGTTATGGGCCGTACTAAGTTCTACGACCCAAGGCCTTTTTATGGGCCATATTCAGACTTGCCCGTATAGGGTTTCATCTGACAGCTATTCAGAAAGTCCCAAAATCTAATCCTCAAGACATGAAACCTGATCCACAACTTGTTTGACAGTTCATGGATACAACTTCAGAAAATAGGCCCTTCACTGGAATTCTACCACGAGACCACTCTACGGCTTGTGGAAATTTTCATGGCCCATAAAGTGCTTCATACTTTATCAAAATTGCAATATCTACACCACATAGCCCAAAATCTTGCCAAATCCTGTAATCCTAAAAAACAAACATAAAAACACGTCAAACCCACTAACATCGTTTTGATAACACACAAAATTCCAAGTTTTAAGCATCAAAAGTACTATATTTCGACAGCACATCGACACCCTTAACTTAAAATTGTTGCTTGTCCTCAAGCAACGAAGTCAATCTACATAAGCAATATAGTAACACACAGACCTCAATCTAATGGCACATATCATCTCCAAATCAAGCACATATGCCCACATTACTTATCAAGGCATATCAGATAGCTATCAAAAAAATTAATGCAGATCAATACATGTGACAGTGCAACTATGACAAGCAAGATAACCATAGATAAGCACCAATCGTTGAAATAGCCTATAAACAACAGTGTAATGCAAATGTCCTCATAAAAAGAAGTGTCATATCCCATTCATGATATTATTTTCATATTCGATACTTGGGACTAAACAAAATCGCTCAGAATAGATATTCAAATACTCTGTTCAATACCATATGCTTGGCCCTATACTCACAAATAAGACCTTCGAGTATTTGGACTAGGATCACTATAAGACTTTCTTGGCTTGTAACATAGGCTTAGAGGGCTTTGATATGACCTTTTGGGAACATAATGACTAATGTGACTCCTTGACACTAGATTATGCTTACACTTTTTCCCTACAACACTGTCATATTTCAACTCATTCTCCTATTTTGAACTTTTCTAGGTGTCGTACTCTCATTTTTTTTTAGCTCATTGCCTTCTATTTTCATATTCTTTTTCTTTTTGGCTCATTCTTTAGGCATTTATTCCTTTTTCTTGCACCCACAACATATTTTCTCCTTTTTCATGTATCACTAGCTTTCACCCTCTTTTTTGAGATTACCATTACACCAGCCACCCTCAACTTAGGCTTTTAGCCTAAGTCGAAGTACACAAACCCAACCTATGAACCATGGCCACTTTTGGTAGCCACCCTCAACTTAAGCTTTGTGCATCAGTCAAGGTACACAATATAGAAGGAAGCACCAGGCTTAATTTCAAGATTTCACATTCGACAAGGCTAGGTTACATTAGAAACTTTACAAAGAAAAGGGCACATGCAAAACATAAACATTGGGATTAAGGGATACATTACAAATTTGGTTAGTCATTTAGGTTAAGTGGACTAATATGAACAATGGCCCTAAGATCATCTCCTAACCAACTAATCTACAATCTTAGTTAGAGTAACATGGCAAGTTCTGAATTTAAGCACAATATAAGAATTAAGCAAAGAAAGATCACTATTAATACGGTCTCTCAGATCATGTTTTTCATCATAATTAAACCTCACTTATCAAAACAAGCACGGTAAATCAATCAATATCACATGGTTGCTATCAAGACTAACTAACAAAATTTTGATGGGTATTATTTTTCACAAAAAAACTACCATATGCCATAGACTTTCAGTACTACATTCTACTAATGCTACCTATACATCCTAAACTTGTCGATTCAATAGAAAATAAATGTCTTTACAGAAAGAACACAGGCAAGAAAATCCCTCGGACTCAAAATTTGGGATAGTTATAGGCCATAGTTGCTCAGACTTCACTGAGGCCTATAACTATCTACACCCTATCGAAAAGAGTTGGCATTGTCCTTAATGACCAAAACATGACAATATTAAACCACAGAGGTGAAAAGAAATATACCTGGGCACCTAAGCATCGGTCTTTACCTTGGGTTGCCTCCTAAGTAGCTCCTGATTTATTGTCGCGATACGACTTAGACAACATAGGTACTCAGACTTCACCAAGTGCCTATGCTTCCTATATCTTCACTTCTTAAACATTGCCAAGATACAACTTCAATCTTTGGCCATTCACTTTGCATTTTGCGTCATTTCTCTTTTCTAACTCAATAGCCCCATGGTCGAAAACATGTGATACTCTGAAAGGCCCCAACCATCTGGACTTAAGTTTACCAGGGAATAACTTCAATCTAGAATTGTATAGCAATACCAAGCCCCTCGGTGCAAACTGGAAATTCTCAATATGACGATTATGTTGCAGCTCCATTCTTTGCTTATAAAAGGCTGAGCTCTCATATGCCTTCAAGCGAAACTCGTCGAGCTCATTGAGTTGCTTTACCCTTGAGTTTGCCATATCATTCCAGTCCAGATTCAACTTTTTGAGTGCCCACATCGCCTTGTGCTCAAGCTCCATCGATAGGTGACGGGCTTTGCCAAAGACAAGTTGGTATGGAGACATACCTATAGGTGTCTTGAATGCAGTTCAGTATGCCCATAATGCATCATCAAGCTGTCGCGACCAGTTGATCCGATTTGCATTCACAGTTTTGGACAAAATTTATTTAATCTCTCTATTAGACACCTCAACTTGCCCACTCATCTTTGGATGATTGGGTGTTGCCACCTGATGATTTACTCCGTATTTCTAAAGTAGAGCTTTGAACAACCTGTTGCAGAAATGGGAACCTCCATTGCTGATGATCGCCCAAGGGGTGCAAAACCTTGAGAAAATGTTCCTTTTCAGGAATGATGTGACACTTTGGCCTTTATTGTTGGTAAGAACCATGGCCTCCACCCATTTTGATACATAGTCCACAACCACTAAAATATACTTGTTCCCATGCGAGCTAACAAATGGGCCCATGAAATCTATTCCCCACACATTGAATAATTAAATCACCATAATGGGTTTATCACAAACTTTGGTATAGTCGTGGGCATCTTGGTGAATAGTTGGCCAATAGTAGCCACACTTCAAGATCTTATGTGCTATTTGAATTTTACTATGATGCCCACCCACTAAGGATGAGTCGCACACCTCTAGAATACTCATCATTTCAACCTCATAAACACAACGATGAATAATCCCATCTACAAATACACGAAAGAACTATGGATTATCCTAGGATAACTTTCTTACATCAAACATAAACATGCGGGGTTGGTGAGTAGTCAAGTCCGGTGGCACAATATCACTAGCCAAATAGTTCGCATAATTTGCAAACCACGGTATTAAGTAATGTGATTCTGCTAACACTCTCTCATCAAGGAACAAATAATCAATCTCCAACCCATCATCGAACTTTTCCATGGCCTCATCCTTTAAAATGGAAAGGTGGTCTGCAAACTGATTTTCAGTCCCCTTTCTATCAATCACATCAAAGCCAAACTCTTAAAGAACAAGTACCATCGAATTAATCTTAATTTTTCATCCTTCTTCGCCATTAAGTACCGCAGTGCTGAATGGTCAATATGTACAATGACTTTGGTTCCCAAAAGATAAGACCTGGATTTTTCAAATGCAAAGACCACTGCAAATACCTCTTGTTATGTGACAGTGTAGTTTTTTGTGCTACATTTAGGAATTTAATGTCAGAATATATGGGATGTAGGATCTTCTCTCTGCGCTGTCCCAACACTACACCAAGTGCAACCCCACTTGCATCACACATTATCTCGAAGGGCTTTGACTAGTCTAGAGCAATGATTGTAGGAGCTGAAATCAACTTCTACTTCAACCCTTTAAAGGCTTTCAGACATGTATCATCAAACACAAACTTAGCATCCTTCTCAAGAAATTTGCAAAAAGGGTGTATGATCTTTGAGAAGTACTTTTATAAAGTGCCTGTAGAATCCTGCATAGCCTCACACCCTTGACAGAGATGGATGGAGAAACTTTTCAATCACCTCTACTTTAGCTCTATCCACCTTAATGCCCTTGATGGAGATTCTGTGCCCCAACACAATGCCTTCCTTCACCACGAAGTGACATTTTTCCCAATTTAGAACTAGATGACATTCTTCACATCTACTAAGCTCCCCATACAAATGCTTCAAGCAGTCTTTGAATGAGTCACAAACCATACTAAAGTTATCCATGCAATCTTTGAATGAGTCATCGACCATACTAAAGTCATCCAGGAATACCTCGATAGTGTTTTCCATCATGTTTGAGAAGATAGATATCATACATCTTTAGAATATTGCTAGCGCATTACAAAACCCAAACGACATCCTTTTAAATGCAAAGGTGCCATAAGTACATGTAAACATCAAATTATCTTGGTATTCTGGAACAATATAGATCTGATTGTAGCCTGAGTAACCATCAAGAAAGCAATACTAGCCCTTTCCTACCAAGCGGTCTAGCATCTGGTCCATCAACAGTACAGGGAAATGGTCCTTTTCAATTCATGCATTAAGTTTTCTATAGTCGATGCACCCTCTAACTAGTGCCTAGTTGCATGCGGTTCAATTTATTGCTAGCATTTGGGACCATGGTGATACTCCCTTCTTTGGAACACATTGGACCAGGCTTACCCATTCACTATTAGCGATTAGATATATCACATTTGTGTCTAACCACTTTATGATTTCCTTGCGCATAACTTCTTGCATAGGTGGGTTGAGATACCTTTGGTGTTTAATGCTCGGATTGTGGTCATTAACCAGTTGAATTTTGTGAGCGCGCATCCTTGGTGGGATGCCAATGATGTCAGCAATTATCCATACGATTACCTTTCAAACTGCTTGAGCATTGCGATTGATGCATTTACCTATTCATCATTAAGATCTACAACAACAATCATAGGCAATGTGTAGTCAGTACCCAAAAATACATTCCTTAGCTAGGATGGAAGAGCCTTCAACTTTAACTCTGGTGACTTCTTAGTGGATGGTTTAGTGGGTGGTGAATCTCGATTTTTTAAGTCCAATTCAACCTTAGCTTGGCGTTTAGTGGCTGGATATCCTATACTTCTATTGGGGAGATCTACTAGCTCCTGTACCTGCAGCATGAAATGCATGTCCCCCGTAAGGGACGTCAGTACAAGAAAATGTATAGAAATATAAGGCAGGAAATCTTGTATATGAAATAAGAACTCAAATGAAATCATAAACTAGTGTGTACGGATAAGAGACCACCTTTAGTCATACTATGGAATCATGTATTTTATATCCTTTTTATTACTTTATCTTTCTTTACTGTATGATATGTGCATAATATATGATGTAAATAACTAGTTGATTAGTGGTAAATCAATATTGGGATCAACCCATGCTAGGCTTTCCTTTCACCCATCGGATACCGCCCGTAATATGGGATAGACCCATGCTAGGTGATTCTTCCACCTCTAGGATACCACCCATCAATAAGCAACTTCTATTAATCATTTATTTACTTTTGAGATGATTCTTTTGGTGGCCATAACATTTAGAACTGTAGAACTATAGACATAACATGTGATATGTAACAATCATACAAGACAGTACCATAACAAAAAGAGTAAGTTACATGACTAATGAATTATGTAGGAGATAAAATAACACATGGATTTTATTAGCAACAAAAGAAACTCATGTATCTTTGCATCCAAAGTATGTATGTAGAATTAGCCATGTATGGGAGCATATGAACATGTTAAAGAGTGGAGAAACGGTTATTAGCCATGTCGGAGTTTGTAAGTTCCTTTATGTGCCAAGGAATAACCTAGATTCATGCCAAATAACACGAAAATGAGTAGCCTTACATACCTCATTGTGCGACCTCATTATTAAATAGAAGTAACCTCCTTTTCCCCCAAATATTTATCTAAAATAGAGTAGGTGATAAAACTAGGGTTAGCAGCTAATAAACACATCTTGGTAGTCCAATTCCACCCAAAAATAATATCCAAGCAGCAAGCTCGTAATTATCAACCAAAGAGTATTCTTTCAACCTTTCCACTCCTAATCGTATTTTCTAATACATATTCTCATATACATGTCATATCCAACTTGTTTTAGTCCCATAACAGTGTTACAAGATCTCATAAAGTACAACATACAACAACTCTACACAACACGAAAGTAGGCAATGTGACATTACGTCCTTTCGCTACATTTCGACGTCAACCATTTGAAATATGTTTCAACCTCAACCATTTGAAATATGTTTCAACCTCAACCAAACTGTCCTCAGCATATTTGCACACAAAAATAGTCCTGAAATAGTCCCTAAGTAGATAGAGGACGTGCAACAACAATTCCCAATTATCAGTCCACAAATTCCTACTAAGAGCGCAATTAAAATATCATATAAGAACTCATTTTTGCGAAAGATTAAAATGGTGCAGCAGCCTTCTTTCATCACTACAGAACTAATCCATGTTAAAAACATAAACCTTACTTCATAATTCAGCTAACCAACAAGAAAAAAGCATCTTAATAAACAAGAAAAATGTACAACAATCTTTGGAACACATGTCCAAAATTCCTGCACAAGTATAACCAGCATGCTCTTCATGTTTTTTATGGAAATATTGCACAAAATACAAAAGTATTCTTACTTACCTTAACCTCCAAGATGTAGGGCTACTCCAAGAACCCTAAAGTCTTGTTGTGGCTGCTTTGTAATGGAAAGAGAGAGCAAGGAGAAACTTTGAAAAAAATCTAATTTTTGGCTATGAGAAAATGACTTAAAGTTGTTGGATTTTAATCCCTTTTAAAGGTCCACTTTTGGCCGACTTTTTTTTTACATTTGAAGCCTTATTTTATTAAGGTTATGATGCAGAACTTGGGCCTTATTGGGCTTCAATTTGATGGACTTTGCAGCCAACCTTTTCCTTCTATTTTCGCTTAGTTTGGGCCCTGTTTGTGAAGTGGGTTGTGACTGTAATTTGGCCCTTTTCCTATTTATCTTGGGCTGCAAATATTTTCCATTTATGATGCTAAACCATGGGCCCAAATTACATCCTTAACTCGGGGTTTATTCTTTATTGAACTTGAACAAATTCGGTGTTAGGCCTCGTCTCTATCTACCTAGCCTATAGAAACTAAGCACGTAGGTGACTCACCTGCTAGCTTCCTAAGTCCCACAAGCAACTCACTTCTTTCACTTCATTTGAGGCAGCGATGTCCTCAATTTGACTTAAAACTTATCTACACTCGGTCATCTTGAGCATTAGACATACATATAGCCCTCTAATCTGAAATTCAAGCACTTTTAAAAATGTGTGCTGATTAGACCTTACCATATCATGTTTCATATGCATAGGACTAGTATATGTAAGATGTCGGGTGTTACAATTTTACATACCAGTATATTCCAAGTACTGATGTTCACTTTGGACTGCATCACTTTATGATGCCGAGGCAGGTACTAGAGATCATCAACAGGCGCTCCATTGAAGATCTAAGATTCGAAGCTGATTTGGTGAGCCTCCCCTACTCCGGTGGATCCACTACTTTTATTTCATCATGCTTTAGAGTTAGATTAGACTATTTCCTTTATTTTGATTTGGGTAGCCATGGATCTGTTATTGGCACCACATGATTAATGATAAAGGCTTCATAGATAATGGTAGAGCATTGATGTTGAGATTGTAATCTAGTTCTTTCTACTAGCCTTCATTATTATTATCTATTTATTTTGAGCATTTAAATGAGATGTGTCCACTTACTTATACATTCCGCTATCCAGTAGACCTATTTGATTGAATGATGTGATAAGGCTAAGTGGTCCGCTTGGGGACTAGCAATAATCTCTAAGTGCCGACCACGCCAAGTGTACCCTCCCGGGGCATGAGATACATCTCACCACACGATACAGTGAAGGTTGGTGAACCTATGGTTAATCAAGAGAATCCTCAAACTGAAGATATGTTTTCACAAATTTTGAGTAAGGTGGAGGCTTCGGAAAGGTCCTAAAAGAAATAAAAATTGATTTTTCCCAGCTGAGTCAAACTATGACATCTCATTCGATGTCCATGACACATTTGGAGACTCAACTAGGAATATTTCAGCTCATTTGAATTAACGTCCTGAGGGAGGTCTACCCAGTGACATAGTGGTCATTCCAAAAAGGAATGATCAGCAGCGCTTAGCCATAGTTGGTCGAAGGTACTAAACCATCACTTCTTCACTACTACAAAAGGGCCCTTAAGCGACAATTATTTTGCGGCAATAAGCAAATTGCCGCTAATGTATACACATGAGGCAAAATATTAACAACTAATGTTTAATAGCCACTAATAAGTATATTTTTAGTAGCAAATAAAAAAAATAGCCACAAAAAAAGCCTCTTTAAATCTGAAAATAAATCCCACCTTTCTTTAAAAAAATTCACCTAGATACCGCCTCTAATTTTTGGATTATCCTACTCCTATCAAAATAAGGAAATACTAACCTAAAACCCACATTCATAAGGAAAATTTTAGACTCTTATACGCACAAATTAGGAGACGACTAAACCTAGTTTTAGACTCTTATACGCGCACAAAGGAGACGACTAAAACTAGTTTCTATAACGTACAACAGCATATAGTTTCTGTAACGTCCAGCAGCATACAGTTGCAGCAACTACGACCAGGAAACGAAGGTTTTAGGTATGTACTTCACGCATCTTCAATCCTCTATTTCTTTCGTGTTCCAGTATCTTCATTGCTGTATAAACCTGCACAAAAAATTTACCCCTGTAATTTATCAATCAATTGAAAATCTCAATGAGAAATAAATCATACAGTGAATTCTTGCAGAAAGAATTGTTGCAGAAAGAATTCTTGGACAGGTACGAAAGTTTTGCTCAGCTTGTAGGCATCAATTGTGATTTTCAAGTGATTTGATATTTGTAAAAGTAATGTTTCCTATGTTTGTGATCTCTGGCTACTTTATTTTTTTATTGTACTTGATTATATCGATTTCTTAATTAATATACAGTAAAGTGCGTCACTATTATATTTAGGAACATCACTCTTATAGTAAGACGTGTAACAATTAATACATTAAGAATACGATCGTTTAGAAGTTCCATTGTAAATACGATCACTTTTGTAGGAAAACTATTGTTTTGCTTTGAGTATGACATCAGATCTCTTCTTTGAAAGACTCAAGATCAGTGATTATATAGACGCATACTGGTGCTATGTTTCTGTTAACCTTAGAAGAGATTTCCTAATCATATCAGAATGATCACGAGGTTTCTTAATCCTTTGAGTTTCCTTCTTCTAAAGGTAGCCATCTCAATTTTATCAAGGTCCAAATATACTCTAGCTTTATTTAGGAGCTGATGCCTGAACACTTAGAACTGGCCGATGATAAGTTGAAGTCTGTCTAGTAGAGTAGGATCTCAATATCTCGGGGGAAAATGCAAAAGAGCTAGGTTTAGCCAATCTAAGAACACTGCAGGTTCAGGTGTTGGATGTTCATTCAGTTCTTGAATTATGAATAGAGTGCCTGATGGACCTAAACTCTCCAATTTAATTCCATATTTAGTTCTGCAAGTTCTCCTAGCCTAGATTCAGCATTTCGGAGCTGATGGGTTCGACGGAATCGAATTCCGACGCTCAGAACTCAAAACGACTAGAAAACTCAAAATTTTCAACTTTAAAGAACTAAAAATGCACTTATGGACCTAAACTCTCCAATTTAATGCCAAATTCAGTTCTACAAGTTCTCCTAGCCTAGATTCAGCATTTCGGAGCTCATGGATTCGACGGAATCGAATTCAAACGCTCAAATCTCAAAAAGACTAGAAAACTCAAAATTTTCAACTTTAAAGAACTAAAAATGCACTTATGACCTAACCTCTCCAATTTAATGCCATATTCAGCTCTGCAAGTTCTCCTAGCCTAGATTCAGCATTTCAGAGCAGATGGATTCGACAGAATCGAATTCCGACGCTCAGAACTCAAAACGACTAGAAAATTCAAAATTTTCAACTATAAAGAACTAAAAATGCACTTATGGACCTAAACTCTCCAATTTAATGCCATATTCAGTTTTGCAAGTTCTCATGGCCTAGACTCAGCATTTCTGAGCTGATGGATTTGACGGAATCGAATTCCGACGCTCAGAACTCAAAACGACTAAAAAACTCAAAATTTTCAACTTTAAAAAACTAAAAATGCACTTATGGACCTAAACTCTCCAATTTAATGCCAAATTCAGTTCTGCAATTTCTCCTAGCCTAGATCAGCATTTCGGAGCTGATGGATTCGACGGAATCGAATTCCGACGCTCAGAACTCAAAGCAACTAGAAAACTCAAAATTTTCAACTTTAAAGAACTAAAAATGCACTTATGGACCTAAACTCTCCAATTTATTGCCAAATTCAGTTCTGCAAGTTCTCCTAGCCTAGATTCAGCATTTCGGAGCTGATGGATTCAACGGAATTGAATTCCGATGCTCAGAACTCAAAACGACTAGAAAACTCAATTTTCAACTTTAAAGAACTAAAAATGCACTTATGACCTAAACTCTTCAATTTAATGCCATATTCAGTTATGCAAGTTCTCCTAGCCTATACTCAGCATTTCGGAGCTGATGGATTCCACGGAATCGAATTTCGACACTCAGAACTCAAAACGACTAGAAAACTCAAAATTTTCAACTTTAAAGGACTAAAAATGCACTTATGGACCTAAACTCTCCAATTTGATGCCATATTCAAATCTGCAAGTTCTCATAGCCTAGATTCAGCATTTCAGAGCTGATAGATTTGACGGAATTGAATTCCGACGCTCAGAACTTAAAACGACTAGAAAACTCAAAAGTTTCAACTTTAAAGAACTAAAAATGCACTTATGGACCTAAACTCTCCAATTTAATGCCATGTTAAGTTCTGCAAGTTCCTCTAGCCTATACTCAGCATTTCGGAGCTGATGGATTTGACGGAATCAAATTCCGACGCTCAGAACTCAAAACGACTAGAAAACTCAAAATTTTCAACTTTACAGAACGAAAAATGCACTTATGGACCTAAACTCTCAAATTTAATGCCATATTTAGTTTTGCAAGTTCTACTAGCCTAGATTCAGCATTTCGGAGCAGGTGGATTTGACAGTATCGAATTCCGACGCTCAGAACTCAAAACGACTAGAAAACTCAAAATTTTCAACTTTAAAGAACTAAAAATGCACTTATGGACCTAAACTCTCCAATTTAATGCCATATTCAGTTTTGCAAGTTCTCATGGCCTAGACTCAGCATTTTTGAGCTGATGGATTCGACTGAATCGAATTCCGACGCTCAGAACTCAAAACGACTAGAAAACTCAAAATTTTCAACTTTGAAGAACTAAAAATGCACTTATGGACCTAAACTCTCCAAATTAATGCCAAATTCAGTTCTGCAAGTTCTCCTAGCCTAGATTCAGTATTTCAGAGCTGATGGATTTGATGGAATCAAATTCCGACGCTCAGAACTCAAAACGACTAGAAAACTCAAAATTTTCAGCTTTGAAAAACTAAAAATGCTTTTATGGACCTAAACTCTCCAATTTAATGCCAAACTCAAATTCTGCAAGTTCTCCTAGCCTAGATTCAGCATTTCGGAGCTGATGGATTTGATGGAATTGAATTCCGACGCTCAAAACTCAAAACGACTAGAAAACTCAAAATTTTCAACTTTAAAGAACTAAAAATGCACTTATGGACCTAAACTCTCTAATTTAATGCCATATTAAGTTCTGCAAGTTCTCCTAGCCTATACTCAGCATTTTGGAGCTGATGGATTCGATGGAATCGAATTCCGACACACAGAACTCAAAACGACTAGAAAACTCAAAATTTTTAACTTTAAAGAACTAAAAATGCACTTATAGACCTAAACTCTCCAATTTGATGCCATATTCAGTTCTGCAAGTTCTCCTAGCCTAGATTCAGCATTTCGGAGCTGATGGATTCGACGGAATCAAATTCCGGCGCTCAGAACTCAGAACAACTAGAAAACTCAAAATTTTCAACTTTAAAAAACTAAAAATGCACTTATAGACCTAAACTCTCCAATTTAATGCCATATTCAATTCTGCAAGTTCTCCTAGCCTATACTCAGCATTTCGGAGCTGATGGATTTGACAGAATCAAATTCTGACGCTCAGAACTCAAAACGACTAGAAAACTCAAAATTTTCAACTTTAAAGAACTAAAAATGCACTTATGGACCTAAACTCTCCGATTTAATGCCATATTAAGTTCTGCAAGTTCTACTAGCCTAGATTCAGCATTTTGGAGCTGGCGGATTTGACAGAATCGAATTCCAACGCTCAGAACTCAAAACGACTAGAAAACTCAAAATTTTCAACTTTAAAGAACTAAAAATGCACGTCTGGACCTAAACTCTCCAATTTAATGCCATATTCAGTTCTGCAAGTTCTACTAGCCTAGATTCGGCATTTCAAAGCTGATGGATTTGACGGAATCGAATTCCGACGCTCAGAAATCATAACGATTAGAAAACTCAAAATTTTCAACTTTAAAGAACTAAAAATGCACTTATGGACCTAAACTCTCCAATTTAATGCCAAATTCAGCTCTGCAGGTTCTCCTAGCCTAGATTCAGTATTTCGGAGCTGATGGATTCGACAGAATCGAATTCCGACGCTTAGAACTCAAAACGATTAGAAAACTCAAAATTTTCAACTTTAAAGAACTAAAAATACACTTATGGACCTAAACTCTCCAATTTAATGCCAAATTCAGTTCTGCAAGTTCTTCTAGCCTAGATTCAGCATTTCGAAGCTGATGGATTCGACGGAATCGAATTCCGACGCTCAAAATGCAAAACGGAATCAAATTTCTTATGTAGTACTTCTTACTTTCTTGATTAAGTGAGTGTTGTATGTCAATGACTGAAGCTGATTGATAAGGCTGTGAATTTTATCCATGATTCGATCATAGTTCCAAGATTTAGTCTGAAATGCATCTACAAATGCTCAAAGTGTGTTTTATTTTGTCATATGGGGCCTTTATGCTTTCTTTGATGTTCTATGCATCCAGGTCTTGCATAACTCATGTTTAAAAGGGAAAGAAATTGTAATGCTGGGCAAAGGTGTTTCTCTTTGTTATTTCTCGCCTGGTCCCACCCCTCCTCCATTAAAATTTTCTAAAGCAAAGAGACAAGTGGTAACCACATCTGGAATATTAAAAAAATTGATGTTTTCAAAAGGCATGAAGCAACAATAGTCATTAGTTTCACGACCAATCACTTTTATGAGAGTGATGAACAACTTGATGATTACTGCACTGCAGGTTGTCATTTTATTAGTTTATGTACACTAGTTTTTGGGTGGTCCATGTCTACTTGACCACATTTTAGGATCTGTACACATTGTACTGATTTTGACCAATTCAAGCGTTAAAATAAGCCTGTAGATTGTCAGTTTCTTCGGATTGGTTTATTAGAGATCATGAATTATTTGTTTTCTTTTACATCTTCTATAATATCATCCTTTAATTTGTGGATGTAAGCATATATTGTGCAAGATTAGTCACACTACTTACAATGTTTTTATATTTTACATTTCATATTTTGACAAATTTATTTTTTTCAGGTCCTATAGTCTGAAGTTTGCGAATTTTATACTGGGAGACTTATTACGCAGAAGACTTATAAACCTATTCAAAGATATTATTCAATAGGATAGATATTAGTAAGAACAATATAAGTTTATTTTTATAAGTTGTGATGCTCATATTTTAGATTACTCCTTCCTTTTATTTGTTTAGATTTAATGGAGATTTATTATATTTTACGGACTAATATCGATATCTTTTTAACCATTTGCCAACAAGTTCGATGGATTTCAATATATAATTGTTTGACAAATGTAGTAGTTATTATTGGTTGCTAAAAAACCATTACCAGTGAATACAAACAACTTTTAGCAGCCAATATAGTTGCACAAAGAATTGCCGTTAAAACTACTTTATTTTAGCGGCTATTTATTAGGATTTATCGACTAAAATAATAGATGCTAAAAGACTAAAGTTAGCCGATATACATTGCCTTTAACTACCAATACAATTGCCACAAATCATTGCCACTAAGATAACTACCTTTTAGCGGCTATTTATTTTGATTTGTCGACTAAAACAATGGACGCTAAAAGACCAAAGTTCACAGATGGGAAGTATATTTGGTAGCCAATATAAATATTGCAAACAATGGACGCAAAAGCTAATGGTATTTAACGGCAATTTATGGTACCCTTTACCCGCAATACCCACAATGGCCAGGAAAGGCTTTGCCGATCCCAACATTGCCTGCGAAACACCATTAGCCGGTATTAGGCATTGCGGCAAATAGTATTGCCGCTAAAGCCATACTGTATTGCCGCTAAAGGACCCTTTTGTAGTAGTGTTTGTTGATGAAGGCTTAAAAAAGTGGAACAAAAAGAAGATATAATTGTTGTTGAGGATGATAAGCAAGAGTTTCAAATTGTAGGTGATGATGTTCTCGGCAATCCCGAGAATGATAAGCAAGAGAAAAGTGGGGACAGTGCAGCGAAAGCCAAGCACGCTCTCCCCAAAACTTCAAGTCTAGATGTGAGGCTAAAGGCACCTTACATCAATGTTAATCCTCCATTCCCACAAAGGTTGAAGAAGAAAGAGAAGGATGCTAAGTTTCAAAATTTTCTTTCTATGTGCAATTCTTTGTTGATAAATGTTCCCCTTGTGGAAGTATTAAAATACCAGGATGCAAAGTTCATGAAAGAATTAGTGAAAAAGAATAGGATACTTGAATGTGAGACAATTGAAGTGTCTCAGAACTGCAGCACAATCCTGACACAAAAGTTGATGATAAAGAAGGAAGACACGGGGGTGTTCACCATTCCATGCACAATAGGAGCCTCAAAGCTCAGCAAAGCTTTTTGTGATTTAGGGGCAAGTACAAATCTCATGCCCCTAGCTATTCTTGAAGAACCCTTTGGAAACCACTTCACCAACTACAATGCAGTTGCTCATGGCAGATAGGTCTATCGAAAAGACTAATGAGAATTCTTAATGATGTGTTGGTGAAGGTAAATAAATTTATCCTTCCCGAAGACTTTGTGATTTTGGATTGCGAGGTGGATATGGATGTGCCAATTATTTTGGGGAGGCCATTCTTAGCCACCGAGCGAGATACGGTTGATGTTGAGAGTGGATTTTTGAAATTTAGTGTGAATGACGTGGAGGTTGTTTTCAACATTTGCAAAGCTTTGAAACTGAGAGATAATAATGGGGTATTGTCAACTATGGGCCAATCAACAGTAACTTGAGGTGTAGAGGAACGACGTCGTGCCATGACTTTAACTATGGCACTACTTGGGAGGCAACCCAAGGTGAGTATTTCACTGCTTTTTAGTTTGAATAATGGGTGTTAAACTATGCAAGGTTAATAAGAAAAATGGGAACAACAAGTTGATGAGGGCTACCAAGAAGGACTACCCTATGTACCGCCGAGTCATATTAGTGATAACCAATTCGACCTCACTTGGGGTCGAGTGGTAACTCTAAAGGTGCTACCAAAGTTGGTGAACTAAATATCCAGTCGGCAAACCACCAATTTCGGTCAGCAATGGTCAATTTCACCGCACTTTGGAAAGAAGGCAAGGTAAACTCATTGTGAAAAAGAGCATTCCCTAGCATATTTGACACAGTGGTAAGTGTGCTAGGCGGTGTGGTTTGACATCGCCGAACATGCATGCTCACCGACCTATATAAGGCTTTTCAAATGCCTTGGTCCTTTCACTTTCCACCTTTCCTCCTTTGATCTTCACTCACACGTCAATACCCCTTTCCTTTGCTTTTCTTTAAAAAATTTCACTAAGAAGTTGGGAATAATTGTCAAAGGGCATCACCAAAGGTTTGCATTGCATCTCATTGTTGAACAGGTATGATTTTGTCTCCTTGTTCTATTTTTTTTAAGAAGCCATTGTTTGTGAAGTTGATCAGAGTTTTTGATGTGAAAATCATGCTTTATACTTTGCAAGTTTTGTTGAGAATCGAGTGGGTAGGAGTTTAGAGTTTCTTTTAAACCCGGTGTTGCATGTATGTGTGATTTATTTTGGGTTATGATATATTTATGAATGTTGGAATTGGGGATGTGAATGATTGGTCTAAAGTCATGAATGAAGGATTTCTTGCTCATTGATGAATAGTTTGTGGTTTGACCCCAAATCGTATGCTTGATATGATGTTTAATGTATTCAATTGAAACTAGGCCATGATTATATGAATGTGTTATTGAAATCTGCTTGCTTGTTGGATTGATTGCTTCTATAGGCAATGGGTGAAGTCTGAGTAACCCCTGATCTCTTTTAAGCGATTAAACTTGCCCTATGATAGATTGGATGACATCATTCTTAAGGGTTAGTCATCATTTGATCGAATGTATAGCCATTGAAACTATGTGATAGTGCTAGCCAATATATAAGCTTGTATTGATGTGTTGTGGTGGGTTGCATTTCATCCAATGTGCTCTGTGCAATTGTTGAAAATTTGGTGAATGGATAAATGGCCTTGCCGGTCACAACAGGCGATGGTCATTTTGACTACCTAAGTGCACTCGGCGATGCTCCTAGCGTACACATAACCGCCTTATTTGTTGTTTTTCATGAGGACTGCTACAACTTTCAGCAATGAACTTTCCTTGTCCTCGAATCTAATCAGTGGATTGCAGATTGAACATGATCATCACTGAAAGTAGCAGTGATCCCGAGTCTAAAATTTGTTCCAAAAGGTGACAGTCTGTTTGACCGTTGAATTAGCTTGGTAATTCACCGAGTATGATATGCGGTCTAATTGACCAACCTATCTTGAATGTTTTTCATATGATCATATATTGTGCTTGATTGCTTATCAATTCTTCTCACAAGAATGTTTAAGTGTATTATGCAAAATGACCAAGAGGAAGCATGTCCTAGCAAAATTTACAAGGTCCTGACCCGTACCAAGAGGGTATTGCCAAAAGAGGCATAAAAGTGAATCTAGAACAAAGGCCTTACATGATGCTATCTCACAACCCTCTTAGAAAACCCAGGAAGCCACAACTCCAAAATACTTAAATAGGCTCAAGGTTGAAGGGCATAGGACAATCTTGGAGGAAAAGAAACTGTCAACAGAAGGATTGACTGATCGGTACCTAGAGGTTTGGGAAGTACTTAAATTCCATAAATTTTGGAGCTTTACAAAACCTCGGGACCTATATGTGCCTAGTCTTGTGCTTGAATTCTATGAAGCCTATGGCCAAGTTGTTCTAAGGAACACAAGTAGGGTACCAATTGCATCAAAACCCCTGGATGTTGTGGAGGTGTGGGGTGTGCAAGTGCCATGTGGAGAGACTAATATTAATAATGCTTTATGTTGCACATTTCAGAGTCGGAGCTACTTGAAAGATCCATTGCAGCTCCGAATCTCTGAAGATATCAAAGCATGATTAGCTCCACTGATTGGAATTCTAACCCCCTTGTGGTTGAAGGAGCAAGCAATCATTGAGAAGAAGGAGCTAAATACACCTGCGTGGTTTTGCTTTGGTTTCATTAGCAGTAATTTGATGCCTTCTCAGAATGAGTCAGTACTACGACTTACCAAGGTGCGTTGATTGGTTACATCATGGAAAGAAATAGTTGAACCTTGGATCAATCATCGCCTCAGAGATCCTTTCCAAAGCAAAATAGGAGCAAACTTCTTTACCATTCCAAAGTCTCATTACAGCTCTATGTAAAAAGTCGAAGTCCCAAAGAACCAAAAGATTAATACAGAGGTGATTCCATCGGAGACCACTGATATTCGACGAATTTAGGTTGAGTACCTGTGGGATGAGGAGGACAGGGCTAGGAAAAAATTGGTTGACATAACGTCGGTGATTGATGTTGAGGCCCTTGAGTCCAAAGCTGCAGAGTTGGGCACCAAGGCAGTCATATCTTCTTCCTCCCCGACTGTACACTCCTATTCTGCCCCTATTCCATCTATAGAAACAGAAGGCATAGATGATCAGCCCTCACTCACTAGGGCCACTATTTTTGTGATTGGTCGCTTGCCCAAAACCGCTGATCTTAGGGCTACAAAGGTTGAGTCATTTGTGCCCAAGATAGTTAAGGCAGCCATAGCCAAGGCTTTGAAGCCATATGTGGAGGCTAAGACTACACATCATAATCTAATAGAGGCTCACAAGCTGAGGATGGATAGGCTTGAGGCTAAATTAATGACCATGAGAAAGAATTAGAAAGTTTGAAAAATAGAATGATGATGGTTGAGAAGATGGGTGGTAATGCAGACGCATCAGCTTTAAAAGTTGATATTGATAAACTGAAGAAAGAGGTGACATCCCTCTGGTCCACAGACTTGAGCACATTTTTTGATAGGCTGGAAGATCCACCCCTCAAAGTGGATGCATCTACGATCCCAAATGAAGGGATAAATGTAGAGACTCCAGGTGATAGCAGTGTAGAGAATCAGGAGGTGAGCACCCCGGAGACTGATGAGGAGACATTGTGAGTGGAGCAACGCCAAGAGGATCGGGAGGAGGTAGATGGAGTGGAGAATGAGATGGTGGATGCAATGCCTGCAGCTTCTGTGCTAGACTAGTCCATGATTGGCACATCCAGTGTGAGTACACCTGAGCCTGCTAAGCCCAACATTGACCTTATTATTATTATTGTTTAATTATTATTATTATTTAATATTATGAGCACACCGGTAAAAGAGGGCATTGATGCCCCCATGACATCTTTTTCAGCTCCTCCACCACCACCACTACAGCAAGAGTGATTTGATAAGAGAACTCTCACACTCACTGCTTTTTCTTATATTTACTCTCTGTTGTCCCTTGCACATTAAGGGCAATGTTTATTTTGACAGTAGTGGTGAGCTTAAGGAATTCCCTATCTTCTGATTATTTTTATTTTTGATAAGACAATGATGGTATTTCATTTTGATAAATGGTGCTATTGATGTCTATTTAGACAATCTTTAACTTTTTGGGTTGTATATAAATTTTAATTTGGGTTGTAATAGAGTAATATTTATTTTTATTATTTCTTTTATTTTTCATGTTAAATGAATAAATGATTGCAAATTTTTGGCAAACCCAGTGCATAAATGACAAGCGTGCAAGTGTAATATCATGTCTCTAGTTCTTAGCAATTCGAGCATCGATGATCCATATCTTTGATTTGGATAGTGGCATGGATGAGGAGCATGCACTCACTAATTAGTTCGTTCTTGATAAATCAATCTCCAAATGAATTTGAGGAATTTTGAGTTGACTATGTGAGCAATTGAGCTTGGATATGCGATGATCGAAAAATTGCAAGTGTGTTGCTATTGTTTAAATGCAAAGCCATTTTGCTAATGTAGGATTAGTTATCTTGTTGAAATGTTTGTATTACATCATCTAGAACTTGCCCGATTTGTCTTAAGGACTGACTTGTTTAATTCTAGATTAGGATAAAACCTTAGGCGTTCTTTGGTTTCATTAGTCCAATTTTACCATGGTGACATCCATTGACAGTGAATTGAATCCTTAGTGAACCCCTTTTGAGCCTTGAATCCTTCTTTGGCAACCTTGTAACCATGACTCATGTTTGTAAAAGACAAGTCCTTTTTGTTTTCCCTCCTTGAACTTGAAGGTAAAGTAGTGGGCAAATAAATAAGTTGGGAGTGGTTAGTAGGAAGAAGGAATTTTATCTCATGAAAGAGTCAGAAATAGAAGGTTGAGAATGAAAGAAAGACATCAAGGAGTCCTAGAAGAAAAAGAAAAAGTGAAAAGCAAAAAGTTTTACAATTGAGGACCCTCCAAAACAAAAAAAGAGAAAGAAAGTTTTGTTGGGAAAGAAAAGACAAAAGAGGAGACACTTACGATGAATGAATCAAAAGGCAAAAGAGATCTCAAGAATGAGATAATTGAAAAGGGAACCGAGAGAACCTTTGTGCTTTAAAAGAACATGTAGAGTTTAAGGAGGGATGAGCCACTATTAACCATATGTCATCCTACCCAACCTTTACTATACATTACAGTCCAAGAAAATTTCTTTAGGATCATAATCTAGAAGAAAGTCAAGTGAACTCCAATTGAGAATAAGGGCAAGCCTATGGGTTGAAGCTAACATGTTATTTCTCATTTGGGAGAGTGAGAGTTGAAGAGATCCTCCATAAATCAATGGAATAATCTTGAGTTTTCAAGATCTTCTTTGGCGTGAGGTCAAATGGTGATATTTTGGGGCAATGTTAGTACCTCCATGAGCAATTCTGAGTATAGCCATGTTTTGATTATTCCTTAGTCATCTTTCGAGGCTTCAAGGTCACGTAAGTTGTTTGTAGAAGTTCAAGAAAGGATAAAAAAAGGTGAAAATGTATGTGTTGCTCCCTATGACCCTATTTGGAAGCTTTGACCTTGATAGATTGATGTTTGATTTGCTTGAGGGCAAGCAAAGGCTTAAGTTGGGGTTGTTGATGAGTCCATATTTCGAACACATTTGGGGATAAATAGCAAGGAAACATTGTTATTAGTGTGCTAAAAATTCCAATTGCTAACAAATATTCATGTGCTATGACTAGAAATGGAGCTAAAAGTGCGCAAAAGGGAAAGACTTGGTGGAATCATGGAAAGTGAGCAAACGTGTTGAAAGGTGGTGAAAAGTGGTATGGTCGACGTACACGGTGATTCACTGAACGCTCAAGGAGATTGCCTAACTATACAGCAACCAAGGTTACAACTCAAGTCAAAAGTGCAGTTAGGTTCGAAATCGCAAATCATACTTGGTGATACGTCGAAATGCACAAGTGATCGCCTAAAGTTACAACACCTAAAGCCTCAAAGCGTTGACCAAAAGGCAATATGAAAAATATTTCGGCACATCACCAAATTGAAAAGGTGGAGAAAAGGGTCATCGACTAATGGTGCAGTGGAAGAAGCCTCATAAAGATGCACAAGAAAGTGGTCAAATGCACATTCGGTGTATCACCGGAGTGTTCGGTGATGGTTGGCCTTGACCGTCAAACAGCATTTCATAATACAAACTTTCATACATTTGCACAGAGTATATAAGCAATTTTAGAAAGAACATTATACGTCATCTGTTCATTCCATATTAGAACAATTACACAATAGTAGTACACTGAACGTTCCTCTTAGAATATAAGGGAGACTAGGGTATTGAAGCTTTTGGGCATCAAATTGAAGAAGCTTAGATGGTGATAATCTACTGATTTGTTCTCAATCTTGTTGCCTATGACTTCTTCTACTATGTATGGTATTTAATTTTTAATTTCTAACATGTATGGCTAAAAACCCCATGTTGGGGGTGTGTTTTTGATATAGGTCTTTAATTTACTTGTTGGGTATGTGATATCTTGACTTATCTATAGTTGATTTGGGTGAATTTATATTTGTTCCTAAGTTTAATTTATGAATTTCAAGGTTGCAAACACAGGGTTTTGTTTTAGATCTCTAATTGTTCCTTATCTGGGACTATTAGAGTATGGAATGGATATAATGGCCAGAAACCTTATGGGGTTTCAGTTGATATCCACATTCATTGATTCAATGGCCAAGGTAGTAGGTGTTTTGCTCGACTTCTTAGGCTAAGCGTATCTTCGGCGGTCCACATGTGATATCTTAGCTGATTCATGTTAAACATCCATGTATTATAGGTGATTTGGGTTACAAGCAACCTATCTTATTCACTCAACATCAACTCATGAAGCCAAGTATCTAAACCCATTTATTAAATTAATGCTCATATTTGCACATCCTCAATATCTTTCCTTAATAGCTATTTAAATTGATAATTAGAACTTGTTAGTCGAACTTTGTTTTGATTATTGCAACCCCCTGATCCTACAATTAGTTGGTCCAACGAGTCACTTTCACCTTGAACAATGATTCCCTATGAGATTGACCCCAACCTCTAAAGTTGGGTTATTATGTTGATGATGACCACTCCTTCTGCCTTTGAGTAGTCAGGTTGAATGACATCATTCAACGCATCAACGTACAGACCCATCATTCTTCTCACGTCTGCAACCATCTCAGGAGCATAGCGAGACAGATGCACGAACTTAAGAACATATTCCTTCACCATCACAGAGCCCTGTTTCAAATTTACGAACTCTATTACCTTGGCCTCCCTTAATATTCTCTAAAAGAAATGCCCTAAGAAAGCTTCCTCAAACATTGTCCAAGTCAGAACTGGGGAACCCTCTCCTCAGTTCTCCTTCCAATGGTCGTACCACAGGCTGGCAACACCCTTGATTTGGTAGGCAGCCAACCCAACCCTATGAACTTCGGTCACATGCATCACCCAGAACATTTTCTATAGCTCATCAATGTAGTTCTCAAGATCCTTAGTGGGTGTAGACCGTGTGAACTGGGGTGGGTTCATCCTCAAGAACTCTCAAACTTTGGATGTATCCTATGCATCTTGTCTACCCACTCCTTGTCTAACAACTAGTGTTGTCACAGCCTAGGCCAAGGTCTGGATGGCTTGGAGGAGCTCAGCATTCGAGATGTCAGCCTATGGTGGCTATTCACGGATGACTGGGCCTATGGGTTCATCCTGATTCTGGGGTTCAAGTTGGTTAACATTCTTTCTAGCTGAACACCCTTTTCCTCTAATAGCTCTTCTTGGAGGCATGGTCGCATTTCTGCAAATGAGTAACGTACGGGTTAGAAGAGAGTTTTCATAGAGTTTAGCTCTTTAGCACAAGATAAAATACGAAAGAAGTGTAAACCTTCCTAATGTTCTATAGCCTCCTGCTTATAAAGCGTGATGCACAACACACCCATGAACATGACTCTACTAGACACGGCTATATAAACTCCCTAGGGCACTTGAACTTTATGCTCTGATACCAAGTTTGTCATGCCTCAGTAGAGTACCCAAGACGTGGCCGGCACTCAAAGACTATTGCTAGTCCCCAAGTGAACCACTTGGCCTTATCACAGTCATTCAATCAATAATTATCATATCAGTGGAAGATTAAAGATAAATAAGGGTGGACAATCCCAAATAAAGATAATCATAACAAATCAACAGGACTAGTATGAAAGAAACTAGTCAGACAATATCCAAGTCATCAATCCCAAATTAAGTCTATGAAGCCTCTATCTAAGCTATCTAGATGGTGCCATAAAGGACCAATTGCTACTTCAAAACAAAATAAACAAGTTTAAAAGACCAACTCGGAAGCTAGATAAAATAGTATGCATCCCCTGAATTCAAGGAGTATTCTCCAATCAGCTGGACTAAGAGGAAGATCTTCAAACGGATTTCTTGTTGATGACCTCTAGTACCTGTCTCAACATCATAAAATGATGCAGGCCCAAATGGACGTCAGTACGAGTATGTAAAGTAGATGAGTGAAACAGATATATGTAGAACAACAATAACTGAAAAATGCTCAATCAAGATGTCAAATGTCTATGTAAAATAAGAATAAAGAGTAGATAATGACCAATCAATACAATCCAAATCAATTTGATCCAATCAAGTTAGAGTACTATCAGTATGGAACCTATCTAAGAGTTTCTCTTATCCGATAATAATCACTTATGAGCCTGTGATTGTACAAAAATCTCATTGGTGTTTCCACAACCGTTCGGTACTTGCTAGTGTGATGAAAAAATCAATCCATAATGAATCCAATCGACCAAGTCCTCTATTGTTTAAGGGACCTATCAAGAGGAACACCTGACTTAATGATTTCACCTCTCTCCTACGTTTGGCAACATAGTTATTGAGTTCGAGTTATACTTACTCTTACTCAATTCGGTGCTTGATACTCCTTCCACTATAAGACAATCGCTCTCAATCAACTAGTCTAAGTGGACATTTGTCAACTCAATTCATCATGTCAATTATCAACTATTTGATTAGGAATAGTCATTTAGGATTAAGTAATGACTCATCAACATTCTCTATCATGCATCATTTTAACTCATAATATTTAGGAAAACAAAAGTATAGTTAAAGCATTTAGGGATTCCATAGGCTCAAATTATACTCATGCATGCTCATCTAAATGAAATATGTAAAAACTATAAGACTTTATGCTAGGGTGCATGTAGTACAGGAAAATCATCTAATTCAAATATTTAATTGATAAAAATAGTAATTCATACAAAATTATGCAGAAATACATTAGAATTTAAGAAAAACCTTGAAGTAACATTCATGGAAGACTCAATTCGCTCACAACTCCATCAACTCGGGTTATGGGGCACATGGAAGAACATAAGTTATGTTTTAGTTAGCCTTACATACCTGGAAATTATGAGTCTTGGAACAGCTTGGGGAAATTCACAAGATTACCTTCAAATCCTAGCCTTTTTCTCCCTTGAAATCTTGCTCTAAGTTGGAGAGGGTGTTTTAGCATACAAATGTTGAACTGGCATGTTTTGGGCTTTATTTAGGTGTAAAAAGTAAGGTTTAGGCTTTTAAAGGGTGGAAAAAGACCAAAATAATATTTCCTAAAAAGTTGTCAAAAGTCGTCTACAGGCCCACCTACGGCCCATAGGGACCCTTTCGTAAACTTTTGGGCAAATTTTGAGGTCTTTGAATCTCTTCCACGAGCCCAATCTACTAGACCTGTAGATTGGTCCGTAAAATGTGTGACAAAAAATTAGATTTTCAGGAACTTTTTCCACGAGTTAACAGACGGTCGTACTTTAATCCACGGCCCATATTAGGTTTTGCATTTCCTCTTTGTTCTGACAGTCTTCAGTAAAACGGTCATAACTTTTGACTCCAAATGAGGTGAAATCAGTTGAGTTAGAAAGTTAATTCAAAGACCTTTCATTTGGTAGGTCATGAGGCATTTAATTCTCTGTGTTCTAGGAGTTATGATCATTTAAAGTTGGCCTTATATAATCTAGTCATAGAAACTTAATTTATAGGAATGTTTTGAATTGGCTAAGTACTAGAGGTCTCTTTTGACCCTATCCACTTTCCACATCTAAGAATGAGGCTTGAAACATAGGTACATGCAAGTATAGAGTTATGAGGTGTCACAACATGCCTGCTTAAGCGACTTGAGGGTATATCCATAATTTTTTATGGTTCTTCCATTGTAAATTATTTGTCTTATTTTGAGTGTTAAAAATGCTGCTAATCATGATAATTAAAGCGCTCAAGCAGGCAGCAGGATCCACACGCCTGCTTGAGGGTATATCCGTAATGTTTTATAATTTTGTTGTAATTTGTTTGTCTTATTTTTAGTGTTAAAAAATGCTACTCATCATGATAATTGATGATTTAAATATTTCTAAAAAACATGTTACGTCACAATATTAATAATTTAAAACATTAAAAAATCATATTAAAATTTTAATTAACTCTCTAAATTCTATCTATATCAATTTACAAACAACAGCATACCCAGTTAAATCCCACAAGTGGGGTCTGGGGAGGGTAGAAATGTAAGACCTTCCCACTACCTCGTAAAAAGTAGAGATGTTGTTTCCTGGGGACCGTCGACTCAACAACCCATAAGCAGAATAAACTAGATATAGCAAAGGGAAGGAAAGGGAACGAAGGGAAAAATAGAACTAGAAATCGAAATAAACTAATGACTCTTTACAAAAAGCACATGTCAATATGTAAATATGATGCATTCAACACACATACGACAACTAGAGACGTCAATCATGCCTACCCCTGCTACCAACCAATCAGCATGTTACTCTAATTCGCGACCTCCACTCCTTCCTATCTAAGGTCATGTCCTCGGTTAGATCTAGATTCTCCATATCTTGTCTCATCACCTCCCCCCAATACTTCTTCGGTCTACCTCTCCCTCTCCGTGTAGCTCCCAAAACCAACCTCTCGCACCTCCTAATAGGCGCATTGATACTCCATCTCTGCACATGTCCAAACCATCACAGTCTTGCTTTCCTCATCTTATCAGCCACCGGTGCCACCTCCAGCTTCTCCCGAATGATCTCATTCTTAATCTTATCCTTCCTTGTGTGCCCGCACATCCATCTCAACATCCTCATCTCTACGGCATGCATCTTCTGAACATGTGCATTCTTTATTGGCCAACACTCCACCCCCATACAGCAAAGATGGTCAAACCACCATTCTGTAAAACTTACCTTTGAATTTAGGTGGTATCTTCTTGTCACACAACACTCCCGAGGCAAGCCTCCATTTAGTCCAAGCTGCCCCAATACGATGTGTGACATCATCATCGATATCACCACTACTCTGGATGATAGACCCCAAATATTTAAAGTTTTCCCTCTTGGGGATAGGTTGAGTGGCCAGCTTCACATCAATGTCTGCTTCATCCCTCTCAACACTGAATTTACACTCCATGTATTCTATTTTGGTCCTGCTCAGCTTGAATCCTTTGGACTCCAATGCGTGTCTCCAAGCCTCCAACCTATCATTAACTCTAGTCCGAGTCTCATCAATCATTACTATGTCATCTGCAAATAGCATACACTATGGTACCTCCTCCTGAATGGATCGTGTCAGCTCATCCATCACTAAGGCAAAGAGGAAAGGGCTCAACACAGATTCTTGATGGAGTCCCATCTCAACAGGAAAATAATTTGAGTCTCCTCCCACCGTTCTTACCCGAGTCTTGGCTCCATCGTACATATCCTTAATCGCCCTGATATATGCCATTGGGATACCTTTCACCTCTAGACACCTCCATAAGACATCCCTTGGAACTTTGTCATAGGCCTTCTCGAGATCGATGAACACCATATAAAGGTCCTTTTTTCTTTCCCTATACTTTCTACTAATCTCCGGACAAGATGAATTGCTTCAGTAGTCGACCTCCCCGGCATGAATCCAAACTGATTTTCCGAAATAGACACTACTCTTCTTACCCTTATCTCCACCACTCTCTCCCAAACCTTCATAGTGTGACTTAACAACTTGATATCCCTATAATTGTTACAGTGTTGAATATCCCCTTTGTTCTTGTACAATGGCACTATCGTACTCCTCTTCCATTCATCAGGCATCTTGGTGGTCTTCATAATAACATTAAATAGTCTAGTCAACCACTCTATGCCATCCTTGACCATGTTCTTCCAAAAATCTATCGGAATCTCATCTGGTCCGATCGCCCTCCCTCTCTTCATCCTACTAATAGCCCTTCTAACCTCCTCAACTCTAAACCGCCTGCAATAACCAAAGTCACGATGACTTTCAGAGCGTGCCAGCTCAATATTTCTATCTATATCAATTTAATTAAAATAAAAAAATGATAGAGATATCTAGCACGATCACCGATGTCTAGTGGTAGTAAAAAGTAGTAGTTGTTTTCCTTTATGATTTTTTACTTTTCTTGACCTTTTTATGCTTAGTTTTGAGAATTTTTAAACCTTTTCTTCCTATTATTATGCTATGTTTTTAATCAATTATATTTTAGTTGGAAAATATTCTCTTTGTAAGAATTTAATCATAACAGAAAGATTTTCTTTATTTAATTTTGTTATGTATATTAGAATTAATATTTAATATCATTAAAATATCAATATAATAATTGAAGCAAAATAGTGAAAAAAACAATTTTACCTTAAGAGGAATATTTTAATAAAGAGCAAAAAGTTCAAATAATATTTCCAAGGGTCTTCACACTTTTAATATAGTATAGATAAGGGAGAAAATTGTAGAGTAATAAAATACAGTGAAGTTTTTTTCTTATTTCATTCTAATCTAGTAAGCATCACAACTTTTCAGAAATGAAAGTCCAAATCAATCAGTACTTTCAAAGTTGTCTCTCTTTGTTTTTTTTTTTTGGTAAAAAAGATAAAATTAAAGAGATTGGTTATACAAATAGAAAGGGTATTAAGGTAATTTAAAATGCTTCTAAGGTAATATAAATATAGGCAGATAGATAATCTATTTTAATTTTATCTCGAATAAAAAAGTAATGTAATTGATTTTCTTAACGGGATTGAAATCATTGCTGCTTAAGTTTTTGATAGCTCCATAGATGGAGATATTGAGGCAACTTACAAGCACTAACAGAAGCTAGAGTAAGAAGAGAAGAGGAGAAGTAGAGAGGAGAAAATAGCAGCTTGGATATCTTGAAGAAGAAGAAGAAGAAGAAGAAGAAAGAATTACATTGTATATTCTCATCCTCATACATCATGCATGACACCTATTTATAGACTAACAAGCTTAACTAACTTCTAACTAATATAACAAACTTGTAAATAACTTTCTTAACCATTGTAGCTTGTAACTAACTACTATAGTTAACACTCCCCCTCAAGCCTAAGGTTGTAATAGATTCATAACACTTATGTTATTCAATAGTTGGTAATGTTGTGATCTTCCAAGTCCTTTTGTGAGTAGATCAGCTAGCTGGTCTACTATGTGAATTGACTCAGTCTTGATCATCCCTCGGTGAATCTTCTCTCTTACAAAGTGATCTATGTCAATGTGCTAAGTCCTCTCATGGAAGATAGGATTTGCAGCAATTTGAATTGTTGCTTTATTGTCACAGTACATCTTCACTGGTGACTCAATGTGTACTCCTAGTTCTTTGAATAGTCCTATTAGCCATGTGACCTCAGCTGCACAATTTTTCATACTCTTAAACTCAGCTTCTGTTGAGCTTCTAGAGACAATTTCCTGCTTCTTTGAATTCTAAGAGATTAGTGAGCCACCAAACTTAACTAAATAGCCACTAACAGACCTTCTAGTTTCGAAGAAGGCACCCCAATTTGAGTCACAATAGGTAGTTAGTTGATTTGTGTCTTCAGCTGGCATTAGTATAGTCTAAGACCTGCTGCCTCTTTGATGTATCTGACTACCCTTGATGTTGCTTGCATATGTGATTCCTTAGTACAATGCATGAATTGGCTTAATGCTTGGACTGAGAAAGACAAGTTAGGTCTGGTCATGGTCAAGTAAAGTAGCCTTCCCACTAACCTTTGGTATCTACTAGGATCCTAGAGTATACGATTTGTAGATTCCTTTTCCTGGGAGAACAACTGATCATATTTAATAGAAGTTAACTTCTGGTTTTTGTTCAATAGGAGTACATGTAGCTTTGAGACAACATAATACCTTTGCTTCCTCTAGAACACTCCGTTATTAGCTCTAATGCATATTTCTTTTGAGACAACAGAATTCCTTTGCTTGACCGTGCCACCTCAATACCTAGAAAGAATTTAAGTTCTCTTAAGTCTTTCATCTTAAACTATTTTTGTAGATCAATTTTTGTATCATCTATAAGAATTTGGTTGCTTCAAGTGATTAGGAGGTCATCCACATATACTAGCACAGTTAGAACATCATTCTCAACATGTCTAGTGAACAATGAGTAGTCATAGTGACTCTGGCTGAAGCCTAGCTTGACAAAAGATTCTGTAAACTTCAGGGACCATTGTCTAGGAGCCTGTTTAAGTCTGTAGAGTGACTTATGTAGTTTACAAATCTTACCATACTCTCCATATCTAACAAATCCTACTATAATGGTCATGTAGACTTCCTCAAGAAGATCTCCATTAAGGAAGGCATTATGGACATCTATTTGATGAATATTCCATCCTTTAGAGGCAGAAAGAGCCACAACTTATCTGACAGTAACCATCTTTGCAACAGGACTAAAGGTCTCATCATAATCAAGGCCTTCCTTTTGGTTAAAGCCTTTAGCAACCAATCTAGCTTTAGTCTTTCAACCTCACATGTGGACTTATACTTCACTTTGTATACCATTTGCACCCAATTAGCTTCTTTCCTAGAGGAAAATCAACTATGCTCCAAGTGTGATTAGTTTCTAGTGCAGCAATCTCAAGTTCCATGGCCTTAACCCATTGAGGATCAAGAGCAGCATCTTTATAAGTGGATGGTTTAGTCACTGTTGAGTAGGCTGTTAGACTAGTGAGGTAGGAGGAGGAAAAGTAGTGGTAGGAAAGATGGTAAGATAAATAAAAGGAGCAGGCATTACTTTTGGATTGAGTGATGAAGTCTTTAAGCCACAAAAGTGGTCTGCTAGTTCTAGAGGACTTTCTAGGAGGGGCAGATAAGATAGGAGCAGGTGCATTAGTTATAGTTTCTGAGGGAGGTGTAGATGGAACATGGTCATTAAAGGGAGAAAAAGAAGCACTAGGATCAAATGAGTCATTTGGAAGAGCAGGTGTTGTGGATATAATAAAGTTGTGAGGCAATGGAATAGGAGGACAACGGGATATACCATAGTCACAACTGGAAAGATAGGATCAGATGAAGTCTGGAGATCCTTAAATGGAAAGAGATACTTTTTAAACACTACATGTCTATTAACAAATATAGACTTTGAGTGTAAATCAAATAAGACATAACCCTTCTGAGATAATGAGTATCCTAGCATAACAGTAGTTATAGCTCTAGGAGAGAATTTGTTAGTACTTTAGGACAGGCAACAAAGCATAAAGAGTCAAAGGTTTTGATGTGTGAAAGAGAAGGAGGATGTGAGTATAGCATTTCAAAAGGAGTTTTGTAGTGAAGGAGATTAGAAGGTAGTTTGTTAATAAGGAAAACAGTTGTAGATACACATTTACCCCAAAACTTTAGAGGTACTGACCCTTGAAACCTGAGAGCTCTAGCCATTTGCAAAATAGTTTTGTGTTTTCTCTCTAAAATACCATTTTGTTAAGGTGTATACACACAAGTACTCTAATTAAAAATACTGAGAGTAGCCAGCAAGGACTTAAATTCATGACTAAAAAACTCACTATCATTGTCTGTTCTTAGAGTTTTAACAGGAGTAGAGAACAAGTTATGAGTTTGAACAAAGACATTTCTTAGTATCACTATTGCATCAGATGTAGAGGCTATAAAAAAAATCCAGATGAACCTAGAAAAATCATCCACAAGAGTTACAAAGTATTTCATTCCATTATGTGTAGGGACTTTGTAAGGACCCTAGATATCACAATGCATTAGCTCAAACACAGTTTTTGATGAATAAGTACTAGAAGTGAAAGGAAGCTTGGTATGTTTTGCCAAAGGACAAACAATACAAGTAGGTAAAACAGCAGAATCTAGGATATAAAGACTAGAAAACTTCTTTATTATATCTACAGGGGTATGTCCTAATCTCTTATGCCACAAAGATACAGAATTAGAATAGTTGCCTGTATTAGCATTGGTGAGGGTTAAATGGGAGGTTGACACAGTGTTTAGTCCTTCCTTGAGGATGTAGAGGCCTTGATCTTCTCTACCTATCCTCTTGACCTGTCCACTATAGAGATCTTAGAAAAAATAGAGTTAGGAAAGAAATCGTTATACAATGGAGTTCTTTGGTGGGTTCAGACACAGATAGGAGGTTACATTTAAGCTCAGGAACAAACAACACATTCTCAATGACTTGACCACCCATTATTTTAGTGTTGCCAGTGTGTGAAACTAATACAACATTTCCAGTAAGTAACTGGACTTATCTCATTTAAGATATAGGAACCTTCTTTATTTTATCTAACTTTTTAGACTTAGATGACATATGATCTGTAGTACTAGTGTCAATGATCCAATCCTCGTTTACATACTTGAACACAAGAGCAGATAAAACACTACCTGCAGTAGCTGCTTTAGATGATTGATCTCCTTCACCCTCATTTCCTTTGGCTGGTAGTCGTAGGATCTGATGATACTAATCTTGTGTGAAGAAGATTGCAGGAGCTAGTGATTTCATATTGGGAGTGATGTTTCCAATGTAAGATGATCCTGCAGACTGAGAGGTTCCAATTTGATTAGCAAAAAAGCTTGAACTATTACCTTTTTTCTTTGATTTCCACCCAGTTGGATAGCCAATAACTTTGTAGCATTATTCATGAGTGTGTCCTTTGTAGCCACACACTTCACAGAATATGAGAGGTTTCTGAGGTTTTGATGGTCTGTGTTGGTTGTCATAGTGTCCTCTACTTGGATTTCCTCCACCGCCAGGTTGATATCCATGGTTACCACCTCCTGGACTTGGAATAACTCCTCCTTTTACATTAGCCAGAATTGTACTTTCAACTATTTTAGTACTAGGAATAGCATGACTAGCATATGCTAAGTTTCTCCGACTTTCATGATCAACAATAAGTGAGAATGCCTTATTTAGATTTAGAAGTGATGTTTGCATTAGGATCTCTTGCTGTTGTATAGGACTCATTTAATCCCATAAGAAACTCAAAGAGCCTTTGGTTTTCACTATGTTCCTTAAACTTTATAAATTTAGCACAAGAACATCCTAGACAAGGCATAATAGAATCAAGCTCATTCCACAAGCTTTTGAGCATGGTGTAGTAATCTATGACAGTCATAGTTCCTTGAGTTGGGCTATGGATCTCCTTGTGAAACTAAAACTGATGTGCACCATTTTGTCAAACCTTTCCTTTAGATCACTCCACACCTTATGAGCATCACCACAATATACTTTGCTGCTAATCAAACTTTGTTGGACTGCATTCATTATCCAGCACAGGACTACAACATTGCATTTCTCCCAAATATCAGATAATTCAGGTGCAAATCCAGATTTAGGAAACTTTCCATCAACAAATTCCAATTTACTTCTACCTAAGAGACCTATACGCATGGATCCACTCCACGGTGCATACTTCTCGGAACCAATGAGTTGGAGAATAATTAGAGAGCTACTAGGATGTCATTAAGATGCAGGTACAATGGATGATTATGATCTATAATTGGAGTCGTGTGGGTAGTTGTTCCGCGAGCTGGATGTTTACAATTTGAGTTTGATTGCCAATTTCCATTGACTCAGAGGCAAATTTAGTTGTGTTGTCCATGAGTTTCTATTTGCTATGCTCCGACTCTCATTGGACTACTTACACTCAATTCAACAACTCTTCAGTGTTGAATGTAAGCACACTTCTTCTTGCCTAAGCCTAAGATACAACCTGGCTCTGATACTATGGTAACTCCATAAATGGAGATATTGAGGCGACTTACAAGCACTAACAGAAGCTAGAGGAAGAAAAGAAGAGAAGTAGAGTGGAGAAAATAGCAGCTTGTATATCTTGAAGAAGAAGAAAAAAATTACATTGTATATTCTCATCCTCATATATCATGCATGACACCTATTTATAGAGCAACAAGCTTAACTAACTTCTAACTAATATAACAAATTTGTAACTACCTTTCTTAACCAGAGTAGCTTGTAATAACTACTATAGTTAACATTTTTTTGTGTTGTGATATATATATATATATATATATTATGAGTTTATTTGAGTACTACTTTATTTAATTTTTTCTTTTTTTAAAAAAAGAAGGGATAACTAATACAAATATTAGTAATGCACAGATAAGAATAATAAAATTAGAAATTTACCCTTGAAGAGCAAGAATGGAGACATTGGTCACGGCTAGGCTCTTCCTATTTTCATTCTATTAGAGACAAAATCAGTTATTTGAACTATTGAAATTCCAAAGGTATAATAAACGAACATTTTATTTTAAAAATCATTATACATATAGATATATATTAATTTTTAACATAATAAACCAAACACTAAGAAATAAATTCGTGCATTGTAATGTCTACATTACTTATTTCATAGTTAATTCCTACGTGACTAATATTTGAGTGTCTTTAACCCCGCAACCAAACCCCCCATATGTGAAATGATAGCTGATTAATTTGGTATTCAAAGAACATTTGTACTTTAGGCACAGTTCTAGTTGTTCACGGTGAGATAATTTAGCGGGGAATTGAAGATGGTGAATCAAGGTAAAAAAAAAAGACAGACCTTGAGAGAACAAGAAAATATTAATGATTCTATTCATCACATTAAAGTTTTGTACGTTAGGTTACATTATAACTTCACTAGTAATAAGGCATTCAATAAGATAATCCATGTATGTATAAAAAATGTGATTAGTTACATAAAATTTGTGACATTAGTGAGGCAATGCATTTATTTTTTCACAACAATAAACAATTTACATGTAAGAACTGATCTGATTAGCATCCAAGCGCCCTGCTTGCACACACGCGACACATCAACTAAGAAAACAGAGCGTTTTCAACCAAATTCTTTTGGTTTAGAGATAATCACAATGTTGTTTCCAGGTTTATCCGAGATCATTGTGGGAGCTACCAAAATCGATCCTTGTTAACACTCAAGTATCCAGACATGACTTTCCCTCCGGTGTTCCTCATACCGTCTATGAGGAAACACCATGTAGAGCCCAATGCTCCAATGAAGAAATCTGCTTCAGTTGCCAACAAAAAATTAACAAGGGGATAATTTGTGCTCGTCTCCCTGCCAAGACTAGCTTCATAAGTTGCCATTGTCATGTTACCCATTTGGCGTGTCACATTTGTATAGTAAAACGTCCAATGGGGGTACAGTCTTGATTGATCTACAACTTCCTGCTATGTTGAAGACGTGTGATTACGAAAATCAGGGGAAAACCAGTGAAACATGAGAAAAGTGAGATACCTGCATTTCCGTTGAAAGCCAGATGCTCTTAAGATCAGGGAAGTGTTTTCTTATGCGCTCAGCAAGATGCATGTATTCTTTGAATTCTACAACCTTCATCTCACACGCCTTGTCGCCCATTCGAACATGCATGCTCAGCAATGGCCTTTGACTCCAAGGTTTATAACTTGACCATACAACACTTTCAATGTCATGATTGGCCGCCTTCTCTATTCCCTGAGGAACCAAAAATAAAAAAAACTTCCGTTTATTCATAAAGAATCACATTGAAACATGATAAACAATTTTTTACTTCTCCATGTGAACAAACAAGACTAAGGATAGTCACAAATGTAATGATGGAACATTTTTGTTCCTGAGACAACAGGGAAATAGAAGAAATTTATATTAGGTTGATTGACAAATGAGGATAAAAGAGTAAAGAGCTGGCACATATATCCCATAAACTCTATCTTAATATTCACAATTGGACGAACAAGTAATAGCCCTGAAGAAGATTTATCTTCTAGTTAAAAAGAGATGGATAGAGCTTGCTACCTCGGGAAAATCTCTAAATTGACTTTCAAGAACCATTCTCGCTGCTTCCCAGCCAAATGCTTCATGCCGGGCATGGTTTAGCAAGTTGCATGTATACTGAGTCTGAAACCGCATTAGGTAGCGCACTGCCTGGAGAAGATATAGAAATTATGGATGCATATGCTTACCGATTTGCCCATCGTTTATAAAGCTATTTGCTGAATGCCCTAGAAAAAGCAACAGGTATTCTCTAGAATACAGTTTCATGCCAATGATCAAATTTAATTAGAAAACGTTATGAAACACAGCTGAAAAAGGGTGGATTGATGAATCCATTTATTATACTACAGGCTACCAACTGAAAGAGAAACAATTGCAGATTTGCACCGTTTATTTCTCTTTTAAAACAGAATTCGTTAAACATTGTCAATTTGACTTTCTAATGGACTTGTTAGTTCCACAACTCAGAGGCAAAGTTCCATAATTCTATTGTTGATAGATCAAAGGTGTTAATATAAATTACAAACAAGGAGCAAGAAATTATTTGACGTTCTAAGTTAAGTAAGCCTACTGACTCTACCTGAGCACGCCACCACCTCCTATCCATTTTGCGATGATAAGCGATTAGACTTCCATTTATATCTGTTGTTGGCTGCAAATAACTCCAAGGTTTTCCCCATGACCTGAAATTAAGATGCTATCAGTAGAAGGGCAAGCCCGGTGCACTAAAGCTCCCGCTATCCTATCAATAGCATAAATTATATAATACTCTCTCCCTCCCAATGACTGGACTCAGAGTTAAATTTATTATATTTTAGAAACTATATAAAAGCACTAAAAAGGTGCAAATCACAAGTTTTAATATTAAAAATATTTAGTTACAGAAATCTGTAGTGGTAATAGCAAGGTGTATATTTATTTTCTAAGTTGCTTGGACTCTTCACTTTGGTGCCGCGCCCGTGTCGACACGACATGGGTGCGGGTGCGGGTGTGGGTGTGGGAATCGTGTCCGATTTGGTCAACCGATTTCGGATACTTTGACTAAAATTAATGGGGAAAGTTTGGACGGTCTTAATGATTTTTGTAATCAATACAAACACTAAGGTGAAATTGAAGAAAATGGAATACCCTTTAAATAGAAATTTCTATGTCACGCCTTTTCCTTTAATCTCTTTCCAGGATTTTTTTCATGTTCTCCCCATAATATCTCATAATTTAAGTTTTATCACTCTATTTTTCGACATTTTAATTATTTTTAGGCGAATCTCCACACCTGCATACATAAATAGATTCATATCCCCGAATCTTAAAAATTAGATGATGAAGGATCCGCCCTCTAGATCCGCACTCCTATCGGACACCCGCACCGAGTCTGAGCAACTTAGTTTATTTTCACGATGGCACCTGCCATAGCTTTACCTTGGAGTGCGTCCAGACCATATCTCCTTAGAAGTATAGTTTTCTTTTACCGTTATGATCCCTTTTTCCCATACTTCTTTTTGTTTCATGAGCTCAAACGCACGATCTCTGCATTCTGGAGATGTTTCTGGAAAGAAGTAGCAAGACCAACTGGAGCGTGATGAACCTGTGAAGGCAACATTGCTAGAACTTCATGCCAATGCCATATACAATACATTAAGTGGAATACAACTATCATCTCTCAAATATAAAATGCTTAAAGGAAGGAACTCCATAGTCTTAACACTGCATTTTTAATGTTTGTTAGTCAGACTATTTAGAGATCAATCAATTTATCTTCTCTAAGTTTTTCGTGGATAATGCATAACAAGTTAATGCAGGTTTAAAATCGGTTTGACAACAAAATGGGTCATACTATAGAACCAAACTAACAGGAAAATCGCCATTTTCGGTGTTCTCGAATCTCCTGTGGTTTTCTCAACAGTTTTTGCCTGACTTTTCAGATCTCTAAATCTCCCATGGTCTCTACAACTGTTTTTGCCCCTAATGGTCAATTGTTGTCGAACTGGATGGCTCAAAGGGGTAAAAGTGTAAAGAACATGCATTGAGACTTAGAACTACCTTTACAACCATTGTGATCAGCACGGTTATAATAGCTCGTAACAAGAACCCTTTTCTCATTGATTGCTATTGCAAGAAGACCACACATTCCAGCTATCTGGGCACCAATACCAAACCCAGGTCTTCTCTCCCAATCAGCTATCAGAAACTTCACACTTCCATCACTGCAGTTCAAAGGATGTTGATGGAGCCATATGTCACGTTGCACCTTCCTCGTTAAGGGGTAATTCTCTTCATCTGAGCCCTTGATCTGCAATTGGTTGGTATGTTTGAAATGCTCTTTGGTATTGAATATGGAAGTTGAAATCCTATATATGCAGTGTTTGATAAAAAGTGATTAATTTGTCCAGTACAGGTGTATCTTCATTCTCTTACAAATCTGGTGGTGCAAACTTATGCATAGAACTTCAGAATAGAAATAATGCATGACAATAACATACCCAGGGAGGATAAGCTCCTTCAGATGCTGTTTGATGTCTATAATACTGCAGCTGCTCATCTTCAGCTGTCCACAGGAAGTTATGTAACTGTCCCTTCCATATAGTCCATGCAGGGAAGCTGTCATTTTGAGCTCGGGTATCAAGTCGTTCATTTGTTTCCACACTCAGCTTGCAGTCCTCCAAGTGAGGTGCTTTTAGTGAGTTGGATTTACCCAGATGGTTGCCTTCATTTGCTGATTGATTCACTAAATTACCCCAAGATGAGTAGAGTAATGACACCCTCTCATCTAACCCCAGTGCAAACTTTTCGTGGGAAAAGAACCGCTTTTCCAAATTCTTTTGTTTAACATTGTAGTCTCCACCTGTAACATGCCCAAAACAAGGTCAGTACATAAGATTTCTGCTTGTGTACTAATGACAGGAAGATGCATATGCTGTTCAGTGCAATTCAATAATTAAGAGATAGGTATGGGTGACCATCACAACCACTCTTCTTCTCGTCTTCTACGCTGGGAGTATCTCAGAATACAGGACGTTGATAAACACTAGCTTAAGTAGTCCTTTCCATTGCAGTAACTGCGTCATAACATAATTTAATTACAGATTCTAATGAGTACCAGATTGCTTAGGCAAAATAGTTTGATCTGAATCGTCAGCAATCATGCCGCTTGCTAATTCAATATCCTATATCTATGAAATTAGTGCCCTCTGTTCTCAATTATATGAATAAAAAAAGAAAGTATTTAACAGTGGAATAAGGTAACAACGTTTATTTGAAATTGAATCCAGAAGTAGATAACAAGATGTGACATTCAAATCAATCTTGGAACAGATACTATGATTTTAGTTCCATTGAAAACTTGAAATTGAAGGGACGAGCGTATTGGACTTACTTATTGTAGAAGAAGTGAATGTTGAAATTCCAGATGAAAAGGGTGAAAGTGAAAGGCCAGGAAATGAAGCAAGAAATAAAGAGGTGAGGCAAACACCAGAGAGAAAGCCAAGCACACAAATTTGGCAGGGAAATGAGCTTCCTATTTGCAGAGCCCTCTGTGAAACAACCCTTTCGAGAGACCTCTGATTCAAAGGTTCCATATTTTCCCCTGGATGACCATCACTCATCACTCAACTTGTTATACTTTTCTTCCAACTGCAAATGAAAGAAATGAATACTGGTATAAATTTATCAAAAACACCACCGACCTTGCTTCCGATAGACGGCATAACCAAAATTTATGAAAAATCAGAATAACAAAACTTAACAAATTTGATGATACAACTTGTTAAGAAATCCATTTGATGATATAATTAATACTAACTGCGGTGGAAGAGGAGTGAGTGACTCATACTTTACTGTGGCAAGTGGTAGATATAAGACAAATACAAGCACATGTTTAATCAACACCATGCAAGCAGACACTTGTGCTGCTTCTTCTTGTCTTTTTTTGGCTCAAAGCAAGAAAATAGCTCTTAACCACAATTTCTCTCACCGGAAACAAACAGAAAAGCAGTATTTCAGGAGATAAGGATAGCACTTTCAGCTGAAGAGGCAAAAGAAGTCATGTGAAGAAGACAACATCCAGCTGTATACCTTCTTTTCTTTTTTTTACAAAAATAAATGGAACTATATAGACGTGATGGTACTCCCACAGTCACACAATGACCGCTGATGGTGACGGCAATCGACCTGTTTTATTTTTCTTCCTTCTTTTTTACTTTTCTTTAAAAGAAAAAAATACTAAAGTATTTGAATGCACTTATATGTGTTTTTCTTTTTGCTTCTTGCGGTTATTTTCACTTCATATAATATTTAAGAAAAAATATTATGATCTAAAGTAAATTATAGATAAATTATTTTAGAGGTGATGCTTCTAACTTAATCGGTTAATTCAGATCACGCCCTTTAGAGTTTATTTTAAAAGTGGTGTTTTTAACAAAATATTTCTTATTCTTAGAACTTAAATCTGAAATCTCTGATTAAAAGTGCAACAATCTCATCATTACACCACAATTCACGTAGATTTTTTTTTTTTTGTATATATTGCAAAGATAACACAAATAAACAAAAAATAAAAGATTAATGAACCAGTTGCGGACTGGTGGGCAGTAATAATAATGTTAATTGATGAACAGTCTTATTACTGCACCACAATCCACATACATTTTTTTTTCCTATATACTACAAAGGTAACACACCTAAACAAAAAATAGAAGACTAATGCACCTGTTGTGGACTGGTGGGAGGTAATAACGATGTTATTTGATGAACACGAAATTAAAAAATATTGAAATTTATAGTTGTAGAAGTATATCATTAATGTAACTATAAAAACATGCTATAAAATGATATTAAAGATGCATTGTTTTCGATCACTGAGTGTAGTCACCTTTTGAGTAGACTAGTTTAGAGTACGTATTTTGCACGTGTATGTTGTGTCATTTTATATAAAATGATTAGAAGAATAACCTTTTAAAAAAATTATTATCCTTGTAATAAATGCAATGCTTGTTCAAATAATCAAAATGAACGTTATTATGTCGATATGGTGATTGAATCAATATATTTTGATCGTGTGTGAATTAGTTAGATAGAATTTATAATTATAGATATTTATTATTTTACGATAATATGTTGGTGGGATACATTTACAACTTCTTAAATTTTTCAATAAATTTTAATTTTACACTTGAATTACGATATATTTCAATTACATACGTGAACACATAATAAACTATTCTTATTAAATACTTTTGATTTTGAATTATTTTATTTGTATTTTCTCAAATGCCTATTGCACCTTTAATTCAATATTATAAGTGTGCCAAAAGTATCGCCAACAATTCAATTTACACTAAAATAAAAATAATTAAAATATAAATTAAAATTTTAACATTGAAATCAAAAGCGAATGTACATGAAAACAGACTACTGCATTAAACTTTAGCTACATATGAAAAACTACAACAAAACCATATATTTTTTAAAAATATGACGAGTCTTTGAAAACTCAATTATCTAAAATACAATTTAATTCTTGACAAAATTGTCAAAAAGAAACATATGATATAATAATACTAAAAGCAATAGCTAAATTCTCAAATCACAAGCAAATTTATTTCTTTAATATACTATAAAAATTTCAATTGATAAGAAATATTTATATCTCACCTATTTTTCTTGAAAAACTTTTCAATTAAAACTTATCTATAAAAAATCTACCAAAATTTATTATTGTAAACTTCGAAATCAAACAAATACCACAATAAAAATGCTCAATTAATAATTATCAATCGTTCATACATGCTACTCTTATATAATAAAATATCAAGAACAAATATACTAAACTTAAAAGTAGAAGCTAAAAAAGTTATCCAAAGTCCCAACTCCTTTTTTCAGATATTCAAAAACATCATTGTTCGGAATTTTCTTCTTGCTTGGGTGTGCTCCTTTCTTTTTCAGAACAACATATATAGGTTGGTAATAATAATTTTTGAAAGAATGGAAAAATTATGTTCTTATGCAATTATTCATAATTATTAATTTTCTTAATAATCTTATCATATATTTTATGATTAATTATCACTATATATTTTAGAACTCTTTAATTTTAACTTAGCACATCTTTTAGGATTTTTTATTTTAAAATATTACTTTAAATATAATTAAATAATAATTTTTTAAAAAGAGTGAAAAGATAATTTTATCTATAGAAAATACTTTTAGACAAAAAGTTCAAACAACATTAATCCTCTCAGTTAGAGTTATAAATCAAAAAAGACAAAATTAATATTTTATTAGATTTTACCATGGATCTACAATATTTTTTCATATATAATTAAACAAAATGACGCTAACTTTTCCACATAATTAGGACTCTTAATTATTTTATGATTACTTAGCCTGACTATATAATTAAATATAATAAACATAAAATAATATGAAAAGACAATATCGTCTAAAAGAAAATCTATTAATGAAAGTCAAAAAGTTCAATCAACATTTCCAAGGACCCTTATGCTAAGAGTGAGAGGACAATTTTTACTAAAGAAAATACTTTTAATGAAGGACAAAAAATTCATATAATATTGACCTTCACACTTTAGTCATAAATCAAAATGGACAAAAATTAATATTCTATTAGGTTTTTCCATAGACATGCAATATTTTTCATATATAAACAAAAATGTCACATCTCAGGAGGGTACCTTGTCGTGGTTGGCGCTCAAAGACTATTGCTAGTCCCCAAGCGAACCACTTGGTTTCATCATATTCATTCAATCCCAGTCTAATAGCAGAAGACATTAACTTATCAAGATCAACCTAATAGAATAATACCCAATCAAAAGTAAAGGTCAAAGACCAACAAATCTATCAAATCAACTGAATGAGATTAGTATGAAGGAAACTAGGCAGCCAATATTCAAATCAACAATTCCAAGTCTAATCTATGAAACCTCTATTTAAACTATCTAGAATGGTACCATGACAGGTCATGGCTATCCCAATCAAAGGAAATAAAATACTAAACTCAAGCTAGATGAAAGCATAAATGTGTATCCTTCGGAAATAGGGGAGGACTCACCAAATCAGCAAACTGCAATAGATCCTCAATGGTGCGCTTGTTGACGATCTCTAGTGCCTATCTCTTCATCATTAAACAATGCAGTACAAATGGACGTTAGTACATAGAATGTGCGAGTATCTAAAATAGCTGAATGAAAGATGCATCAAGGTAGAATACTATCAACTCAACTAACTCAAATCAAGAGATAAGGAACTTAACCAGGATGTCAAATGTTTATCTAAAGCAAGAATGAAGAATAGAGAATGACCAATCAATACAAATCCAATCCAATCAATCGGGAGCACTACCAGTATAGAACCGATCTGGGAGTTTCTTTTATCCGACAATAATCACTTATGAGAAAGTGATCATATAAAAATCTCGTTTATGCTGCCACAACTATTCAATACTTTCCAGGGCAAAGAACGAATCAAATTTCTAATGAATTCGGTAAACCGAATCCTTTATTGTTACAGGGACCTATCTAGAGGAAAACATGTGATTTAACAGTTTCAATCCTCTCCTCCGTTTAGCAACGTAGTTAATGAGTTCGAGTTGGACTTACTCTTACTCAATTCGATGCTCGATACTCCTCCTAAGATTCAATGCTCATAAGACAATCAATCTCACTCAATACAATCAAAGAGTCTCATAAGGACTCATATCTATTTATCAATTTTGTCACAATCGAGCCTTTCGGCCTATCAACCATCTAATCAATTTCCAATCACATCTCTCAAGAGGGTTTGGACAATCATTAAGAGGACTATCAATTAGATCGATCATTAAGAGGTTGTCAGTTTGGACCAATCATTTGAGTTCATATTTGAAGACTGTCAAGGCTATCAAGTCCTATCAACCTACCATCATGTTCAATCACATTCACAATGATGTTGTCAAGGCTCTAGACTCAATCCCTAGGTTCATTTATGAATTCTTTACGAAGTAATTTTTAGGGTTTGGGAAATAACTCATGTAAAAGCATTTATTCAGTAAATCAAGTTTATGATGATCATCAACATATGAAAATACATAGGATATGTATAATTTTGCATGAAACATGCATAAAGACTCAATACATTCATCTATCATTCTATCTCAATCAAGGGGCACATGGAAGAACAATTTCATGCTTTAGGTTATCCTTACATACCTGTAATGAAGGTAGACAATAAACTTTGCAAGGAATTGACCTCAATCTCTTGAACCCTAGCTTTTCTTTTCTTCTTCTCTCAAGGATCCCCACCTAGTTTTTGCATAAGAGACTTTACAATGGGTTTAGAAATTCTTTTTAGGCAAAAAAAAACAACCTATATAAGTCATGTTTTGAGTCTAGGAGGGGTGGGAAAAGCTCTCATATACCCCTCGAAAGAAATTAAAAATTTTCCCCGCAAAACACCAAGTCCGCATCGCAGACTTGGGCTTTTTCATTGAAAATTCTCCAATAGAGTTTCTGATCCCGTCGAAAATATTAGAATTCCCATTAAGTGCAAATCCGCGACACGGATATCTCACGCACTTTTTTGGAATTGTGTTTTCACTTCAAAAAATTATATTTTGATCCGGTTGCTCTAAAAATCAATCAGGACCTTTTTTTGCATAATGTTTTGTGTTGGTCGTGTTTTCGAACTCGAATTAACCAAAAGAGTCTGAGAAGATATGTTATGCGAGCGTCTCTTATCTAGGGGCATTTTGGTAATTTTACATGCTATAACATTATCTCCCCCTTGGAATTTTTCGTCCTTGAATGAAAAGTAAAGATGGACTCGAGGCACGAATATCAATCAATACTTTTCTCAAGAATCAACCAACCAATTACACTCTCTAAACAATCAACTCAAGGATAGGCAAGGATAGAAAAATCGATTCAAATCAAGAGTAAGGACATTACCTTTAACATTCTCATCATCAGGAACGAATAGATACGGGTATTTAGCTTTCATATCTTCCTCAGCTTCCCATGTGGATTCCTCAACAAATTGATTCCTCTACAAGACCTTGACCGAGGCTATCTCTTTAGTCCTCATCACTACTAGAAATAAACTGTTTTTCGACTGCAAAATTACTCGGAATGTAGTCGGAAAATGGAGTTTTTCGATGACTTTTCGACCATTTTCGAGTAGTCGGTATTTTGTACGTCGGAACATTATTGAAATAATAATTTATTAATTTAAACGTTTCCGACTGCAGTAGTCGTAATATTTAAGTAATTAAATAATTAGTATATATTTATTTCGATTACTGTGGTTGGGACAATTATTAACTATTTAGGTGAGCTTCCGATTACTGTAGTCGGCATTTTCAATTTTCTAACAGAAAAATATTGTTTATTTGGTATACCACTTGCTAAATTATATTGCCATCCATCCATAAAAATTCACAATAAAACCAAACATTAAATACATTCCTAAACATTTAAATTCCATTCAATAAATTGAATTTAAAAGTTAAGCATCTTCAAAATCAATTCTAATAAGTAGTTGGGATTCAAAACGAAAGTAAATAGTTTAACACAAGCCTAAATCTCTTAGAAAATATCTAAACAACCGATCTATTCTTCATCAGAGTCGGTCTCTTCTTTACTACTATCATATTCAGCCATATATTTCTCCACAAACGTCTGCACTTTAGCAAAGTTAGCTTCAGATGTTTGAAGTCGTTCTGTCAACTCTGAAATCTGTTTTCTCATTGCTTCAATTTCTTCTAAAGATTGAGAAGAAGAAGCACCAGACAACAATGGTGATAGATGACACGAGGAAGGTTGTACTCCAAGCCCATAAACTCTGCCTTTCTTCACACCTCCTGCCGCATTTATCTATATAGAAGTAATATCATCAAATGATAGTTGAGTTATGGAACCAGCCTCAGTAGTAGGTTGTGACTGACATTGTTCGTCCAAGCTTCTTTGAAATTGAACCTGAAATAAATATATGAATGAACTCCATCAGAAAGATAACAAAAGGAGCAATTACGACAGGAAATGAGAGCATTATAAGCAAAATATTATTGAACGCTGAAAGACTATACTGTCGAGGACAGCAAATTAAAAAAATTAAACAAATTATAGTTGATTACAGAAACAACTGTTTAACTGCTATTGAACTTTGACTGCTACATTTAAACTACTCCCTCCGTTTAAAAAATAGATATAAAATTATAACAAAATATTAGGACTTGATGGAGTGAGTTTTCAAACTGCAGTGTAATCACCCAATACATTGGACAACTAATGGAAAAGCTGCTGCAGCACAGTTCTCTTGATCAAGTAAGGTTATATTATTAAAAACATGAAAGAACCGCCAACCTATAAAGCTGTAACAAACTACATATACATAAACATATAAGGTTTAAGACTTTTAGACATTCAAAGTATCCTAGAAACAATTGAACGAGAGTATAGCACTTAAACTGGTTGCATAATAGAGAGAACTGAGAGTACACCTTCGCAGTTGCTCAAAACTCTACCCGCAAATTGCGGTTATCCACTAAAATGAGGCACAAATACCAGCAACAAATGGGTCTATTGGCGAAAAAAACTGCATTTGTAGTTAGTAAACTGAAGGCGGTGCAATACTGCATCACCACTTAATCTATAATTAAACTGTGGTTGAACTTTTTAACTAGAATCTAGCATGACTTTGAAGAACCAATATGTGCTAGCCTTTATCAAGAAACCTATGGGAGACCACCTACCTTCAAGTTTCCTAAATCCAACAAAAATGGAGGTTTTGTATATAAATATGCTACAATGAGAGCAACAGATGACACACCAAAATAAAGGATATTTGGGTACATTTAGCATAACTTTAATTTAGGACCACACGATTGAAAAGTCTTCTTTATTTTCTTAAATTCCGTACCAAGTCAAATTAGATCATTCTTTTTTAAATGAGAGAGTACTAAATATGTGCTTTTGAAATGTTATCATCTTTTAAGAATTGAGTTATAACAATGGAAGCTTTTATCTTTTTAAGAAAAGGAATGGTATTCCAGGTTTCTGCTACTTAGTAAGTTCAAGAAAATAGTACTGAGTAGTTCCACTTAACATTATAAATCATCAAGAAGAGAATCCCAAATTTATTCCTCATAAATGAAACTACTAAGTATTAACTTAAACAAAATCTTGAGTCTTCATATTCAACTAAGGCATTTAATTTTATTGCCACAAAAAGTGACAGCAACACTTTGATTAAGTCATCACATTTATTTGGAATAGATTTACAAAATTAGACTACCTAACTTAAAAAGATAAGCATTTAACATAACAGAAATCCATAGACTGGACCAACGGGAAGACATCAACTGTTAGAGACACAAAATTAAAGTTGACCCAAAATGATAAATTCTTGACAACAACAATAAAACTGTTCAAACAGATGAATCACCAAGAGATATTCAAGCGGACTAATACATTCAAGATTCAAAAAGACAGAAACTTTAACAATAACAATCCAACCAAACAGCAAAATCTACAGATTCATGCATTTATATAATCCCATAAAGAAGAAGAAGAAACTTAAACATCCGATTCATATACTTAATAGCCCCATAAGGGTATCCAAAAAAGTGAAAACAAGATAGTTCAGAACTACATAGAAATGTAGCCATTTTTAAACATTATCAATCAGCTTATTATGAAAGTATCTGCACCTCCTTCATATTGACAGTACATTCACTAAGTCACTGAACAATTCATCTTTTAACATAACAAACCTAGAAAAAGTAATATCACTTTTACTAATTTAATTCAAATAGAACTCAAAAATTTGTAGATCACAATATAAAAAATAGTATAATTAGTTAGATCCTCGCCTTAATTATCTAACTGAACTACACGAAAATGGAGGTATTATAACTTACAAATGTCTCTTCTGCACGTGGCTCTATCCATTCTCCCCTTGTACCATCCATCTTTTTTCTCTTATGCGTCTCTTCAAACACCTCACCAATAGACACCTCTTCACCTTTTAATTTTGTCTACAAAAAAATAAATACGAGTTAGATAAAGCTCAATAGCATTTAGTTAAAAGTAAGGAAAATCAATAAGAAAAAATTACCATTTTCCGTCGATGGGCTGCGAAACTCATAGAACCTCCGGTATGCAAAGAGCCACCCTTTATGGAAGCCCGAGCTGCCTTTGCTCGCTCACACTTTCTCTTAAATTCAGGAGTGTTCCATTTCTCCAAAAACTTAATCCATATTTCTTCTCTTAACCAATCGGGCTTCTCATTCTTTTTTCGAATATCATACAACATATTTGCAACTCTTATACGTGCTTTTTTCTCAAAAATGGAATTTATCTTGTTCTCATAACATGGCTGTCATGTACACTTTGTATGCATAATAAATAATATCACTAAATTAAAAAATTTATATTTGATAACTAATGTAAAAATAAATTTTATTTGTACCCTAAATTGATTCCATATTTGTTCCCTGATATTGTACGGAAAATCTTTCCATCTGCCCCAAGCATCATTGAAGAATGGTTGAATAGACTCTGAAACCATATGCGAGCCGGCGTATGATGGCGCAAACCTGCATTACATTTAATTAATATAAGAAGTATAATTCACTAAATTAAAAAAAATCAAAGGCAACTTACCCATCCTCATCAAGGGTGAGAATCAACCTATGATAAGCATCATATTCTCTAGTCTCTCCAACATTTTGAGTCTTTGAACAAGTTGATGCAATAGTAGTACTAGTAGATGGTGATGCTGACGCAGAGACTCCAATATTTGACTTAGATATGTTAGGTGCGGATGATGCTGGAGATATAGCTGGAGTCAATGATGGAAACAGAGATGAAGAGCTGTTTTTTTTACTTTTATGACAACTCAAAGAAGAATTTATATGAGGTGTGGGTACAATATTAGAGTCAACACTTGGATTTGTTTCAGATGGTGGTATACTAAAAAAAAGGTGGCAATGAAGTCGACAGGGGAGGAAAACCAGGTGGTAATGAAGTCGACAGGGGAGGAAAACCAGGTGGTAATGAAGTCGACAGGATCGGAGAAAAACCAGGTGGTAATGAAGTCGATGGAGGAGGAATGTTAGGTGGTAATAACCATTGAGGAGGAACAACAGATGGCAGTGAAGTCAATTGAGGAGGAAAGGTGGGTGGCAATGAATTCGCATGAGGAGGTTCGACATATGGCTTGCTCGACTGACTTATAGGTGGCAATGAAGCTGATTTAGAATCATGTTTTCTCTTATTTGTTTTCTTTTGACGATCTTCTTCATTACCTAAAAAGATACTCAAAATATATACAAGGATACATCATAAGACAAGTATGCACAGTGATACATGATAATTTAATTATGCACAAGGATACATAGATAAATTAGCTATCGCATTAACACAAATAAGCTTATCTTTCAACGTAAAGAAGTGTGAATTAGTGCAATCAATTCACTAAGTCCACAATGATAACAAAACCATTTGTCAGCATAACAAACTAAATAAGTCAATCATCTTCACTTGAGTCATAATCATTATCAAATCCTTCCTCGTCACTTCTTTCATATTCTCCGAGTGATTCCTCGCCACTTGTTTCATATTCATCAATTGAGAATTCCTCCTCGATAGATTCCTCGTTGTTATTCCTGGATGTTTCTTCCCCATAGTTATTTGGATTTGATTGAAGGAAAGTAGCATCAAATTCTTCATACAGGCCTTCACTATGATGTAATTCACCTGCTAATTCACTATCCACCACTGCTTCAACACTTGAAATATCATTTTTATATGCTACATCCAATGCATCCTCGATTTCCACTCTTCCAATAGGTTTTGTTTTTATAACCACATGCCACGATGATTTATTCTTGCACATCAAGGGATAAGGAACATAATATACTTACTTCATATTTTGTGCAATGATAAATGGATCATAGAAACAATACTTGTATTGAGGATGCACTTTTGTACCACTAGAATCAGGATCATACCACTTGCACCAAAAAAGTACTACCTTTTATTTTGGCCAACCAACAACATACTCGAGTTCTATAATCTCTTGAATCACACCATAATAATCAATATTCCATTCACCTTTTACCCACACCCCACTATTATTGGTTTTCTTGTCTTTGGACCATTCTTCTGTATGAAACTTGTACCCATTGATAAAGTACTTAAACATTATTCTTACTCTACGATCAGGTCCCCAAGCAATATCATGCAAAAATTGGACATTCACGACATCCACAACATTAACTGGATTGTGAACCTATTTTGAATTAGAGAAATTTTAGAATTTTAAAAATACATATAATTGATGTACAAATACTTAACAGTATTGGGAAACACTTATATATTCTCTAAACCACTCTGAAAATCTAGAATAGACAACATCATTCCCATATGTACCAACAAAATAACTGTCTGACAAAATAAAAACTTTGATTAGTTAAAAGGATGATGAATCTTGTTTGAAAGTAGGTAACATATATATGTGTGTGTACCTATGATAAGGTTGAACCTCTGGACAATTCAATAATACATGTGTTGTAGCTGATTTTAGCTCTATGTCAGTTAACTTTCGCTTTGGAACATGTTTTGGACCTCCTCTTCCTGGATGATTGAATATGGAAAAGGGTGGTGCCAAAGGATCAGCAATTCCTCCATCATCATGTCGATTTTGTCTATTTCTCAAACATGGCACACCATTCTCAAAATAATACGAATCAAAATGAGAAGTTTCTCTTGCCAAATATGCTTCACGTATCGCCCCTTCTATTCTCCATCTATTTTTATTGACCTTTTACATGTGCCAATAAGCCTGTAAAGTATGAATTTTAGATGAAAGACTTTTTAATTCAAACACACAAAAAATAAAAAAAATAAAAGAAATGACCTCTCATATGTATACATCCATCTACTTTGAACTAGCCCTCCAAGTCGTGCCTCCCGCACAAGATGAATTGGGAGATGTTCCATCACATCAAAAAAATCAGGAGGAAATATTTTTGCCAACTTTTTTAAAGCTAGGCAAATATTACTCTCCATGTAGTTTAGGTTCTCCACCCTTAATGTGCTAGAACACAACTCTTTGAAAAAAAGACTTATTTCTGTGACAGGTTTACATATTCTGTCAGGCAAGGCATTGAATGCAATAGGCATCAAAGTTTCCATAAAAATATGACAATCGTGACTTTTCATAGACATCAACTTTCCTTCTTTCTATCAACACATCTAGATAAGTTTGAAGCATATCCATCAGGCATCATTAAATTCTTAACCCAATCACAAATCTCTCTCTTCTCATCCAAAGTGAATGTGTAACTAGCCTTAGGCTTCTGAATCTTATTGTTAAAATATGTCAAGTACAACTCACTTCACCTGCAATATTCTTTTAAGTCCATCCTAGCCTTCAAATTATCTTTTGTCTTGTTGATATCCATCACAGTATTAAACAAGTTGTCAAAAACAATTTCTCGATATGCATGACATCCAAATTATGCCGAAGAAGGTTATGCTTCCAATAGGGTAACTCCACGAATATGCTTTGTTTTGTCCAATTATGTGTAACACCATAACCAGGTATCTTAAATGATGGAGAATCAGTTACCTTAGGTAGATCTTTAACTCTATGCCAAATTTCTTCGGGCGATAAAATTGTTGGTGGCTCTTCAAAATCACTTTGATTTTTCATAAATGCACTGGTGTTTCTCCTAAATTCATGATCCATTGGCAAAAATCGACGATGACAGTTGAACCATGAGTTCTTACCTCCATGTTTCAATGTGAATGCTTTTGTGTCTTCCATACAACATGAGCAAGCTAACTTACCAGCAGTTGACCATCCAGACAACATTCCATAAGCAGGAAAATCATTTATAGTCCACATCAAGGCAACACACATTATAAAGTTTTGTTTCTTGAATATATCATATGTTTCCACACCTTGATTCCATAATAACTTTAATTCATCGATCAAAGGCTTCAAGTATATGTCAATCAGCTTTTTTGGATTGTGTGGACCTGGAACAATGCAAGTTAGAAATAAATATGGACTTGTCATACATAACTCGGGGGAAAGATTATATGGTGTAACAAACATTGGCCAACGTGAATATGGTGCAGCAGAGATCGCAAATGGAGTGGATCCATCAGTACATAATCTCAACCTAATATTTCTAGGTTCACTAGCAAAGTTGGGAAACACTCTATCAAAATGCTTCCACGCTTCTCCATCTGAGGGATGACATAAAACACCAGGTGGCCTTTTATGTTCATAATGCCATGTCATATGAGGAGCAGAACTCATTGATGCATACAACCTCTTTAACCTAGGTATAAGGGGTAAGTAATGCATTGCCTTCATTGGAACCTTCTTCCTTTTGTCATTCTTGACTTCCTTATAACGAGCTTGATTACAAAATTTGCAATTTTCTAAAGCTGCATCATCTTTATAGAATAACATGCAACCTTTCTCACGACAGTCAATTCTCTTTGATGAAAGTCCCAACTTAGAAACCAACTTCTTTGTCATGTAGAAATTTTTGGGTATGTCCATTTTACTCGAATTAAGCTCATTCATAAGCTCTATGGAATCCATGCCCACTTGAGAAATTGAATAATCTGATTTTATACTTAACAGTCTAACAGCAACAGACAACTTAGAATGCTTTGATCCTTCGTATAATGGATGATTAGCTTCAGATAACTGTTCATAAAAGCGCTTAGCCTCATCATTTGGTTCTGATTGAACCCCTGGAAACATCCCAAAAGCATCCTTCAATATTTCACTAAATTGAGAATTTTTAACATTATTATTCTCTATGGGACCATCCTCACCATCAAACTGATTCCGAAAACTAACATTAGCCATATTGGCATCATCCTCTCCATGAACTATCCATACATAATAATTATCCATAAATCCCTTCTTCAAAATATGAAATTCAACTTTATCTGGCTTCAATTACTTGGCGCACTTACATTTTGCACAAGGACACCTGATGGTACCTTCTATAAGAAAATCATTTCTAGTTTTCGCCTTTGCAATAAATTCCTTAACCCCATCTATAAATTCCACCTTCAACCCAACACGATTAGGATGAGTTCTATCATACATCCATTTACGATTTGCAAATTCTATCTACACAAATAAACAAAGCTGAAAATTTAATATGATATGTATGTCGAAGTAATTCTTTTGTATTATATATTTATACTTTAAAGTATGAGTATTGATCTTCTTTTTCTGTTATTAACTTATGTTATATTGATTACCAAAACAACATCCATCAAAAAACATAATACATGTGCAAATCAGATAGTTACTAAAATGCATATAGAAACTACATCCAAAAGATTAGAAAACTAAGATACACATACCGAATTGTGATTTATTTTAATGACAAAGCAAGACAAAGAAAATTCCAATCTATATTCTCCAAAGTTAGCTTGAATCTTAAAGAATTGAAGAGAACAATAGAAAAGTAACTTTAAAAAGCAAAATCAAGGCAAACATCGTAAGGAAGCAAGAAGAGAAAGGATGAATTTGAATAAAACATTGAGAAACTATATTCTTAAAATTATGGGCAACTGAGATAAAGAGAATAGTGTTCAATATTTTCTCTGTTTACATTGTAAGAGAACTTCAGCTTTTGTTTGAAGATAAAACCAACATCAATATATAAACTTCTCATTCTTGTCGTATATGTTTTTTTTCCTTATAATACAGAGCCACATAACGAAAAGGAATAGAAAACATAGGGGATCACAAGGTGGACAACTACAACTAAATTCCCATCAACAAACTCAGGGCATATCAAGAAGTGTCTTTCCAACATGCCATAATGGGAGAAAATAGGAAATACTTGCAAAGCATGGAATTGAGTAATGCAAATGTTACTTGAATTGAGGCCAGAAGAACGAGACAAACCACCAAATTTTACCAATGTCATCAGTGCAAATATTTTCATTAATCAAATTTCTCTCTATTGAGAGCTACTTTAGTTCTTTAATGAGGAGCAGATATAATTGACTATATAGCAAGAGCTTGGGGAATTATTAATGCATGTAACAGGGTAAAATCGAAACAAAAGGAAAAAAACACAGACGAACCAAGTTTTAGGCAAAATCATCATCATGTATGTAATCAGGAGATAATCTCTTTTTGGGCAAATGACTCTCGGAAGAGAGTTTGCTCTTCTCGTATATTTTAGTATCCACTAAAGGTCTGTTTAACTTGTTTCTTGGCTTTTGCAAAGGTTTAAAAAATGCAGGTAATGTAGTCATACAAGTTCCATTAAGAGTTGCTGCTGACAGTGCTTGAGCTTGCAATATCAAATCCAGTTTAAGAAATGAGTTTTCTTTCCCACTAGACAGCTTCCTTGATGACGTCATCTTTCGTGATGGTGCTTGACATGGAGATGAAAATGTGGACTTTCTCATAAGCACTTTTTTGAAATTAGGCAAATCTCTATTTTACACTAAGGATCCACAAAACCCATAACTTTACACTACTAGCACAAAGTAGAGGGGGTATTTGAAGCATATGAAAGAAAATACCCACATGTCACACTTCAAGAAAACACCAAATCGAAGATAGAATGAAGACCTAAAATCAGCTTCTACAACCAGAAAGCCATAAAAAATTTAACTCCAAATTACTAAAAGAAAAAACTTTTTTTTGCCCAGATCAGATCAACTTCAAATAAAAAAAAAATATCATCCGTATAAAACCCATAACTTTACACTACAAGCACAAAGCAGAGGAGTATTTGAAGAATTAAAAATAAAATACCCACATGTTATAGCTCAAATTAAAAGTATTCAACATTGACGGGGATTAAAACTTGAAGAACACAAATCAAAGTTAGACTAACCTCCAAAAATCTTGTTCAAATCTGAAGAAATCTCTTTCTTCTTCGTCGTGGTCGTTGTTTCCGTCAAGTTCCGGACAACTGAACAGATCCCTACCGCGGGTCGGGTTGAGCAGAAGGATTTAAGATGCTTCTCTTTAGCAGAAGGATTTAAGATGCTTCTTCCCTAAAAATATTTCTCTTAAGATGCTTTGAAAAACTTTTGGGAAAAAGAAGTTAAAAAGCTTTTATTTTTGTTAGCTTTTATTTTTAAAAAAGTTTTCTTTCTTTTCTTTTATTTAAAAAAGAGTTTTCTTTTATTTTGGGGGGACAAAATTTTGGGGGACAAAATTTTGGAGGGAAATATATTTTGGGGGAATTTTTTTTCCGCATTTAATCAAAAAAATATATGGCTTACTGTCATTTAAATTTATTTTTTTATTTATTTAAGTAAATTTCCGACTACAACAATCGAAAAATTGGTCAATTATTTTATTAATTTTATTTCGCAAAATGTTGACTTCAGTAGTCGGAAATTGGTTGGTAAATTTTTAAAAAAATTTATAATAACATAAAATATAATATTCCGATGACAGTAGTCGAAAAATTATTCAAACTTTTATATTTGTAGTCGGCGATCGTAATCGAAAAACAGCTTATTTCTAGTAGTGTCAATTTGCGAATCTAACGTTCAAGGATTTAGACTTAAACTTCTTCATAGGACAAGCTATTTTTCACTCCAATACTATCAATGAGAACTACTAACGAGGGATCTTCCAAGTATTTCTTCAACATCGAGACGTGAAAAATCAAATGAATCGCGTCTAGCTCAGAAGATAACTCTAACTCATAAGCAACCTTCTCAATCTTCTTCACAATCTTATAGGGACCAACACAACAAGGACTTAGCTTCCCATTGTTTCCAAATCTCATGACACCGACTTAGCTTCCCATTGTTTCCAAATCTCATGACACCCTTCATGGGTGACACTTTCAAGTACACCTAGTCACTCACCCCAACTCTAAGTCTCTTCTTCTCACGTCAGTGTAAGATTTCTTGCGGCTTTGTGCAGCCTTCAACCTCTCTCCAATAACCTTCACTTTCTCCATAGATTGATGGACCAAATCTGGATCAATCAACTCAGCTTCACCAACTTCAAAATACCTATTTGTTGATCAACATCTCCTCCCATACAAAGCCTCATAGGGAGCTATCTGGATACTTGCATGCTAACTGTTATTATATGCAAACTCATTCAATGGTAAGTGGTTATCCCAATTTCCTTTAAAGTCTAGAACACATGCTCTCAACATATCCTCTAATGTCTGAATTGTACGTTCTGCCTAAGCATATGTCTGAGGATGGAAGGCAGCACTAAGATTCACCTTAGAACCCAGTCTTTTCTAAAATGATCTCCAACATTGGGATGTGAATTGAGATCCTTGGTCCGAGATGATGGACAAGGAAACTCCATGCAACCTCACAATCTTGCGAATGTACAACTTGGCATACTCTTTTGCAGGGTCAGTTGTCTTAACTGCTAAGAAGTGAGTTGATTTAGTCATCCTATCCACAATCACCCATATCAAATTGTGCTACTTTCGGGACCTCGGCAAGCCAGTAACAAAGTTCATATTGATCATCTCCCACTTCCATTCAGGAATCTCAAAGTTTTGAGCCAATCCACACGGCCTTTGATTCTCAACTTTAACCTGTTGACAATTCAGGCACTTGGAAACAAACTCAGCAATATCCTTTTTCCATTACTCCACCAATAGACTTCCTTAAAGTAATGGTACATTTTGATAGAGCCAAGATGAATGGAGTATCTAGAGTTGTGTGCTTCAGCCATAATTCTATCTTGAACATCATCAGTGTTTGGAATACACAATCTACTCTGGTATTAATGTCGCCCAAGTTACAACTCCTTTTTAGAGGATAAAGCGGTCGTTGTCAAGAAATAAAACCTGACTAAGGTTAGGGTCGAACCTACAGGGAATATGTAGACTCAAGGCAAATTCACCAACAAGCAATCCCAGTGGTTAATCAACTCAATTTCCTAAAAAGGGGGTGGTTTGCGAAAATCAATGAGAAAAATAAACTAACTAACTATCACGAGAGAAAGATCAATAAAGGAGAGCAACTAGGGTATTGTGTTCCCCATGATTCCCCAACTCAATATCACCGGATAACCTAATTCTTGTCTAGTGTATAGCATGCTAAACGGTAATTTAAGTTCACCAAGCCCTTTGGTCAAAGGTGAGAGGCGAATTTCACTATACGACTTGGCCCATCTCCATAGTGTGCATTACTAACCATTATCTACAAGTCCCAGTACAACCTCCTGTTGGCCCAGTTTGGTTGATTAGATGAGAACACATCAATCAAATCCTGTTAATTAATCTCTTTTCCTATTCATAACTACCTTGGTCCTGTTAGCAACACTAGGCAGGTTCTAATGTTCCACCATCAGAAAACATGCAAAACTAAGAGAGATAATTAATACATGCATATACACCTTCCAAGAATCATGAATTATCCGATTTTACTTTGTTAGTTTTTCATGGTTCGTACAACCCAAGTTGTGGATTTAACTACTCATGCTTTGTGTAAATGAAGAGATTATGAATTTAGAAGATATAATAAAACACTTACACAACTGAATTAAGAACAAGCAAATCCAATCTCAATGAAAATCACAAGCTTGAAGATTGAATTAAACCACAAGTGTTTTCAAAGACTCTCTCATTTTTTCTCTCTAAGAATATTGAGTTCTCTGAGCATTAACCTAAAACTAAACAAATATTTCGTAAACTGGTCATCTCCCCCTGAAAAATAACCTAAAAGATCTATTTATAATAATTTAAAATAAGTTCTAAACAAATTAGGAAAATTGGTCATCAACCTCCACGAAATCACTTTACGGCCCGTGTTAAAGTTCACCGCCGGTAATCGGGGTCTCGTACATTATTGTTGGAAAACTGAACTTCTCCTTTACAACAGCTCTTTATGACTCGTAGAATGGTTTACGACCCGTAAAGGGGTTTCGTCTGATGAACTTCAGGAAGTCTTCATTCTATTATCCTCAGGGCACAAAACCTCTTTTATGATTTGTATATTAATTTATGGATCGTCTGCCTGTTCATGGAAGTAACTTCAGAAACTTGGTCCTTCACTGGAATTCCTCACAAAACCACCTTACAGCTCATAGAATGGTCTACAACCCTTACGATGTCTCATATAATAACAAACTTGCAGCAACTTTGTAACTTTCTCTAAAATCATTGGTCAACCTGTAATCCTGCAAACATAGACACAAAAATACATAAAAACAACTAAAGTCGCATTGAGAACAACTAAAGTCACATTGAGAACACACAAAATTCTAAGTTTTAAGCATCAAAAGTGTTGTATTTTTGCAGCACATCAACACCCTCAACTTATAATTGTTGTTTGTTCTCAAGCGACAGACTCAATCTATATAGACAATAAAGTCACACACAGACCTCAACTCAATGGCACACATCACATACATCCCTGACTCAGATACCCACACCAACTCTTCAAAACGGGATTAGATAGCCATTTAGCAAACCAATGCAAACTGGTGCATGTGACAACAGAAATATGACACGCAAGGGATTATCAACAATCCACAATCACTGAACAAGTCTAATGCTAATAATGCAATGCAAGTGCCCTCACAGAAAGAAGTCCTATATTTGACACTTAATGATATTTCCATATTTTAGCATTGGGACTGTGTAAACTCACTCACTCTCACAACAGATATTCATGCATAATGTCTAATACTATAGGCTTGCCCCTATACTTATGACTCAGACCTTCAACTAATTATACTAGGATCAGTCTAGGAATTTCTAGGCTTGTAACGTAGGCTCATGGGCTTTGGTATGATATTTTGGAAAAATAGTAACTAAAGGCCCTCCTCGAAACATCATTTTTATACACTTTTGCGCTACCAACTCTGTTATTTTTGCCTTATTCTCCCTTTTTCCTCTTTCAAGCTTTTCTGGGTGCTTTCTTTTCATTTTTCAGCTTTTCACCTTGTTTTTACACTTTATTTTTCTTTTTTAGATCTCAATTAAGGCATCTTTCATTCTTCTTGCACCCAACCCATGCCTTTTTCTCCTTTTCCTTTATATTCGTAACTTCCCTCCCTTAGTTTTGTGTTTTACCCTTACACTAGCCATCCTCACTTAGGCTTTTGCCCTATGTTGAGGTGCATACTATCCATCCACAGAACCAAAGCCACTTTTGGTAGCCACCCTCAACTTAGGCTTTTTGCCTCAGTTAAGGTACATAATGTTCAAGGAAGGATCACGGCCAAATTCAGGATTTTTTACTAGATAAGGTTGGGTCAATCAGGTGTTTTGAAAAAATAGGTACATGTTAGGCCTTAATATTAGAAATAAGGGATATATCATCGATTTCGTTGGTCATTTTTAGGCTAAAGTGGACTATTTGGGAATAATGGTCTCAGATCCTTTCGTAATCCAACTAATCTACGATCTAACTTAGAGTATCCGGACAAGTTCAGAATTAGCACAAAATACATGAATTTATTAAATAAAGCTCGCGTTTACATGGCACTTACATTATCAATGAAAGACTTTCAAATCATGCTTCTCATCTCAATTTACCCTTACTTATCAAAACAGATATTGTCAATCACCTAAACATGCATGGTTACTATCTAACTACTAATCATATTTTTTTTAAACAAAACACAAAAACATGTTATATGCCACAAGTATTGGTACTATATGTTACACATTATCTGTACATCTTAAACATGTCGATTCAACAGAAATTAAATATCCTCAGGGAAAAACATAGGCAAAAAATCCCCGGGATAAAAAATTGGGGTAGTTATGGACCATAAGCTACTCAGACTTCACTGAGGCCCAGAACTACCCACACCCTATCGAAAAAGATGTGCATTATCCCCAATGCACAAAATGAAAACAAAATAGAACATAAGGGGTCAAGAATACATACTTAGGCGCCTAAGCGCCAGTGTTCCTTGGGTTGCCTTCCAAGTTTCAAATATGGGTATTCACACTTTCCCTAAATCTTCAAAAATAAAATTGACAGAAAAAAGGTTTATATAAAAAAAAAATAAGAATTTACACTACTAGGTGGAGACCTTCCACTTCTTCCACCTTGAACTTATGAATTCTACTCCTAATTTCTTTTACAATTTTCTTTTATGCTCAAAGGGTAGTGGTATAAAAATAAGATAAGCAAACAATAGAGATTGCATGTTGTACTTCTTGGCCTTTATATGAGGATTCTAATTTTTTTTATTTTTGCCCAATAAATTCAAGAATATAACTATATTTTTCCTTCTCCTTATATTCATCTATATGCTCACATGATTCGATTAATACCTCATAATGTAAACATAATGTAGAAAAATGATTGGAATGAGGTCCAATGTGTCCTAATTCATGAACTATATTATTATTTACATTCTCATGTTTACACACACTAGAGTATCTGCTTCTTCACATAACTTCGTGTACTTTTCTCAATCGTAACAACATCAATAATAGTATGATGAAGAAGTTGACCCTATAATTTTAGCTCTTCAAGTTGGCTTATAAGCATTTTTTTCCTCACACAATTCATAACTAGCTTGTTGAGAATCAGACATATCAACTTTTTTGCTCAACTCACAACTTAAAATGTAGACATCCAAGCACAAATTGATGAACATCTGACAAAAGCACATAGTTTTCCAAGTCAAGATTTTCTAATATTCTGAAGACTGACACATTGCGATTCAAAAAATTATGTACAACCTCTCTCATCCTAATACTACAATCATCCATTATTTCTTTGACAGAGGGTGTCATATTAATAAGAAAAAAATAGAAAAAGAACAAAAACAAAAATAAAAACAAAGCAAAACATAAAATGTGAAAAATAAGAATTAACACTCAAATTACTAATGAATTTACTAAGTCTAGTCATATTCTCGGTAACGGCGCCAAAATCTTGATGTCGCAGAAGTTATACCTTCTTTTTAGAGAAGAAAGTTATTGATGTCAAGAAATAGAACCTACCAAGGTTAGGGTCAAACCCATAGCGAATACGTAGACTCAAGGAAAATTCACCAATAAGCAATTCGAGTAGTTAATCAACTCAATTCCCCAAAAGGGGATTTTGCAAAAATCAATGAGAAAAATAAACTAACTAACTATCACGAGAGAAAGATCAATAAAGGAGAGAAACTAGGGTATTATGTTCCCCATGATTCCCCAACTTAGTATCACCAGATAACCTAATTCTTGTCTAGTGTATAGCATGCAGGACGGTAATTTAAGTTCACCAAGCCCCTTGGTCAAAGGTGAGAGGCGAATTTCACTATGCAACTTGGCCCATCTCCATAGTGTGCATTACTAACCATTGCCTGTATGTCCCAGTACAACCTTCTCTTGGCCCAGTTTGGTTGATTAGACAAGAAACATCAATCGAATCCTATTAATTAATTTCTTTTCCTATTCATTACTACCTTGGTCTAGTCAATTACACTAGGCGGGATCTAATATCGGCCACCATAAAAAAATATGTAAAACGAAGAGAGTTAATTAATACATGCATATACACCTTTCAAGAATCGTAAATATCTATTTTACTTTGTTAGTTCTTCATGGTTCCCACAACCCTAGGTGTGAATTGCTTTGTTTAGCTGAAGAAATTATGAATTTAGAAGATATAATTAAATACTTACACAACTGAATTAAGAACAAACAAATCCAATGTCAATGAAAAGTGCAAGCTTGAAGATTAAATTAAAGCACCAGTATTCTCAAAGCCTCTCTCACAATTTTCTCTCTAAGAATATTGAGTTCTCTGAGCACTAACCTAAAACTAAGCTAATCTTTTATAAACTGGTCGTCTCCCCCTGAAAATAACCTAAAAGACCTATTTATAATAATTAAAAATAAGTTCTAAACAAATTAGGAAAATTGGTCTGCAACCTCCACAAAAGCAATTTACGACCCGTATTGAAGTTCACTGTCCGTAACCGGGTCTTGTACATTGTTGCTGGAAAATTGGACTTTTCCTTTATGACACCCTTTATGACTCGTACAATGGTTTACGATCCATAAAGGGGGTTTCATCTGATGAACTTCAGGAAGTCTTTATTCTCTGATCCTCAGGACAAGAAACCTCTTCTACAATTCATACATTAATTTACGGCTCATCTGCATGTTCATAGAAGTAACTTCAGAAACTTGGCCCCTCACTGGAATTCCTTACAAAACCACCTTACGGCTTGTAAAATGGTCTAAGGCCCGTAAGGTGTCTCGTATAAATCTGCAGCAACTTTGTAACTTTCTCCAAAATCATTGGCCAACTTGTAATCCTACAAACATAGACACAAAAACACATAAAACATCTAAATTCGTATTGAGAACACACAAAATCCTAAGTTTTAAGTATCAAAAGTGTTGTATTTTGGAAGCACATGAGGTATCTCAACACACCATCTCCCCCTTTATAGAAAACCATCACTTTTAGTTTATGGACAACTTCTTTCAATTGAAGTATAAAAGGATCTTGGTCTTTCTTTGCTTTCACCTCCACCACTAAAGATGGAGTAGACCCATTCTGTATATTGACTCCTCCTTCATCATTCTCTTTGAGTTGAACTCCTAATCGGGCCAATCTATGTACTTCCTTAGCTAATTCCTCCTTTCCTTTATTAACATAGGTAGTACTGCCCATTGACAACTTGCTAAGAGCGTTAAATAATGTTAGCTTTACCTGGGTGGTAGAGAATACTAATGTCATAGTCCTTGAGAAACTCCAACCATGTCCTCTGCCGCAATTTGAGCTCTTTCTGACTGAAGACAAACTACAAGCTCTTCTAGTTAGTAAACATATCCACATGCACTTCATATAAGTAGTGGCGCCAAATCTTAAGTGAAAATACCACCACTACTAACTCAAGGCAAGTTCAAAACTGGTGTAGTAGTCAATCTTGTTTTTAGCTCTTGGAAGCTCTTCTCACATTCATCAGACCATGGAAACTTGACTTTATTTTGAGTCATTCTAGTCAATGGTGAGGATAGGGATGAAAATCATTCAACAAATCTGCGGTAGTAGCCTGTCTGTTAACCCTAAGACACTTCTTATGTCAGTCAGAGAGGTTTGTTTAGGCCAGTTCTTAACCGCCTCAATCTATTAGGTGTCTGCTTGTATACCATCGCCCGAGAAAATATGGCCTAGAAAAGCCACAGACTTGAGCCAAAATTCACACTTTAAAAATTTTGCATACAACTCATAGTCTTTGAGAGTCTAAAGAACAATTTTGAGGTGATTGGCATGCTCATCTTTATCTCTAAAATACACCAAAATGTCATTGATAAATGCAATTATGAACATATCGAGGTACTGTATGAACACTATATTCATCAAATCCATGAAAGACATAGGCGCATTAGTCAACCCAAAAGATATGACCAAGAACTCAAAATGGTTATATCGAATCCTGAAGGCTGTTTTTGGGATGTCATATTCTCTTACCTTCAACTGATGGTAACTAGATTGGAGGTTTATCTTTGAGAAAAGAGGCACCTAGAAGTCAGTCAAATAAGTCATCTATCTTGGGGAGAGGAAATTTGTTCTTTATAGTGACCTTGTTCAGTTGCCTATAATCGATACATATTTCGAGAGACCCATCTTTCTTTAGCATGGATAGGACAGGAGCACCCCAAGGAGAAACACTCGAACTAATGAAGCCCTTATCTGACAAATCTTGTCACTACTCTTTTAATTTTTTCAACTCGGTAGGGGCCATCCTATGAGATGGAATTGAGATAGGCTAAGTATCGAGGAGACCATCATTCTGAAGTCAATCTCCTTATTAGGAGATACTCTAGGAAAATTGTAAGGACCAGGACTTTGTACGACCTCAATGGAGCATGAAAATTTGGTTCAGAGAAGTTTTGGACCAAAGTGACGCTTCATGGAAGCCTTTACGGTCCGTATGGTGCTTTATGGACGGTTTGGAGCCTCCTTGAAGTGGCCTTTGGCCTTATGTGGAGTGTGCGGGCCTCAATATGGAGTTTGAGACAAAGGCATATCACACTTGGATCCCATGCAGACCGTCTGAGGCCATACGGACTAGGTGGTGGACCGTATGATAGCCTTGGGCTTGAGACTCCACAGTTTTGAGCCTAAGTAAAGTGGTACAGCCAAGTATACAATTCGTATAGAGTGGTACGATTCGTATAGGTTCCAGAGTAAAATTTTCTAAGTATTAGATCACCTTCTCAAAACTTCGTCGTGGAGAAATTTTTCTAAGTGGAATGGGACGGAAGAGGCACATGGACCGTGTGGCTTGGTACGGTCCCTACCACCCTCCGTATAGATGCCTACGCTGAATTTTTTTAAGTATGGATTACCGATTCTGCTCTTCGTCAAGTGAAAATTTTCTAAGTGCTAGACCACGGGCAAGTGTACGGTCTGTATGGCCTATCACGGACCATACCACCCACCCTTCCCTAAGACGTAACTTCAATCTTTTCTACTCATTTCATTAATGACATTTTTGTAGTTATGGTTTATCCTAAGGGTCTTTTGTGACTTCTTATGCTACCTAGAGACTTTCAAATGACTTATACTTTATTCCTCTCATTTAAATTCATTCTTTACACTTAGAATTCTCTTAAGTCACTCTTAAAAACTCTCTCTCAAAGGACTCTTGTGATTCTAAGCTTGGGAATCAAGGGAAGGCTCATTCTTTTTCAAATTTCTTCTTGAATCTTCTTCATTAGCTAAAGTATGTGGTGTTGATTATTGGTCCCTTACAACCAAGAAGACCAAACTCTTTTACACTCAATTTCATGGAATTTTAGCTACTTTAAATATAGTTTTTCAATGTTACTGTTAATTAAATTCAATTGTTGTATGGGCTATATTTATTTTCTTGATTTAAAGTGACTTAAGCCCTAATATGATGAATTACATTGAAGTTATGAAGATATGAATGTGCATGTCCCCATTAAAGCTTGATTTAAGCACGAAAAACCTATAGTATGATTTATTATGGATGTAATTATGTTTGTATTTGAATTTGATAATGTATTGTTGATTTAATTTTGAATTTCTATTGCTTATGCTATTTCTCATCTTACTCATGGCATATGCATTCATGAGCATTGGGTTTTATAAACATTATAAAGTGGGTTAAGCCCAATTATGTTTATGTATATGATTTTGATAAGATATTGGTTATGACAAGAATGTGATCACATAAATGTCTATTGTTATAGCTCTTTGAGCATTTTGGGTGAATATGTGTATGAGCTATTCCTATGCATGAGAATCATGGTATGAACTATGATTTGGCTTTTGAGCCCAATTATGAAGTTATAAGTAATATGTTTGGTTGTTGAGCCTTAATGTGCATCCAAAGGATTTGAAATGACTATTGCCTTTTTGAAAAGCATGTATATGTATAAGTATTTACGTGGGATGTTTTGACTTAGCATTGATAGATTAGGGGCGTTAGGGCTATCCCTAAGCCCTCTCTCTTTTCTTGAACTATGTGCCAACATAGGTATATGGTAGCCATTACTAAAATAATTGGGTCGTAAGGGATGGTTACACATTGATATGATATGATTTTGGAAAATCCTTTTGAAATGATGTGATCGTAAGGAAGGTGTCCATCTACCAAAATGAAGGGGTCGTAAGGTGTGATGTAGATTACCCTTGGAAAGTAATCTTCTCCTACCGATGAGAGATCTTCATCCGACTAATTCATGTTATAGCTTGCATGAGTTTGATTTGTCGGTTATAGTCCATCCCCACTATATATGAGCATTTGTGCATTTTATGCATCGTTTGGTTTCATAGCATATTGTATACCATATCTCTTGCTATATATCTCCTTCTATATTATGTGCCCTTGTCATCTAACATTGAATGCAGGTTTGGTAAGTCATATGCATTGCATGCCCGCATACTTGATACATTCAAACATACTAACACATGCTTTTGCCTACATGATCTAATCATGTAGGGACCGAGGACTACCTTCATCTAGCGTACAACGATTAACTTGGATCTTGAGATTTTCTTGTTGTGGTGAGTCTTATCTTATAAGGACAAGCCACCATTCCTCTACCTAAGGTGCTTTTGTTATGTTATCTACTTTGAGGGTGAGCTCGGAACATGTCTTGGCCCTCGTCCTATCTTATGACTATAGGCATTGTTGGACATCTTGTAGAATCTTATATATTTTTATTCTAAGTGTTGTATTTGGAGATTTTGTTTATGGATATGGCTATTTATTAGATATCGTCATATGGAATGGCTATGAGTATTATGATGTGTTTTATATTATGATGTGAAAGATCCTAAGTCCCGAATCACCCCCATAGTGTGAGTCATACTTACCCGCCCCTTAGTCTTTATGTGCTATGTGTTATATGGATTCATGTTAATCCCTTTCTCTATGATATCCCCATAGCGTGAGTCCTACTTTTCCATCCCTTAGAGCTATGTGTTTATTATTCAAATGTGCTTCCGAATCGATGATGTGAATACAGATACTTTGAGGCTTGTTTGAGGACTCTCGGGTTCCCGTTTGTCGTGTCACTTCTAGACTCTAGGTCCAGGTTGTGACACAAATCCTTAGGAAACTTATTCTCAATCGTAACTGACTCAAGAGTAGAAATCTCAACATCATCAGTCTTAACTCACACGAGGTGATAGATACAACATTTAGAGATTAGCTTTCTAGCCCTAAGGTAAGAAATAAAAATTCGCCCTTAGGTGTAACATAATTCTCCTTCCACTCTAGGACCAGTTCATTCAAGAATTAGAATTTGATGATTTGGATCCTAAAATCAATGGAGGCATAGCAAGCATGAAGCCAATCTATACCAAGGATCACATCAAAATCAATCATCTCCAACTCTATCAAATCGGCAAGGATATCCCTATGATAAATGGATACTACACAATCTCTATAAACCCTCTCGACTAGATAGACTCACCAACAGGGGTGGTAACAGAAAAAGGCTCGAGCAAACACTCCAGAAGAATTCCAAATCTACTAGCCCTGGAGGGAGTTACAAAAATATAGAGTGGCACCCAGATCAAGTAATGCATAACAATCAAAAGTAAAGACTCGGAGCATACCTATCACAAAATCTGGTTCAACTTCCTGATCTTGTCTATTTCCCATTGCATATAAACAATTTGTTCCTCTGCCAGTACTAGTAGTGGCAGCTCTCTGATTACCCCTCGCCAGTAGTGCCGGTGTAGAAGATTGGGCCTTGTTAGCCCACTTTGGATATCTCTCTGGAAGTGACCCATTTGACTATACTTGTAAAATGCATCACTTCCTTTATGGCATTTTTCCAAGTGCAATTCGTTGCACTTACCACATGGTGGTTTGCCTTGTGAACCTTAAGCCACACTAGCCTATGACTGAGATCCCTGGGCTCTGAAATTTTGAGACCTTTGTTCATTCCTATTTCTGGGTGCAGGTGCACTAGCAGATGATGGCGCTGACCTTGACTGAAACCTACTACCATTCCCATTTCCTCTCTTCCCAACATCATGGTTGGACATCTTAGCCCTCTTATTTATGTAGTCTTTCTTATCTTGTTGCCTCTCCTCATCCACTTGTTGCACATAAGTCATCAACCTTCTAGTATTCATGTCACTCACAAGCATAGCTCCCCTCCCATCCTTCTTCGGTCCTTTGTTTAGCCCGTCAATGTACAAACCCATCCTCCCTCTCATATGTGCAACCATATCTGGAGAATAGCAGGATAGCTAGGTGAACTTAAGTCCATAATCCTGCAAAGTCATAGAGCCCGGTTTCAGATTAAAAAACTCTCTTACCTTGGCCTCCCTCAACTCTATTGGAAAGAAGCTCCCCAAGAAAGCTTCCTCGAACACTATCCAGGTCTGAACTATGGCTCCCTCTCCTCTGTTCTTCTTCCAATGGCCAAATCACAGTCTGAAAACACCTTTGAGCTGGTAGGAAGCCAACTCAGCTCTATCAACATCAGCCACATGCATCACCTGAAACACTTTCTGGAGCTCCTCAATATAGTTCTCTAGGTCCTCATTGGGTGTAGACCCTGTGAACTCAGGCGAGTTCATCCTCAAGAACCACGGACTATGGATGTGGCCTGTGCATCCTGTTTGCCTACTCCCTGTCTAGCAACTGATATTGTAATAGCCTGGGCCAAAGTCTGGATGGCCTAGAAAAGCTCAAGATTCAAGAAGTTAGCTTGTGGTGGTTGGTCAAGGGCGGTTGGGCCTATAGGTTCATCTTGATTTTGGGGCCCAAGTTGGTTGACATTTTTCCTAGCAGGACACCCTCTTCCTCCAGCAGCTCTTCTTGGAGGCATGATCGCAATTCTGCAAACGCGTAGCTCACGAATTAGAAGAAAGCTTTCATAGAGTTCAACTCTATCATACGATTAGAATATGAAGAAGTGTAACCATTCTTAATGTCCTATAGCCTCCTAATTATGAAGTGTGGTGCATAACACACCCCTAAATAAGACACTACTAGAAACGACTTCATAGACTCCCTAGGACTCGTGAACTTTATGCTATGATACCAAGTTTGTCACACTTGTGAGGGTACCTTAGCGGGGCCGACAGTCAGAGACTATTGCTAGTCCCCAAGAAAATCACTTGGCCTAATCAAGTTCATTCAATCCTAATCTAATAGTGTAAAAAACATTAGCTTATCAAGATCAACTCAATAGAATAATAACCCAATCAAATGTAAAGGCTAAAGGCCAATAAATCTATCAATTCAACTGAATGAGACTAGTATGAAGGAAACCAGTCAGCCAATATCCAAATTAACAACCCAAATCTAGTCTATGAAGCTTCTATATAAATATCTAGGATGGTACCATGATATGCAATGGCTACCCCAATCAAAGGAAATAGAATACTAAACTCAAGCTAGATGAAAGGATTAATGTGTATCCCCCGGAAATAGGGGAGGACTCACCAAATCAGCTGACTGTAATAGATCCTCAACGATTCGCTTGTTGATGATATCTAGTACCTATCTCTGCATCATTAAATGATGCAATTCAAATGAACGTCAATTCGTAAAATATATGAGTATGTAAAATGGTTGAATGAAACATACATCAAAGTAGAATACTATCAGCTCAACTAACTCAAATCAAGAGATAAGGAACTCAATCAGGAAGTCAAATGTCTATCTAAAGCAAGAATAAAGGATAGACAATGACCAATCAATTAAAATCTAATCTAATCAATCAGGAGTACTATCAGTATAAAACTTATTCGGGAGTTTCTCTTATCTGATAACAATAACTTATGAGCCAGTGATATACAACAATCCCGTTGATATTGCCACAACCATCTAATACTTGCAAGGGTAAAGGACAAATCGAATCCTTGATAGATATGGTAAATCGAGTCCTCTATTATTTCAGGGACCTATCAAGAGGGAAACATCTGATTTAATAGTTTCAATCCTCTCCTACATTTGGCGACATAGTTAATGAATTTGAGTTGGACTTACTCTTACTCAATTCAGTGCTCGATACTCCTCCCAAGACTCAATGCTCATAAGATAATCAATTTCAATCAATCCAATCAATGAGTCTCATAAGGACTCATGTCCATCCATCAACTCTATCACAATCGAGCCTTTCGGCCTATCAATCATCTAATCAGTTCCCAATCACATCTCTCAAGAGGGTTTAGACAACCGTTAAGAGGACTATCAATTTAGACCGATCATTAAGAGGTTGTCAGTTTGGACCAATTATTTGAGTTCATATTTGAAGATTGTCAAGGCTATCAAGTCCTATCAACCTATCATTATGCTCAATCACAATCACGCTGTCAAGGCTCTAGACTCAATTCCTAGGTTCATTTATGCACTCTTTATGATGTTATATGTAGGGTTTGTGAAATGACTCAGGTAAAAGCATTTATTTAGTAAATCAAGTTTATGATGATCATCAATATATGAAAATACATAGGGTATGTATAACTTTGCAAGAAAACATTCAAGAAAACATGCATAAAGACTCAATATGTTCATCTATCTATTTATCTCAATCAACGGGCATATGGAAGAATAATTCCATGATTTAGGTTATCCTTACATACTTGGAATGAAGGTAGACAATCAACTTTGCAAGGGGATTGACCTCAATCTCTTGAACCGTAACTTTTCTTCTCTTCTTCTCTCAAGGATCCTCACCTAGGTTTTGCGTAAGAGACTTTAGAATGGGTTTAGAAATCCTTTTAGGCAAAAAATGATCTGTATTGGTCGTGTTTTGAGTTTAGAAGGAGTGAGAAAAGGTTTGGAATACCCTTCGAAAGAAATTGAAAATTTTGCCAGCAGAACACCAAGTCCGCGTTGCAGACTTGGGCCTTTTATGGGCTTTTCGTGTTTCTAATCCCATAGAAAATATTGAGAACCCCATTAAGTGCAAATCCGCGACGCGGACATGCTGCACATATTTTTGGAATTGTGTTTTTGCTTTGAAAATTTATCTTTTAATCCGGTTGCTCTAAAAATCAACCAGGACCATCCCACACAATGTTTTGTACTGATCGCGTTTTTGGCCTTGGATTTGCCGAAAGAGTTTGGGAAGATGCATTATGCGAGCATTTCTCATCTAGAGACATTTTGATAATTTTACCAAGTGCAACAAAAATGATGCTAACTTTCTAGATAATTAGAACTCCTATTATTTAACGATTACTTCTCCTTATTACATGAGTATGTAATTATATCTAACAAAGATGAAATAAATTAGAAAAATAGAAAAAGATGGTATTGTCTAAAGGAGAGTTTGTTAATTAATATTTTTTCATTTTAATTTTTTTGTGTATTTTTAGTCCGTTTAGAAAATAATGTTCTTTTCCTTTTAGACAACTATTTAATTTCAATTTTTTACATGACATGTTTAAGATCATAAGAGTAAAGAACATTTGATATATATTTAAATTAAGTCCATGAAATTCAACAGTCTTCTTTATTTTCTTAAACTTCATTTCAAGTTAAAATAAGACAAATAAATTATGATGGTGAAAGTAATAAATGTTTATAAAATTTGTCATTATTTCGATGGATAAGAGATATTGTAGTCTCAGGAAAATTAACTGTTTGTAGTATATAGGATAATTTTGGAGACCTCTCAATTTTGATCCATCACACTGATCTTTCTTATGATTTAGAAAATTACATATAAAATAATTTTTACATATTCTTTATTAATTTAATATAAATAGGATAAAAGCTGACAAATACAACCTTTTCAAAATTGATTCATATCCCAAGGGAGTTTAGTTCAATATAATTTTACCCGCTAAATATTCTCTGTCAAAGGACGAAAAAGTTGTGTTTCAACATATTTAATTCACGTGAAAAATCACATCTTTTTTTAATATAAAATTATGTCATATCATAATTTTTTCGTAATGAATTTTCAGTCTGATAATTATTTTTACGTATGACTAAGAATCCATTGATCCATGAAATTTCTGTTTTGAATTTGAAATAAAAAAGTATCACGGTTATAGTTTGAAATTGATTCGTCTTCAAATTTAATTTGTCTGCCCCAAATTAAAAGAATAAATTGTAACCTTAAATTTATTGATTAGTAATTCAAATAAAAGCTTTGTATATTTAGATTCAGCACTCAACCACAATGATATATTTCGAATTCATCAAATAGATTTAATTAAAAATCAACTATAATGCTAATAAATAATATATTAAAATATAGTTAAATAACATAAGTAAAACTAAGTCACACTTAAATAAAGCAAGAAAAAATAAAGAGAAGTGATAAACCTTAATTTATTGAGCCCCAAATCGAAATTATATTTCTAAAGTTATAGGTTCATCATTCAAATAAAGCTTTGCATATCAAGATTCAACACTTAACTATAACATTATATTTCGATTTGAATAAATACGTTTTTATTAAAGATCAACTATAGTACTAACGAATAATTAAATGACATAATCAAAGCTAAGTCGCAATTAAACAAATAAAGAACAACAGAAAAGTGATAGACCTTAATTTTTTTTCGACAACTTTATTCAGTTCTAACATGCTTGTTTTGTCAAATATTTTTTTTTCAAAATTTCAACTGAAAAAACACACAAGAAATAATGAAAAAGAAAAAATTCATCATCAATTGATGATTTTATAGCATTCATATACAATGTTTAAAGCTATTAACTAAAAAAATAAAGAAAGATAGAAATGATGCTCTTAATAAATGAAAAAAAAGGACTTTGAATCAAAATCAATCAAAATTAAGAACGAAAAAGTAGAAGGAAAAGAAGGTATGTTTCCTGTAAATTTTGATTTAAAAAAAAAACTTAAACAGAATTATAGATTTATTGTTAATATGAAGTAAAATTTTAATTAATTTAAAAATATTATTATAATTTCTTGTTAGATATTTAATTATGTCTAATAGTAATAACAATAATTTTTTTAAAAAAATAAAAAAGCTCCCAAATAACATAAAAAAATTCAAAATGTCGTCTCACAAATGCGGGCATTTAGTATCGGACGGGCAACCCAAAAAAAACTCAAAGAGCGGTCTCACAAATCAATATTATGCTTTCTTAATAAATATTTATACTGTTTTTTTTCCTTTTAGGGTGTGTTTGGCATGGAGGAAAATGCTTTTCTAGAAAATGAGTTGATTTTTAACTCATTTTGTCATATTTGGTTGGTGAGTGAAAACTATTTTTCGAAACATATTTTTTATTGTTTGGTTAATGAATAGATATATTGTTTTCTTAGAAAAACTTCTATTTTTAGCTAGAGAGTAGGAAACAAATTTGTAGGAAAATAATTTTTGACATACAAATATTTTCATAATTTTGGAGTGAAAAATTGAAATTTTCAAAATTAATTTTTTTTTAAAAAATAAATTTTTTGTATGGGGTGGGGGGGAGAGTGGGGGAGGCTGGGAGGGTGGAATAAAAAATTAAAATTTTCAAAATTTTGGTTTTCGTAAAAATAAATTTCTATTTTGTTTAATATGGGGGGTTGGGACCGGTGGGGGGGGGGGGAGGGGCGTAGGGTGGAGTAAAAATTTGAGATTTTCAAAATTTTGAAAAAAAATAAAAATTAATTTTTATTTTTTGGGGGGTGGGGGTGGGGAGAATTTGGTGGGTCGAAATAAGAATGGGTGAAAAATAAAATTTTTAAAATATGAAAAAAAAATTCAAAAATAAATTTTCAATCTTATTTTATTTTAAAATATAATAAATTTTTTGGAGTGAGGGTGATCGTGGTACGGATAGGATAAAAAAATCAATTGAAATTGGATAAGTGTCCTGAAAAATATTTCCCTTAACTTTTGAAAGGAAGTCTCTTTTTAAAAATTTTTTTGAGGAAAATGAGTTGATTTGAAAAAACATTTAAACCAATCAAACATGAGAAAATGAAAAAACACTTTCCTTCTTACCAGACACAACCTTAAATTGGACTTCTTCTAGGGAAAAAAAAAGGGCAAGTGCAGAAAAACTGAACACACAACCCCCCCCCCCCCCCCCCCCCAAAAAAAAAAAAAAAAACTGAAAATACCAAAAAATATATATGAGGAAAATTAATATATTAAAAAAAAATGAAGGTGTACGTATTAATTACCTTAATCTCCTAAATATTTCAGTTGAGAAATAAAAAATAATTAAATAATAATATAAAAAATGACAAAAACCTCAAATAACATTTCTAAGGATTTTCACGTTTTTAATATAGTAAAAAATTTTAAAAAAAAGGCTCGAAGGTGTGCGTATTTTAATTATGTTATACAGTTTAAATAATTAAAAAAATTGTATAATAACCTTAATCAATTTTAATCTCCTAAATATTTCAGTTGAGAAATAAAAAAAATTAAATAATAGCACAACAAATTGGTGAAAAAAATGATTTTGTTTAAATCATAGCCTTTATTTTAAAGGGCAAAAAATTCAAATAATATTTCTTAAGGTCTTCATATTTTTAATATAGTACTAGTCTTATTGTACGTACTTTGCGCATGATCAAAGCATATACCTTTTTTACTAACAAACATTGTTGAGAAAAATTAAATTTAATTATGAATTTATAAAAGAAATATATAATTCAAAATAAAATAATTTTAATAAATTATTTAATTATAAAGTTCTTATATATAGAGATTCTATCACTAATTAAAATTCAATGTACATTAGAATTTTCCTTAGCGGTTGCAGGGTATTTTCTTGATTAATAAGGAAGACAAAAAAGCCTATGAGGAAACGGCTAGAAGTCCTTATTTTATTCCTTCTTTCAATATATTTAAAAGTTAATATTATAAATATAATTAAATAAATAATTTTTAAAAATGGTGAAAAGACGATTTTATTTAAAGTCTATCTTTTAATGAAGGAAAAAAAAAGTTTAAACAACATTTATAAGGGCCTTCACACTTTTAATATAGTACTAGTCTTGCTGCTCGTCGCTTTGTGCGTAATCAAAGCATGTACCTTGTTTCACAACAAACATTCCAGAGAAAAATTAAATTTAACTATGAATTTATAATTCAATAAATAATTCACTAATTTTGCTAAATTATTTATTTATAAATGTCTTATATATAAAGATTCTATCACTAATCAAAATCCTTGCTAAATTAAAATTTTCCTTAGCGATTGTATGATATTTTCTTGGTTCAAATAATGAAGAAGTAGAAGTTTATTAGGAGTCTTTCAATCACTAGAAATTTTTATTTTATCACATCTTTTCATATATTTTTTAAAAGTTAATATTATAAATATAATTAAATAATAAGTTAAAAAAATGATGAAAAAATGATTTTAATATAAAGATAGTGCTAAATAAAATTAATTTGAGGGAGTAGATGGTTAGGAAATATTGCGGATTCGGTTGTTTATCTTCTTCTTCTTTTTCTTTGAGTAAATTTTAAGTTAATAGGAGTAATTAAAAAAGTAATATACTCATAAGGAGAAGATCAATAAATCCCTTTACCCACATTTTTGGTGATTTTTAGATTTTCTTTTTTAAGCAAGAAGAAAAATCTCAATATCTAAAACGAGTAATCATATACTCATTTGATTAATATTTTAATTTTTAATTGTATTGACATACAATAATTATAATTTATAGTATTTATTATATATATTTTAAATATCTAAATTTTAAGAATTAATTTAATTAACCCTCAGAAAATAAAAAGGAGGGAAAGAATAACATTTTTGTTTTTGATGAAAAGTTTAATAAACAAAGTTAATGGGAAATAAAAAGGAATAATTAAAGTAAGAGGTTTCGTATGAATCAATCAAAATAATTGTGCCCAGTTGGTGCAATGAGAGCAACAAGTTTTGAGGTTGTCTTTCTCTTTTTGTTTTTATTTCTCTTTCTTGAAGCAATTACCCACCTTCTTGATGGGCCATCACAAATTGCAGACATTTCAATGACAACAAGGAACCAACAAGATAAGATGATAATATAACACACACATATATTTTATATATAATCCCTTCCAGAATTTAGAAGTCACAAGTACAAAGCTACTAAGACGAGGCATAATTCCTAACCGAGCCAAAATAATAATATACATATACATGACTAGTCTTAAAAAGTAAAAGACGGGCCATAAGTGCTGAGAGAGACTGAAATGATCCAAAAAAGCCAGATGCTCACCCATGTCTCCAAAAAATCTGCTACTAACTGACTAGAATTGATGCCACTGACTCGTGCTGGCCTTCCATGAGTACCAAAAAGAGGTACCCAGTAGACATCATAGTCTGACTAAATAAGAATTATAAATAAAGCAAGAAGAACTAGAATAGAAAACAACAAGGATAAGAACAGTACAATATAGGTAGGTACATGGGTGTAGGAGATCATCTAACCTAAACCTATAAACCCACTGGGCCTCGATAACCCAGCAGGTACACCTGTCCACCAGACACCCAACAACGCACACTTTGAAACCCAGTAAGTCCGAGACTCAAAGGAAGGAGAGGAGCGCAGAATCACCACGGATGTGGGCCCTGTCAAGTACAATGCCGATCATGCCGAATGCCAAAAATAAGGGGAGAACAAAGCCCACACCTATCACCTCGAATGTGGACCCCGTAGGTGGTGACAATATAACTCGTAGCTGGCCTCTAATAGTCGATTCCATCAATAGGAGGCTAAAAAGTGAATAGTATGAGATATAGAGCCTGGACCTTTTAACACATGGATGAACTCTCCCAAAAGGTCTGACATGACCCAATGGGCGAAACAATCACTCTAAAGCCCAGTAAACCCCAATGAGCGATCGGAAATGTCCTAGTACAGTACAATGGGGATGTAAAAGATAGTAGGGCCTCAGGTCAAGTCACTTCCTATCTCTCAAATCTATTAGACCCAAGTCTGTTGTATCAGTATAATAGGACCTACGCCTCTCGAGTCACACCAGACGGAAAAATAATTAGTCTACCAGCCCTAAACAATGCGGGTGTATGACATCACTAGTCTAAGCCTAGAGTAAGGCCAATATACTTCGATATAACATAATATCCACCACAAAATTCAACATATCTCACAATCTCAGTCATAAACTTCAATATATCACAGTTTCATCCATAAACATGTTACCAAGTGTAGATGATGAAGCAATATAGTGCAAGCATCCGCCGGCCCCAAAATCAACCCAATAAATATTCATCGTATACATGACATATCCAACTAATTCCTCGCCTAATATTCATGTGATTCCATCAATATTCACGTATTCGAACTCGATCTAAAAGGAAGGGAAGCCAACCTACTTGTAGGTCGAACACGCGCGCTCTAACCAACTTCGCCGATGCTTTTTCTTTTTGGATAGCCTCGAAATGCTGCTACACTGTCAAAAAGATATTCACAATGCTATACTGATCACAAAGACATTGAAATTGTAAGAAATGGAAGTGGACCGATTTCAGGATCAAAATGAAAAATATGGGACCCATATCTGAAATTCTAAAATTAACCCCAGCAACTTGGTCCTAATCAACTTTCCAAATTCTAAAATTAACCCCAACAACTTGGTCCTAATCAACTTTCCAAGCTCATGTCCCAATGTGGGACATAATTCGAAGCCCGAAAGTACCCCAATGCTAACAAACATGAAAACCCAAATTTTATGTCAAAATATAAGTCATGGAAGTAGATGATTTAAATTTACCGCAATGAAGCCCCTTCAGTTGAAACTAATCACACTACTATGATCACCAAGAAAATCCCCCAAGTTATGCTTTTTTTTTATCTAGATATCAATTCCCAAATATTCCTCAAATTTCAATATGAAAATAAACAATACAGTAATTAAAACTCAGAATTTATCTCAAATGAGCACCCACGATTAATTCCAACACTACCATAGTATTTTTCTCAAAATTCCACGTGAAATAGACCCTGAAATTGCTCAATTTGGCTCAAGAATGACCAAAATTGCAACATCCCTCAAGTTTTTAAGCTTGAAAAACTATAAGGCAGGAAGTTTGTTGATAGTTGGATCATACGAACAAGTCTACGACTCGTAGAAGCAACCACATGTCGTAGGTGGTCTCATGGAAAGTGCCTAGGGAAATGGAAATTTGAGGAATTTATAGAAGTTGACTTACGTGATACCAAAAGAACTGTATGATGAACCACGAACCATCAAAAGGTCTCGTAGGAAGAGGCCATGAGGATTTCGAAATTCGTCTAAGTCTGGAATCACTATACGGAAGAAGTTATGGCTCGTAAGTGGAACGATGGGTCATAATGCATGTTTGTGGCTTAGAAGCTACAATAGTAGTACCTCAAATTTTGTGACACCCAGTTCAACGAGCCAAGATACGGACCGTAGGGTCATCCATGACCTATAAGAGGGGTTTCATGGATGGCTCTGACAATTTTTAATGGAGGGCGTTTTTGATATTTTCAATCGTCATTTTGGCTATCCTAACTGACTTAACTGACCTAGTCTTTATAAATCCTATTCCTAATTCATTCAAAGTTTTTAATTCCCAAATTTCTCTCAAGGGTTCTCAATATTTCTCTCTCTAAGTCATGGGTTCCAATGAAGCTAAAGCTTGAAGGTTTGATTAAAGAATTCCAGATTTTCTTCTTCAATTCTAAGGGTTCTACTTGAGGTATGTAGGGATTCATTTATGGATTAGATTCATCCGTGAAGCCTAATCCAAAAACTTCTTTTTTATTAAAATTTCATGATAATTTCTTATGAGCTATTAAGCTATGGTTCTTTATGCATGGATTATGATTCCTATATTATGATTATGACTAATTATGCATGAATTATGATGAATCACATGATCTATATGATATTCAAGCGAAAGTATGTGATTTCAAAGTATGCATGATTAGGGTTTAATGACTTGATGTGGGTTCCTTTATTAACGATCCAATTTGATTTCAATTGCATGTTTTCTCTATGAATCCTACTCATTTACATGGTTTTGACTCAATTGTTCATGGACCCACACATAGCCCTATTCTCTTACGATAAAGTTATGAATTTTCATGATTATGATCTCAAGTTTGTAAAAGCATGTTTTATGACAATAATGATGTATTTAAAGCTATAATGATGCTATGTTGAAGAGGGTGATAAAATCCAAATGTTTATGATGATGTTAAGGTGGGAATGTCTACCCATACTATAATGAAAACAAAGTAGATGGACTATTCTTATGACATGATGTTTTCATGAAAGTTATGATGACTATTCATGAATTATGAAAGCATGACTTTAATGAAGTATGAAAAGCTATGTATATGCATGATTTATGTATTCCGTGGAATATGACCTAGGACCGAATGAGATTGGGAGTGGAGACTTGACCTAAGGGGTCCTTAATATAAAGCATACCTCTCTCATAACTATGTGCCACCATAGGGAGGATGATTTTGTGCCTATATGGTATTATGTTAGTGGATCCACATGAGAAAAGCATATGCCAAAATGGGAAGGTTCCCGTAAGGTTCATGCTAAAGCACTTGTCGAAATGGGAAGGCTTTTGTAAGGTAAGGTATAGTATACCTCGGCAAAGTAGGCTACTCTTTTACTCGGTGTAGAGGAAACATTGAGATTTCATGTAATAGTCCGCATGGTCTTATATGTCAGTTATAATCTTACTCCTACATATGCACATTAAGGTTATGAATGGATTTGATGATGCTTCTTCTCATGTTTTTAAACTTGTATGTTCATATATATTGTGTCCTTATTCTATTGATTATGATTATGTATATTGATATTATTGTGATGTCCTTTGATTCATGGTATACCTACATACTTAGTATGTTCCACGTACTAATGCATACTTCTTTACATGATCTAACCATGTAGGGATGGACGAAGAGATGACTATTCCATTTCGTGGCTAGATTTGGATTTTGAACTTGAAGACTTGTTGGTGAGTTCTCATGCTTCGGGAACAAACCTTATGATGTTTTTCCTTTATGTTGAGACTTAAACATTTTCATTCTTTGATATATGTCTTGAGAGTGAACTAGTAAGCTATGTACTAGTCCCTACCGAGATCTATGATGTAGAGGCATGATTTGGACTAAATGGATTGATGTGCATTTCCTTTTTGGGGACTATGATATTCTTACTTTATATAATTTCACTTGCTTATTCTCTTATATATACTTATATTACCTTATGAATGCTTATGATATGAACACGAGGCTTGGATGGGATGCCTTCGGGTGTCTCATTCGCCGTGTCATGGATAGGCCCAAGATCCAGGTCGTGACAAAAATATCAACTCCCAAATTTTGAAATATACAAGGTTCAAAGATTGAAATTTCACATATATAGAGGTCACACTTGTTCTCCATGAGCATGGTGAACAATGCTACACAATTGCAGAGCACAAGGAAAATGACCTTCACGATCCCAAATGGTCCCGTGTTCGTGAAGGTCAACTTGGCTAGACCTCCACGATCATGGATGAGGTTCCACATTTGTGAAGGCTATGCTAGTCTGACCTTCGCGATCGCGGCCAAGCGCCTACGGTCATGAAAAAGGCTTTAGCTGGCACCAGCTATTAGTTGAAAAATCTGATATTCTCCAACTTTGCAATTTTTGACGAGATGCTTGAAATCATTCGGAATCTCATGCACGCAAATGGATTATGTCACCCCACCAAATTTGACGTTCTGATCTCAATGACGCAGTCAAAATTCTCATACAAGGTCGTTAGGACTGGAATGTCGGTCCCACTCCCATCATATTTGTAACCAAATTCTACTGAGGGGCTCAAATGAGTCCAAAAGCCTCGAATGGGGCCATTTGAATTCTAGAGCATAGGGGTGCCAAATAGGTGAATTGAATTGGATTTAGATGGACTTTATATGGATTGAGTCAAAATGGATTGTATTACAATCCATCCCTATCAAATATGGGTAAATATGAATTTGGTTACATATGATTTGGGAAAAATGGTTCTAACCCATTTAAAACCTCTCTATGTTTCCTTGGCCTTTTGCTAACAAATGTTATCCTCGTGACGTTAATTTATCTATTCTTCTCAACAATACAACATTAAAATGGTTTTAACCCACTAAATGAATTGACTTTTATTTATTAGTTCTTCTCAAAACTCAAGTATTAACATCAAAATACGATAATCAAAATACAAAAAAACATGAGTACAATAACATAAGCTTACCTATAATAGAGATAAACAAGTACAATCCTATGACTGCTTTCTACTGCATCTTTTCTAAAATAAGAGACTAAATAAAAATGTTTGTTCTTCAAATCGCTAACAGTGCAGAAGCCAACAGTGCAGCAGCCAGCAGTGCCGCAGGACGCCAAGACCAAATGTCATTTTCCTCTGTTGCACAATCTACAATTGTCTTTAGTCTTAACTGCCAGTGGCTGCATTGAAGTAGCAAGATGAAGTTCAATAGTTCACTTAGATTTGAACATCTCATATAACTACCACGAAATCTGAAATAAAAAGATGCCAATACATAAAGAGATCCCTCAAGATTGTTCAAACTATGCCCAATTATAGACATGTGCTGCAAGCTTGTAGTAGACAAAGATAACTACATGCAAGCTGGATATACAATATCCTACTAACGAATTACTATTGAGACAAAAATATCTCGTTAATAGAAGCAGAATTATTATATAGTATCCTACTAACAAATTAACCTCTTAGCAGATCAGAATTATGAGTGTATGTCACTGTATGAGTAGGCCCAATAAACAAAATGGTCATCAGCAGGCTGGAATTTTCAGCCTTTGCAACTCTTTCTACATATCAAAATCATCAAATATTTGTCATATGAAAGAGAAAAAATCCCTATGGATCACATAGTAGTCTAAACAGTAGCATGATAGTATTATATATGAAGGGATTGGCTTCAGCTGTTTCTATCCACAAAATCACACCAAAGAAAAATAGACCTCCTTCATCTTTTGAAATGTTGATAAATAATTAGAGAGGCAGAAAGAGACCAAAATCAATAATTATGCAGTCCTCAGCTCAGTTTCTTCAGCCTCCAGCAACCTCTCTTCCTTCTAAATAAATTCTAGGCCCAAATATTAGCAAATGCATAAAATTAGGGTCCCAAGCTATTGAGTCATTGAATCTATCAAAGGCAAGAGCAGATAAACTTCCTACTGATTACCCCGAAAAAATAGAACCAGATCAAGAGCCTTCAAGAAAAATAGAATACTGTTCAGATCAGAAAGTAACGAAGTGAGCATTTCTTGAAGTATCAGTTGATGGCCAAGTCAAAATTCTGAAAGAGAATACCAGTTCTCCTTACTTCAGGTACTGGCAAGTTTTATCTACAGTCCGGCCAAGTTGATAGTCTAAACAGTATCCAGCATAACAATATATGTCTCTACAAAAGAAGAAACAACCAAGTTTTTCATAGTACTAAACCAACCAAGGTTCTCTTATTAATAAGGTCTTCTGAAGCACCATATTGATAATGTTCAAACATACTCCTTTTACAGAATATGGATGACCGTTAGCAGTCTATTTACCCAACTTAGAGCCGGGGTCGATCCCACAAGGAATAGGTTGAAACAACTCTACTAGTTATCCTATTTTAGCCGTTGGTGCTATTTCCAGAAAACAAATAATGTGAAAAAGTAAAAATGAGAGGGTTTTGAATTCAGATCCTAACTATGAGTATGAATGCAAAAAATAAACTAAAGTTTAGATAGATTGATGATGACTAAAGTTGCGGTTGTTAGGATCGATTACAACAACACCTTGTGATTTCGAAGAACAATTGAAGAATCAAGAAGATTTTAGCAAAATTTAGAGAGAGAAAAGTCAATTCATGGTAACACCTTGTGGGTAACCTCCACGGTGATGCAATATTTATATTAATAATAACACTGTTACAAAATACACGGAGAATAAAAAAGAATGGTACAACCTAATATTTGGGTAGTATTTACAGAATACACGGAGAATAATAACAATGTAGTATTTATATTGAACGGCGAGATTATTAATATATAAAAAGAACTTTTACATATTAATCAGACTCCACACCCAACAATTCTCCCACTTGGAGACTGATCAGGTAACCAAAACAGTATTCTCCTAAACAGTGTGATCACAACATCAATATTTCCTATCGCACCACACCATTGCAGAACTCACATCTACAAAAGTCCAACTGAGGTCTTGCACAACCCCAGTTTCCTAACATCGACATATTTTGTCAACATGTCTCTGGATTCTTTGCACCCTCTATCTTCTCCACACACATATCACCATCCTCCACTGCCCTACGAGTGAAATGCTATCGTCTTATGATGTGCTTTATCTTCGAATGATAGACTGGGTTCTTTACTAACTGTATGGCACTCTGACTATCTGAGTAAAGGATCTTCTCGCTTTGCTTCTTACCCAATTCTTCCAGATAATCAGCCAGCTACACTATCTCCTTCCCAGCTTCAGCCATTGCCACATACTCGGCCTCAGTAGATGAAAGAGCAACACACATCTGAAGCCTAGACATCTAACTTATAGCTGTACCACCTTTGGTGTAAATATACCCAGATGTGCTCTTGCTTGAGTCCACATCACCACCAAGATCAGCATCCACAAAACCCTTCAAAACCACATTGTTCTTGCCAAAACAAAGTGAAGTATTTGATGTACCTTTCAAGTATCTTAGAAGCCACTTCACAACTTCCCAATGCTCTTTTCCCGGGTTTGCTATATACCTGCTAACAACTCCCACTGCATGTGCTATATCAGGTCTGGTGCAGACCATAGCATACATCAAACTCCCAACTGCTGAAGCATATGGAACAAGTGCCATATGTTCTCACTCCTCAGCTGTCTTGGGTGAGTATTCCTTTGACAACCTTTTGTGATTGACCAAAGGAGTAGTTCTGGGCTTAGAATCAATCATCCTAAATCTGGCCAACACTTTCTCGATATACTGCTCCTAGGATAGATTTAAATTGCCAATAGATTTATCCCGAGAAATCTTCATCCCTAGAATCTGCTTCGCTGCACCCAAATCCTTCATATCAAACGCTGAACATAGATTTGCCTTCAGACTATTTATTTCCCGCATGCTGGATCCTGCAATCAAGCTATCATCCACATACAAGAGTAAGAAAATAAAGGACTCGGTGTATTTCTTGAAGTAACAATGCTCATCCGTTTCAGTCTTGCTAAATCCACTCTTGGTCATGAAGGAGTCAAACTTTTTATACCACATCCTTGGTGCTTGCTTCAGTCCATACAAGCTCCTGTTGAGCTTGTATACCATATGTTCCTTGCCCGGAACAACAAATCCTTCTGGCTGCTGCATATAGATCTCCTTGTCTAGATCTCCGTGTAAGAAGGCAGTTTTTACATCCATTTGCTCAAGACGCAAATTCTCAGATGCAACAATACTTAATCGAATCCGGATAGTAGTTAACTTCACAACAGGAGAAAATATTTCAGCATAATCGATACCTTTCCTTTATAAGTATCCCTTAACTACTAACCTTGCCTTGAACCTTCTTTTACCATCTGGTTCAACCTTGATTCTGAACACCCACCTATTTGACAAAGCTTTCTTCCCCGTAGGTAACTCTGTCAATACCCACATATTGTTCTTCTCAAGTGAACTCATCTCATCATCCATGGCTTGCTCCCACTTAGTTGAATTCTCCACTTTTATAGCCTCATCATAAGATTCAGATTCCCCTTCATCAGTCATCAACAAATAGTGTAATGAAGGTGAATACCTGTCAGATGCTCTGATAGTTCTGGATGATCTCCTCAACACCTGCTCAAGTGTCAATTGCTCACCCTTAGGCTCTTTAACAGCAGTGTCTGGAGTTGGTTCAGTTTCTACAACAACATCTTTGGGTAACTCAATGTCAACTCCCACTCGCTTTGTAGTTTCTGAATCTTTCAGCTCTCCGTGTTTGTATAGGACATACTCATCAAACGTGACATCACAATGTCTTAGGATTTTTTGATTTTCATCATCCCAAAACCTATAGCCAAACATGTCATCACCATAGCCTATGAAGTAACACTTCACAGCCTTAGCATCAAGCTTGTCCCTCTTCTCTAAATCAACATGAACATAAGCTGTGCAGCCAAAGGTTCTCAAGTGTGAGTACTTGGCTTCTTTCCCGGTCCACACCTCCTCTAGAATCTTGAACTCTACGAGAACTGATGGTCCCTTGTTAATCAAGTAAGCAGCTGTGTTGACAACATCTGCCCAAAACATCTTAGGCAGCCGACAGTGTATCCTCATGCTTCTTGCACGTTCGTTCAATGTTTTGTTCATCCTTTCAGCAACTCCATTTTGTCTTGCCTTCCCCGGAACTATCCTCATCAATCTAATTCCCTCAGCACCACAAAATGCTTTGAACTCTGACTTGTCATATTCTCCACCATTGTCAGATCTCAGGCATTTGATCTTCAAGATAGTCTGATTCTCAACTTCAGCCTTCCACTTCTTGAAAGTCGCAAACACAACTGACTTATGCTTCACTAAGTAGACCCAAACTTTTCTGCTGAAGTCATCAATGAAGGTGACATAGAACTTGGATCCTCCTAGTGATGAAACTAGAGATGGCCCCCAAACATTTGTATGAACCATCTCTAACCGCACCTTCTTTGGTTGTCTCAGAGTCTTTGTAAAGCTAACTTGTTTTTGTTTGCCCATAATACAGCTCTCACAAAGACCCATATCAACTGATTTCAGACCTTCTAATGCTCCTTCTGCAACCAGCATCTTCATTCCCTTAGCACTCATGTGTCCAAGTCTGTTGTGCCATAGACATGAACCAGAACCATCCTCAGCAACAACTACCATGTTTATACACCCTACTATGGTGTACAAGGTTCCAATTTTCGTGCCATGAGCAGCAATGATAGCCCCCTTCACAATCTTCCATGAACCATTCCCAAACTGTATTGTATAGCCCGTGCTATCCAGCTGACCAATAGAGAGTAGATTTTTCTTAAGCTCGGGAACATATCTGACATCTTCCAATCTCCATTGGTTTCCGGATGGGGTCTTAATGCAAATATCCCCTTTTCCTTCAAACTTCAAGGGTTTGTTGTCTGCAAGATACACTTTTCCAAAATATGCAAATTTGAAATTTGGAACAATTCCTTGCTCGGACAAGAATGAAAAGATGCACCAGAATCTAAAATCCATGATTCAACCGGGCTGTCCACGCTCAGAATCAGAGCATCCCCAATGTCTTCCGCTGAATTTACAAAATCATTATCATCTGACGATTTTTTATTCTGCTACTTCTTTGGTTTTATGCAACTTGACCGATAGTGCCCTTTCTCTTCATAATTCCAACAAACCACGTTAAGTCTGTTCGGAGACTTTCCCCGATTCTTTGATTTTGATTGGCCATGTTGATGTTGACCTTTTGATTTATTTCTCCGCTTTCCGTCAACGCTGAGAGTACTGGCTAATGAATCTCCCACTTCTCATTTGCGAATACTTTCGCTAAGAACAACATCATGGATTTCATCAAACTTCAATTTCTCAGATCCACGGGAACTGCTAATCACAGCAACAATAGTATCCCAAGACTCGGGCAGAGATGACATCAAAATCAACGCCTTAATCTCATCCTCAAAGTTAATATCCACAAAACGTTGACTGACAATCATATTGAACTCGTTTATGTGATCCGTTACAGATTTACTCTCGGACATCTATAAATTGAATAACCAACACATCAAATATACCTTGTTCATCGCCGATGGCTTTTCATACATATTTGATAGCGCCTTCAACAGATCTGCTGTGGTCTTCTCCTTTGCAATGTTGAACGTCACGTTCCTAGACAAAGTCAACTGGATCAACCCCAACGCCTGGCGATCCTTGAGTTTTCACACATCCTCTTCCATGGCTTCAGGCTTCTCCCCAGTCAAGGGTGCGCGAAGATTTTTCTGGTAAAGATAATCTTCGACCTGCATCTTCCAGAAACTGAAGTCGGATCCATCAAACTTCACGATTCCAAGCTTCAAACTATCCATCTTCAGTGATCGTGTTAAATCGCCTATGCTCTGATACTAGTTGTTAGGATCGATTACAACAACACCTTGTAATTTCGAAAAACAATTGAATAATCAAGAAGATTTTAGCAAAAACTTAGAGAGAGAAAAGTCAATTCATGGTAACACCTTGTGGGTAACCTCCATGGTGATGCAGTATTTATATTAATACACTGTTACAGAATACACGGAGAATAGAAAAAGGGTAACAACCTAAAATTTAGGTTAGTATTTACAGAATACATGGAGAATAATAACAATGCAGTATTTATATTGAACGGCGAGATCGTTAATATGTAAAAAGAACCTTCACATATTAATCAGGCTCCACATCCCAACATCGGTCCCCATGACGTATAGCTAGTAAACAGTTAACCTTAGGTATCTTGTTCATTATATTATCTGCAAAATCTAGCGAGTTTGATAACCTCTAGTTCACCTCCCGATCCTTCTTAGACTCAAAATATTTTCAATATTAAGCCTCACTTTGGATTTCAGAGAACTATAACCTCCCGGTCTCAAGTTCTTTAGATACAAGCTAATCCCCAAGCCTAAGTATACTATCCCCTCCCGGGCTCAAGTGACTTAAACTTAGGTTGATTGCCTCTATCTCATGTTGTAATTCCCCTTTTCTAATCATTAATTTCCTCCTGGACAACTAACAAATATGGTCAAGTTCTCAATGCATGCATTCATCAATAAAGACTTTTAAACATAGAAATTATAATACGAGCAATACAAATCACAAATAACACCCTACGTTTGCTTATTTTATTATAACATCATGGTTCCTAAACCCTAGTTGTGGGTTTAGATTATCGAACTTGCAAGATTCAGAACAACAATCATTATATAATCCATGTTTTAAAATTACTTTCAAGGAAGATTAAATCAATTGTTGAAGTCACACGAAGAATCCAGAGGCAAAAGCTTGATCTAAAGTCAAACAATAACCAAGATGAGCAACTAAAGTTACTGGAAATTCGCTAATATCCAGCCACGTTTTTAAGAGAAGAAAATTGGAAAATTGATGTATATTTTGTGTCTTAGAAGCCCCGAGTCATGGGGGTACCAGATGTGTCTTAGAAATAAAACCTAAGTTCTATTTATAATGCTAAAACTCTCCTAAAACGAATAGGAAAAAGCAAGCCTAATTGGACTAGGAAAGAAATCCTAATTGGACTTGGATTTCCAGTCGCATGATGCTTCATGGACTGGACCACGACCCTTGGTCTTTTTCACGCCCAAGATTGGGCTTCCTTGATGCAGTCCAAAATGTGCTCCTCTTCACGGATGCCTTCATGACTCGTGAAGATGTTCGCAAGTTGTAGAAGGTAGCCATGGTGTTTGCCTTCGCGAGTTGAACTTTGCTGCTGCCTTGGTGCCTTTCATGAACTGTACCATGACTTGTGGTCCTCTTGACGATAATCCAGTCCCTTCTATGGTGCATCACTTGATGCTGAAACTGTCCAAAATTGGCCCCCTTTCCATGATCACCTTCACGACTCGTGAAGGTTCATACGAGTCGTGGAAGGCTGTATTGAGCCTTGCCTTTGCGCGCTGGGCTTTTTCACTGCCTAGGTGCTTTCCACAAGCACCTTCACGGGTGGTGGAGTGCACCAAAAGTCATGCAAGAGATCGTGTTGAAGTGTTTCCATGACGTTCCTGGAAGCTTCAACTCGACGACCAGGTTCACGACTAGTAAACATCACCACGGGTCGTAAACATGCTCATAATGTGTTCCTTTGTCCTTTTTTGTTCCAATTTGTCCCATAAATTCCTGGAGCCTTTGTTTACTGCCTTATCACCATCCTCACCCCACCATATTGTCATGTAACTGATCATGGGCAGTATACACTCCACTTGCATCATTATCAATGCGTCATGATTATTTCTCCGAGATAGCTTGTGATGTTAGCATTTTTAGTCTTTGTTGCTGCTTTTTGTTGATTTTCCAGCAACACACATGAATGATTTGGTGTGTCCAGGTCATCCACCAGCAACTCCTTTCAGGACTAAGCAAATTCCAGCTTCAAATCACCTCAAATCAGTCCAACGCCCAAATATTCATGCAATTCCCATTTTTCCTACAAACAAACATAAAACGCATATTAAACTAATAAATACACTAAAGAACTTGCAATAATCCTGCGTATTAAGTTCTGTAAAAGTTGTATTTTCACGACTCATCGACACCCTCAACTTAAAATCATTGCTTGTCCTCAAGCGATGACTAAAACAAAATATAACGACGCACAAATACAAGTGTTAACCATGATGCACATAGAAATCCCTTAATCATCAAACTCATCCCCAAAAAGTAAACTTGCAATGTACTTGCACCCAAACAGACTCACATAGATCAAGTTAAGCATTATACCATATTCAGTTGGCCCAAATAAGCTTAAGAATAATGATGAACTAGTCATAATAGCAACCAAATAGTGCAAGGATAAAGCCCTCACTACAAAGAAGTCTCACACACAATATATAAATGCAGTACCGAGACTAGAATGTAGATACTCATGCTCCTATAAACAAATAAAGACCATATGCTTGCCCTTATTTTCACCACCTTGACTCTTGAAAGAGCTTTTTAGGATCACTACAGGATTTTTGCGGCTTGCATCGTACGCTCGGGCTAGGGTGAGATACATTTAGGATGAAAGTGACTAATTTTCCCCTCCAAGACACTACTTTGGCTTATTCCTCTACTTTCGGCCCTCCAAACTCTTATTGGCCCTATTCTTTCAACTTTCTTTGCCGTTTGGAGTGATTTTCGTTTTCATTCATTCTTTTTCTTTTCTTTTTTTTTATCTTTTGTTTTACTCACGGTTACATCCCAAACTTTTCTTCTCTCCTCTCTCCACTTGACTCTTTTCATACCTTAACTATTCTGCATTTTCACAGTAGCCACTCTCAACTTAGGCTTTTGGCATGAGTTGAAGTGCACAATGTCTTTCAGAGGACCAGAGCCAATATAAGCCACTCAACTTAGACATTTGGCCCAGGCTGAGGTTCATAATGTCCTTGGAAAGACCAAGGACAACGTAGAGATCTACAGATAGATAAAGAAGGTGAGTGGGGTGATTACAAAGAAAAGGTCTATTTAGTCTCAACTTTTGGTTCAAAGGGAACAATTTCATTTTGTTGGTTAATTTCAAGTTAAGTGGCTTCACAACAAAGATGGCCTAAGATCCTATCCTAATCAGACCATTCAATTATTTTAGTGGGACTAACCGGGCAAGTTCTAGCTTACAAGTGCATCAATCGAATTAAATCAATAAGCTCACACACATATGGCACATATCATACACTACTTAGCACTAACCAACACAATCATGCTTCATTCGTCAAGATGCCAACTATACAATGTATACAATGTATTACAAGGATCAACACAAGTTAGTCAGGATGGAATGCATGCACCTACAAGCATTTTGATTTTTTTTAAAATTTAGGGAATTTTTCACAAATGTTATGGGTTACAATAGACTCCTATAAACACTTATATTTATATAAACAAACAACCTAAACATGTCAGTTCTACTAGATAATACATCTTCAGAGAAAAGAAACATGGCAAGAAAAACTCCAAAGCGTTCAGGATGCCCCACTCCCTACCTAAATTTATGCATTGTCCCCAACGCATGTCAAACCAATATATAAAATAAGGGAAGTGATCATACCTGCAATGCCCTAAGCATCAGTAGTAGTGTACATGATTACTCAGACTTCATCAGGTACCCACATGTGCTTCCTTTAAGTTTTTTCTCCACTTTGAACTTATGAACTGCACTCCTAGCTTCTTTTCCAATTTTCTACTATTCTCCAGGGATGGTGGTATAAAAATAAAGAGACCAAATAATAGCGATCGTACTTTGGAAATTTTGGGCTTTAAATGAGGGATGTGATTTTTCGACTTTGATTCGACAAATTTCAAGAATATAGAAATATTGTCCCTCTTTATATTCTTCCACATGTTCGGATGGTTTGACTAATATTTCATCATCTAAAAATAGGGAAGAAAAATGATTGGAATGAGGCCCAATACATCTTAACTCATGAATTGTATTATTATTATTATTATTATTATTATTATTCACACCCTCATCTTTACACACACCAAAGTTTTTAAAAATAATATATACTTCCTCATATAACTCTAATGTACTCTTCTCAATAGAGACAACATCTATAACAATATGAACAAGTAGATGACCCTCCAGTTTTAGCTCCTCAAGTTGGCTCACAAGCCTCTTTTCTTTCTCAGACAAGCTATCAGTAACCTGTTAGGCGTCAAAAACATCAAACTTTATGCTCAATGAAACATCTAAAATATCAATATCTGAGCCAAATATCTCAATCTCATCAATTCGGTCCATTCTTTCTTTTAGAACATGTATCATCGAAGATTTCATAGTCACATGCCAATCTTCGAATAGAGCTATCAAATCCCTGAAAGAACCAATACTAGTACAAAGCTTATCGGAGAGAGCACACATATCACCACAAACTGCTTTGAATGTCATCATTAGTTTTGCACTTCTTTGTCCCCTATAGTAATCAAAACAAAAACAAAAACAAATAGTAAAACTAGAAAGTAGAACTACATCCTAAATAGAAAACTAGTGGATTATTTCAAAACCGTATATCCCTGCAATGACACCATTTTTGATAAAGTTCAAACATACTCTTTTTACAGAATATGGAGGATCGTTAGTAGTCTATTTACCCAACTTAGAGTCAGGGTCGATCCTACAAGGAATAAGTTGAAACAACTCTACTAGTTATCTTATTTTAGCCGTTGGTGCTATTTTCAGAAAACAAATAATGTGGAAAAGTGAAAATGGGAGGATTTTGAATTCAGATCCTAACTATGAGTCCAAATGCGAAAAACTAAACTAAAGTTTAGATAGATTAATGATGACTACGTATAACTAGTAAGCAATTAACCTTGGGTATACTGTTCGCTATGTTGTCTGCAAAATCTAGCGAGTTTGATGACCTTTAGTTCACCTCCCGATCCTTCTTAGAAGCATGTCATTCATCTCTTTCGGTCTCAGAATGTTTTCAATATTAAGCCTCGCTTTGGATTTCAGAGAACTATCACCTCCTAGTCTCAAGTTCTTTAGATACAAGCTAATCCCCTAGCCTGTATACCATCCCCTCCCGGGCTCAAGTGACTTGAACTTAGGCCGATTGCCTCTATCTCCCATTGTAATTCCCTTTTTCTAATCATTAATTTCCTCTCAGACAACTAATGAATATGGGCAAGTTCTCAATGCGTGCACTCATTAAGAAAGACTTTTACACAAAGAAAATTATAATACGAGCAATACAAATTGTAAATAACACCCTACGTTTGCTTATTTTGTTATAACGTCATGGTCTCCACAACTTTAGTTGTGGATTTAGATTATCTAATTGGCCAGATTTAGAACAAGAATCATTATGTAATCCATGTTAAAATTACTTATAACAAAGATTAAATTAATTGTTGAAGTCACATGAACGATCCGGAGACAAACACTTGATCTAAACGTCAAACAATAACCAAGACAAGCAACAAAAGTTGCTAGAAATTTTGCTACTGTCCAGCCACATTTTTAAGAGAAGAAAACTGGAGAATTGATGTAAGATTTGTGTCTTAGCAGCCCCAAGTCGTGGGGTACAAGATGTGTCTTATAAATAAAACGCAAGTTCTATTTATAATGCTAAAACTATCCTAAAACGAGTAGGAAAAAGCAAGCCTTGTTGGACTAGGAAATAAATCCTAATTGGACTTGGATTTCCAGTCGCATGATGCTTCACGGTCTGGACCATGACCCTTGGTCTTTTTCACGCCCAAGATTGGGCTTCCTTGATGATTAACTTGTCATGGAAACTATCCAAAACGTGCTTCTCTTCATTGACACCTTCATGACTGAGGAAGGTGTTCGCAAGTCGTGGAAGGCAGCCATGGTGTTTGCCTTTGCGAGTTGAACTTTGCTGCTGCCTTGGTGCCTTTCGCAAACTGTACCACGACTCGTGGTCCTCTTGATGATTATCCAGTACCTTCTATGGTGCCTCACATGATGCTGAAACTGTCCAAAATTGGCCCCCTTTCCACGATCACCTTCACGACTTGTGAAGGTTCATACGAGTCGTGGAAGACTGTCTTGAGCCTTGCCTTTGCGCGCTGGGCTTCTTCACTGCCTAGATGCTTTCCATGAGAACCTTCGCAGCTTGTGGAGTGCACCACAAGTCGTGCAAGGGCTTGCATTGAAGTGTTTCGATGACGTTCCTGGAAGCTTCAACTGGATGGCTAGGTTCACGACTAGTAAACATCACCATGGGTCGTGAACATGCCCGTGGCGTGTTCCTTTTCCCTTTTTGGTTCTGTCTTATCACATACACTCCTGGTCACATACACTCCTGGAGCCTTTGGTTACTGCCTTAGCACCATCCTCACCCCATCATATTGTCATGTAACTGATCATAGGCAACATACACTCCACGCACAACATTATCGATGCGTCTTGATTTTTTCTCCGAGATAGCTTGTGACATTAGTGTTGTTAGTCTTTGTTGCTGCTTTGTTTTGATTTTCCAGCCACACACATGAATGATTTGGTGTGTCCAGGTCATCCACCAACAACTCCTTTCACACTGAAGCAATTCTAGCTTCAAATCACCTCAAATCAGTCCAACGCCCAAAGATTCATGAAATTCCCATTTTTCCTACAAACAAACATAAAATGCGTATTAAACTAACAAATGCGATTAAGAGCTCGCAATAATCCTATGTATTAAGCATCATAAAAGTTTTATTTTCATGACTCATCACATATTGACACATCCTATCTTAAACAAATATTGACTTATCATAAGCTCAAACTATACCTATCTATGCAAGCCAAGTTTAGCATGATTCAGTTGAAGTTCCATCATAATTGCATCCTCATCGGTGTCTGATCCTTCACAATCTAGAAAAATAAGACGTTAAACTATAAAGTAAGACTATTGTAATAAAATAAAATAAAATTGCAACATGCAAATAATGACTTACCTTCTCGTCACAAAGCCAATCTCTTGCATATAACTTTGCTTCAGCATTTGCAGGTAAAATAAAACTTTGAAACTTTCCAATGATGCAACCTCCGATGCTAAAGCTAGATTTTGAAGCTACCATAGTAATAGGTATGCTCAAGACATCTCTTGCCATCAATGAGAGTTTTGGATACCTTCCTCTATTTTCCTTCCAATATGCAAGTGCATCCAATTTTGGATTTGCTTTAAGTCAAGTTTAGGCTCCTTCAAGTACAAATCCAATTGTGTTTTATTTCCGTTGGACTCCAACTGATTCTCAAACACATCAAAATCCTCAAGATCATCTCTCATTTCATTGTTGCTAGTACCATAAACGGTCTCCCCTAAAAGAAAAATTGCAATTGAAGGTATCAAGTATTCTCTGAATAACAATTGTAAATGATCTACAACTTTCTTAACCTTAGCATCATTACTCACAGGATCTATTTTGAAAAAGAAAAATTTTACAAACTTCAATTTATATCGAGGGTCAAGGACAACGGCAATTGATAAAATCAAACTATACGACCTCCAATATTTTTTAAACTTCCTTAGCATTAGTGTAGCCATATCATTCATAACTCAATCACTACTATCATTTGCTTCTTTCAACAACATTTGAATTTTTCGTACATTCGGCAAATACAAATTTGCAGTTGGATATTTGCTTCCAGAAAACAATACAGTGATCTCATAAAATGGCTTTACGAATTTAGCAATACTCTCTACCCTTTTCCATTCTTCCTCGGAAGGATTATATTTAAACTCAATATCAAGAAACTTATATTGAATATAAGCTTGTTGGTAAAGGAAAGCACGATCAAGCATCAGGTAAGTGGAATTCCAACAAGTAGTTGCATCTTGACGAAGCTTCTTTAAATACAGCAAGCCATGATTCTCAATGCATCCCATAAAGTTTAATATTCTTCCTTCTGAATGTTTAATATGCTTAACACCTTCTCTTACTTTTTCAATGGCTTCATCTGCTTTTTCAAAACTAGCCTTCACTATTAAATTCAAGATGTGGTTCCCACAATGAACATGAAAGAAGTTTTAATCACAACCTAGTGAATACATTAGAGATAAAGTTTCCTTTAAGTGATCTACCACACCATTATTGCAACTAGCATTATCCAAAGTGAGTAAAAATCTTCTTTTCTATGCCTCATTCCTTAATAAAATCGATAAGTAAAAGACCCAAAACTGCACTGGAGTGTGGAGGTGAAACATGACAAAAAATAAAATCTCTTTTTTGGAGATTCCAATTCAAATCAACATAATGAGAAGTTAAACACATATAACCATTTGACGCTACAAAAGTCCACATGTCTGAAGTCAGACAAATTCTACTAGGAATCATTGCAAGCTCACAATTTAAAAGTTTTTTTCCCTATCATATAGTTTCAAAATATCAGCCTTAACCATATTTCTTGAAATGGTTTTTACCGTTGCATTTATGTAAGAATGAATATCTCTGTTTCTGTGATGTTCAATGAAGCTAAAAGGATAATTATGCTTTAAAATAATAACAGACACTTTCTCACGATAAATTATTTGATCAACGGGCGTATATCCATATTCTTGTCCATTATCTAAGGGCTTTGCTATACGACGTTTCATATTTATATGCCAGCATCAGCTACAAATATCTCATTACATACTTGACATTTTGCTTTTAATCTTTCACTGTCACTAGTGCAAGGCAGTTTCGAAAAAGTGTTCCAAACAATTGAAGTATTTCTTTTAGTTTGTTTTCTCGAGATTGATGAACTGATCCCACAAGAAGCCTCATTAGCCTCCATTTATATCTCGGTGAAAGAAAAGAAGAGAGAGCAAGTCAGTATCATTGAATAAGGACTTAAAATGTGATAAGATTGTTGAAAAGAGTGAAAATCAGAATCTCGATTTTGCTACCCCTCTAAGGTTCAAAGCTAAATTGATGAAACATAGAATCATGTCTAGTACAAAGCCGAGAAGTACTCTTTTAGCTAGGAATTTTAGCACAAAATGCAGCAACAAATTCGTCACTGTGCTCGTGCTTTTGGCTATATTTCAATAAAGTTTAAGCACCATTTCAACACTATTTTCACAACAAAAAAAGGAAAAAAAGGAGAAACCCTAATTATACACAAACTGCATATCAAGAATAAAAGAAAAAAAATTAAATCCTTTACAAATCAAGAAGTTGAAATAAATACATACCTTAACATGAAGTCTTTAATAAAGAGATAGTGAAAAGCTGAGCAATTTACTAGGAAATAGCGTGCTATCTATGACTGTGTTGTGGTCTTACAACTTGCAATTTTTAGTGATTTACCGAATTAGGGAATTTAGCTTTTAACTTGATGGTCTTGCAATTTGAGTCATATTAATGATATATTTGGACCTAAATGGGCACCCATATTTTTTACCCATTTTGATCATATTTTTTTGGGCTTTAGAAGTTAGCTAAAATCCATATTTACCCACTTGAAAAATGAGTGATCCAACTCATTTAATATGGGTTAAATGGGCTAATTTAATTAATATTGGATGAAATTGCCACCTATACTAGAGTGGTAGCTATTGTCACACAAACTCTGTTAGGGAAAAATACTAATCCCACTTACCACCAAACTCCAAAACATAGGCCCGTAACATGTCGTCCTGGAGGACCTGGATAGTACGGTTTGATTGATCATCGGTCTGTGGGTAACATGTGATAGTAAGATCAATTCGGGTGCCTCACTCTCTCTGAAAGGCTCTTCAGAAGCTGGAGGTGAACTGTGAACCATGGTATGATACGATGGACACCATTACCCCATGAAGACATATCACCTCCTGAATATATATACGAGCCAATTGCTCTGCACTGTAGGCAGACTAAACTAGAAGAAAATGGGCTGACTTGGTTAATTGATCAACGATGACCCAAATACTATCGATTCCCCTGAAGGTTCAAAGCAATCCCATTACGAAGTCCATGGTGATGAACTTCCAATTCCACTCGAGAATGGGAAAACTCTAAAGCTCTTCGCTAGGGCTCTAATGTTCAGCCTTCACTCGCTAACAACTAAGGAAACGGGACACATACTCAGCTATATCTCTACTCTTACCATCCCACCAGCAGTGCTGCCTTAAATCTCGATACATCTTTGCCGTGCCCAGATGAATATAAAATCTAGAATAATGGGACTCATAGAGAATTAGCTATATCAAACTCTCAACTCTGGGAACACACAAGAAACCATCAAATCTAAAACCTTATTTGGGCCTATAGTAGCTTGACCACCATAAATGTAAGGCCCCACATGTTGTAAGGTATAAAAGTGCCTAAGAGATGAAATCTAAAATTTTTTCAAGTATTAGTGGGATTTATGAAGGGGATTATGGGCCGTAAGTAGTCCTATGGACAATATCTTGCGCTCGTGGAATGACGGCCAGATTGGTAAAAATATTGGTTTCTGCAGTTGGGTACACGAGACACCAAACAACCTGTGGATTGGCTTACGAGCTGTAAGTATTTTCGTGGTTGAGGATGAGAGACATTTTGTAAAGATTCAAAATATTACCAAATGAGGACCCCCCTTCCACGACCCGTAGATTGGACCACAACCTAAATTGGGGTCTCATGGTCCTATCCGTCAGATTTTAAAGAGTGCAATTTAACATTTTCCCATTATCCTAAGGCTAAGCTATACCGTTTAATCCCCCCCAAAGACCCCTTTTCAGCCTTATACAACCTTAATCCACTCCATTTTCCCTCATTCTCAAACATCCTAAGTCTAAACCCCTCCCAAAACACTCCCAAGTTCTTCAAGGCCTCCAAGAGAAGGTGTAAGCTGGGTTTTTGATTCTTCACTTCCAAAGTCAGATTTCTTCCATTAAATCACACCAAGGTATGTGAGTTTTGATTTATGGGACCTTTCCTCCACAAAGCTTAACCATTCCTCTTCCTCATATATTTTTAAGTGATGGATGTTTTAAGAACTCTTTTATATGATAATTTCATGAAATAATTTATGGTATTCTACCTTTGTACATTATATTGAAATGAAATGTCATGTGAAATTGATGGATTTTGTATTAGGGTTTGATGATACCCTAACCAAATCTTATTATGCTTTTGGTGGATTATTTTGAATAATGCTCAAGTGATTCCATTTTACTCCTCTTATGTCATCTACTCCTGAATTACATGGTTTTAAACTTATATACACATACCCACCATGATTTGATTAAACATGTATGCCAAGCTTCCATGATGTTGAGAGGCTTATGGAAATATATGTAAACTATGAATGATATGAATTTGAAGGGCTATTATGCATGCTATGAGATACAAGAATATTGTGAAAGTTATGAATGATATGAATCTCTATTTTGATATTATGAAGTTTTGATTTTGAAGAGCTACTCGATGAAATATTATGATGCTTTGCATATTATGACAATACATATGATTTGAGTATTCCTTGGGATTGTAACTTAGCACCGAGAGGACCTTGGTAGATGACCATTGTCCCATAACTATGTTGCTACCACAGGTTTGTAAGTTAGCTAATGGATCCATATAACTTGAGTTGCCTAATTGACCAAAAAGGATGGTGTTCCCATACGACACATGTAAATCAAATACTGAAAAATGTGGTGCTCTCGTAAGGTTCTTATTATATATTGACCAAAAAGGGTGGTGTTCTTGTAAGGTGTTTATGAAATAACTTCCAAAATGAGGGAGTTCCCATAAGGTGAGTGTTTGGTTTATCTTGGCAAAGTAGAACACTCCTAGTCTGGTGTGGGGTGAATGTCGGGATTCCAAGTAGTGGCTCGCTTGGTCTTACATGTCAGTTATGGTCCTTTCTCATCTATGTATGATATAATATGTGACGTGATGATTCCTCATGCATATTTTGACTATGGCATTGAGCATCCATGACATATTGAGCTTATATTAATTGATCATGATCATGCATATTGTTTATATATAGTGTATGTTCTTTGTTGCTTTGCACCCCGCAATACTTAGTACATTCCAAGTACTAACACAGAGTTCTTGCTTACATGATCTAACCATGTAGGGACTAGAGCTCCTATTCATCCTCCTCTACGTGGCTAGACGATTCGATTGAAGATTTCTATTGGTGAGTCCTCCACATCCGAGGACAATATCCACTTACGTTTATGCTTTATTAAGACTTGTTTATTATGGATATTTAGCTTTTGAGGGTGAGCCCAGGTGATGTTTTGGCCCCCATTCCATCTATACTAGAGGTGTTGTTCGATATTTGGATATGTATGCTATGAGCTCGACTCATGCTATATTTATGTATTAGGGAAGACTACCTTAGTCCTTATTCCCTTATTGTGCTTATTGTATGTTGTTGATAAGATGGAAGTCCTAAGTCCCTTTCTACCCCCATAGCATGAGTCATACTTACCCGCCCCTTAGACATTACTTGTTATGTGATACATGCTAATCCTCTTCCCTATGACATCCCCATAGCTTGATTCCAAAGTCCCATTTCCCTTAAAATTATTTGTTACTTGTTGTTTTTTATTATGCTTCCGCAACCAAGGATGTGCCGAATATACTTAAGAGGCTTTTTTAGGGTTCCTTCGAGTTCTCCATTCTCTGTGTTATGCCTAGGCCCTAGCTTGGGTCTTATAACACTCGGTCTCTAAGGGCTGCTAATGACTCATTTATGTACTATCTAACACGAATCCAATCAAACAAGGAAGACTGAGCCTTTATAGAGGCAAGTACCTACCTAGAGTCCGAAAGGTCCAATCTAACAATTCTATTAGCTAGTTACTAGATGTCCGAAGCTAGGGGCCGCTCCACAACAAGCAAGTAAGCGGAACTAACCACACACACCGCCTTCTGGGTCAAGGCATCTACAACAACATTAGCCTTGCCCACATGGTAAAGGATAGAAAGATCATAATGTGCCAACAAATCAACCCAATGCCTCTATCCAGAAGTAGGTCCCTCTAGCTTATAATGTGCTGAATGCTATGATGATATGTGTACACCTCATAGTGAACCCCATATAATTAGTACCTCTATATTTTGAGTGTGAAAACTACTAGTGCTAACTTTAGATCATGAGTGGGGTGGTTGTACTTACGAAGTTTCAATTGTCGGGAGGCATAAGCAACAACTCATCCCTACTATATCAGAATGCACCCTTGGCCAATACTAAAAGCATCACAATGTACAGTAAACCCCTTACCCTCTACTAGAAGAGACAAAATAGGAGAGGTAGTAAACAACTCCTTTAGCCTCTGAAATCTCAACTCACACTCCTCTGACTATACAAAAGGAACACCATGGTGAGTCAACGATGTAGCAATAGTGGAAAAGTCCTCAACAAATTGCCTGTAGCACTTAGCTAGACCAATGAAACTCCTAATCTAATAGATGTGGCTTGGGCCCAACCACAAATAACCTCGATCTTAGTCGTATTTACCATCATAACCTCCTTGGATACTACATGCCATAGAATTATCAGACTCCAACAAAAACTCACACTTGATAACTTGGCATAAAGCCGATAATCCCTCAAGGTCTAGAGTACGATACTCAAAAGCTGGTCATGCTGCTCTTTATTCTGGGAGTATACCAAGTTGTTATCAATGAATAAAATCACAAAGGAGTCTAAGATAAGGATTGAATACTCAAATCATAATTTCCATAAAGGCTGCTATAAGGAATCACAAGTTAGTAAATACGGGAATGCAGGAAAAAGGGCAATTTAGAAATTTTAGGGGCAATGCATGAGCCTCATTTATGAATTATGGTTCGAACCACATGTCATAGGCCATTGTCGTGGATTAAGTCTGAGAGGGTGAAAATTTAGCCATGAATAGGGGTTGTTTCCGAGAGGTAATTATGGTCCATAAATGGAACTATGGACCATACAATGTGTTCGTGGAAGGTTGGCCTAGGTTGATCAAGTTTTGGGGTTTCTGAAGAGCGACGTACAAACAATAGGACAACTCATAGACTTCTTAACGAGTCCTAGAATGTGGTTGTAAGATGGAACCTGAATTGACAAAATTTTTCCAAGTGTTGGATAGTTTCACGACTGGTCTTTACAAGCTATAGACCCATTTATGAGTCATAAAGTGAACTCATAGATGGAGTTTTAGAGATATACATTAGAGATTCAAGATGTAATCAGGGAAAACCCTATCCTCTATGACTTTATGGTCCAATTTATGCCCCGTAGATTGGGTTCATAGTTGGCTGCATCAGTTAAGACAGTTTGACATTTCTTTCCTGACCTAAGCTCAACACTACATCATTTAAAATTTAAATACTACCCATATCCGACAAACCCTTCCAACTACTCTCATCACTCTTCACATACTTCCCCAAATATTTTTTAAAGCAAAAAATTTCTCTCCAGAAGGCAAGGAAGGGCAACTAGGGTTTTCTCAAGATCTCTTCTTCAACACCAAACCTTTTCTTAGTTTCCTTAATTAAGGTATATGGGGTTCACTCATGGGTTCCTTTCTGTAACACCTCCCATATGACTCGAAATGTCCTTATGGTGTATTTCTTGAATATAAAAAAATTCATATGTTATTTGGAAAATCCAACTTCATACTCTTTTTTAGGAGGAAAAATTATGTAAGGAAAGGGTCACCTTCAATTTTTTGGTGACCCGCATCGAAAAATAATTTTTTGAGTGATTTGGGCCTTAAATAGAGAGTGCGTGACCAATCTGCATCGCCCACTTGTTCTTTAATAGTACAAAAGTTTCCTAAACTTATTCCTAGGCCAAAATAGGAGAAAATAGAACTTTGCGCAAAATGACCTGACAGGGAGCAAGTCCGCGTCGCCCTACTATTCCCCCACAGTGTAAATTTTTCCAGCCTTTCTCCAAGTCAAGCGAGGGCGATTGGGTCATAACCCAACACGATTATAGATGGGACTCTTCAATTGTTCTACCATTTTTATCCCTAATTCCATCTCTAAATCTCTCAAAATCCTCTCCAATCCTCACCAAAATTCCTCAATCAAGTTCAAGATTCTCAAGGGATTTCATTAAAGACCCGAGAACTCAATCAATTCCTTCAAGTCTCATCAAGTTTCCTTAATTTATTTTAAGAATTTAAGGTATGTTGGTCTTCATCCATGGGTCCTTCCACCCATGGAGCCCAACTCTCCTTTTGATAAGATTTCATGATTTTAAGGCTTGATAATTTATGGGTACTTTCTATTATGCATTATGAACATGATTTAAGATTGATTTTATCAAGTATTGACTTAATTGTGCATGAATACCCATTGGGGTTTGATATTATGAAAGGCTTATGATGCTTATACTATGCATGCTATGATGTCATGAAAATCTATGAAAGAATATGGATTTTGAATGGATTTCATAATACCAAAATTGGGGGTTTTACTATAATATTGGTGGGTTTACTTGAATGATTTCCAAATGACTATGTTTTACTCTACTCATGTTGTATAATCTTGAATTTCATGCTTTTAAGTTCAATTGCATACACCTACCATATTTGTCTATGTTTACATGATAAAGTCTCACATGTTGATGAAAGATTTACTGCAAGTTATGCAAGACAAATATTTTATGATAGATTATGAGCTCCCAAGCATGTATTGAACTCATAAAAAGTTCCTATGATTGATAAGCAAGATTTTGAGCCCTTATGCTATGTTCTACCCTCTTGTGTATAAAAATATCCATATGAAGGGATCAACTATGTTAATGTTCTACTCCACTTTAAGGGGTCAAGTATATGAATGAAATACTCTTACGATGTTAACATGTTTTTACAAGTTATTTAAGTTGTGATTTCTCTTATGATTATGTCACGTATTCCATGGGATATGACTTAGCACCAAATGAGGCTTAAGGTGGGGGCTCGAACTAAGGAGTCCTTGTATAAAGTCTTAGTCTCATAACTATGTGCCACCATAAGTTTGTATTATTTCACTAAATAGACTTTTACTAGTGGATCCAACTAGGCCATGTTACCTACCATGGTAGGGTATAGTTTACCTTAGCAAGTAAACCTCTTCTTTCTTGGTGTTGAGGTAACACCGAGATTCCAACTAGTAGCTCACTTGGTCTTATATATTGGTTATAGCCTCCTTCCACATATGTATGTTTATGTTATGCAAGTTTGACTACTTCCATGCATGTTTGACTTAAGCATTGATCATATATGTCATATTGAGCTTATATCCATTATGTATGATTATGCATGTATTTTATTATGGCTTATGTCCTTTGTTTGCATTGCACCCCACATACTTAGTACATTCCAAGTACTAACACATACTTTTCGTCTACATGATCTAACCATTTAGCGACTGAGCTCCTATTCATCCTCTTCATCGTGGATAGTATGTAGGATTGAAGATTGCTATTGGTGAGTCCTCCATTTTGGGGACAGTAACCACTTTCTTTCATGCTATGTTAAAGACTTATTTACTTTTGAACATTTACTTTTGAGGGTGAGCCCGGAAAATGTCTTGGCCCCCATTCCACTCACGTTCGAGGTGTTATTGGATTGATATATTTGATAAGCTTGACTCCTATTATGCTTATGTAATTATTGAAGATTCATTTAGTCCCTATCCCTTACATTTGTTGTTTGATATTGATGGCAAGTGATGAAAGTCCTAAGCCACTATTTTCCAATAACTTGAGTCATACTTACCCTCCAATTAGTCTTTTTTTGTGATCCGATGGTGGAAATTTCTATTCTCTTTCTATCCCCATAACATGAGTACAAAGCCCCATTTTATTAGATTTAATTACTTGATGTTTGCTTATGCTGCCACAACTAAGGATGTGCTTACTTATGCTTAAAGGTTTGTTTGAGGTTCCTTCGTATTTTCCATTCGCCGTGTCACATCTAGGCCCTAGGATTGGGTCATGATAAGCTTGATATCAGGGCACTAGGTTTCTAAATGATCCTCGAAAATCCAACATCCCACATCGAGTAGAGTCTTTTCATTGTTGTAAAGCGCATCACAACTATGAATAGGAGGATATGAGGTGTTTTAGGAAATGATTCACTTCTGCATGATCTATATCATGTAATAGGGTTAAATCCTCTAAGGTCTAATTTCTAACTCCTATCCTCTATATTTTAGAATATGTCTTGGACTCATTAGAATTGTGGACAAGATGTAACCATACTTCACTTGATGATTAATCATTTAGCATCGAAGTTCCTAATATAGAGTTTTGATATGCCGTATGGCAATTGGCTAAGGCTATGATCACTTAACTAAGTTGACAAATGGTCACCCCTTGGATATCAAATAATGAGAAGGGAGGGAGAGAGGCTAAGAAAGCCTGAGTTGATAGTGTTTTCTTGTCTATTTTTGTTCCGACACCCAAGTCCAACAAGGAAAAATGCCCTTTTGCCATTTTTCAAGAATATGGCAAAAAGTAACAAGGAAAGTATCTGACCGACAATGATGGTTGTTTTAAGTGTGAAAATATTGGACATAAGATGAGGGCTTGTCTAGTGTCCTCCAAGGAAGGGAGAAAAAGGGCTCGAGTTGAAGATGGACTTTCACATGCTAAACTCTATGGTAGTGGCCATTTCCAATAAGGCCAAAGACTGTCTCAAGTTCCTCCCAAAAGGTTTGCCTAAGATAGTGTGCCAAACCCTAAAGCTCAAGGTGGTAATGGTGGCCAAATATTTCCTAAGTGTGAAAGCTGTGGGAAAAACCATGGTGATAGATGCTATATAGATGTGGGTGCTTGCTTTGGGTGTAGCAAGACGGGCCACAAAATTGTGGATTGTCTAAATGTTTAAAATAAGGGAAGAGATGGTCGTCCTTAAGGACATGGTGCTCATAAAGATCAAAGGTCACGAGGAGGTGCTCTATGTCATAACCAATTCTATGCTCGAAGACAAAGGGTGGATGAGGCACTCGATGTTGTCACCGGTATGTTGAAGGTTCATGATTATGATGTGTATGCTTTACTAGATCTCGTGCCATCACTCTTTCATTACTCAATCAGTTGCTAATAGGAGTGGCACCTAAATTGCTATATGAACCCTTTGAGGTGCCTACCCCCGTTGGTGAGTCTATTATTGCTAGAAGTGTCTATAAGAGATGTCTTGTGACCATATTGCATAGAGTCTTGCCTTGTGATTTTTTTGAGCCTGACATGGTAGATTTTGACATTATTCTTGGGATGGATTAGTTACATTATATCATGCTTCTGTTGATTGTAGAACCCACAAAGTTAGGTTCCAATTCCGAATGAACCCGTCCTTGAGTAGGAAGGTCATGGTTTGGTGGTTAAGGGTAGGTTTAGCTCTTGTATTAAGGCCCAGGGATTGGTTTCTAAGGGTTGCATTTATCATTTTTTAAGGGTTAGGTATATTGAGTCTAAAGTCCCTCCTATTGAGTCACTTCTGGTGGTCAATGAGTTCTTTGATGTCTTTCCCCATGAGGTTCTCGATATTTCACCCGAAAGGGAAATCGACTTCGGTATAGACATCCTTCTTGATACACAACCCATTTCCATTCCTCCCTATAGTGTGGCCTCGATAGAATTGAAGGAGTTAAAGGACCAATTGAAAGATTTATTGGAAGAAGGGTTTTATTAGGCCTAGCAAGTCACCTCAGTGTGCATCGATGTTGTTTGTAAGAAAGAAGGCTGGTTCATTTAGAATGTGCATCGACTACTGACAACTTAATAAGGTCACCATGAAGAACAAGTATCCTCTACCAAGGATAGATGACTTATTGACGAATTGCAAGGGGCTAGTCATTTTCATAATACTGATCTTCGATTTGGATATTATCAAATGAGGTAAGGGAATGTGATATTCCTAAAGCAACGTTTCAGACTAGATATAGATATTTTGAATTTATGATGTCATTTGGCCTAAATAATGCACTGATAATATTTATGGATCTTATGAATAAGGTCTTTAAACCCAACCTTGATATGGTTGTTATGGTATTCATTGATGATATTTTGATTTACTCCCACAGTGAGAAAGAGCATGTGAAGCATTTGAGGACAGTGTTGCAAACCTTGAGGGATGAGAGATTGTTTACTAAGTTTGATAAATATGAGTGTTTGAAAGAAGTTGCATTTCTAGGGCATGTTTGGATGGGTGAAGGGATTAAAGTGGATCCCCAAAGAGATGGAAGTGGTGAGATATTGACCTTGGTCCTTGACTCCAACATATATTAGGAGTTTCTTGGGCTTAACGGGGTACTACTAGATATTTTTTGAGGGATTCTCTTCAATTGCTTCTCCTTTGAAAAAATTGACACAAATGAAGGCAAAATTCATTTGGATTGATGAATGTGAAAAGTGTTTCCAAACTTTAATGGACAAGCTTACGTCCACTCTTATTTTGGATCTATCGAAAGGGTTAGAAGGGTATGTTATGTATTGTGATGCAAGAATTGGTTCGGGGGTGTGAACTAATACAAAGTGGCAAGGTCATTGTCTATGCTTCTGGGCAACTAAAGGTAATGAGCGTAATTATCTTACCCATGATCTTGAGCTAGTGACTGTGGTATATGCTTTTAAAATATGGCGTTATTATTTGTATGGGATCCATATGGATGTATTTACCAATAACAAAAGTCTTCAATATGTGTTCACCGAAAGAGATCTCAATTTAAGAAAAAAAAAGGTGGTTGGAACTCCTTACAGATCATGACATGCGGGTGCATTATCATCTGGGTAAGGGTAATATTATGGCCAATGCTCTACATAGAGTGTCCATGGAGAGTATGGCTCATATTGATGATGGTAAAAGGGAATTGATAGAGAAAGTTCAATGGTTGGCTAGATTGGGGTTAGGTTGAATAAAGTTAAAAATGGAGGTATAGTGGTTTTAGACGGTTCCAAGTCTTCCTTGATTGAAGAGGTAAAATCCAAGAAAGACCTTGACCCCACTTTGCTAGTATTGAAGGCATTGGTGAAAGAGGGCAAGGTGGAGGTTTTATCCTGAGGGGGGAGATGGTGTCCTTAGGCATCAAGGTAGATTGCGTGTGCCAAATGTTGATGGATTGAGGTACTTGATTTTGAAAGAGGCACATAATTCATCCTATTCTATTCACCTTAGGTCTATAAATATGTATAGGGATTTGAGGGAAGTGTATCGGTAGGGTGGTGTAATAAGAGACATTGCAGAGTTTGTAGTCGGATTCCATTATTTCCAACAAGTCAAAGCGAAACATCAAAGGCCGTGTGGTCTAGCCCTATGTATAGAATTCCTATTTGAAGTGAGAGAAATTGCTTTGTTAGGTTCAAATTTGGTTATAAAATCTTTGGAGAAGGTAAGGTTGATAAGAGAGAGATCAAAGACGGTTCAAAGTAGGCAAAAGTCCTACTCCAATGTGAGGAGAAGGAATCTTGAGTTTAATGTTGATGATTGGGTGTACTTGAAAGTCTCACCCATGAAGGGTGTAGGTCGGATGGCAAGAAGGAAAAGCTGAGCCCAATGAATATAGGTCCTTATAGAATCTTAAGGAGAATTAGTAAGGTTGCTTATTGCCTATGGAGATGAGTATGGTTCATCTAGTCTTTCGCATGTCTATGTTGATGAAGTGTGTAGGTGACCCAAACTCTATAGTGCCTTTGAAAGTTATGGGTGTTGTGGATGATAATTTGACCTATAAGGAAGTCACGGTGGGGATCTTGGATAAGTAAGTCAAATGATTGACAAAAAAGATGTGGCATCTATTAAAGACCTATGGAGGAATCAACAAGTCGAAAGTGCTACTTGGGAAGCCGAAGTCGACATGAAGGAGTGATATCCTTATCTCTTCCACTTTATTCAAGCCTAAGGTAATAAGTCAATCCCATCTATGATGTCAAGTCTTGAGCTTCAGCTCTTCTATGTCACGTTGCTTGCATACATACTCATAAGTGACTTGTTTTGATGATTTTTATACATAAGATTGGGATTTCATAAAAATAATGTTTAAGTTTCATTGATGCATTCATGTGGGTTGAACGTTGTCTAACCACTTTTCTAAAGTATGCTTCCATCACATCCGGGACAAATATCCCCAAGGGGGAGACATTGTAATACCTCCTATGCAACTCGGAATGTCCTTATGATGTATTTCTCGAATATCTTAAAATCCACATGTTATTTGGCAAATCTGGCTTCATATTCTTTTTAGAAGGCAAAATTATGTTAGGGAAAAGGGTCGCCTTTGATTTTTAGGTGACCTATATCAAAAATAATTTTTCAGGTGATTTAGGCCTAAAATGGAAGAGTGCACGATCAATCCACAACGCCCACTTGTTCTCCGATAGTATAAAAGTGGCCTAAACTCATTCCTAGGCCAAAACAGGGGTAAATTGAACTTCACATGAAAATGACCTGACAAGGAGCAAGTCCACGCTGCCTTTTTGTTCCCCAGCAATGTAAACTTTTTTGAACTTTCTCCAAGTCAAGTGAGGGCAATTAGGTCATAACCCAACCCCTTTATGTATGGGCTTCTTCAGCTGTTCCATAGTTTTCTGCCCTAATTCCGTCTTTAAATCTCCCAAAATCCACTCTAATCCTCACCAAAATTCCTCTATCAAGTTTAAGATTCTATAGGGATTTCATTATAGACTCAAGGAAGTCCTTTAAGTCTCATTAAGTTTCCTTCATTATTTCAAGGATTTAAGGTATGTGAGTCATCATCTATGGGTCCTTCCAACCATGGAGCCCAACTCTCCTTTTGATAATGTTTCATGATTTCAAGGCTTGATACTTTATGGGTACTTCCTATTATGTATTATGAACATGGTTTAAGTTTGATTTTATCAAGTATTGAGTTGATTGTGCATGAACACCCATTGGGGTTTGATATTATGAAAGGCTTATGATGCTTATACTATGCATGCTATGATTTCTTGAAAAGTTGTTAAGGAATATTGATTTTTAAATGGATTTCATGATACCCAAATCGGAGGTTTTACTACAATGTTGGTGGGTTGCTTTGAGTGATTTCCAAATGACTATATTTTACTCTACTCATGTCCTATACTCTTGAATTGCATGAATTTAAATTCAATCGCATACACCCACCATATTTGACTATGTTTATATGATAAAATCTCACATCTTGATGAAATATTTACTGCAAGTTATGCAAGACAAATATGTTATGGAAAATTATGGGCTCCCAAGCATGTATTGAACTCATGAAAAGTTCCTATGATGGATAAGCAAGATTTTGAGCCTTTATGCTATGTTCTACCTTCTTGTGTAGAAAAAATGTTCATATGAATGGTCAGGTATATGAGATATTCTCCCCTCATGTGCAAGGCAAATACTCACTTGAAGGGGTCAAGTATATGAATGAGCTACTCTTACCATGTTAATATGTTTTACAAGTTATTCAAGTTATGATTACTCTTATGATTATGTCATATATTCCGTAGGATAAGACTTAGCACAGGATGAGGCATAAGATGGGGGCTTGACCCAAATGGTCCTTATATAAAGTCTTTGTCTCATAACTATGTGCTACCATAGGTTTGTATTATTTCCCTAAATGGGCTTTTACTAGTGGACCCACCTATGTCTTGATGCCCACCATGATGGGGTATCATTTACCTTGCCAAGTAAACCTTTTTTTTTCCAATGTTGAGGTAATACCAGAATTCCAAGTAGTAGCTCCTCTGTCTTTTATATTAGTTACGGTCTTCTCCCATATATGTATTTTATCTTCTACAAGTTTGACTACTTCCATGAATCTTTGACTTAAGAATTGATCATACATGTCATATTGAGCTTATATCTATTGTACATAATTATGCATCTTGTTTATTGTGGCTTATGTCCTTCGTTTGCATTGCACCCCGCATGCTTAGCGTATTCTAAGTACTAACACATACTTTTACCCTATATGATCTAACCATGTAGATTCATCCTCCTCCTCGTGGCTAGTACATTGAATTCAAGATTGCTATTGGTGAGACCTCCATTCTGGGGCATGCTATGTTAAATACTTATTTATTTTGAACATGTTCTTTTTAGGGTGAGCTTGGGAGATGTCTTGGCCCCCTTTCCACTCATGTTGGAGGTGTTTTATTGATAGATATATATGATAAGCTTGACTCCTATTATGCTTATGTAATTATGGAAAACTTCCTTTTGTCCCTATCCCTTACATGTTGGTGTTTGATATTAATGGAATGTGATGAAAGTCATAAGCCCCTATTTCCATATGGCTTGACTCATACTTAACCTCTACTTAGTCTTTGCTTGTGATTGGATTGTGGAAATTCAAATTCCCTTTGAATCCCCACAACTTGAGTCCAAAACCCTATTTCCCTTAGATTTAATTGCTTGATGTTTGCTTATTCTTCTTCAACCAAATTTGTGCTTACTTATGCTTAGAGATTTGTTTGGGGCTTCTCCGGTTTCCCCATTCGTTGTGTCATATCTAGGCCCTAGGCTTTGGTCGTGAAAATTTCACCCTTGAAGCCTAAGTTTTCTCTATAAACCTCTTCTAATGAAGATTATGTAATTTTAGTGGGTTTCAAAATTTCTTCTTCAAATGCATGGATTATGAGTTATTTGATCCTTATTTATTATATATATTGACTCTCAATTTCATTAAATTATTGATTTATCAAGTGTCCCTTTATGAAGCTAAACTAGGGCGTTTTGTATGCATAATGGATTATATGGGTTGTGATTTAATTTTATGAAACTGATGATGTGTATGCATAATCTCATGCAAATGCATGATTTTTCGATAGTTTGACTTGAATCTACCTAATTTGCTCTATTTTCCATGAAAATTTAATTTGTATGTCCAAGGCTCCAAACACATGTTTATGAAAGCTATTGATTGTGTATATGGGAGTCCTTTGGAGTGATAAGTGAATGTTGGTGAAAAGTTTTCACACTTAATGTTATGGATTCTTTACGTGAAAGGGGAAATTCTCAAATACTTGAATCCCTAAGGTTTTATGAATGAACTACTCTATATGCATGCGGTCTTGTCAAGCTTTTGTCATGACATGGATCTAGGGCCTTGTAATGACACGATGAATATGACACCCGAGGGCATCCCATCCCAGCCCCGTGTTCATATCATAAGAATTCATAAGGTAATATAAGCATACATAAGAACATAATCAAGCGGAAGTTTATCAAAATAAAAGTCATAGTTTCCATAAGACTATACATCAATCCGTTAAGGTCCAATTCATACCTCTAAAACATAGATCTTGGCGGGGAATAACACATAACTCACTTTCTCACCCTCAAAATAGACATCAAAAGAATGAAAATGATAGAGTCTCAACATTAAGGAAAAACATCATAGGGCTTGTTCCGGAAGCATGGGTACTCACCAACAAGTTTTAAGCTCAAGATCTAAATTTAGCCATGAAATGGAATAGTCCCTCATCGTCTGTCCCTGCATGGTTGGATCATGTAGGCGAAGAAGTATGCGTTAGCACATGGAATGTACTAAGTATGTAGGTATGCCATGAATCAAAGGACATCACAATAATACCAATATGCATAATCATAATCAATAGGATAAGGATACAATATGATGAGCATGCAGATTTAACACCATGAGAAGAAGCATCATCAAATCCATTCGTAACTTTACATTACATATGTGAGAATAAGACCATAACCGGAATATAAAACCATGCAGGTTATTACTTGGGATCTTGATGTTCACTCTACATCAAGCTAAGAGGAGTCTACTTTTCCAAGGTAGACTCGATGCTCACCCTACAGGCTCCATCCTAGCACGGTGAGAACCATCATTTGAACCCATCCTTTAGGCTATATCCTAGATGGTGAATGTCCATCATTTAAGATAATTGGATCCAATAGCATACCTTTAAGGCATAAAACATGAACATCATTTCGATGGTGACATATAGTTATAGGACTTGTGGATTTATATAAGGACCCTTGGAGATAGTCACCCTCGCACAAGTCCACTTGGTGCTAAGTAATATCCCATGAAATACATAAATCATGCATATACATAGCTTTCAACATAGTTCGTACTTCATTAAAGTCATACTTTCATAGCTTTTAAAATAATCATTGTAGTCTTTCATGAAATATCATATCATAAGAATATTCCACCTATTTTGCTTTCATCATAGTGTGGGTAGACATTCCTACCTTAATATCATCATACACATTAGGGTTTTCATTACCCTCTTTGTCATAGCATCATCATAGCTTTCATAACATCATCATTGTCATAATCTCATCATCATTTACAACATGCTTTTTCATACTTAAGTACATAATCATGAAATTCCGTAACTTCATCATAGGAGACTAGGGCTAAGTGTGGATCATGGACATTTGAGTCAAAATTATGCAATTGATTAGGATTCATAGAGAAAACAAGAAATTGAAATCAAATTAGATCATTAATATAGGAACCCACACAAAATCATTAAGCCCTAATCATGTATACTTCAAAACCACATGCTTTTGCTTGAAAATCATATAGATCATGCAATTCATCATAATTGATGCATAATTAGTCAGAGTTATCATAAAGGAATCATAATTAATGCATTAAGAATCACATCGTAAAATCCCATAAGAATCATTATGAAACTTTGATAAAAAGAAGGTTTTGGATTGGGCTTCATAGATGAAACTAATCCATGAATGAAGTCCTACACACCTAAGTTAGAATTCTTAGAATTGAAGAAGAAAATATGAAAATCCTTAATCAAACCTTCAAGCTTTACTTTCAATGGAACCCTTGACTTAGAGAGAGAAATGTTGAGAACCCTTGAGAATAAAAAGGCCCTGAATGATTTAGGAACAAGATTGTATAAAGGTTAGGCCAGTTAAGTCAGTTAGGGTAGCCAAAGTAATATCATTTAGGGCTTAGACGAATTAGAAATGTCAAAAATACCATTTATTAAAAACTAATGGAGCCGTCCACGGAACCCTTTCTACGGGCCATGGATGCACCTACGGTCTATACCTTAGCTCATGGAACTAGGTGTCATAAAATTTTAGCTACTAGAATTGTAGCTTCTAAGCCACGAACATGAAAGACGACCTGTCACTCCACTTAAGGGCCTTAACTCCTTCTATACGTTATTTCCACACTTAGATAATTTTTGGATTCCTCAAGGCCTCTACCTGTGAAACCTATTGACGGGTCGTGGTTCCTTATATAGCCTATCTGACATCATTTATGTCAATTTCTAGAAATTCTCCAATTTTTCATTTTTACTGGGCACTTTCCACGAATGCACCTACGACTCATGGTTACATTTACGGGCCGTAGAGTGGTTCGTAGGATCATACCTCAGCAAAATCCTGAACTTACAATTTTTCAGGCCTAAAAACATAAGGGATGTGCTGGCTTTAAACTATGAATATTAATAAACTTATGTATGTATGGTTATGCTTTTGTTAGAGTATTTCGTGAGACTTGACTTAGTACCTAATAAGGCTTAAGGTGCGGGCTCGAGCTAAAGGGTCCTTATATAGACTCTTAGTCTCATAACTATGTGCCACCAAAGGATTATGTGTCAATATCTCTTAGCTAATGGATCCAAATATAGTATCACGTTTATGAGACCCACCTAGCGGGGTAGATTTCTATCTTGCTAAGCAGACTCCTTTTTATCTAGTGTGGAGGCGACATTTGAACTCTATGTAGTAGTTTACATGGTCTTAGTGTGAGTTTTGGTCTCCTCCCACATAAGTATGTCTATGGTGTTTCATGATATTTATGTCGTTTCAATAAATGTTTTAAATTATGCATGGATCATTCATCATGTTAAGCTTTGTTTACTTGTTATTCTTCTTCATATTGTCTATATGATATGGTGCTTCTATTATTGCATTCCTTCCCACATACTTAGTGTATTTTATCATACAAATGTACATTTTGCCTACATGATGTCACTATGTAGGGTTCGACGATCATCCTCCACCCAACACTCATGGTTGACTCTCGGATCGAAGACCTTGCCTATTGGTAAGTCCTTTAGTTTGGGGACAAGAACCTAGTATCTAGCTTTATTCTTTAAGATTATGCTTTTGTCCCACCTATTGTTCTTTACTTCTGAGGGTGAGCTTGGGATATGTCTAAGCCTCCGCCTTGTCTAAGACATAGATGTATTGTTGGATGTATGAGTATGTACGTATTGTTATCACTTTTTTCCTTATGATTATGTTAATTGTCTCTTAGACTCTATCCCTTAGTTTCTACTTATTTTACTTCTAAACCTGTGATGTTATTAATGCATGCTATGAGGCTTATTTGATGTACCTTCGGGATCCTCATTATCCATATCATATTTAGTCCCTTGGCTTGGGTCATGACAAGCTTTGTATTATAGTCCTAGCTTGAAAAATGGCACTCAAGAATCCAACATACCGCATCGAATAGAGTCTTGTTCATGGTGTGAAGTCCATCACAACTATGAATAGTAGGCTCTGAGGCATCAGGGAATCAACTCATTTCTTTCATATTCTATGTCATGCCTTAGAACTTGTCCTAAGGTTTCCAACTTTTGATGACTTGTTCTATGCGTTTCTAGATCATGCCGCAAAGAAGAGTGCCACCACCAAGGCTCCTATCCCCAATAAGGACAAAGTTCCTTTGGTTCCATAAGCTCCCCAAGAAGAAAGGGCCACCCATGCCGAGTATTGGAATCTCATTACTTTGTTGGCATTAAGTCATGACCAACCAAGTGAACCAAAGAGCCCAAGCTCCTCATGTTCCTACCTCGATGAACCCTCTAGAATTTCATGGCTCAAAAGTAGAGGAGGATCCCCAAGAATTTATCGACGATTTATACAAAATCTAAGCCATAATGGGGATGACTTCAGAGGAGAAAATAAAGTTGGCACCATACTAACTCAAAGGCCTTTCAGAAATATGGATCACCCAAAGAAAGATCGAGGACGGTGGATGATGATCCAATCCCTTAAGAGGATTTTAAAGCCATCTTTCTTGGCTGCTTCTTCCTTATTGAGCTAAGGGAAGCCAAGATGATGGAATTTATAGATCTAAAGTACGTCTCTATAAGTGTGAGAGAGTATTCCCTCAAGTTTAACAATCTCTCGAAGCATGATCCTACTTTGGTTATTGATCCTCGGTCTAGGATGCACAAGTTTGTATTGGGAGTGTTCAACATGATATATGAGGAATGCCGTACCACCAAGCTTATTAGTAAAATGGACATATCTCAGCTCATGACTTATGTAAAAACAATTGAGGGAGAAAGCTTAGGAAGGGGAAAATGAGAGAGTCTAAGAGGGTTCATTTTAAAGGTAGGTTCTAAGGTGTTAACAGTGGTGGAAGTGGATGCTTTCAACAAGGCCAAAATTTTTAAGGCCAAGGGTCATCTCATGCTCCAGGTCAAAGAGTTTCTAATGATTGGGTGCCGAACCGTAAGTCTCAAGGAAATGGTGGTAAAGGTGGACCGACATTTCCTAGGTGTTCAAAGTGTGGGAAGAATCATGGTGGAAAATGCTTGAGGGATTTAGGTACATGCTATGGGTGTGGCAATATTCGTGATAAATGCTGATCGTCCAAGTATTCCAAATTGAGGTAGAGATTTCTCTCCCTAAAGACATGGTCCTCATGGCAGTTAAGGGTCTCAAGAAGGTCAACAAGCAAGTGCTCCGCATCATAAGTGGTTCTATGCCCTTCAAGGAAGGCTAGGGGTGGATGACGCACCCCATGCTATCATTGGTATATTTAAGGTTTTTGATTATGATTTCTATCCTTTGTTGGATTGGGGTGACACCTTGGCTTTCATTACCCCGTTCCTTGCTAATAGGTTTGACATATGCCCCAAAATACAATGTGAACCATTTTTGGTGTCTACCCTGTTTTAGTGAGTTTATTGTCGCTTAAAGGGTCTATAGAAGTTGCCCTGTGTCCATTTAGCATAAATCTTAGCTGTGATTTTGGTGAACTTGACATGGTAGATTTTTATATCATTATTGAGATGGATTTATTGCATGAATCTCATGCATCTATTGATTGTAAGACCAGTAAGGTTACGTTCTAATTCTCTAATGAGCCCATCCTTGAGTGGAAAGGTCATGATTTGGTAGTATAGGGTAGGTTCGTTTCTTATTTTAAGCCCCTAAATTTATTGCTAACGGTTGTATCTATCATCTTTTAAGGGTTAGGGATGTTGATTTTGAAACCCCTTCTATTGAGTTAGTTCCGGTGGTCAATGAGTTTCCTAATGTCTTTTCTGATGACCTTCTTGGTGTCTCTCTAGAAAAGGAGATTGTATTTGGCATATACCTCCTCCCTAATACCCAACCTATCTCTATTCTTTTCAATCATATAGCCCCGGTTGAGTTGAAATAACTAAAGGAACAATTGAGATATCTATTGGAAAAAGGGTTTCATAAGACCCAGCAAGTCACCTTGCGGTACTTCGGTGTTATTTGCGAGGAAAAAGGATGGTTCACTTAAGATGTGCATCGACTAGTGGCAACTCAACAAGGTCAACATAAATAATATGTATCCACTTCCAAGGACACATAATTTGTTTGACCAATTGCAAGGGCCTAGTCATTTCTCTAAAATTTATCTTTGGTCCGATTATCAATAATTGAGGGTAAGGAAATGTGTCATCCCTAAGACGGCTTTCCGGACAGGGTATGGACATTTTGAGTTTGTGGTAATGCCTTTCGATTTGATTAGTGCCGTGAAAATATTTATGGATCTCATGAATAGGGTATTCAAACCCTATATTGACATGTTTGTTGCTGTGTTTATTGACAGTATTTTGATATAATCTTGGAGAGAAGAAGTGTGCATGAGGCATTTAAGAGTGGTGTTACAAACCTTGAGGGAAGAAAGGTTGTTTGACAAGTTCGACAATGTGAGTTTTTGTTGAGTAAAGTTGCATTCCTTGGGTATGTAGTGTTGGGTAATGGGATTAAAATGGATCCTAAGAAGACGAAGGTGGTAAGAAATTGGCCTATGCCCTTGACTCCTTTGGATATTAAGATCTTCTTGGGCATAGTAGGGTATTACTAGAGATTTGTAGAGGGATTTTCTTCGATTGCATCTCCTTTGACAAAGTTGACCCAAAATTAGGTGAAGTTCCATTGAGTGGACTAATGTGAGAAGAGCTTCCAGTCATTGAAAGATAGGCTTACATCCGCTCCTATCTGCTCCTATTTTGACTCTATCAGAAGGCCTGGAGGAGTTCATTATTTATTGTGATGCTTCAAGGGTCAGTTTAGGGTGTGTGTTGATGCAAAGTGGCAAAGTCATTACCTACTCTTCTAGGGAACTAAAGGTGCCTGAGCATAATTACCGTATACATAATCTTGAGCTTGTGGTCGTGATATTAGCATTGAAGATTTGACATCACCACTTGTATGGGGTTCATGTGGTTCACTGATCACAAAAGCCTCCAATATGTGTTCACTCAAAAGAATCTCAACTTGAGGTATAGAAGGTTGTTGGGACTCTTTAAAGACTATGATGTGAGTGGGCATTACCATCTGAAAAAGGCCACTATCATGGTCGATGCGCTTAGTAGGGTGTCCATGGGAAGTTTTGCTTACCTTGATAAGGGGGAAAAAGTTAGCAAGGGATGTTCATAGGTTGGATAGGTTGGGAGTTTGATTGAGTAATACCAAAAATGGTGGTATGATGGTTTTACATGGTTTCAAATCTTCATTGTTTGAGGATGTCAAATCCAGAAAAGATTTTTGTCACACTTTGTTAAGTTAAAGACTTGGTAATAGAAATCAAGATAGAGGTTTTTTCCCAAGGGGGAGATGGGGTGCTTAGATATTAAGATAGATCCTATTTGCCAGATGTTGATAGATTGAGAAGTTTGATTTTGAAAAAGGCTCATAACTCACCCTATTCAATTCATCTTGGCTCCACCAAGATGTATAGGGATTTGAGGGACGTATATTAGTAGAGTGGTATAAAGAAAGACATATCAAAGTTCGTGGTTGAATGCTTCAATTGCAAAAACGTTAAAGCCAAGCATCAAAGGCTGGGTGGCATAGATCAAGACATATAAATCCCTACTTAGACGTAGGAATAGTTTAGTATAGATTTTATGACTGGTTTGCCTATGACTAAGAAGCATTTCGATACCATTTGGGTCATTGTTGATAGAATGACTAAGTCATTCAATTGTTATTGGTTGAGACAACCTATGATGCCGAATACTATGCTAAATTGTACATTCACAACTAGTCTTTATGACGTAGACCCATCAATGATCGTAAAGTGACCTCTTAGATGGAGTTTCAATGACATATTTTAGAGTTCAAAATGTAACCAAGACAAAACCTTTCCTTTTTGACTCGTGATCCAATCTACAACCTGTAGACTGGGTTCATAGTTAGTCTCGTCAGTTTTCATTTAAGGGCATTATGATATTTTTGCTATGACCTAAGCTCAAGACTACATCATTTAAAGCTAAATACTAACCATATCATACCAAACCCTCCCAACTACTCTCTCTCTCTATTCCCAAACTTCCCCTAATATTTTCTAAGGCAAGAACTCTCTCTCAAGAAGACAAGGAAGGAAAGCTAAGATTTTCTCAAGTTTTTTTCTTCAACACTAACACTTTTCTTAGATTCCTTAATTAAGGTATGTGGGGCTCATTTGTGTGTTCCTTTCTCCCATGAAGCCCAAGTTTTCTCTAAAAATGTCTTCTAACGAAATTTATGTGATTTTAATGGGTTTTCAAATTTCTTCTTCAAATGCATAGATTTTGGGTTATTTGATCCTTATTCATCTTTTTTGATGTACATTGACTCTTAATTTATTAGTTGTCCCTTTATCAAGCTAAATTAGGGATTTTTGTATGCAAAGTGGGTTAAACGGTCTGTGATTCAATTTGATGAAATTTATGATGTTTATGTATAATCTCTTTGAAATGCACGATTTTAAGATTTTTCAACTTGAACAAACCTAATTTTCTCTATTTTATATGAAAGTATGATTTGTATATCCAAGGCTCCAAACACATGTTTATGAAAGCTATTGATTAGTTAAATGGGAGTCCTTTGGAATGATAAGTGAATGTTGGTGAAAGGTTTTATCACCCCATATGATGGATTCATTATGTGAAAGGGTCAATCCTCATATACTTTAATCCTTAATGTTTTATGAATGAACTACTTTATATGCATGAAGGCTTGTCAAGCTATAAACTAAGATTATTAATAAACTTCCGTGCATGTGATATGCTTATGTTAGAGTATTCCGTGGGACTTGACTTAGAACTGAATGAGGCTCAAAGTAGGGGGCTCTACCTAAGGGGTCCTTATATAAAGTGTTAGTCTCACAATTACGTGCCACCGTAGGATTATGTGCCAATATGGCTTAGCTAGTGGATCCACATGTAACATCATGTTCATGATACCCACCTAGTGGGGTAGAGTTCTACCTTGGCAAGTAAGTTCCTCCTTCTCTGGTTTGGGGCAATATTGGGATTCCGTATAGTAGTTGACATGGTCTTAGTGTCGGTTATAGTCTCCTCCCACATAAGTATATCTATGGCATTTTTTATGATATTTACGTCACTTCAAAGCATATTTTAAATGATGCATGGATCCTTCATCATATTAAGCTATGTTTCCTTGTTATTAGTTATGCATATTATTTGTATGATATCGTGATTCTATTGTTTCATTACATCCCACATACTTAGTGCATTCCATAGTACTAATGCATTTTTTTGTCTACATGGTATCACCATGTATGGCCCGACAATCATCCTCCACCCCACACTCTTGGTTGGCTCTAGGATCAAAGATCTTGCTTGTTGGTGAATCCTCTATGATGCTTTGATGATTTAACAAACAATGGAAATAGGTAACAAATGTACAAACTGATCCCATATATTTTGTGAACTTGAAAGAGACACCCGATAAATAGTACACTTTGCACTTGCAAGTTTTTTAGTTGTTGGTGCGCGTCAGCCTACTTTGCAGAAATTGTCTAGCCAATATGATTGCTCCAAATGTTTCTAATGTTGAGTGTGTGTGTGTGTGTATATATATATATATTCAACCTTTATTGAAGAGAAATCAAGAGAGTTTTTACATACATTGAGTGAATGTTTTTGGTGAGGCTCTCATGTAGTGCATTATAAGGACCCAGATTTTGTGAGGCTTTATCGATGCTTAAATTAGGTTTCCAGAGGATTGTGACCTATGAGTAATTCTTGTGTGGCTTAAGCAGGGATTTGAGGCTTGGTGGCCTTCTAAGGAACCTTCCATGAGCCATGGTCCTCACCGCTAGTCGTGGAAGGTGCCCCAATGTTTTCGCAAAAGAATTGGCTGAGGCAGCGACCACAAGGCGCATGCATGGTCCATGCAAGCCTCCATGTGCTGGATTAGAGTCGTGGAACTCACCACGAGGTGTATTGAGGTGTTTCGTGAAGACCTCGTCCTAAAATGTGGTTCTAAGAATAAAAGTACCATCTCGGAACTTGCGTCACTTGCACGGACCGTATGCTTTTTCAAAGACCATTTTACCTTCAGTAGAATCACCCTTAGCCTAGAAAGTTTTCTGAGGACCCTCTCACGGGCCATCACACGAGCCGTGTGGCTCTTTAAACGAACCCCAGGGCACTTTTTGAAGATCATTTTATTAATGGATTTCTTGTAATTTCAATGATTCCTAAGGGTCATTTATGACATTCTAACATATCCTAAACCCTTGAAAATACCTATACTCCTTCATTCTTATTCAATTTTATTCATAACACTTCGAATATTCAAATTCTCTCTTTTAAAGAACTCCTCTCAAGTATACCATTGGAGATTCAACTTGGAGCTCAAGGAAGGTTCTTCTTCTCCAACAATTTCTCCTTGATTCTTCTTAATTATCTAAGATATGTGGGATTGATTCATGGTTCCTTTCAACCATGAAGACCCCAAACACTTTTTACTCCTTGCTTTATGAATTTCAAGCTTACTTTGAATACGAGTCTTTTAAATTAATGTAGATTTGATTCAATTGAGATATGAGATATACTTAATTGATATCTTTAAAGTGATTTAAGAATGTTGAATTGCATTGATATTATGAAGGTTTGAATATGCATGTCCCTATAAATGTTGTATTTAGGCATGGGTAATCTCAAGTATGCTTTAATTGTGAATTTTTTCATGGATTTACTTTGGTTTCACTTTATATTTTGATTTAAAGTATGGATATCTATTTCCCATGCTATTTTCTCATCATTCATGGAATATGCATGCATGAACATTGATTTTGATGAAGTTTATGATGTGGGCTAAGACCCAATGATGTTTATGACTATGTGTTCAAGGAAAATATTGGTATGAGAAGAATGTGATCACATAATGTCTATGATATGGCTCTTTGAGCTAGTGATGGGTGTCTACACCAAATTTATAAGTATGAAGGAGCTATTTCTATGCATGAAAGTATGACATGAAGTATGATTTGACTTTTTAGCCTAAGTATGCATGATTATGAAGTATATTGGCCTTTAAGCCTAAGTATGTATTCTTATGTTTTGAAAAGACTTATGCCTCTCTTTCAATCACATATATTTATATGTATTCTTGTGGGATGATGACTTAGCACCGAGTGGGCTTGTCTGAGGGGGGGATATCCCCAAGGTCCCTTATATAAATCCTTAAGTCCCATAACTATGTGCCGAAATAGGTTCATGTTTATGCCCATTTTAAGGATGATAAGGTCCCTTACATAAATCATCAAGTCCCATAACTATCTGCCAAACATAGGTTCATGTTTATGCCCTTTTTTAGGGATAATTATGTTAAGGATGTACCTTTGGAAAGTAGGTTAACTCTTTATCTATTGTGGGGAAGATGATGGTGTTCCAAGTTATAGCTCACTTGGTCTTATGTCGATTGAGGTCCCATCCCTGTTATGTACAAAGTATTTTGACATTCATGAATCATGGATTTCATAGCATATCAATATATTATTCTTTCTTATGTACTTCTTTCTATATGTGCCCTTATCATCTAACATTGAATGCAGGTTTGAGGGGTTCATATGTATTTCATGCTCGCATACTTAGTATATTTAAACGTCCTAATGCATATTCTTTGCCTACATTCCATGTAGGACCAGAGACTATCTTTATCCACCTCTTGATGGTTAGCTTGGATTGTTAAGAATCGTTTGTGGTGAGTCCTATCATTCAAGGACAAGCCACCTACTAGCTACCTACCACGCTACTTTTCCTTATGTCTTTACTTTGAGGGTGATCCTGGAACATGTCTTGACCCCGTCCTCTTCTATGACTTAGAGACATTGTTGGATAACATGTACACTCTATGTATGGATTTGTATTATGTTATGCTATTTGCTTATGAAGATTATACTTATGGTTATCCCTTGATGTTAATAAGATGAAGATATGTTTATGATCAGATGGGAAATGTGGAAATTCCTAAGTCCTTTGTATCTTCATAGCGTGAGTCATACTTATCTGCCCCTTAGTTCTTATATGCTATATGAATCCATGCAAATCCCTATCCCTATGACATCCCTATAGCATGAGTCATACTTCTCTATCCCTTAGAACTATGTGCTTAATGTCTTATTGTATGCTTCTGAACCAATGATGTGTATGTAGATGCTATGAGGCTTGTTTGGGGAAACTCAGGTACCCAATCACCATGTTACTCCTAGGTCCTTGGGTCGGGTCGTGACATACACTTAGCAAAATCAGAGTTGTATTTACTTTGTGTACTTCATTGTTCTAAAATGGTGCTTGCATCTTATGAATCGATTCCTAATCTATAAAAGGATCTAATATTTTATCTAGCTTTTTTCTCTTTATTGCTAGAGCTAGCTCTGGTGAGTGTTGAAGTCTATGTTGGCTAGAGTTAGTTGATTTAGTGGGTAGTGGAGTAGCCACTTAGTTGGCTTGTACCTGTGATAGAGTTATCATAGTGAAGGAGAAAGAATCTAGAGTTAGGCTCCTTGGTTGAACAAGTTTGTAATCCAAAGCTTTAACCCTTGAAGTTTAATGGAGCTTGATTGAAGTCCTGCGGGGACAGATCGTGGTTTTTTTCTCCCTTGAGCAAAGGGTTTTCTACGTAAAACATCTTGCTCATTTTACTTTGTTACTTTTACCATTCTAGATTTTTTTGTTTACTACTGTTCTGACTAGGGACCTGGTCCCCTTGTACTCAGTGGAAGCCTTGTTTCCATTAATTGGTATCAGAACTTAGACTATCTAAAAGGTTAACATATAGAGGGGATCTTGAAGAAAAATGGTAGCTCCACTGAATCTTGAAGAGGGTTAGTCATCCACTAGACTTCGTCACTTTAATGGGTAATTTAATAGTTGGTGGAAGACTCGAATGCTGATTTTCTCATGGCTGAAGATAGTGAGCTATGGGACATTGTGATTAATGGTCCTTATGTTCCTGCCATAGAGGTGAAGGATGGTGAAATCACTTTAATAGTCCATAAGACTAGACAACAATATAATGATGTAGTTTAAAAGAAGATTGTGAAGAACTACAAGGTAATATAGCGAGGAAGTTGTTCCTGCCCAGTGCACGCAAGTGTATGTGGTCTAGACAAGTAATATAGTGGCCCTAGTTAAGGGGGCTAGGATATCTTACCCAAAGGATTTAGACAAAATCAGCTAACAGTCCAAGTTATTATGTTTAGAGTGATTTGGTCAAAATAGTGGAGAGAATTTTAGAAAAATAAAATAAATAATTAAACTACTAACGTTGACTGGTTTGTTGTTAACTCATCAAATTAAGAACGATTCCAGGAATGTAACCTTATTGACACAGTTTTAGTCCCAAAGATTCCATATATGTCTGGGTTCCTAACTATGGATTCACAGGGTTAAAATTACCTAAATAGGATTGGATCCTTCTGCCGGCCTATTGTTATTGACTTCCTTACTACCTCGTTGAGCAGGGATACACACATCAATAAAAATGCTTTAACATTATTTTCCTGTATTATGAACCAAGCGAGGTGTAGAGGTAGTTGTCATAAGTCTCCCTTACACGAATCAATCTAGTTTCCTAGTCGAACAAGCTCTCTATACTACTGTGCTCTATTCATTCCAACATCTCTCGAATCTACAATGAATAACAAGTTCACTGCCTAGTTTGCCAGACTTTGAAGTATAGATAAAAGTAGCATAAGAGTAGTCAATAGAAACCCTTTCCCATATAACAAAAATCAAGAACTAAACATTGTCTATAGCTACAATCCCAGAATGTGGGAGAATTAACCACTCATCATGGGTTCATACATCAAGAATAGGCTAAAAATCATTAATAACCAAGAAACAAAGATGAAAACTAACCAAAATAGCCCTAGAATAGAGTTTTGAGTCGTCTCCTCTACATTCCACAAAAAACCCATTCTCTAACCTAAAGCTAGAAATAAAATATAACTTAAAAATCCCATAATTCGATTTTGCACGCGCATCTTCAAAGTCCGTGATGTGTACCACCATGTTTTGAGAAGGTTTTTTGTTTATTTGCTGACTGGACCATTTTGCACAAGTCCGTGACGTGGACTGTGCATTTTTCCCTGCTTTGTGCCTTTTTCTCCTCCTTTTCAAGGAGAAAAACTTTTTTCCAGGTTTGCGACGCGCACTTGAGTACTTTTGCTGAGTTTAGCAATTGTTATCCTTCAATTTTGAGCTGTGTTCTTCCCCATGATCCAGTTATGACTCTGTACTAGCATAATCTGATCCAAACCTACAAAAACACAACCAATGAGCGTACTTGGCCCTAGATTAGCGAAATAAATGGAATCCTACTAAAAACTTCTCAACTCTATGGATTTACCCTCTAACTAGGCTATATTTATGGGTATTTTTTGCTAGTTTGACTTATAAATATGCCTAAGATCACCACCCTACACTTAGATCTTTGTCCGTCCTCGGGCAAATCAAGACCCATGCATGAGACTCCCTAGGCAGTATATACAATGAACATCTTACAACCGAGCATTTTGAACTATGAAAAACAATTCTCAAGACCCCTAACATCATTAACTTTCATCCAATATCATGTATCAATGCGGTCTCATGAAGAAATTCAGTTAACAGCTCATCTAGTTGCCACCCTTAGATGATTATGTGCCCTCCCCAGAAGAATTGCCTATGCGCACCACTATAACCTATCCAGAAGATTAAAAATGGGTACCCAATCAACTCTCTCTCTCCAAAAGATGTTTTATGTTTCTTCTAGTTCCCATAGGCTTTCCCTTAATGTGTGAAATCAACCTAGTCAGAATCTAACTCACAAGATCACATAGTCTTTTGATTGGTTGTAATGTAGGCTACTGGCTGGTGGGATACGTTTATGGATATCACTGATATGGCTCAATCCCCAAGTGCTCATAGCTCACACTATAATTCTTTTCTCCCTTTACCTTTAATCCTCCCTCACTTAACACCCATTATTGAATTTACAAGAGATATTACATATTATATTTTTTTCTTCTTTTTTTGTTTTTTCAAACCAGTGGCCATATGTGATGGGTCCACGATGCACACTGGTCGTGAACCAGCACTGGTTTAGGCCAAAACTTTTTCTGCCTTTTATTTTAGTCACTATACTACCACTTATCCTCTGGGTATCTCATTCAAGATCCCTTCCTTTGACTTGTCGTGCTAAAACACTTAGGAATTAGGATCAAGCACGGTTTAAGATCAAAGAATGGGTTTGGCTTAAAATGTGGCTAACCAAAGAAAAAGGTAAAAGCTCAAAGGGCTAACTATGGATGCTTAGATTAGGTGGGTAAAAAACTTCAAAAATAGTAGGGCTACCAAAGAAATGCCTTGATCTTTTCCTCCAAGTTCAATTCCTACCAAGTCTAATCTACATACTGGGCAAGTTCTAGCAACTATTACAACATATACTAGCAAATTAGCTCACTCATTCCTGGCACACTCTCATCATAAGGTTAACAATATAATTACTATCACATTATTCACATGAATTAAAAATTAAGCACGTACATTCATGTCTTACACGATTTAAGAATTGGCTACTTGGAGTTCAAGTGATTTAGTTATCTTGGTTCACATACTTTATGTGTAATGCCTTTTTACAGAACTACCAACACTCTAAATGAGACTCACTTTGAAGAATGCCCTTAGGACAGTCATAATCCAGCCATCATAGGGCCTCATCACTCAACTATGACTACTACTAACATCACAACCACAATACTCAAAGAACACAAGTGATCATAACTAAGATAATGCATTAACTACACATTCATACTACTACTAATATCTAAGCTATCATGCTGCGAGAGGGTACCCTTGGCGTGGTCGGCACTCAGAGACTATTGCTAATCCCCAAGTGAACCACTTAGTCTCATCACATCATTCAATCAATAAACTCTACTGAATAGTGGAAAGTATGAGTAAGTAAATGAGCACATCTTATCTAAAGTCTCAAGGTGAATAGATAATAATAACGACTAGTAGAAAGAACTAGCTCACAATCTCAACATTAATACTCGACCATCGTCTATGAAGCCTCTATCAATACTCATGTGGTGCCAATGCCAGATCTATGGCTACCCAATAAAAACAAAAGAAATAGTCCAAAATCTAACTCTAAAGCAAGATGAAATAATCATAGTGGATCCTCCGAAGTAGGCGAGGCTCACAAAGTCAGCTGCGAGTCTCAGATCTTTAACGAAGCGCTTGTTGATGATCTCTAGTACTTGCGATTGCATCATAAATCGATGTAGTCCAGAGGGCACATTAGTACTTCGAATGTACTAGTATGTAAGATAGCCGAGTGAAACATAAATAGGTAGAATAACATGGAAACAACATCAACTCAAAGTAATCATCAAATAATATCTAATCATCAAATATCTATCTATGCTGACACATCAACAACTCAAACTCATCAATCATCTCAGTCTCACCTCCTCTTATCTCATCTCATCTCAGAGGAGCTCACCTCCTCTCATCTCATCTCATCTCAGAGGAGCTCACCTCCTCTCATCTCATCTCGACTCGGAGTACTCAAGGTAGGAAATTTATGGGAGTTTCTCTTTTCCGACAACAATCACTTATGAGCTAGTGAATATACAACAATCACACTGATGTTGCCATAGCAGTTCTAAACTTTCTAGGTAAGGAACTCTCAAAAACCATATCAACTCACTCAATATGGAGTCAAAACTCAATAAGTCCTCTACTGTTTAAGGGATCATTACTCTCAAGGGAACCATAATATATGTTATGGTTCTATGCCTCACCTACATTTGGCAATGTAGTTTGACGAGTTCAAGTCGGACTAACTCTCACTCTTTCGGGGCTCAATACTCCTCCCATGACTCAATGCTCATAAAACCTCTATCTCAACTAATCTCATAGGGACTCGAACCCCGTCAGTGATTGGTATCTCATAGGGACTCGAACCCCATCATCATTCAACTCATAGGGACTTTAACCCTCTCATCAATCAATCTCATCAATGACTCAAGATTTAGAATAATCATTAGGAAGCAATTGAATAGACACATCGGTAGAGTTCATTCGTAGAGATTCATAAGATAATCAAATTCTATCAATTCACCATCATTCTCTCATCAAAATCAACAATCTCAGCTCAAGGCTCTAGACTCAATTCTCAAGTTCATTCTGCATGCTTTCCAAATTAGTCATGTAGGGTTATGCAAATTCTCATGAAAAATGTTCAATTCAAGAAAACAAAGAGTATGATGATCATCAACATAGAAAACATGTAATTTCAAATAGAATTTTAGAAAAAAACCATCAAGTGTTCATGTATGTAGATTCTTGAACCATCAACTTATCTGTGACCATCTATGGGGCACATGAGAGAACAATCACATGCTTTTAGTTTAGCCTTCCATACCTGGGATGTAGCTATCAATCAAGGACGTCAAAGATTTCTTCTCAAATCTCTCAAACTTAAGCTCTTCTCTTCTCTCCTCAAGCCTTAGCCTTAGTAGAATATTGAAATAGGACTTAAAATGGGGGGGGGGGGGGGTTAGACCCTTTTTACGTGAAAATGACCTTATTAAATCGTGTATAGAGTTTAGGAGGGGTGGGGAATTGACCGGAATTCCCTTCAAAATAGTTTAGAAATTTTCATCTCGGAGAGGAATTAGTCCGCGACACAGACTGGTTGTGTATATGTATTTTTAGAAAACGTTTCTGAACAAGTTTGTTCAATCCCATCAAAACGTTTCTGAAAAATATAAGTGCTAGTCCGCGATGGAGGCGCGACGCGCTCCTGTCGCATACCAACACTGTTTTGCGCTTCAGATCGAAAAGTATCTTTTGATCGGGTCGCTCTAAAAATCAACTAAGACCATTTTCCCACTCAATTTTTCGTGCTGATCACAAATCTGGCCTCAAATTTGACATATGAGCATTGGAAGATGCATCACGCACATACGCTCCCTCTAGGGGTATTTTGGTAATTTTATCACGCATTACATCACCTCCTCCTTGGGATTATTCATTATCTAATGAAGAGTATTGGTAGATATCAAGGCACAAATAGACTTAAGATTCATCTGAACACTCAACTCAATCAATCAAACTCTCGACTTTAGAATAGGAGGTCACATCAAGAATGGATACATCAATTTAGTAAAGGGTAAGAAATTTACCTTTAACACTCTCATCATTTGGCACGAATAGGTGCAGATACTTGGCTTTCATCTCTTCCTCAGTTTCCCATGTGGCTTCCTTAATGAATTGATTTCTCCACAGGACTTTGACTAAGGCTATCTCTTTATTCCTCAACTTAAGAATCTGACGATCAAGGATTTTAACCAGAATCTCTTCGTAAGATTGGCTATATTTCACACCAATGCTATCAATAGGGATCACCAAGGTAGAATCTCCTAAGAATTTCTTCAACATCGACACATGGAATACCGGATGGACTCCATCTAACTCGGTAGTCATCTCTAACTCGTAAACCACCTTCCCAATCCTCTCTACAATCTAATATGGTCCCACATAACATGGACTCAACTTCTTTTTTTTCCCAAATCTTAGGACACCCTTCATAGGTGACACTTTCAAATACACCCAATCATCTATCTCGAACTCTAAATCTCTTCTCCTCACGTCGATATGAGATTTTTGGCGAATCTGGGTAGTCTTTAATTTCTCTCTAATGACCTTGACCTTCTCCATCGATTGGTGGACAAGATAAGGCCTAATCAACTCCGTTTCTCCAACCTCAAACCACCCAATTGATGATCTACATCTCCTTCTATACAAGGCTTCGTAGGGAGCTATTTGAATGCTTGCATGATAACTATTGTTATATGAAAATTCAATCAATGGTAGGTAATCATCCCAATTCCCTTTGAAATTAAGAACGCAAGCCCTCAACATGTCCTCTAATGTTTGGATTGTACGCTCTGCTTGACCATCCATCTGTGGATGAAAGTCTGTGCTCAAGTTCACCTTAGTTCCCAATCTTCTTTGGAATGGTCTCCAAAATTGGGAGGTAAATTGAGCTCCTCTATCTGAGATGATGGACAAGGGAACCCCAAGCAACCTCACAATCTCTTGGATGTACAACTTGGCATACTCCTCCGCAGTGTTTGTTGTCTTAACTGCCAAGAAGTGAGCCGATTTAGTCATCCTATCCACAATTACCCATATCAAATCATGTTGCTTTTGAGATCTTGGTAAACAGTAATAAAGTCCATATTAATCATCTCCCACTTCCATTCCAAAATCTCAAAGTTTTGAGCCAATCCACATGGCTTTTGATGCTTAAACTTCACTTATTGGCAATTTGGGAATTTTGAAACAAACTCGGAAACATCCCTCTTCATTCCACTCCACCAATAGAATTCTCTCAAGTCATGGTACATCTTGGTAGAGCCAGGATGAATGGAATATCTAGTGTTATGGGTTTCCACCATGATTCTGTCTTAAATGCCATCAACATCTGGAACACACAACCTACTTTGGCATCTCAATACTCCACCTCCCCCTTTGGAGAAGACCATCACTTTTTGTTTGAGAACAACCTCTTTCATTTGTAGTATGTCAAGATCTTGGTCTTGCTTTACTTTCACTTCTGCAACTAAGGATGAAACAGACCCATCCTGAACATTAACTCATCCTTCATCATTCTTCTCAAGTTGAACTCCCAAGCGAGCCAACCAATGCACTTCCTTGGCTAGCTCCTTCCTTCCTTCCTCCACATGGGCTGTACTACCCATTGAAAACCTGCTAAGAGCGTCAGCCACGACATTAGCTTTACCTGGATAGTAGTGTATGCTCATGTCATAATCCTTGAGCAATTCCAACCATCTCCTCTGTCGCAGGTTGAGCTCTTTCTGAATGAAAACATACTGCAAGCTCTTGTGGTCACTGAACATATCCACATGCAATCCATACAAGTAGAGGCAACAAATTTTAAGTGTAAACACCACTGCTGCTAACTCAAGGTCATGGGTTGGATAGTTCCTTTCATGAACCTTTAGTTGCCTCCAAGCATAGGCTATCACTTTCCCTCTTTGCATTAATACAAATCCCAATCCAACCCTTCAAGCATCACAGTAAATTACAAAGTCCTCTATCCCCTCGGGCAAGGTAAGGACTGGTGCAGTAGTCAACCTCATTATTAGTTCTCGAAAACTCTTTTCGCATTCTTCGGACCACTGAAACTTGACCTTTTTCTGAGTCAATTTAGTCAATGGTGCGGATAGGGAACAAAAATCCCTCCACAAATCTGTGGTAGTAGCTTGCCAACCGCAAGAAACTTCTAATGCCAGTCGGAATGGTCGGTCAAGGCCAGTTCTTAACTGCTTCAATCTTTTGGGAATCTACTCGAATACCATCACTGGAAACAACATGGTCTAGAAAAGCCACTGACTTAAGACAGAACTCACACTTTGAGAATTTTGCATACAACTCATAGTCCTTAAGAGTTTGGAGGACAACTCTGATATGATTAGCATACTCCTCCTCACTTCTCGATTATACCAAGATGTCATCGATGAACACAATCACAAACATAACCAGATATTTTCTGAATACTCTATTTATCAAGTCCATAAAGGCTGTAGGTGCGTTCGTCAACCCAAAGGACATGACCAAGAACTCAAAGTGGCCATATCTAGTCCTAAAGGCTGTCTTTGGAATATCACATTCCCTCAGCTTCAACTGGTGGTAGCCAGATCTAAGGTCTATCTTGGAGAAATTAGAGGCGCCCTGAAGTTGGTCAAACAAATTATCTATCCTTGGGAGAGGATATTTATTCTTTATCATGACCTTGTTCAGTTGCCTATAATCAATACCCATCTTTCTTTTGCATGAATAGGACAGGAGCACCCCAAGGTGAAACACTAGGCCTAATGAAGCCCTTCTCTAGCAAATCTTTCAGTTGCTCTTTCAACTCTTTTAACTTGGCGGGGGACATCCGATAGGGTGGAATCAAAATAGGATGGGTATCAGGGAGAACATCAATCCTAAAGTCAATCTCCCTATCAGGAGGGACTCCTAGCAGATTATCAGGAAATACTTCCAGAAACTCATTAACAATCGGGACTAACTCAAGAGTTGGGGTTTTGACATCATCAGATTTAACTCGCACGAGGTGATAGATACAACCTTTCGAAATCAACTTTCTGGCTCTAAGATGTGAGATAAACTTCCCTCTAGGTGCAGCAGAATCACCCTTCCATTCTAGAACCGGTTCCTTAGGAAATTGGAATTTAACAGTTCGAGATCTACAATCAATAGAGGCATAACAAACGTGAAGCCAATCCATGCCAAGAATCAAACCAAAATCAACCATCTCCAACTCAATCAAATTAACAAGAGTATCCTTATGATGGATGGACACTACACAAGATTTATAGATTCTCTCAGCTCGAATAGACTCACCTACTGGAGTAGAAAAATCAAAGGGTTCAAGAAGACTCTCTAGGGTTTTATCAAATCTACTGGCCACATAAGGAGATACAAACAACAATGTGGCACCCAGATCCATCAAAACATAACAATCAGAAGTAATGACTAGAATCATACCCGTCACAACATTTGGGGAGTTCTCCTGACCTTGGCGACTACCCATGGCATACAAGCGGTTTGTTGCTCGTCCTACGCTTGACGTAGTAGCCCTCTAGTTTCCTCTAACCGGTGGGGCTGGTGTAGTAGAATGAGCCTGGTTAGCCTGCTTTGGACAATCCCTGTTGTAGTGACTCGCTTGACCACATCTATAGCACACATCATTCTCTTCATGACATCTCCCCAGATGCAATTTGCTACACTCATCACACGGTGGCTTACCCTACGAACCTTGAGCCATAATACCTTGTGACTAGGATCCATGGGTTCCAACATTCTGAAACCTTTAATCATACCTACCTCTAGGCATAGGTGCAGCAGATGATTGTGTTGGAAATCGATTGCCATTACCTTTCCTCCTAATCTCATGGCTGGATCTCTTCGCTTTCTTATGCTTGAATTATTCCCTGTCATGTTGTCTCTCCTCATCACCTTGTTGCACAAATCAGTCACCTGATGTCCATATCACTCATAAGCATGGCTCCTCTCCCATCTCTCTTGGGTCCTCTATTTCAACCCATCAACATACATTCCCATCCTTCCCCTTATGTCAACAACTATATCCGGAGCATAATGAGATATTTACGTGAACTTCAAACCATACTCTTGCACAGTCATAGAGCCCTATTTCAGATTCAGGAACTCTCTCACCTTAGCTTCTCTTTTCTCTCTTGGGAAGAAGCATCCCAAGAAGGCGTTTTCGAACACCACCAAGTTAGACATGGAGCATCATTCCTTCTACCTTTCTTCTATTGGTCAAACCACAACCTGGTGACACCCTTGAGTTGGTATGCAGCCAGTTCAACCCTATTAACACCAGCCACATGCATCACTTGGAACTTCTTCTTAAGTTCCTCCACATAGTTCTCAGAATCTTTAGTGGATGCGGACCCCGTGAACTCAGGCGGATTCATCCTTAGAAATTCTCGGACTCTAAAGGTGTCATGAGTGTCCTGTCTGCCCACTTATTGTCTCACAGCAGGTGCTGTGACAGCCTTGGCTAGAGCTTGGATAGCCCAGCGTAGCTCAACATTGGAGACCTCATCTTGAGGTGGCTGCTCAATAGGGACAGCTTGGGCCATAGGCTCCTTGTGTACTTGAGGCTTAAGTGGGTTAGCATCTTGCCTGGAAGGACGTCTCCTTCCTCTGATAGATCTTCTAGGAGGGATGATATCAATTCTACATGCATAGAATATGAATTAGAAGAGAACTTTCATAGAGCTTAGCTTTATCGCACGATTTGGAATGAGAAGAAAAGTGTAACAATTCCTAATGTCCTATAGCGTCCTACTTATGAAATGTGGTCGAAAACACACCCATAAACAAGATTCTACTAGACATGACTTCATAGACTCCCTAAGACACTTTAGCTCTGTGCTCTGATACCAAGTTTGATACGCCCCGGGAGGGTACCCTTGTCGTGGCCGACACTCAGAGACTATTGCTAGTCCTCAAGAAAACCACTTAGCCTCATCACATCATACAATCCATAAAGTCTACTAAATAGCGGAAAATATGAGTAAGTAAATGGGCACATCTCATCTAAAGTCTCAAGGTAAATAGATAATAAAAATGGCTAGTAGAAACAATTAGCTCACAATCTCAACATCAACACTCGACCATCGTCAATAAAGCCTCTATCACTACTCATGTGGTGCCAATGACAGACCCATGGCTACCCAATAAACATAAAAGAAATAGTCCAATATTTAACTCTAAAGCAAGATGAAATAATCATAGTGGATCCTCTGGAGTAGGGTAGGCTCACCAAGTCAGCTGCGAGTCTCAGATCTTCAAGGGAACGCCTGTTGACGATCTCTAGCACCTGCCTCCGCATCATAAAATGATACAGTCCATAGGGAACATCAGTACTTGGAATGTACTGGTATGTAAAATAGCTGAGTGAAACAGAAATAGGTAGAATAATATGGAAACAACATCAACTCAAAGTAACCATCAAATAACATCAAATCGTCAAATGTCTATCTATGCAAGAATAAAGAGTAGACAAGTAACACATCAACAACTCAAACTCATCAATCATCTCAGTCTCATCTCAAAGGAGCTCACCTCCTCACATCTCATCTCATCTCATCTCGACTCGGAGTACTCAAGATAGGAAATTTATGAGAGTTTCTCTTATCCGACAACAATCACTTAGAGCCAGCGAATATACAATAATCACGCTGATGTTTCCACATCTATTCCAATCTTTCAAGGTAGGGAACACTCAAAAACCATATTGGCTCACCCAATATGGAGTCAAAACTCAATAAGTCCTATATTGTTTGAGGGACTGTTACTCTCGAGGGAATTATAATATATGTGATGGTTCTATGCCTCACCTATATTTGGCGACATAGTTTGACGAGTTCAAGTTGAACTAACTCTCACTCTTTCGGTGCTTGATACTCCTCCTCCCATGACTCAATCCTCATAAAATCTCCATCTCAACAAATCTCATAGGAACTCGAACCCCGTCACCGATTGGTATCTCGTAGGGACTTGAATCCCATCATCATTCAACTCATACTGGCTTTAACCCTCTCATCAATCAATCTCATCAATGGCTCAAGATTTAGAAAAATCATTAGGAAGCAATTGAATAGACAAATTTGTAGTGTTCATTTGTAGAGACTCATAAGACAATCAAATTCTATCAACTCATCATCATTTTCTCATCAAAATCAACAATCTCAACTCAAGGCTTTAGACTCAATTCTTAAGTTCATTATGCATGCTTTTCAAATTAGTCATGTAGGGTTATGCAAATTCTCATGAAAAATGTTAAATTGAAGAAAGCAAATAATATGATGATCATCAACATAGAAAACATGCAATTTCAAATAGAATTTTAGGAAAAAACCATCTAGCATTCATGTATGTAGATTCTTGAACCGTCAACTCATCTGTGACCATCTATGGGGCATATGACAGAACAATCACATGCTTTTAGTGTAGGCTTACATACCTGGGATGCAACTATCTATCAAGCACGTCAAAGATTTCTTCTTGAACATCTCAAAATCAAGCTCTTTTCTTCTCTCCTTAAGCCCTAGCCTTAGTAGAATATTGCAATGGGGGGTTTTATATCCTTTTTATGTCAAAACAACCTTATTAGATCGTGTATTGGGTTTACGAGGGGTAGGGAGTTGATCGAAATGCCCCTCAAAATAATTTAGAAATTTTCAACTCAGAGAAGACCTAGTCTGCGGCGCAGATTAGTCCCGTACTGCATTTTTTAGAAAATGTTTCTGATCGAGTTTTCTCAATCCCGTAAAAACATTTCAGAAAATATAAGTGCTAGTGCGCGATAGAGGCGCGATGCACTCCTGTCGCATACCATCACTATTTTGCGCTTCAAATAAAATTTTTTTTTTGATGGGGTCGCTTTAAAAATTGATCGAGATTGTTTCTCCACTCAATTTTTCATGCCGATTGCAAATCTAGCTTCGTATTTGCCATACGAGCATTGGTAGATGCGTTATGCGCATACCCCCTTTAGGGGTATTTTGGTAATTTTATCGAGCGTTACACAAGCATAAACATACTTAATTACAAATCCTATGAAAAATCAAAATGATGTCCAAACACAGAACAAAAAACATAAAATAAAATAGTTTTAGTACAAAGCCAAATTAAATCACTGGTAGCATAATCAACAGAATCCCATACTTCAACTTAACACTACCCTCAGTGCAAGCCATACAAAACCTGTGGAATAAGAGAGGGGTGCTCACTCCTCTAGGCCGGGTAAGATGGTTCACCCCCAACAGTGACAGGCTCCTCCTCTTCTATCTCATCCTCATCTAAATCTGTAGCCTCCCGCGCCTCCTCTAGATCCGTGGGGATATCATTCTCTATGAGCGCGATGAATTAAGGCACGATGCGCAATACTGCATAGGCATGAGAATTTAGAGGGTAGCAGGCCTCTACCTCATCGAGCTCTTACTAGGTGGATGGGCGCCCGCTATCTACTGTCGTAACATCTCGAGCCCGTACGTGCATCCCATAATCAGCTCATCCCCATGGTTCCTCTCTGCTGTAGTGAGTACTGGGCTAGCAGACTCCTTCGGCCCTTTAATGTTTGTGACATTATAAGGAGGGGCCTCAATGCATGGTCAATAGTCAAAATCCTCAGTATGAACACCTGCACGGCGACGCAACTCAGTAATAAGACCTTTAAATGCGTACGTGCCCCGTGGACCCGAGCCTTCCGCATAGCTGGCTTGAAAATGGCTCCAAAGTTGAGCTCCGTCCCATCATAAATGCAAAGGCCAAACACACTCTATCTCACTCGAAAGCCGTGAACTGCTGCCCCAGGAAGAAAGAGTGTGTCACTATCTTCACCCAAACATGAGCTTTCCTATTCATGTTGGCAAATGGGAAGGACTGATGGTAGCCCCTGTAAGCGTGGCGAATCCACTTAGTTGTAGAATTCACCCTGCTAGGGTGTGATGGATGGCCCTATAAGGAGGATGAATCTGGACTCTGTGAAAGGACCCGAGGGGACATCCATGGTGCCAGGGAGCCCATTAATAGCCACCAAAGTGATGTTCACTTTCACCCTCAGACTGTAACCACTTGAGACCATGCCTCTTTCTTTATGTTAGCGTAGAATTACCACTCAATACTGAGGTCACAGGGCATTGGCTCCTCAAATAAAAAGGTCAAGTGATACTCCATACAATGTTGGTACACCTGCGGGTAGTCCAGTTCCAAAGAATCAACATCAATCAGGATGTCCGGGAAATATATAGTCTCATTATGCGCCCGGGTACCAGCATTGCCCATCTCTGTCCACGACTTTGAGCCCATAGAGGGATCTTTGGCCCCTATGCTCCAGGGATTTGGGCACTTCTAGGATGTCCCTCTCCCGTCTCCTGCTACTCGAGGAACTTACCCCACTAGCCTATCCAGTTCGGCGTGTACGAGAGGCCATATTATCCTGCTAAAACAATGAAACATCATCAACCATGTGCCCAAAACATAGCCCCTTCTACACAACTCCAAGTATACCCAACCCCACACTTAGATTCAAGCCGCATGGTGAGAAGGTACTCAGACTTTCCAACTCAATATGAGTTATTAATGAAAAAAATCCTATAGTATGACCCCACAATTTAGTTCAACAATACAGTCCCCAAGCTCAATTACAATAATTTCATCACCCCAAAACATTCACAACTTCGTTCAACACCATAATTTAAAGCATTCAACCCAACAAGTAAATTATAGCACAATTCCACCCATAGGGCACAAATCACGGCATCATGCTTCAACAAACTACCCTACACTTTGAATATTATAAAACCCAACAATAATTCTTCAAATTATGAACAATTTAAACAAAAATAAAAATATACAATCCCCAATTTTTCCCAACTTTCCCCAAATTTTAGGCCTAGGGTTTGAACCCAACAATATCAAGCAATATGCAACTAAAACAACTTAACCCACTTAGTGTCACCTAAAGTCAAGAAAAAGTAGCCGAACCCAAGCAAAGAACAAGAAAAATTAGTGAAAAACAATTACCTTACATGAAAATACAAGAGTAGAAAATGAAGTCATTGAAGAAATTGAGGCGCGATGTGAATTAATTTAAAATTGTGGGTGTGAGCGAGAGAAAATAGAGAGAAGAGTGAAATGGGCAGGTTATTTGTCAGGTTTAGGAGAGAAAATACGAGAAAAATATGTGGGGGTGGGGTGGGGTTGGGGTTTTAATAGGGGGTGGGGACGTGTGTTGGATGGAAAAATTAACAAACGTACGCGCTAGGCACATAAGCGGCCTGGACGCATACATGCACATTTGTTTTGTGTTTTTTGACTTACCTAGATGCCAACAACAACATTGGTTCGCAACACAGGCGCGTTGCGTGCCTGGCACGGACATCCACTGGTTTGGAGTCTCGAAAAAATAATATTTTGAGCTTCGAACCCCAAAAAAATCCGCGAACACCTGAATATGGTAGAAAACAATGAAAAACGTTAATCCAGTCAAACAAAACAAAAAATACCTAACGGATCGTCGTAAAATGAAGATGCAAAAATTCTGCACCACAATGCACAGTGTCCGCAATGCACACTTGTCGCGGACCTACACTTGGTGTAAAATTTTAATTTTCTATGGGGTTTGTTTAAAAATGAAAGTAAAGCAAAAACTAAAACAAATACCACTGCCCTTGCTTTAAGAGATATGGCTCATCCTAGATGTAAGGCTTTGCATCACAAGCCAGCCGCTTTCTTTGCTGATAGTTAGCATCTAGGGGAAACATCCCACTCACCAGGTAGGTTACAATGTTAGCATACCATGGTAGCACCTCTAATACTAGAGCCATCAACTGCTCATATGGGAACTCTTCCTTAATCTGCATTAGCTCACTTATATGAGCGTCATTCTCCAAGCAACACAAGTGATCAGCTATCTGGTTCTCACACCTCTTCCGATCCTTAATTTTTTGTCGAACTCTTGAAGCAATAGGATTCATATGATAAGTCAGGGATTGAAATCCTTCTTGATGAACGCGTATCTCATAGCAACATGGTCTGTAAACACTATGACTTTAGTGCACACTAGGTACAATCTGAACTTGTCAAACATGTATACTAATGCAAGCATCTCCTTTTTAGTAACTGTATAGTTTCATTGGAATGCATCTAGAGTCTTACTTGCATAGTATATAGAGTGGAACACCTTTTCTCTACGCTTCCCCAATACTGCCCCAATAAATATGTTACTCGTATCACACATGAGCTCGAATGGGAGCTCCCAATTAGGTGCTGTCAATATGGGTGCCTCGACCTACTTCTTCTTCAACATCTCAAAAGCCTGCAGACAAGAAGCATCAATGTTAAAGGGTGCCTCTTTCTCAAGGAGAGCACACAACGACTTTGCAATCTTTGAGAAGTCCTTGATGAATCCGCGGTAGAACACCGTGTGTCCTAGAAAATTACATATTCCCTTGATTGACACTGGTGGAGGCAGCTTTTTCATCACCTCAATCTTGGCACTATCCATCTCCGAGCCACGTTTGGACACCTTGTGCCCCAATACTATCCCTTCCTTAACCAGAAATTACATTTTACCCAATTAACGACAAGGTTAGTTTCCTTACACCTTGGTAACACCCTATCCAAATTATACAAACAAATCTCGAATGAATCCCCAAAGACTGAGAAATAATCCATGAGCACCTCTACAGAGTTCTCCACCACATTGTGGAATATGACAATCATGCACCTTTGGAAAGTTGCTGGTGCATTGCATAGACTAAAGGGCATGCGTTGAAAGCATAGGTTCTGTACAGACATGTGAATGTGGTCTACTCCTGGTCCTCAACTGCAATTGTGATTTGGTTATATCCTGAATATCCATCCAGGAAGTAGTCGTACTCTTGTTCAGCAAGCCTTTCCAGCATCTGATCAATGAAGAGCACCGGGTAGTGGTCTTTCTGGGTGGCATCATTTAATTTCCTATGGTCCATGCAGATGCGCGACTCTTTCACCATTCTAGTTGGAATAAGCTCATTCTTATCATTGGTTACGACTGTGTATCCCTCCTTTTTGGGGATGCACTACACTGGACTTACCCACTTGTTGTCGGAGATAGGAAGATGATCTCAGCATCTAACCACTTGATCACTTCTTTCTTTACCACCTCCTTCATGATTGGATTCAATCTTATCTGTGGCTGGGCCACTGGCTTGTGTCCCTCTATAAAGATTCAATGCATGCATAGGGTTGGGCTAATGCCATGGATGTATGACATTTGCCAACCCATAACTCTCTTCTTCTCTTAAGCACAATTATAGCAGCTTCCACCTGGGCTACAGTCAATGAAGCAGACAAGATTACAGGTAAAGTATTATTCTTACCAAGAAAAATATACCAGAGATATGACAACAATGGCTTCAACTCCAACTGAAGAGCTTGTTCGACTGAGGGTTTGGGTGGAGGTCCCAATACCCTATTTAGTGGCCTAGCTACTTTCTTTAGCATGCTGACATCATGATTGTTCAACACACTTTCAACTTCTCTGGCCTCTACATCATCCACTAACCATTGATTCAGTAGCACTCTAGCTAGTGGATCTGTAATCTCCACTTGGCTCACTATAGTTGTTGTATCTAACATTGTGATGGCTTCCAAGTCCTCATAAGCAGCACACAACTTCATAGCTATATAGACATTGAACACTTCAATATTGTCATGGGCTCGAATAGTGAGCCTCCCTATCGCAACATCAATTAGTGCCCTTCTTATTGCCAGGAAGGGGCATCTAAGAATAAATGGAATCTCTGGGTCAGGTTTAAAATCCAAGATGACAAAGTTCACGGTGAAGACGAGATATCCCACTTGGACTAAGACATCCTCAATTACACCATCTGACCTTGCCACAGAATGATCAACCAATTGCAATACGATGGTGGTGGGCTTCGGGTTTCCAAGCCCCAGCTTCAAGAACATGGACCTAGGCATGAGATTGATACAGATCACACAAACCACTGGCATTCAGACAACTCCCAATAGTTACTTGTACAGTGAAGCTCCCAGGATCCTTCAACTTGGTCGGTTGCTGAACTTTATTAAGAATCCCAAAGCTACATGCCTCCCTAAGTACCACGATCTCAAATTCAGTCAACTTGTTCTTGTTGTCCATAATATCTTTAACATATTTGGCATACTTTGGGTTCCCCTGCAAAACATCAGTAAGAGGTAAGTTAATCTGTACTTGTGTCTAGAGCCGGATGAACTTCTTGAAGCACTCATCCTCCTCCTTATTTTGCAAACTTTTGAGGAAATGGAGGAGAAGGTTTGGGAATTGGAGTTGCCTCATCATTAGTTGGTCTAGCATTTCCAGCCTCATCATTTCGTACAATACTTGGTTCATCCCTATCTTTCTTCATTGGGACCAATTCAGTCAATGGTCTTCCATTTCTAGTGCTGACTGCATTTACCTGTTTGGGGTTGGGGTCAGTGTTACCTGGCAAGCCTCCTTGCGGTCTAGGATTCACAGTGCTTGTCAACTGCCCAAACTACTTCTCTAAGTTTTTGAGACCCTGCTTGTTCTAGTGAATTTCTTCCTCTTGCATGTTCTAGTTTCCCAAAATTTGCCTCAGCACCTCACTATCACTCATGGTGCTTGGGTTAGACTGCTTTGTAGGATGCTACATGTATTGATTTTAGTACACATTGACGCTCTGTGGTCTCCACTGAGGTTGCCCCTGAGTATGTTGATTCCCACCCCAAGAGAAGTTTGGGTGGTTGTTGATTCCCACCCTAAGAAACGTTTGGGTGGTTCCTCCAATTAGGGTTATATGAGTTGCCAAAACCTTGATATCCACCTTTGTTGGCATTGCCCACAAAGTTCATATATTTCGGGTTAGCTCCACAAAACTCAACAATGTGGTCTCCTCCTCTACAAACATCACACTAGCCATTATGCTTCTATCGTACCATATTTACTGGTGTTGTCTATTGACCCATGTTTACCGGTGCTTATTGCTGTTATCCTAAAGCCAGGTGCTGAAGTGAGTAGTCATCATATCCTGTATCACTGACATTTGAGCCTGCAGGGAAATTATAACATCAATTTCTAGCAAACCGGCATGCTTTTGAACTACAAGTTGGCTTGACCCTCTAATCCACTCAGGATTGCGTTGTGCAACATGATTGAGAAGTGCATGCAACTCATCGTATGTCTTTTCCAATGCCTGTCCACCTGCCGCAAAATCAAGAAGGATCTTGGTGGTGGGTTCCAACCCTTCAATGAAGGTATGGACCAATACCTCGTTAACCTGACAATGATAGAGACAATTAATAAGAAGAGTTTTTAACTTATCCCACACATGGTATAGATTTTCTCCAAGCTTTTGGTTGAAGCTCAGAATCTCACTCCTTAATTTGGTTGTCTTGCCCGATGAGAAGAATTGAGTGAGGATCTTTCGAGCAAGATCATCCCAAAAAGTGCGAGTTGGGTGGCTCAATTTGTAGCCACCTTCGTTCTTCTCCCAACAGTGAGAAGGGAAAGAAGGTCATCCTCACATAATGTCTATTCACCCCTATGGGGATGAACGTATCAGCAATCTCCAAGATGTTCTAAAGATGGACCCGTGGGTCTTCACGTGGCAACCAAGTAAACTTCTCAATAGAGTGTAGCAACTGCACCATATTCTGTTTGAGTTCCCAAGGACCACTAGGCTCTAGCTTTTGAAAGCAGCTGGTGACACTGATGGTTCGTGGGACTGCCACATCCCGAATTGGCCTAGGTGCTAGTGTTGCAGGAGGATTATGGTCTTCTATTTCCTCCCTAACAGGTTTAAGTTCTTCTTTGTCATCCTCAAGATCTTCCTGCTCAATGAGTTAAATCGGTGGAATTGAATAGAAAGCACCTGCCCTCCTCTTAGATTGGTGGAAGCAAAAATCTTGCTCCTCCAATGTAGCAACTAATAACCTGCAAACACAGTATGACTAAGATCAAATGTAGTGAACAAACAAAACAGACAACTCAGAAAATTAACCAACTTATACTTTAAATCCCTGGCAACGGCGCCAAAAACTTGTTGCTGCCTAGTGCACACAACTATATATGGTCTAAACAACTAATATAGTGTCCCTAGTTAAGGGGGCCAGGATATCGAACCCAAAGGATTTAAACAAAATGAGCTAATAGTCCGTGTTATTATGTTTAGAGTGCTTTAGTCAAAATAGTGGGGAGAATTATGGAAAAATTAAATAACTAATTAAACTACTAATACTGATTGGTTTGTTGTTAATTTATCAAATTAAGAATGATTATAGGATTATCAATAAAAATAGCGTTATCTTCTTATATTATGAACCAAGCGAGGTGTAAGGGTAGTTGTCACAGGTGTCCCTTATACGAATCAATCTAGTTTCCTAGTTGAACAAGCTCCCTGTACTAATGTGTTCTATCCATTCCAGCATCTCTCAAATCCAAATAGAACAATAAGTTTACTCCCTAGTTGGCCAAAATTTGAAGTATAGATAGAAGTAGCATAAGAGCAGTCAATAGAAACCCTTTAACGTATAAAAAAAAATAAACATTGTCTATCACTACAAACCTAGAATATGAGAGAATTAGCCACTCATCATGGGTTCTACATCAAGAATAGGCTAAAAATCATTAACAACCAAGAAACAAAGATGAAAACTAACAAAAATAGCCCTAGAAAAGAGTTTTGAGTCGTCTCCTCTATGCTCCATCAAAAACCAATTGTCTAACGTAAAGCTAGAAACAAAATATAACTTAAATATCTCGTAATACATTTTTGCACGCGCATCTTCAAAGTCCGAAATGCGGACCACCAGGTTTTGAGTAGATTTTTGATCTATTTGCTGACTGGACCATTTTGCATAATTTTTGCACAAGTCTGCTATGCGGACTGTGCATTTTTCTGTGCTTTGTGCCTTTTTCTCCTCCTTTTTAGCTAGGACAACTTTTTTCCAGGTTGCACTTGTGTATTTTTGCTGAGTTAACTGATTTTTATCCTTCAATTCTGAGCTTGTTCTTCCCTATGATTCGGGTATGACTCCGGACTAGCATAATCTGATCCAAACCTGCAAAAACAAAACAAATAGGCATACTTGGACCTAGATTAGCAAATTAAATGGAATCCCACTAAAAACATCTCGACTCTATGTATTTACACTCTAACTAGGCTTAATTTATGGGTATTTCTAGCTAGTTCGACGTATAAATATGCCTAAGATCAGAAGTGAAAGAGTCCAAAGTTTATAGGCTCATAACCCAATATGAGAACTTTAATATGAAGGAGGGTGAGTCTATTCATGATATGTATATGAGGTTCTCATCCATTACAATGAGTTTATATGTTTGGGTTAACCCATTCACCAAGAAAGTAAAAACAAATTCTCAGAATTCTTCCTAAGTCTTGGGGTAACAAAGTTGATGCAATCACTGAGACCAAGGATCTAAAGGTATTGACAATGGATGTCTTCATTGATAATCTCCAAACTCATGAGTTGAATAGAGAAAATAATTCTACTAAGAAGGAAAAATCACTAGCTCTAAAGGTGTCACAAGGTGAAGAGTCAAATGAAGATCAGATGGCTTACCTCACAAGATGGATTTAAAAAATTGTGAAGAAGCATGGTGGTTCCAATAAAAAAGGAAATCCTAGCAAAGCTACTACTGCTAATGATCTGTGTTACAAGTGTGGAAAACTAGGGCATTTCATTAGAGATTTTCCAATGCATAAAGTAGAGTACAAAGACTATGAAAAGCCAGGAGGTAACAATGATAAGTCAAGGGCCCCAGTCCCTAACAAGAAAAGCAGAAAGGCCATAACAAACTATTTTATGAAGAAAGCCCTTTCTTTTTGGGGAAATTCCTCAAGTTAGTCGATATTTTAAGCACACAGAAGATGCTTCAATAATAGCTACGAAGAAAGATTGGTGGAAGAGGTAGCTCTATCTGATTTTAAGCAAAAATTGCATATTCTTTCTGTTAAGAAGCTGAGGAAGTTAGCTATTATTGTTATTGATTCAATAACAGAGTAAACTACTAAAAAGGATGTGTTGAATAATCAATTAAATCTTGTTCAATATAAAAAGGCTGTCCTAATTTCTTAGTTATCTAAAGTTGAAAAACATGTGTTTGATATGAAATTAGAGAATGTGACTCTTTGTGAAAAGTTGAATGAAAAGTCAAAGGGTTATCTGAAAGGAAAGAAAAGGCTAGTAGCTCGCAACTTGGGATTGAGGTTAGTCTGAATGAGGCTAAAACTAAGCTAGCCATGCATTTGAAAGAAATGTTTAGTTAGAGAGGGACATGATATGAGTCTAAGAAGAATTGTCCAAATCTCTCAAATGGACCACTTCTTCTAAAATATTAGGAATTTTGACTCATCAGGGATCCAGTAGTAAAAATAGTCTAGGGTTTATGAAGCAAAGTCTATCTTATACCACACACAGAAAAAATGAAAATAGGTCAAATCTATTGTTGTGTACTCACTGTGGAAGAGATGGTCATCTGAAGACCAATTGTCCTACATTGAAAAAATTTGAAGATCGTTTGGCAGGATATTTTTAACAAAAGAAAAGAAGAGTGAGACCTGATCTTAGGGTGAATTCTCAGAATATTTCTCAGCTAAAGAAAGTGGTGTTACCACCCATAATGAAAAGTGTTAATTACCTCCTTATTTGCTTATTGGGGACTCAAGTTAAAATTGGTACCTAAGATTAACAAGTGATCTCTTGCAGGTGAGTAAAGGAAGCAACGACCAATGCCTTTACATGGATAGTGGTTGCTTAAAGCATATCATTGGAGATGTTGAAAGCTTCCTTTTTTTTCAAAGCACTTCAAGGTGGAGGCATTTCTTTTGGTGATGGAAAAAAGGGACATATTCTTTGTATTGATAGGTTCGGAGAACGTCTATTATGTGAAAGGACTTAAATATAGTATTTTGAGTGTATCTCCAATTTGTGACAAAGGAAAGAAGTGAAATTTCACTCAAAAAATGGAGTTGTCACCAATGTGGATTCACAAGAGGTGGTTCTTGTGGCAAAAAGTGTAAACACCATGTATGCGACTGATCTGGAATCTATATAGGAAAATGATCTTACTTGCCTTAGTGCTCAAAGTGAGAATGTAGAACTTTGGCACAAAAGACTTGGTTATGTCAGTTCATCATTGGTGTACAAACTTTCTTCAAGTGACCTGGTCCATGGGCTACTAGAAGTGAAGTTTGCAAAAGATAAAGTTTTGTGAGGCATGAAGTAAAGGAAAGCGGACCAAATCCTTATTCAAGAAAAAGAAGCGGGTCAATACTACTAGACTACTAGGGTTGATTCATATGGATATATATGGGCCATGGAGATTCAAATTAGAGGAGGAAATACGTATATTTTGATGGTCATGGATGATTATTCAAGGTTTACTTGGACTATGTTCTTGAGTTCCAAGGATGAAACCTATGATGAATTTATGATCTTTCCTTAGATGATAGAAACAAAGTTAAACTATAAGATAGCAGGGATCAGGTCCGACCATGGAGCTGAGTTTGAAAATACAAGGATGGATACCCTCTGTGCAGAAAATAGAATTCATCACAACTTCTCAGCTCCCAGAACTCATCAGTAGAATGATGTGGTAGAGAGGTAGAACAAAACCTGGGTGGATATTTCTAGAAGACTACTAAAAGATTTTGGACTTTTGAAGAATTTTTGGGCTGAGGCTATAAATACTGCATGCTATGTGACAAATAGGTGCTTGATCAGGTAAATTCTTAAGAAAACACCTATGAGCTGCTCAACAATAGACAACCTAGAGTAAGGTTCTTAAGGGCTTTTGGTTGCAAATGCTTTGTTCTCAACAATGGCAAGGAAGACTTGGGGAAGTTTGATGCAAGAAGTGATGAAGGTGTTTTTATTTGACTATTCTAGTTCCAACAAGGCTCATAGAATCCTCAACAAAAGGATACGATGGATTGAAGAAACCATGTAATTTTTGATGAGTTTGGTGAACTTGAAAAATTGAAAGGTCAAGATGGTGTTGAATTTGAAAAATTGTTGTAGTTCTATAGGGATGGTGACAATGATGATCAAAATAGAGATGGTAACTTGGAGTAGACTAACTTTGATTTTGATGTTACAAGCGATGCAGGTGTGCCTGATAGGGCCCTGGTCCTGTACTAGTTACTAATAATGAACAAAGCATTGTTGAACTACTTGATGATGCTAATTGGGTAAAATCTACGCAAGAAGAGTTGGACCAGTTCAAAAGAAGCAAAGTGTGGCACCTGGTCCCTAGGCCATCCTATAGAACAATTATTGGAACTAGGTGGGTCTTCAAAAATAAGCTGGATGAACATGGAGCCATTGTTCGTAACAAGTCAAGGCTGATAGTTCAAGGCTACAACCAGGAAGAAGTAATTGATTACGATGAGGCATTTGCTCTAGTTGCAAGAATAGAAGCTATCAAGATTCTCATAGCTTTTGCAGCATTCACAAGCTTCAAGCTCTATCACATGGATATCAAGAGTGCTTTCTTGAATGACTATCTAACAAAAAAAGTGTTTATTAAAAAACCTTCTAATTTTTAAGATGTTGATCATTCTAATCATATGTTTAAATTGGATAAGTCCTTGTATAGGCTGAAACAGGCACCAGAGCATGGTATGAAAGGTTGTCTAAGTTTCTTTTAGAGAATTTTCTCAAAAGAGACAAAATAGAAAACATATTGTTTTTGAATACAAGAGGAAGGAACCTGTTCATCATACAAGTCTATGTTGATGATATCATCTTTGCTGCTACTTTTGAATCTATGTGTGTAGAATTCTCAAGCTGATTATGAGTGAATTTGAAATGAGACTGATAGGTGAATTGAGTTTCTTTTTAGTTTTTGCAGATTAAAGAAACTTCTTAAGGAACATCAATTAGCCAAGAAAAGTATATTAAAGAGTTGTTGAAAAAGTTTCAAATGGAGGATGCAAAGCCTATTGACACTCCTACAGGAATAAATTCCAAACAAGATGCTGATGAACTTTGTCCTAGTGTTAATGACACTATGTACAGAGGTATCATAGGATCATTACTGTACTTGACTTCAAGTGGACCAAATATTGTATTTAGTGTTGGAAACTGTGCTAGGTTTCAAGTAAAGCTTAGGAGTCCCACTTGAAGGCAACTAAAAGAATTCTGAGGTACTTGAAGAAAACATGGGACTTAATCCTATACTCTCGTACAAGTGATTCTTTTAAGTTGATTGGCAATGCTGATGTTAATTATGCTAGATATTAAGTAGATAGAAAGAGCACTTTCGGAATGGATCACTTCCTTGTATCATGTCTTGTATCTTTGGGAACCAAGAAATAAAATTATGTTACTCTTTCAACTATTGAAGCTGAATATGTAGCTACTTCCTCTTGCTATGCTCAATTTATTTGGATAAAATAGTAACTAAAATATTTTGGCGTCATCACACACACTATTCCATTACTATGTGACAAGATAAATTCTTTGAATATGGAAAAGAATCCTGTTCAACACAAGAAGATAAAGCACATTAATGTGAGATATCACTTCCTTAGGGACAATATTGAAAACAGAAATATCTGCTTGGAATTTTGAAAGACTGAAGATCAAATTGCAGACACTGTTACAAAGGCTTTTAGTAGAGATAAGTCTGAGAAAAACAGATTAAAGCTGGGGATGTTGAAGCTGGAATGAGCTCTTGGTATTATCATTTCTTTTTGGCTATGATTAGAAGGACAAGTACCATTTTATTTTTGTAATACTTGATATAGACATTTTTTGTACTTTTTTTGCAAGTATACATTCATTAGTGATTTAACCAAGATAGTCAAAAGTAGGAAAATAATTTTGAGCATAACATCTGAAACTTTAGAGGACCTGGTCCTCTCTTAATGGTTAGAAATCTATTCATTACATTTGATTTGCAATTGAGAACCATAATTACTATTTTGTGTTAGCTTTGTGTTAGCCAATAGATTTCACATCAACCTCGAAAAGTTGATTCATCTCTTGCACTTTCTAATGAATCTAACACTCTTCCATTTACTTATTCATCCCTTTTACTAAGTGAAAAAGTCTCATAGGACCTTATATTGCTGTTCCTTCTCTGAGATTCTTCGAGACCACAAAATCTTCTCTCTTAGAATTCTTGCAGACTAGTTTTCTGTTTTTTTAAAAAAACTGTCTCAGTCTTTGAATTCTGATCAGCATATGCTCATAGAATTAAATAACTTTATTTTCACGTGCTGTTAGTAATATTCTTATCTCTTCTTCACAAAACTCCTCTATGGAAGCAAATGGAAAAAGCCTATTTCTTTTCAAAACTGCCAGTCTAAGAAATCGCCTGAAATCCTAGACATTAACTCCTCCCAATATATAATTCACCTTGACTCTTACAACCTGTGCTCCTTTTGGGATGATATGACACTGACTTCCCACCTCAACCTGGTTCTCCCTCAAATTTCTCCTCTGACTTGGATCTAGAGGGTTATATGTTGAGGATAAAAAGGGTGAATCAAACACTTTTGCAGCAAGTGAAAAACTTGTGGTGAGAAGTTTATTTAAGATGATGGAGGGTTTGCATGCTCCTTTTCTTGATGAAGAAGATGAGGTAATGATGAACTTGGAACTAAGATAGATTCCAAAATTAGCTTCTCTTGAAGAGACTTTTCAAATAACTGATACTACCTTTGAGGATGAAGATGATGAAGATAATCTTCCACTCTTATTAAAAATTAGGAGAAAAATGGTGTCTACTTCTAAAAGAGGGAAAGAAAAGGTTATTGGTGAATTAGAATCTGAAAGGTGCTAGTATCATACTAGAGGGTCAAAGTTGTTAAGTGATGCAGTGGAGGTGAATTGGGTTTGCATATCTGTTGGAAGAATGGTGAGAAAAAGAAATATTGTGAAGGACCAGGTTATTAAGACTGATGTGGTATATGTGTTTGAAGAGCCTATTGAAAACAAAAGAAAAAGTGTCAGTTGATAAGGAAATAAAGAAAGCAAAGAGAGAAGTTGTTGAAGAACCGGTTCCTAAGTCTTGTGAGGGACCAGGTTCACATGAAATATGTTGAAAAGGAATTGACAAGAGAGGAAAGAGTTGAAGTGTTGAGAACCCAAAACGTTCTTAGTGGTATAGTGTTTGACTCTGAGGTGTTACCTAAGTAAGCAATATGTTACCTTGTAGATGCTGTAGAGCACATCTTTCTGTGGGGTTCATTCTATACTTGTATGAATCCCAAGTGAGAGACTTTTACTACAGTGTTGTGATTAATGATGATGGTAGTTTGACTACCAAAGTTGGTGAAAGAAAATAGGTTTTGAATGAGGAAATTTTGTAAACTTTTGAAAGTGCTAGGGGAAGGGATCAGGTCAGCAGTTGGAAAGAGCTGTTCCAAAAATTTTATGAAAGTATATGTGAAGATGCCTAATTTGATACCTCTAGTGTTCCAATGAATTTTTGAAAGGAGGTTACCATCTTTTCTTTGATTTTATCAACAAGGTTCTATTAACTTGTTTTGAGAGAGGACAATGATATATGCCACTGATTTGTTTCTTATGAAGAACCCGAGAAAGTTAGAACCAATTAATCTCCTTTCTATAATCTTGGAACACATGAAGAAAATTCAAAACCAAAGTGTTTTGACACTTTAGATTTCCTTTCAATACTGGAAAAGAGGTACAGTCAAGCACACCTTCTCATTGAGCACTCCTATGGAGTGTGCGTGTATAGAGGGAAGGACAATGAAGTTAAGTAGAACGTCTAAGATGCTAGCAGAGAAGGAGAGGCTGAGATAGGAGAGTGAAAATATGACAACTCTACTCCATGCTAAAGATAATGAAATAGCCCCGTTGAAGGGTAACCTGGCTATAACATAGACTCAAGGACCTGGTTCTGATGAAGTCGAGAAGTTTAAGGCCAATAATAATGATATGTCTACTAAAGTGGCCACACTCAAGGACCAGCTACTTAACCATCATCTAGAGTCAAATGCTAGGCTCACTCTTGTTATCAAGTCCTTAACCCTCCTCTTTTTCCTAGGTTCCAATATTTTTTTTTGGTGTGATGTTATTTTTCTTTTGCATAACCTATATAATAAATGTTTGTGTTATGGTTTTGATGAAATGCTCCTTCCATGTTTTCTCTCTTTACCTATGCATATTTTTATCAAAAATGATTTTATTGTCTTTTGACTTCTTACCATATGGTTGTGTTGCATCAATCTTGGGTTTACTGTTATTGCCAAAAGGGGGGAAAATGATAATGCTTTCAGAAACAATGATTTCAAAACCAATAAAATGCACTAATATATTGGTGACAGGGGTAACTATACGTGGTACCTAGTTCGAGAAGAGAGTTTATTGATGCGGAACAAGTGATATGCTGAAGAATGTTGGATGTGCTGAAAGTCATTGCTAGATAATGTTATGGATTTGTCATCATCAAAAGGGGGGGAAATAATGTTATGATGATTTAACAAACAACGGGAAAAGTGAATAGATGAGGAACTAGATCCCATATGTGTTGTGAGCCTGAATGTGACACCCGACAAAGAGTACACCATGTACCTGCAAGTTTCTTATTGTTGGTGCACATTAGCCTGCTCTGCAAAAATTGTCTAACCAATAGGATTGCTCCAAATGTTGCTATTGTTGGGTGTATGTACCAAACCTTTCTTGAATAGAAATCAAGAGAGTTTTTACACACATTGAGTGAGCATTCTTGATGAGGCTCTCGAGTAGAACACCAAGCAAAATCAGAGTTGCATTTTATTTTATGTACTTTATTGTGCGAAAATGGTGCTTGCATCTTTTGGGTGGATTCCTAATCTATAAAGGGATCCAATATTTAAGAAAGTTGTTTTCTCGCCATTGCTAAGGTTAGCTATGGTGAGTATTGAAGTCTAAGTTGGCTAGAGTCGGTCGACTTAGTAGGTGGCGGTGTAGCTACTAAGTTAGCTCGTACCTATTGTAGAGTTATCACAGTGAGGGGAAAGGTATCTAGAGTTAGGTTCCTTGGTTCTAAGAGTTTGTAATCCAAACTTTTGGGGAAAGGTATCTAGAGTTAGGTTCCTTGGTTCTAAGAGTTTGTAATCCAAACTTTTGTTCACTTGAAGTTTAATAGAGTTAGGTTGAAATCTTGTGATGATAGGTCTTGGTTTTCTCCTTTCTTTTGCAAGGGGACTTCCACATAAAACAACTTTTCCACATAAAACAACTTCTCTCATTTTACTTTGTTGCTTTTACTATTCTAGCTAATTTTGTTTTGTTACGACCGGAGCCTAAGGCTTAGCCATGACATGGTGAATGAGACACCCAAAGGCATCCCAGCCTAGCCTCGTGCTCATATCATAAGAAGTCATAAGGTAATATAAGCATAAATAAGAGAATAAACAAGTGGAAGTTTATCAAAGTAAAATTCATAGTTCTCATAAGGGAATATACATCAATCCATTAAGTCCAAATCATGCCTCTACAATATAGATCTTGGAGGGGTCTAGCACATAGTTCACTAGCTCATCCTCAAGACATACATTAAAATAATGAAAATGATAAAGTCTCAACATAAAAGAAAATATCATAAGGTTTGTTCCCGAAGCATGGGAACTCACCAATAAGTCTTCAAGCTTAAAATTTGAATCTAGCCACAAAATGGAATAGTCGTCTCATCTTCTGTCTCTACATAGTTAGATCGTGTCGGCAAAGAAGTATGCGTTAGTATGTGGAATGTATTAAGTATGTAGGTATGCCATGAATCAAAGGACATCACAATAATATCAATATTCATATTCATAATCCATAGGATAAGGACACAATATGTATGAATATATCCCATTGCCTTTCCTACCAAAATGCATCACTCCTTTCATTGGGAAAACCTTCAAATTCAGCCAATCACCTTCATCAAACTCTAGTTCTCTTCTTCTAACAATGGCATATGACTTTTGATGACTTTGGAAAGCCTTCAACCTTTCGCTTATAACTTTCACCTTCTCCATAGCATCAAGCACCAAATCTGGTCCAATTTAAGACCATTCTCCAACTTCAAACCATCCCACCGGTGGTATACACTTCCTACCATACAATGCTTCAAATAGAGCCATACGAATACTTAAATGAAAACTGTTGCTATAAACGAATTTGATAAGTGGTAAGTGATCATCCCAACTTTCTTTGAAGTCAAGACCACAAGACCTTAACATATACTCCAACATTTGTATTGTTCTTTCGGCTTGTCCATCTATTTGGGGATGAAATGCGGTACTTAGCTTCATCTTCGTATCAAGACCTTTTTGGAATGACTTCAAAAAATGACAAGTAAATTGAGTACCTCTATCTGCTATAATGGACAATGGTACCCCATTCAGCTTTACCAACCTTTGAATATAAACCTTGGCATAATGCTCGGCACCATAAGAAGTCTAAATGTGGGCTGTTTTTGTCATTCTATCCACAACCACCCATTTTAAGTCAAATTGCCTTCTAGTATTTGGTAAACTCATAATGTAATCCATATTCACTATCTCTTATTTCCAAGTTGGTATCTCAATGTCTTGAGTCAAAGAACCTGCTCTTTGATGTTCTACCTTCACTTGTTGACAATTTGGACATTCCATCACATACCTTGCTATGTCTTTCCTCATGCCATTCCACCAATGCATTTCTCTCAATTCTCTATACATCTTGGTGGCTCTCGGATGAATAGAATACTTGAAATTATGAGCTTAATCAGGTATCCTCTCGCTTAGCCTATCTATGGTAAGAACACATAATCTCCCTAGGGAGTGCAACACTCTATCTCCCCTCGTGAAAAGACCTCCACCTTCATATCAATCACCACTGTCTTCAATTCAACCAAGGTAGGATGCATGCATTGTTTTTCTTTAACTTCTCTATCAAATGATTCCACCCCATTAAGCACTTACACACCACCGTCACTAAAGCTATTCAACCTCACACCTAAACAAGCCAAATAGTGCTATTCTTTGACCAACTCTTTATTTTCACTCAACCTACGCCATGCTGCCCATAGATACTCTTCTCAACATATCATCTACAACATTAGCCTTACTAGGTGGTACATCCCACTCAAGTCATATTCCTTCAAAAGTTCCACCATCTTCTTTTCTTTGGATTCAAATCCCTTTGGCTAAACACGTATCGCAAACATTAGTGGTCGGTGAATATGTCAACATGTATCTCAAAGAGACAGTGTCGCCAAATCTTCAGTTCAAACACAACAACCACTACTAGAAATATGGCCTATGACAACAACAATTATGCAATGGTTAATTAACCGTTGCTATGAATACATTTTAGAAATAATTATAACCATTTCCATAGAACCTTTGACCTAACACAACACTTATTATAATAAATTGTTGCAATAGTCCAAAATCGTAGCCATAGAGGTATTTGTTGCAACTATTATTTAAACTGTTGTAACATCAAACTCTATAACAATGGTTATTGTTAAACAATATTATAATACCATTTCCAAAAGAATTTCCATCCAAATATTTTATAAGCTCGCGAATATTTTTTTGGACTTTTCTAAAAGTCTATGTTAAGGGACTTTTCTAAAACACTAAGTTCAGAACTTTTCTAAAAGACCAAGTTAGACAAAAGGGTTTCTCTTCAAATGAGAGCTTCAACTTGAGCTTCTTTCGGAAATTCAGTTTTGGCTAGAACACATCTCCCGTTAAGTGCTTATCTTTGATGGGTGGTCATTTTATTACAAGTTTTCATCTCTAACAAAAGATCATCTTTGTTGAGAGCACCATTTCCAACGAGTTTAGAAAATTAGTTGTGGTCTTTATTTGTGGTTTAGTAGATTAGTTGTGGTCTTTCTTTGTGGTTTTATCTTTACAAAAGAAATGGTATTCTATGTACTGCATTCTATTTAAGTTTTCTTTGTCTTTCTGTGAAGGGTTGTTGAAAGAGCTTTTGCTCTGTAAAATTATAAATTCATGAAAGGGTTTTTAAAAAACACAAGTGGGATTCTATGAAATAGATGTTATTTTTTCAATTTCATGAATTTAATTTAATTTATTTGTATTTTAAAGTTTATACCTCAAATTTGAAAATGGTTCATGGGTTAGGGATTTTTTTGAGGAACTACATATTTTTAAGAAAAATCCACTAAAAATGAAAAAAATCAAACTATTGACCTAATTAGAATTTATAGGATAATCTAATTTTGTACTACAATATGAGGTCCAAAAAGTGGTATGAATTATTTGATATGAATCAATGTGTTCGTCTTTCCTGGTCTCATTTGCTTTCTTTATTTTAGATGATTATCGTTTCATTTTTAGGTTTTAAGTTTGATAATTCGTGAATTATAGTATAGGAACTCGCTTTGAATTCATAGATGTTGGTGAATATAGGAAGAAGTTCGCGATCAATAGATTTAGATAGCTTTTGCTTACAGATTTTGGGTGTAGTTTTTAAAAATTTAAGTTCAAATATCTATTATAGGTAATTATGGTTTCATTTTTTGGTGTTGAAGCTGCATATTGCTCAATCATTTGAGAGGATTTTTCTTGCAATCTTATAAATGTTAGAAGAATTTGCTACTCAATAGATAAATGTTAAGTTGCATCTAATCAAGATTAAGAATAGTGGCGGTATGTTTTTTTTCCAAATATTGATATATTGTAGTTATTTGAGATACTACTTTTCATGTAACTTTCTTCCTGATCAGCTCTATAGAATGCACCACCACGAGTGACCACAAAGGTGAAGGAACCAATTTTGTAACTTAGTCAACTAAATTATTCTTGAGTCTTTCCAACTCCATTTGGTCTTGTTGTTATAATATATCTCAATGGTTCCTGTCACGACTTAAACCTGTCAGTAACATAGAAGCAACTTTATCACTGATCCAAGGCTCCCTGTTCAATTACCTAGTATAGCTGTCATATTTTATTTATACGTCATCAGTTTTTGCTTCAATAATCTATTCTAATTGTTCTTAGAAGAACCATCAATTTCCATTTCCATAAAATATGATATTTATAACCCTGTCTTTGCTGCTGAAAAATTAGTTGTTCAACACAAATATGATTTGAATATCATAAAACAATGATTAACTTTACTTAAGCGCTTATATAAATTACATACTATTACGAATCTCATATTATACTAACATCCCCTTTCACTTCTATACAAACATGGTCACTGCACAACACCTGCCTTGGTATGTAAATCAAATACTTTGATCCAACTCAATAAGGCAATTTAATTTAGTTTAACCTTGTGTTGGTCTTCCTTCCCCACCATTTCTTTTTCATTTTTTCACTACCACCTTCATCACTCCTTAGTTTATTCAAAATCACCTTTGTTTCTCTCAATCTTGATCCATAATCTTTCTTCTAAGCTTCAAACATCTACTTCAACCTCCTTAGCTCATGATCTGGACTAAGTTAGCCTCAACTTGATCTGATTTTACTTCCACCAAGAACTTAGCATCATCACCAAATACTTGATTCCGCTGCTCAAACTCCTCAGCTAATCAGCTTATGACACTAAGACCAGCGCTCATTGATCGTACTCCATTTCTCTCTCGGGCCCTTTAGTGCGTCTTGTCTCCCAGCTAGACTCTTTCTCACCAGTTGGATTGACAGATGCTTCAAAGTTCCTCTTGGAATCGCCAAGAATTTGATAACAAATTGACCAACAAGTGACTACTTATTAAATCTTAACTTGTTATTTTAAATTAATTTTTGATAACATTTTTTCCATGTGACAAGGAGAAAAAAAGTGATATATCGCTTAAGGAGCTCTTTGTTGTCACAAGAGAAAGACACCCCAAAACTTCGTATAAAAGACTGGAATAAAGACATAATTAGTAAATTGTACGAACATTATCTAATTGTATTCTTATTTTAGATAAATTATTTGTTCATAATTTATATATTTAAATCTTATAAGTGAATTGTATTTGTTAGGCAGAAATGGAGGAAATTGAAAAAGAACAAAGTCTAGATGGTAGTGATTTCGTTGATGCATTTTATTCTGTCATGGGTCCTGAACATCCAGGACGTCTAAGATTATATGGACGGGGGTTCATAAAGAGTTCTTTTAAAAGAAAAGCAACTAATTTCGAACAGATTTTAAATACCACAACCATTGCAGTGAAGCAAATGCAATAAAAAAACAAAAAATGAAGGAACAAATGAGAACAGTTAAGCAAGATGTTACTGCTAATATAATTGTGCAACTTTAACATGCACGATTAATTAGTGCGGACATACTAACATCACTGTGTTTTCCTTCACTTGGAGGATCTACTTCTGCACCACATACTAATAAGCTAGTCTGGCGGCCATCTACTAGCAACAGTAATCAAGGTTAGTGTCACTTCTTCTGATGATTCTACTAATTCTTTTGATTCTTCTTGTGATTTTTCTTCTCCTTGTTCTTTTGAAAGATCCAACAACAAATCTGTTGGATTTTTTCTTATAGTTCTTGGTATTGACTTTTAGGCAATAATTATTCCTTAGATATATTGTCGGAGAATTCCTTGACATGGTTATGTCATGTAGAATAGGTTGTATGAAGGTTATAAAATGGAAATTGAAAAGAATACCTATAGACCTTGTAGTAGTGGGTGGTCAAGCTAAGAAATCTAAGAATATACAGGACCAAGTTGAGGATTATTGACATTGTGACTATTTAGAAAGAATATCAGTTGTGCTGTTACACATCTATTTGTCCATAGATACCAACAAATAATAATGGAAGGAGATGGTAGAATAACTTATGGGCTTCATTTTTGTGATGGAGTATGTCAAAGGGGGCGAACTTTTCGGTAATGTTGCTAATGGGAAACTTAAGGAAGATGTCGCAAGAAAATACTTTTAGCAATTGATTAGCGCTATTGATTTTTGCCAAAGTCGCGGTGTATTTCACTGCAATTTGAAGCCTGAAAATTTACTTCTTGATGAAAATAAAAACTTGAAGGTTTCAGATTTTGAGTTGTCGGCTTAGTTTGAGCAATTAAGGGGTGATAGTTTGTTTCATACTCAGTGTGGAACTCCAACTTATGTTGCCCCTATAGTGTTGAGAAAAAAAGGATATGACGGAGCTAAATTTGATATTTGGTCTTGTTGGGTGATTTTGTATGTTCTTTTAGCTGGACTTTTACCACGTAAATATGAGAATTTGATGAAGATGTAAAGAAAAGTTTCCAAAGGTGTATGAATTTCCTCCCTGGTTTTCCCCTAAAGCTAAAAAATCGATTTCAAAGCTTCTTGTAGCTAATCCAGAAAAAAAGAATTACAATTTCTATTGTAACAAGAGTCCCTTGGTTTCTTAAAGAACTTAGTAGATCATTTTATTTTTATTCAATTGAAGAAATCAAATACTGATCAGAAACATGAGAGTGAAGAACAAAATTTGGTAAGTAGATCAAAATCAATTCCCCCTTTTTTAAAATGCATTTGAATTCATATCAGTAATCTCTTCGGGATTCCTTAGGGGAATATAAGCATACCAATCCCTAAAGAATCTGCAAAAACACTTACATGTCTTAAGTCTTTTGATTATTTTTTCAATTTGTATGACATTCAAATTGATAGAAACTAGTTTGTTTTCTATAAATCTTTCTACTCAGACATTCTCTTGTTGTTAAAGGAGTGAAAAAATTAAGAATTTGATATTACGTAATGACATCTTCAAAGAAACATTCCTTTCCCAGATGTTTGAAAATATTCTCCTCCTTCTTTATTTAATGTAGGAGAGGTATGTTTTGTTTTTCAAATTTCTATGAGTCAATGATATTTTTTCATTTATATTAATTTTTTTTAAAAAAATTCAAATTCATTTTTATTATCATTTGCAGGTAGTGTAGGTGAACAAAGAGATGAAAACAATGAAGGTGCTACTTAGGAGGATCGAGTTGATATCTTCGAAACCTCATGTATTTTGAAAGTTTCTTTTGTTTTTTAACTTGAAAAACTTGTGTATATTTTGTGGTAAAAAATATTATGTAATTTGCTTGACCTTGAATCTTGATTTTTATTTGATTATAAATAGTTTCTTCTTGTGATTGAAATTTATAGATATATCTAAAGTATGTTTTATACTTATGCAATATTTTTGCCTATAAATGAGACAATATAGAGAAGAAAACTACCCCAAACGTCCAATAAAACCGTTTAAATAGACAAGAGAAAACTGTTGCAATTAACATCTAAAAATAAATGTTGTATAAGACACTATAGTGACAGTTTTGGAAATGTTACAAAAGGGGTAAGAACCATTGCAATAGTTTATGGTATGAACTGTTGCTATGGTAAATTAACTGTGGCAAAAGCTTTATGGGAACAGTTTGAAAACCGTCCCAATAGGGGTAAGAAATGTCGCTATATGTTAAAAATGCAAACCGTCCCAATAGGGGGTAAGAACCATTGCTAAATTAAGTGTTGCAAAATCTTTATAGGTACAGTTTGAAAACCGTCCCAATAGGGGGTCAGTCATCGCTATATGTTAAAGGTGCAAGCTATTGCAATAGAAACTTCTATAGAAATTGTTGTAAGAAATGTTGCAAAGTTCCGTTGCTATAGAACTATCGCAACGCGACCCGTTGGGAGAGTTATGAAAATTGTCGCAGTAGGATTTTGGCAACGGTTCCTATCTGTGGCAACAGGAAAACAACCGTTGCCATAAGCTATATTTCTAGTAGTGAGCCAATAACTGAAGATCTTGTGTTGGATAGTTCTTTTCATGCACTGTTAATTGCCACGAAGCATAGGCAATGACCTTTCCATGTTGCATCAAGAAACAACCCAAACTGATACTAAGGCATCAAAAACACAACAAAACTATCAATACTTTCGGGAAATATCAAAATAGGAGTCGAAGTAAGACGATCCTTCAGCAATTGAAAACTCTTCTCACATTCATCGAATTTTTGAAATTTCACCTTCTTTTGGGTCAACTGTATCGAAGGACAAGAAATGGAAGAAAACCCTAAAAAAACCTCCTACAATATCTAGCCAAACCTAAAAAGCTTTCAATATCGAATGGAGATAATGTTCTAGGAAAGTTCTTCACCGCCTCCATTTTCTTTGGATCAACTCTAATACCATCACCCGAGATAATGTGACCAAGAAAAGCTACCTCTCTTAAGAAAACATTACACTTGCTAAACTTGGAAAAGAGTTTTCTATCCCACAACGTTTGCAACATAATCCTCAAATGGTCTTCATGGGCCTTTACATCCTGTGAGTACAATAATATATGATCTGTGGACACTACCACAAACATATCCAAGTACACTTTGAAGTACATGTTCTCAAGACCATAAAAGAAGTAGGATAATTTGTTAATCCAAACGAGATAACCAAAACTTCCAAATGACCATACCAAGTTCTAAATACTATCTTTGGGATATTATCCTCCTTCACCCTCAATTGGTGATATCCGGACCAGTGATTAATCTTAGAAAAGTAGCTTTCACCTTTTAGCTGATCAAATAGGTCACCTATCCTTGGAATTGGATACTTATTTTTTATGGTTACTTTATTCAGTTATCAATAATCGATGCACATCCAAAGTGAACCATTGTTCTTTCTTACAAACAATGGGGTGACACACTAGGCCTTATGAACTCCTTATCAAGCAAATCCTTTAACTATTCCTTTAATTCTTTCAATTCCTCTAGGGTCATTTGATATATAGGTATAGAAATAGGTTAGGTATTAGGCAAGATATTGATATAAAAAATTAATTTTCCTTGTGGGAGGAATACCGAGTTGATCATCGGGAAAGACATTGGGGAACTAATTAACTGTGGGGACTGAATCAAGAGTAGAGACATGAGACTGAATATATATGTCTCAGACAACATGATATAGACAACCTTTGGAAATCATTTTCATAGCTTTCATATAAGAGACAAACTTCCCCTTGAACAGAGAATTGGTTCCCTTCCATTTAAGAATAGGATTATTAGACACTAGGAATGTGACCTTATAGGTCCTACAATCAACAAAAGCATAGGATGCATGCAACCAACACATACCAAGAATAACATCAAAATCGATCATATCAAGCTCAATTAGATCACGTGAGAAGACTTTATGTAAGACTAAAATGGGACAATTTCCATAGACCTTCTTGGCTAGGATTGACTCACCAATCATAGTATAGATAGAATAAGGTTCTGACAAGATTTCCAGAGACACATCAAACTTAGTGGAAATATAAGGACTAACAAAAGACATATTGGCACCAGGGTCAATATACATCATGGTCAGAGACTTTCAATATACCGGAAACCAGATTGGTAGGCTCATCAACTTCTTGCCTAGCATATAGAGTGTAGAATTTATTACCACGTAGACCACCACCTTGATCTTAGGCACCTTGTTCCAGTTGCCCTCTTTGAGCTACTTGACTGTATGGATGCCCTTTTCGTACGTTATTAGCAATATTAGGACATTCAACAATCTTATGTCCCATCATTCCACAATCAAAGCAACCATTTATTCCCCTCAAACATTTTTGCATGATTGTCATGACCTAGACCTAGGGAATTGCCGGGACACGTCGAATGTGATACCCAAAAGCGTCCTATCCAAGCCTTGTGTTCATATCATAAGCATTCATAAGGTAAAATAAACATTAAAGAGAATAAGCAAGCGGAAGTACATAAACTGTATGAATGTCAAAGTTCCCAAAAGGGATTATACATCAATCCATTGAGGTTCAAATCATGCCTCTACATCATAGATCTTGGCGGGGACTAGCACATAGCTTACTAGCTCACCCTCAAGACTTACATAAAAAGAATAAAAGTACTAAATTTTCAACATAAAAGAAACATCATAGGGATTGTTCTCGGAGCTTGGGACTCACCACTAAGTCTTCAATCTCGAGATCCAAATCTAGCCACAAAATGGAATGATCTCCTTGTCATATGTCCCTACGTGGTTAGATCATATAGGCAAAGAAGTAAGCGCAAGCATATAAAATGCACTAAGTATGTAGATATGCCATGAACCAAAGGACATCATAATAATATCAATATGCATAATCATAATTAATAGGATAAGGAAACAATATGTATGAGTATGCAACTTAAAAATCATAAGAAGAAGCATCATCGATCCATTCTTAACATTTGCATACATATGTGGGAATAAGACCATAACTGACATTCATAAGACCATGCGAACTATTACATGGAATCCTGATGTTTACTCTACATCGAGCTAAGAGGAGTCTACTTTTCCAAGGTAATCTCAATCCTCACCCAATAGGCTCTATCCTAGCATGATGAGAACCATCATTTGACCCCACCCTTTAGGCTCCATCCTAGCACGATGAGTGTCCATTATTAAGCTAATTGGATCCAATAGCACACCTTTAAGGCATAAAACTTGAACACCATTCCTATGGTGACACCTAGTTATGGGACCGTGGTATCTTCCAAAGCCTTCTCGGTGCTAAGCCATATTCCATAGAATATATAAATTATGCATATACATAGTTTTCAAACATAGGTCATAAATCATTTAAAAATTATACTTTCATAGCTTTCAAAATAGTTATCATAGTTTTTCCTGAAACATCATGTCATAAGATTATCCCATCTACTTACTTTCATCATAGTATGGGTACACATTCCCATCTTAACATCATCATAAGCATTAAGGTTTTCGTTACCCTCTATATCATAGCATCATCATATCTTTCATAACATCATCATGGTCGTAATATCATCATTTAAAATATGATTTTCATACTTGAGATCATAGGCATAGAAATACATAGCTTTATCATAGATGACTAAGGTTAAGTGTGGGCTCTTAGACATTTGAGTTTAAACCATGTAATTGAGTAGGATTCTTAGAGAAAACATGCAATTAAAGTCAAATTAGATCATTAACAAGGGCACCCACATCAAATCATTGAGCACTAATCATGTATACTTTGAAATTACATACTTTTGCTTGAAAACTATATACTTCATAAAATTCATCATAGTTTATGCATAATTAGATATAATCATCATGTAGGAATTATAATCCATGCATTTGGAATCATAGTATACAAGCCCATAGGAAATCATCATGAAACTTTGATTAAAAGATGGTTTTGGATTGGGCTTCTTGGATGAAACTAATCCACGAATGAATTCCTACATACCTCAAGTAGAATCCTTAGAATTTGAAGAAGAAAATCTAGAAATCCTTAGTCAAACTTCAAGCTTTAACTTTAATGGAACTCTTGACTTAGAGCGAGAAATATTGTGAACCCTCGAGAAGAATTTGGGATTAAAAGCTTTGAATGGGTTAGGAATAGGACTTTATAGATATTAAGTCGGTTAGGGTAGTTAGTGTAGCCAAAAACACGTAGTTTAGGACTTAGGTAGATTGAAAAATCAAAAACACCCTTTATTAAAGTATGCCGGAGTCGTCCACGAAACCACTTCTATGGGACGTATATCAACTTACGGCTTGTATCTCGCCTCGTAGATCAGGGTATCACAAAAGTTGAGCTACTAGAATTACAACTTATAAACCACAAACATGCAACATGACCTGTGGATAAACTTATGGGTTGTGGAACCCTTCGTAGTAAGACTCTAGTCTTAGATAAATTTTTGGTTCCTCAGGGCCTCCACTTATGAGACCTGTTGACGGGCCGTGCCTCTTTATATGATCCACCTGCTAACACGTAGGTCAACTTTTAGAATTATTTCAATTTTTCGATTTCATTGGAAAGTCTCCATGAGAGCACCTACAACTCGTGAATGTAACTACGGGCGATAAAGTAGCTCGTAAATTGATCTATTAGCAAAAATCTCAAATCTTAGTTTCCCAAGCCTATAAATATGAGGGGTGTTACAATATCTCCCACTTGGGATCATTCATCGTTGAATGAGACAAAATCACGATTCAATATAGTAGGATTACAATCATCATCATAGTATAAATGCAAAAATGAAACTTAATCATCATTTTCACAAAATCATCAAACTTATGCATGAAATATCATTCAAAAATAATTATATGATCATGTATGCATGTAACTTAACTAGAGATACACATTCGTCGAAATTTTGAAAGAATAGATCACATTATGTACCTTAGGCTTGCCGGTCCAAAAGCTCAAACAGTACTTACTCATAGGTCAGGTCTTCCTCAATAGACACATCTTTCAATGGAACAATAGAATTTGGGCCACCAAAACATTTCCTTAGCATGGAAACATGAAACACCGAATGAACCATAGCTAATTCCATAGGCAATTCTAATTCATAGGCCACCTTCTCAATTCTTTTTACAATCTCATAAGATACCACATAGCTAGGACTCAATTTTTATTTCTTACAAAAACGCATCACTCCATTCAATGGGGAAACCTTCGAATATGACTTCTCATGACTTTGGGCAACCTTCAACCTTTCCCTTACTACTTTCACCTTCTCCATAGCATCAAACACCAAATCTGGTCCAACTAAGGACATTTCTACAACTTGAAACCATCCCACCGGTGATCTACACTGCCTACCATACAATGCTTTAAACGGGGCCATACTAATAATTGAATGAAAACTACTGTTATAAGCAAAATTAATAAGGGGTAAGTGATTATTCTAACTTCCTTTGAAATTAAGCACACAATCCCTCAACATATCCTCTAATATTTGTATCGTCGTGTCGGCTTGTCCATCCGTTTAAGGATGAAATATGGTACTTAACTTCACCTTTGAGCCAAGGCTCTTTTGGAATGATTTCTAAAATGAGAAGTAAATTGAGCATCTCTATCTATTATAATGGACAATGGTACCCCATGTAGCTTCACCAATTCTTGAATGTAAACATTATCATAATCTTCGGCACCATAACAAATCTTCTCCGACAAAAAGTAGGTTATTTTCGTCATATTATCCACAACAACTCATAGTGAGTCAAATTGCTTTCTAGTCTTTGGCAAACTCGTGTTGAAGTTCATACTCACTATCTTCCATTTCCAAGTTGGTATCTCAATATCTTGAGTCAAACCACCCGATCTTTGATGTTCTACTTTCACTTGTTGACAATTTGGACATTCCATCACACACGTTGCTATATTTTTTCTTCATGCCATTTCACCAATACACTTCCCTCAGATACCTTTGTATTTTGGTGGATCCCTAGAATACTTTGAATTATGGGCTTCATCGAGTATTTTTTCCTTAAGCCTTCAAAATTAGGTACACATAATCGCCCATGGCAACACAATACTCCATTTCCCCTTGTGAAAAGACCTCCACTTTTTTATAAAGCACACATATTATCAATTCAACCAAACTAGGATCCATGTCTTGTTTTGACTTTATTTCCTCCATCAAGGACAATTCCACTCCATTAGGTACTAACATACCACCATTGCTCAAGCTACTTATCCTTACACCTAAACAAGCCAAACGATGCATTTTTTTAACCAACTCTTTATTTCCACTATCAACATATGTCATGGTATCCATAGAAACTCTACTCAATGCATTCGCCACAACATTAGCCTTACCGGGGTGATACATCACACTTACATTAGAATCCTTCAAAAGTTCCAACCATCTCCTTTCCCTTGATTCAAATCCCTTTGGCTAAACACATATTGTAAACTCTTGTGATCGGTGAATACATCAACATGGACCCCATAGAGGTAACGTCGCAAAATCTTCAATGCAAAAGCTACTAACAACTCAAGATCATACATTGGGTAGTTCTTTTCATGAACTTTCAATTGCCTTCAAGCATAGGCGATGACCTTTCCATATTGCATCAACACATAACCCAAACCTATATGTGAAGCATCACATATACCATAAAAACCATTTGAACCTTCAAGAAATATCAAAATAGGAGTCGAAGTAAGAAGGTCCTTCAACATTTGAGAGCTCCTCTCACATTTATCGAACAATTTAAATATCACCTTCTTTTGGGTCAACCTTGTCAAAGGAGAAGAAATGGAGGAAAATCGCTCAAACAAACCTTCTATAATATCTGCCAAAACCCAAAAAGTTTCTAATATCGGATGGAGACAATGATCTAGGAAAATTCTTCACAGCTTTTATCTTTTTGGATCAACTCTAATACTATCACCTGAAATAATGTGAGCAAGGGAAGCCACCACTCTTAGCAAAAATTCACACTTGCTAAATTTGGAAAATAGTTATATATATCTTGATGTTTGCAACATAATCCTCAAATGATCTTTATGCTCTTTCACATCCCAGGAATAGACCAATATATCATCTATGAACACTACCACAAATATATCCAAATACAGTTTTAAGATATCGTTCATCAAACCCATGAAACGTCAGGGGCATTTGTTAGTCCAAATGACATAATAAAAAATTCAATATGACCATTCTGAGTTCAAAATGCCGTCTTAGGAATGTTATCTTCCTTTACCCTTAATTGGTGATATCCAGAACAGAGGTCAATCATAAAAAAGTAGCTCACACTATGTGGCTGTTCAAATAGATCGTCGATCCTTAGAAGTGGATACTTGTTTTTATGATTACTTAATTCAATTGTATGAATCCAAACACATCCAAAGTGAACCATCCCTTATCCTTACAAAGAATACGGGAGCACCCTAAGGTGACACACTAGGCTGTATGAAGCCTTTATCAAGTAGGACTTTCAATTGTTCCTTCAATTCTTCCAACTCCACTAGGGGAATTCGATATGGAAGGATAGAATAAGGTTGGGTGTCGGGCAAGAGATCAAAATCAAAATCAATTTCCCTGACAGGAGGAATGCTAGGTTGATATATCTACTTAACAAAATAGTCATTGAACTTTATGAATGTCATATAATATCATAAATATCATGAAAAATTATAAGCATGCACTTTAAATTGAGAAACTTAAAGAAAAGATAAAAGTACGTAATAGGGAACTTTATGGGTTAAACGGTACCAATAAATTCTCACATACCTAGAGAACTAAGAAGAAACAGAATGAAAACCCCTTGGGGAAGAAACCTTGGAAACCCTAGACTTATTCTTGCATAGTCTTGAGAGCCTTTTCTTGCCTTAGAATTTTGAGAATGAAAAATGAGGGAGTAAAATTGAGAAATTAGGGCCTAAAGGATAATATAAGTCCCTTTCCCGTCCCTAAAATGACATAGTATAGGAATAAAATTCTGGAAAATGACCAAATTATCCCTTATTAAAAACCTTCAAAAGTAACTTATGGAACGCCAGTTGTGGGCCGTAGGTCAACCTATGCGTCGTAAGTCTCCTCATCAAATGATATATCTGAAAATCCCGAAAACTAACTTTGCTAAACTGAAAACCACAAACAACGGTACGAGATGTGAAACTTCTTACGCTCCGTGGTTGGACTCATAGAGTCCTTCCACATTTAACCATTTTCCTAAGTTCTGTAGCCTTAGCTACGAAGAGTCTATACGGGTCGTAACTCATCCCATGAGCCGTCTGATAGCTCGTATATTATCTTCTGAAAACTCCAAATTTCTTCACCTCTCGAATCCCACTCACGAGACTATCCATGGGTCGTAAGATACCCTACGGGCCATTACTTGGTCCATGGGTTACCCCACACTTGGAAACTTTTCCCCTTCCAGAAGTTCTATGTTTAAGAACTGAACCTAGGAGCCATATGGCATCTTACAAGACGCAAGTGGTTTTGTAAACCAAACTCTAGGTCACTTTTCTGGCCTACTTTTCTGAACTCAGGGCTCCTAAACTGGGGGTTATTACACCTACACCAAAAGTTCTAGAATTGACCTTAAAAATTTCTCTTAAACATCTTCTCAGGCTTATGTCTCAAAGGGAGACAAAATCTAGGACCCGAAAACACTTCATATGGAATAATCACAAAAAAAACCAATTTAAGCTAAAGAAAACTAAGTATGGAAGCATCAAATTATAGAAATATTCCACATACGAAGCCCTTATAGCTAACACCCAGCACACCACAAAGTTCCGCGCGGATAACCCGACAATTTAGACCCAAGAATCACTGAAATTAAACCCAGAACGCTCAACATATCACACCTTAAAAATAACCCAAAAACCAATTCGAAAACACCAAAATGCATCAACTAAAATAACTTTACCTTAATCAGAAATCACTTTTAGATTTCCAAACTCGCTAATGTGTTCTTTACGGAATTACACACAAGTTAGCCCTTTGAATAACTTAATTTTGCTTCAAAATGATAAAGTCACGCCCCTTTCAAGTTTATTGTAAGTGTTGATCATGTGAACTAAATGAAATTATATATCCTACCCACTTGATCTCCACAATTGCGATGAATATCGTGATTGTATAGTACAACAATGATCACCTTCACGAATGCAGAAGATGATGAATGTGAAGGTTAGTTTTTCTAACCATTTGCAAATGCGATAGGGGCCCCGCGAATGCGAAGGCCAGCTAGGCAAACCTCCCTGAACATGGAACAAGGGCCCGCGATCATGGAGAACGTATTTCGTGCACCAAATATCAACTGAAAATCGGATTTTTCCAACTAAGAAATTTCCAATGAGGTACTCAACTTTTATCTAAAACCCCACATATGTAACTATGCTACCTTACCTAATCCGACGTTTTGTACTCAATGGCATAATTCAAATTTCCATACAAGGCCATGATGACTGAATGTGGGGCCCACTCTCATGACCAATTTTAGCCAAATACCACTAAGGGGCTCGAAATGATTCCAAAAGCCTCGGGAATAGAATGAAAGATTATTGTATATCAAATTAGAAATTTTGGAGCTAACCACGCTATCAGAATTTTTACTCAGGTACATTTTTCAAAAATGTTGACCAAAGTTAACTGTTGGCTAGTTTTAAAGGCTAAAATGTTAAATACGATACAAACTCACACAATAAGCCTCAATACTTAAACAGACCATGGTTCTAGCCAAATTTGGCCATTTTGAAGCTGATGTAATAGTCAAAATTCTATTTCAAATCCATTTACTCATATTTTACTCTAAAATCAACTTTTTAGGTCATAAAGCCTTCAGAAAATGAAAATTGCACAACATCCAAGCGAATGACCAGGCGATATAACTATCAGTGCCAGTAGGTCATAAATAACATTGGGTTGCTATAGGAATGCATAAGATGATAAAACTGATGCAGAATATGAACTGGTCTGATACCAAGTTTGTAACAACCTGACCTAGGGGCCTAGTTATCTCCTGGCAAATGAGATTCCCCGAAGAACTTCACCCAACCCATCTAAGAATCTTAAACATTCATAGGCATTAAGTTGAAACTTATTGTGACAAACATATAGGGAAAGCGAATATGGTCCATCCTATGCAATAAAGCAATATTAAAAGGTAGAGAAATTAGAAACATCATTTTAATCCATAGGCATACCATTAATACACAATGAATGAAACAAGTACGGTTAATTTCAATCAAATGGAAAGAAAATCCATAATAGATAAAATAGAAAGTAAAAGCCTCATTAGGGCTATAAATACATCGTCTAAAAATAAAAGTACAGAAAAGAGAGGAAAATAGGTAGAGTCCCGAACTAAGGGCTCACCACAATAATATGCTAGTCTCGAATGCCAATTACTAGCCACGAGTTGGTGGAGGAGTACCTGTCCCTACATGGTTAAATCATGCAAGCAAATATGCATTAGTATGTTTGAGTGTACTAAGTATGTGAGATGCAATGCATAGATGAAATTGTAATATCATCACAATTAAACATAACATATGAATATACATAAGATAAGGAATCATGAGATAAGCTTAAACATGCACAAAGAATAAGGCATGGTCAATATGATACAATGCACAAGAAAACACATAAAGTGAAGACATGTCATTAGATTAAGTAAACATGTGGTAATGGACCATAACCAATAGTAAGACCATGTGAGCTACCATTGAATCCAATGAACTCCTTCCATCGGGAAAAGGCCAATGCACCCCTTCCATTGAGAAAAGGGGAATCTACTTGCGAAGGTAGATATCCATCACTTACTAACTTTGCAGTTGTATCTCTCATAACTTTTAGGCCCACATGGATCCACTAGCCTAGCCTATATGGCTCCTATAGTGGCACATATTTAGGGACATGGAGATTTAGCTTCAAGGGATCATGCCTCAACTAAAGAAATGAGTCTTAATCTTTTGTCCTCTTGAGCTAAGTCATCCCATGGAAATCTTTTAAGACATACTCTTAGAATCATAAGTAGCAATCATAGGAGTAGCTCGAACTTAAGAATCTTTCTTAAACATCTTTCAGGGAAACAATTATTGTACATATCTTTGGTAAACTTTAACTTTAGAGCTCTTTATAAATGCCCTAGTCATAGTCATAATTCATAGGAAACTTTCATTGAAAATAAGGTGGGTTTAATTGATGCATGGAACAATTATAAATCACATAAGTATTAGGAAATTTCTTAAAAAAGGAAATCAAAATCGCCCAACCTTAATAATATCGAAATTCATCATGGAATCAATATCATACTTCAAATATGTATATATTTACTTAGCGAAATAGTCATTTAACTTTATAAGCATCATATAATAACATTAGGATTACGAAATCACCATAAGCATGAACTTTAAATTGAGGAACTTAAAGAAAAGGTAAATTACGTAATAGGGAACTTTATGGGTGAAAGGATACCCATAAATCAACTCGCATACCTGGAGAACTAGACCAAAACAAAATTGAAGCCTTTTGGGAAGAAGCTTGGAAATGCTAGCCTTGTTCTTAAGAGCTCTTACTTTAGGAATTTGGAAATAAAGGAATGAGATAATGAGGGGAGTTCCTAAGGGTTGAAGACTAATACAGGTCTCCCTTCCCATCCCCCAATGACGCAGTATAGGAATAAAACTGTGGAAAACAATCAAATTATCTCTTATTAAAAACTATCTAATGCAACTTATGGAACCCAAAATTATGGGCCATAGGCTGACTTACGGGCTATAGATTGTCTTACGTGCCATAAGTCTCCTCATCTGATGACAAATCAAAATATCCTGAAAACTGGCTTTTGCTAAATCGAAAAGCACGATCAACAGTACGACCTATGGTTGGACTCATTGAGTCCTTCAACACTTAGCCAAGTTTTCTCCTTAGCCAAGTTTTCTCCTTATTCTTGACCTCATTCTACGAACCCATATACGGGCCATATATTGGTCCATGGGCCGTCTGATAACTCATAAGTTGCCTTCCTGAAAACCCAGAATTTCCTTCATGTTTGTGTCCAGCTCACAAACCAATCTACGGGCTATAAGGTATCCTACGGGTTGTAACATGGTATGTGGGTTACCCCACACTTGGAACCTTTTTCCCTTCTTGAAGTTCTATGTTTAAGAACTAATCCTACTCTATAAGTGGTCCCATAAACTAGATTCTATGTTTTTTTTCAGGCCAATGTTTTTGCACTCAAGGCTTCTCAACTGGTGGTCCTTACAAATTTAAATCTAAATCCCTTCCCCCTCATTATGATAACTCTACCACGTGTTTAAGCAACAATGTAGCTACCCAACCACCCACTAAATTGTCTAACTCTAGCTAACTTAGAGTTCAACAACATGTCATATTTAACTTTCGTTATAAACTCAACAATGTAAAGCAAAGGCTTGCTGGTTATCAGATCCTTTTATAGAATAGGAATCAATTTACAAGATGCAAACACTGAATAAGATCAATTAAGTACACAACGCAAGAATAACTATGATCTTCCTAGTGTACCACCGAGAGCCTCACTGAAAATACTCAATATGTATAAAAACCCTCAAACTTTCTTCTCAAGAATGATTGTATGTATCTACCCAACATCAGCAGTATTTGGAGAAATTTCATTAGCTAGACAACTATTGTAGAGTAAGAAAAAAAATGCACACCAACAATAACAGAACTATTAGGGTACTGTTTGTCAAATGTTGTTTATTGATTCACAACTTTCATGAGTTCATGTCCCTTATCTGTTCTCAATGTTCGTTAAATCACCAAAACTTCATAATATCAAGAAGTCCTCTACTTTAACTTCCTTCACTGATGTCTTCAGTTCAGCCAAAGTGGGATCAAGATCTTGCTTAGACTTGACATCCACAATCAGTAAGGACTCAGAGCCATTCAATGCCATCACACTACCATTGTCGGCATCACTAAACCTCATTCCTAATTTATCCAACCTATGGACTTCCTTCGCCAACCTTTTTTTCTATCATCTTCAAGGTGAGTCACACTACCCTTGGACATCCTACTAAATGTGTTAGCTATCACAATAGCCTTACCCAAGTGGTACTTCACAATCTTGTCATAGTCTTTGAGAAGTTCTAACGACCTTCTTTATTTTAGGTCGAAGTCCCTTTGAGTGAACACTTGACAGAGACTTTTGTGATCAATGAAGACATCTACATGAACCCTATAAAGGTAATGATGCCAAATCATCAATGCAAATGCCACAACTGCTAATTGAAGATCAAGTGTTGGGTAGTTTTCTTTGTATACTTTCAATTGCCTTGAAGCATAGCCAATCACTTTCCCATGTACCCTCCATAAAGGTCAAGAATAGAGCCAAAGTTAACTGATCCTTCAAGATTTGGATACTCTTCTCTCACTCATCATTCTATATGAATTTTACTTTCTTTTAGGTCAACCTTTTCAATGGTGTAGAAATAGAGGAGAACCTTTCAATAAACCTCCTCTAGTACTCGGCTAGACCCAAAGAGCTCCTAATATCTAGTCAATGCTTTAACCTAATTCTTTACTGCTTCTGCTATCTTAGGATCAACTTTAATCTTATCACCTAACACTACATGCCCAAGGGAATGCAACTTCTTACAACAAAAATTTACATTTGTTAAATTTGGCAAACAACCTTTCATCCCTGAAAGTTTGCAACACCACTCTCAAATGCATCATGTTCTCTTCTTCACTATCCGAGTTGACCGAAATATCAGCAATTAATACTGCAACAAACATGTAATGACCTAGACCTAGGGTCTAGGAGTGACATGGCTAATGGGAACCCGAGAGTTCCCAAACAAGCCTCAAAGTATCCACATTGACATCATTGCTTCGGAAGCACATAATTAAGTAGTAAACACATACTTCTAAGGGATGAAAAAGTATGACTCATGCTATGGGGATATCATAGGGATAGGGATTTTCATGGATTCACATAGCACATAACACATAAGAACTAAGGGGTGGGTAAGTATAGCTCTCATTTTTGGGATAGAATGGAAGTTAGGACTTTTCACAATTTTCGATCTTATCAATACATAGCATCATATCATCAACATTCAATAGATAGCCATAATTACAATCATCATAAATAAATAGCATGTCATAGCCCACAACCGTACAAGAGTCTACACATTGTCCAATAATACCTCTAAGTCATATAATAAGACGGGGACCAAGACATGTCCCTGACTCACCCTCAAAGTAAATTAAACATAAGCAGAAGCAATGTTATAGTTAGACAGAAGGTGGCTTGTCCCTGGATGATAAGAGTCACCACAATAACTTTCACAATCAGAGTTAGCCGTCAAAAAGTGGATGAAGATAGTCTCATGTACGTACATGGTTAGATTATGTAGGGAAAACATATTCATTAGTACCTCTAAATGTACTAAGTATGCAGAAATACAATGTATATGAACTAAACAAACTTGCATTCTATGCTAGATGACAAGGATACATATATAGAAAGATGTATATAAGCAAGGAAGAATAGTATATCAATATGCCATAAAATCCATGATGAATGAAATACCACAATACTTCAACATAGAAGGGATGAGACAATAATTGAAATCTCAAACCCATGTGAGCTATTACATGAAATTTGCCCGATGAAAGCCTCCTATTGGGTGAGAGTAGGCTACTTGCCAAAGGTAGTCTACACCACATGTTACAGCCCAACCATTTTGGTGTGATGGCCACCTTTCTTACGATCCGATCATTTCGGAAGGATTTCCATATCCTATCATAACCATCCCTTAAAGGAAGGAGCATAAACATATACCTATGTTGGCAGATAGTTATGGGACTTGGGTACTGGATCCTTGGAGATAGCCCCCTACCACAAATCCACTCGGTTCTAGACCATCATCCCACAAGAATACATATACATATATGTGCTTTCAAAAGAGGTAGAAATTATTTCAAAATATTTTAATGCATACTTAGGCTCAAAAGCCAACATTCTTCATAATAATGCACACTTGGGCTAAAAAGCGAAATCATACTTTGTATCATACTTTCATGTATAGGAATAACTCATTCACATATATATATAAAATGGTGTAAACACGCAAAGTTTGCTCAAATAGCCATATCATAGACATTATGTGATCACACTCTTGCACATAGTTGGGTCATAACCCATTTCATCATCTTCATGAAAATCAATGCTCATGTATGTATATGCAATGAATGTTGTTGAGAGAATAGTATGAGCAATAGAGATTCATACTAAAATAAATAATATAATAAGAAATTCAAGAAAATTCGAAAGTAAATTTACATTTAAATCATACTTTAGACTACCCATGCTTAAATCAACCTTTAAAGGGGATTATGTATATTCAACCTCAATAATATCAATGCAAATCATCATATTAGGGATTAAATCACTTTAAAAACATTAATTAAACATAACCCATATCTAATTGAATCGTATAAATAATAATTTAAAAATTCATATTCAAAGTAAGCTTAAAATTCATAAATCAAGGAGTAAAAGTGTTTCAGGTCTTCATGGTTGAAAAGAACCATGAATTAATCCCACATACCCTAGCTAATAAGAAGAATCAAGAAGAAATTGATTGAGGAAGAAGACACTTCCTTAATCCCCAAGCTAATTCTCTAATAGCTCACTTGAGAAGACTCTTTAGTTGAGAGAGTTTTAATATTCTAAGTGAATGGAATGAATTCGAATAAGAATAGAGGAGTATAGGTCTTTTTAGGGGTTTAAGATAGGTTAGAAAGTCATAAATGATCCTTAGGAATAACCAAAATTACAAGAAAACCATTAATAAAACAAGCTTCAAAAAGTTGCAAGGGATCCCATCAAGAAGGCACACGGGTCGTGTGAAGTTATATGGATAGTACAGGTACCCGTGAGTCAACGCTTTGAAAATGTTACATTGGCTAAATTTCGAGACGCTATTCCATACTTAGAAAATTTCTGGACTAACACCCTCTCTGGACCCCCACACTAGTTATATGGTGCTACATGACTCGTATAGGGGTTTGTGTGTGAGGAGCCTTAGCCAAAATGTGGCTTCCAAGCCCAAGGCTCCTCTGACGAGCCACTTCCCAGTTAGTGGTGAATCCCACGAGCTGTGAAGGGATCAGTGAAGGGTGTCTTGGTCTTGAAATCCACTACCATAAGCCCAAACACATTGCACACAAGGCCAAGGGATATCTTAAGTCACCTTCAAACGGATCATGAACTGCTCCACGGCTCGTGGAGGTGGTCTTGTAGTGTCACCTTGGTCAAAAACTTTCGCAATCAAATTTCCACACATCTTTAAGGCCTTACAAAGTCCACGTCCTTACATCATCTTCCCCTTGGGAATGTTCGTCCATGAATGTGCTAGAACGTGGCTTGAAAAGCTCGACTCGAATATGACATTTCAACATGAAGACGCAATGCATAATTCATTACTTGAAAATCATAAAGCCATTAAAACTCATGTCCAAACATCTTTTAAATCATTTTCATGCACATGTATGCATGACATGTCATGAAACACAAGAGCGAAAGAAATAGGATCATTTAGAATAGGAAGAACATAATACCTTAGGCTTGAGTAGATTGGAAAGGATAGGGATATCACTTCATCATGTCTGACTCCGCCTCCCTTGTAGCACTCTCCTCATGTTGATTTCTCCAAAGCACTTTAAGCAAAGCCACATCCTTGTTGCGAAGCCGTTTTACTTTCCTATCCAAGATCAACCGGAACTTCCTCATAAGACAAGTTTTCCTCAACTTCAACACCCTCAAAAGGAACAATTGAACTAGGATCACCAATCAATTTCCTCAACATAGACACATGGAAAATCGGGTGGATAGAACTCAAACTCGGAGGCAAATCCAATCTATAGGCCATATTCCTAATCCTCTCAACAACCTCATAAGGACCTATATACTGGGGAATTAACTTTCCCTTCTTACCAAAATACATTACACCCTTCATGGTTGAAAACTTCATATACAACCAATCACTAACAAAAAACTCAAGACCTCTCTTTCTAACATTCGAATAAGACTTTTTACGACTTTAAGCCATCTTCAACCTCTCCCTAATAAACTTCACCTTTTCCATGTCCTCCAACACAAAATTCAGGACAACCAAATCCATCTCTTCCAACTCAAACCACCCCTCCAGAGATCTATACCTTCTACCATACAAAGCCTTAAATGGTGCCATACCAATGCGAGCATGAAAGCTGTTGTTGTACGAAAACTCCATAAGTGGTAGATGATCATCCCAATTTCCTTTAAATTCCAATACACAAGCCCTCAACATGTCTTCCAAAGTTTTAATTGTCTACTTGGCTTGTCCATCGATTTGAGGATGGAAAGCGGTACTTAATTTCACCTTAGTAACAAGCCCTCTTTGGAATGATTTCCAAAAGTGAGAAGTAAATTGGGTAATATGATCAGATATGATAGGCCGAGGAACACCATGCAACCTCACCAACTCTTGGATATACAACAATGCATAATATTCGGCATTGAAGGTAGTCTTGACCAGTGGAAAATGAACCAATTCAGTCATCCTGATAATCCATATCGAATAAAATTGTCTTCGGGTGTGAGGCAAACAAAGCACAAAATCCATGTTCACATTTTCCCTCTTCCAAGCAAGAATATCAATATCTCGAACCAAACCACCAGACCTTTGATGTTCTACCTTCACTTGTTGACAATTAGGATACTCGAATACAAACTTGGCTATGTCTTTCTTCATACCATGCCACCAATACACTTTCCTCAAATCGTCATACATTTTGGTGGATCCCCGGTGTATGGAATAATGAGAGTTGTCCGTTTTACACATGATCATCTCCCTAAGACCATCAACATTTGGAACACACAATTGATCTTGATACCGAAGTACACCATCTGCCCCTTGGGAGAAAACCTCTATCCACTTTTCGACGACCATCTTCTTCAACTAAGCCAATGCGGGGTCTAAATCTTGTTTAGTCTTGACATCAACTACCATAGAAGACTCAGCCTCATTCTGAACAGAAATACCACTATCATTAGAGTCAAAAAATCTAACACCCAACCTAGCTAGATGGTGAACATCTTTTACTAACTCCTTCTTTCCTTTATCAACATGAGCCACACTCCCGATAGATAGTCTATTAAGAGCATCAGCTACAATATTTGCCTTGTCAGGATGATATTGAACACTTATGTCATAGCCTTCTCCCATAAGGTTGATCCATTGACTCCTTTGGGAGAAAACCTCAATCTTTTTTGGATCAACCTTAATGCCATCACCGGATACCACATGACCAAGAAAAGCTACTTCACCCAACCCAAATTCACATTTGATGAACTTGGCATACAATTATTTCTTCCTCAAAGTCTGAAGAACCAACCTCAAATGATCCATATGCTCCCGCTCACTTTGGAAGCAAATCAGAATATGATCGATGAAGACAACCACAAAACTATCAAGAAATGGCTTGAACACCCGATTCATAAGAACCACAAAAAAACTGGAGCATTGGTCAAACCAAATGACATCACCACAAATTCAAAATGCCCATATCTAGTTTGGAAAGCCATTTTGGGAATATCATACTCCCTGACTCTCAGTTGATGATAACCAGAATGGAGGTCAATCTTTGAGAAATGGGTAGCTTCTTGAAGTTGATCAAATAAGTTATCGATCCTTGGCAATGGGTATTTATTCTTGATGATTACCTTGTACAGTTGCCTATATCAATGAACATCCAAAGAAACCCATCTTTCTTTCTTACAAATAATATCAGAGCACCCTATGGCCATATACTTGGTCTAATAAAGCCTTTCCCCAATAAGTCCTTCAATTGATCCTTTAACTTTTTCAATTCAGATGGTTCCATACGATAAGGAGGAATGGAGATAGGTTGAGTATCCGAAAGAAGATCTATGCGAAAGTCTACTTCCCTTTCGGGAGGAATACTGGGCAAATCTTTGGGAAAAATATTTGGAAACTCATTATTCCACCGAAACTAATTCAGGAATAGGTGACTCAGACTCCACATCTCTAACCCTCACAGTATGATAGATGCACCCCTTAGAAATCATCTTTTAGGCCTTGAGATAGGAAATAAACCAACCTTTATTACTGGAGTCACTACTTTTTCATTCAAGAACAGGCTCATCCGAAAATTGAAAATTGACTTTTTGGGTTCTATAGTCTATAGAGGAATACGATGCATTCAACCAATCCATGCTGAGAATAATATCAAAATCAAATATCTCAAGTTATTCAAGATCATACAAAAGAACTTTATGCAAACCAGAGATAGTACAACCCCGATAGACTCTTTGGGCAACAATATACTCACCCACGGGAGTATAAACTAAAAGGTTAGAATTTCAAGACTCAATCCAAAATTAACAGCCAAAAGAGGAATCACAAATGATAAAGTTGCACCCAGATCAAGCAAAGCATAAGTATCAAAATCAAATACTTTAACATACCAGTCATAACATCCGAAGTCTCCTCTACTTCCAGTTGAGCATGCAAAGCATAGAACTTGTTGTTTCTTCGGCACCACTTGGAGGAACCCTCAATTGGACTTGATTATCCTAAGACATTTGACCTTGACCCTTCTTGGTAGCCTTAGGACAGTTAGCAATCTTGTGGCTCATATCACCACACCGTAGCAAGCACCTAAATCTTTCTAACATGCAACAGAGTGATTCTTTCTGCACCTGTCACACCAAGGAAGTAATGACCCACCTCTAACATGTGCTTTTGGAGGTGGCCTAGCATTGGAAAACCTTGCATTAGAACCTTAGCCCTATTAGAATCAACCATAACCACCACCACCACTCTTGAAGTTGGAGAACCCACCATCATAGCGGGCTCTCTTAGAATCATTCACCCTCTTCTCCTTGAGTTTCTCCCCTTCAATCTGTTTAGCATAAGTCATGAATATGTAAATGTCCATATCCAGCATAAGCTCATTCTTACAACATTCTTTCATAACCAAATTAGAGATCCCAGAAATAAACTTGTGTATTCTTGCATGGGGGTGAGCCACTAGCATAGTAGCATACTCTGAGAGCTTTGTGAACTTGAGGCGTAGTACCTCACACTCATACCACCCTATTTCGGGTTGATAAATTCTGTCATTTTTTCCTCTCAACCTAAAGGGGAAAGAAATTATCCAGAAAGGTAAATTTGAACTCTTCTCAATTAACTCCATCACCACAGATCCTCTCCATCAACTACTAGGTGTACTACACTTGAGCCACATCTTTCAACTGATAAGCAGCTAGCTCAGCTTTCTCCTCTGAAATCACCTCGGTGATATTCAACATTTTAGAGAGCTCATCAATGAAGCCTAAGCTTCCTCATCAACTTGCGACCCATAAAACTCTGAAGGATTCATCCGAGTAAAATCTCTCACTCTAGTAGCCGGAGTAGGAGGATAAGGAGGAGGATTAGCCTGTCGAGCCTGGTCGGTCATCACTTGGGAAAGTATGGCAAAGGTAGTCTAGAATTCATCTTGAGTAGTCGGCTCTCCCATAGGCTCTTGAGGGACTTGGTCCTCATTAACCGGGGCTTGTCTTGGTAGAGGGGCTCTTCGTGGAGGCATCTTCTATAAAGCATCAAGGATATTGGCAAAGTTGGGAAGTCTTAAGAAACGGTTGAAACACAACATAAGATATGAAGAAGTGAGAAAATTCCTAGAAAGCCATCATAGCCTCTCACTCATAGGTATGGTGCACTTCACACCCATGAATAGGACTCATCGTGACATGTTGGACTTTGAGGACCATTTATAAAGCTAGTGCTTTGACACCAAGTTTGTCATGACCCAGACCTAAGGTCTAAGAGTGACATGACGAATGGAAATGCGAGAGTTCCAAAACAAGCATCAAAGTATCAACATTCACATCAACAGTTCGAAAATGCATAACGAAGTCGAAAACACATAGTTCTGAGGGATGAAAAAGTATGAGACATGCTATGCGGAAGTCATAGGGATAGGGATTTGCATGGATTCAGATAGCATATAACATATAAGAACTAAGGGGCGGGTAAGTATGACTCACGCTATGGGGATAGAATGGGACTTAGGACTTTTCACAATTTTGTATCTCATCATAACATATCATCATATCATCAACATTCAATAGATAGCTATAATTACAATCTCCATTACAAATAGCATGTCATAACACAAAATCGTATAAGAGTCTACAGGCTGTCCAACAATTCCTCTAGGTCATAGAATAGGATGGAGGCCAAGACATGTCCCGGGCTCTCCTCAAAGTAAATAAAACATAAGTGGAAGCAATATAATAGGTAGATGGAAGGTGTCTTGTCGTTGTATGATAGGACTCACCACAACAACTTTCATAATCTGAGCTAGCCATCAAGAGGTGGATGGAGATAGTAGGTTTGAATGTACTAAGTATGTGACATGTAATGCATATGAACTCGTCAAACCTGCATTCAATCACTATAATAAAAATGATATTTAGTGGCAATAAAAGTGGTTTTTAGCGGCAATAGAAATTGATGCTAATACATTTACCAGCCATTGCACTTTGGCCGTTGAAATTGACATCAGTAAACCCTTTGGCGGCCATTTAGGGGATTTCTGGTAAAGGATGTTTTTATTGCCGCTATAAATCACATCAATTAAGGGCAATTATTTAGTGGTAATTAAAATGGCGACTAAATTCATTTTAAAATGTCTTAACTTGCACCTTTTAACATCCATTTTCCTGCTGTTGAAGCTAACAAAATTTTCACTACATGTAACATGCTTCAAAGGCAATTATTTAATAGAAATTATATGGCTATTTTTTCCAATTCTAAGATTCTCTTATTTCCACTAAATACACTTAATTTGTACACACTTTTAGTAGCAATTGAATGGTACAGTATATCATTGTAGAATATTCCAATTTACAATAATATTTTATCTACTGAAACAATATTCAATGAAAAATGCTACTATTCATTAAATTATTAAAAATATTATATATTCTATTAAATCAAGTACTAATTTATATTAATGATGTATCTCCCGATATAAAAGATAAACCTACACTGTTTGAGCTAAAATATAATATTTTAACTGACTCTATCGAATAGGCACAATAACAAAATAGCAAATGTTCATCTCTTAAATAGCTTCCGCTCCTCTTCATCTTATATAAATCTCTCATGTTAAATCTTTGAACATTACAATATATCACCTAAAATAGTAAAACAAGTGAACATCATAAGATAAAAATTAGATATAAAAATGAATTCTACAACTATAGCCACAAATAAAGTATAAAAGTAGCCTTCGACTTCAACCAATCAAGTGGAAAGATGACTAATAAAATGTATAGGCCACAACAATGTACCTAACGTAACCTTTTGGAGTAGTTCAGTGGTTTGGATTTTGAACTTTTATTTTGGAGGTCCCAAATTTGAAACTCCTTGAATACAAAAGCAAAGAATTTACCTTCTGGGTCAGGCTCACTACACTAGGCTTGCCTAGAATGGGTTGGTGTGCATGCTATTGCATAGGACTGGAGATTCTTTCGTATATTCACTCAAAGAGTAGCGGCTGTGAATTTTTTTTATCATAAAAAAATAATGTACTTGAGATAATATAAAATATACTCTCTTGAGAGTTGAAAAAGAGACATTACTGATGTTTAATACAACAACAACAACATACCCAATGGAATCACACAAGTGGGGTCTGGGGATGGTAGAATGTACGCAGATCTTACCACTACCTCACAAAAGTAGAGAGACTATTTCCTGGGAACCCTCATCTCAACAACCCATAAGCAGACATTACAGATGTTTAATGTAGAAGGAAATTGTGGTGAAAACAACACTATGAGAAACAACTAAACATGTGTGACTACAAGTAATATTTAACATTAGGAGCATTGATTCCTTCAAGATAAGCTTAAGGAAGCACAAATAGCCTGAAAAATAGACCCTCAAAATTGTTTCCTTATTGTATTATATGAGTTGAATTGGTTTGAAGATGTATTGAGGTTTGGAATAGTATTGCTGCTAAATACCATTTGTTATATGGGATAGAGAGTGGGGGTCAAAAAGCTTGTCTAGAAATATACAATATTTTTAAACTACATTTAATGAAGATGGAAAAGATTCAAAGAATATGGTCAACTTCAAAGATGTGGTTGGATGAAAAATTAAATAATCATGAATTTTGTTCAGCTCCTAAACAACAAAAAAAATACGAGTTAAGAGTCAAAAGTCCTAAAGTTGATCTTCTAAATACTTGGGAATGGAAAGACACTTCTAGCTAAAGCTACTCCAGAAGAGTCTGATGTATCTTATATTCGTGTCAAAGTTCATGGTGATGATTGTTGGTGCTAGGCCAGCTCGAGTTAGGGAATATTTAAGAGACAAGACGATGTGTAAGTATAATTTTGCATCAAAGATATTGGTTCAATTGGCAGAGAAAGAGGGAAATGACACTATTCTGGACAAATGAAGTAATATGAAATTACTCCAAATCAACTGCTTATGGTAATGGATGAATTTGTAAAAACATTTGATGTACTAATACAGAATGGCACACATAAACTTGATATATTATACAAAGCCTTGTTAAAAGCTTGGTTTCTTTGATCACCAGGTTACCCTTAACACCAGAAATAAAGATCAAGAACACATTTTCACAATCTATATGAACAAGTTAAATTACTTGCAATAAATCATTATTATATTGTTTAAGAGACCATCACAAATAGATTGTAACATAAGCTAATGCTGTGGCCATATTTTCAAAGAGTCATTGATTACTAAATATATCAACACAAACTAAAATTAAAGATATTTGATGCTAACTGATGTACTAAAAGGATTGACCGAAACTTAAAACCAAGCAAAACATATGCTTGTTTTTTTCAAAAATCGAGATATTCCTCTAAAATTAAGCACAAGGTAGTTTAGAATATTGTATATTAAGATGATCTACTCAAGGTCAATGAATCTAGACATGATGTCACATATAACTTAACTAATTCTCTACTTTTGGACAAACTGAATCATCAATTATTTCTAGCATGAGCAACATGCATGAATATCTCAATAGAAAATGACAAGGTGAATTTAACATTCACCAACATTTTTATAGAACTAAAGTGAGTATAATCAAAACTACCAATGGATATGGTACGACAGATATTGAATTATCATACTAATTCAAAAATTTGAATATCGTGTTTTCGGTATGATGATATCTTTTGTGATATATGATATACATTTTAATTTTTTTGATATTCATGATTTATATCTCAAATATTAAAATATTGACTATTGTACTGAAGTATATAGTAATATAAAGTAATTGATATATAATGATTATAATACTAACAAATATACAAAATAGTATTAGTATTAACTAAATATTTAGACATTGAAACATTGACTACTCTATTTTAACTGAAATGTATTTTTATACAATTGATTAATACATGAACTTCTTGTACTTTTTGCGACATATATTTTTACATTTCTAAGATGCTCGTATAATATAATTGAGGTAATTTTTGAAAAGGTAAAGTCATAATTCTATATTATATGAGTATATATAAATCAAAGTAGAACAAACTAGGATTATCGATTAACTAAACCATAAAATACCAAACAAAACATAAAATACTGATTCATAATTAATTTAACAGTATAAGTATCTTTGAAGTTCCAAATACCATACTATACTATGCTCACCCTTAATCAAACCTAACAAATTTATAACTATATAAACTATGAAGTATTCTTATCAAACAACCACCAACTAAACTAACTTGTCTTAATATTATGGAATAAAAAAAACATAGGTGCATTCCCTACTCTAAATTCTAAAATTTTCTAGTCGAAGACATTCCATACAAAGCTAAACAACACAACAACAAAGAAGTGCACTTTCAAATCACTTCACAAGCTATTACATAGGTACTGCTATTTGTTCATGGAGCTGATTGTAGGAAAGAAAAATAATTATGGAATTGATAAGCATTTATCATGATAAATTATGAAAAACCAACCATTTAAGGAGGCAATGTTGTTTGAAGCGATTGAATTAGTAGCCGAGGAAAAAACTAATTTTAATTTATTTCATAAATCTTAAGTTCTTCAATCCATTTAGATTAAGGGACTTTGAACTTGTATATGTCAATTAATAAATCAAAAGCTTTACATGTTATATGATAAGCAGAATGCCACAACCGGGACCTAGGGTCTAGGAGTGACATGGCGAATGGGAACCAAAGAGTCCCCAAACAAGCCTCAAGATATCCATATTCACATCATCGGTTTGGAAGCATATACGAATAGTAAACACGTAGTTCTAAGGCACAGGAAAGTAGGACTCACGCTATGAGAATGTCATAAGGAAAAGATTAACATGGATCCACATAACACGTAGCACATAAAGACTAAGAGGCGGGTAAGTATGACTCACTCTAATAGGGAAATTCGGGACATAGGGCCTTTCTTATCCTAACATAAAAGCACATCATAATACTCATAGCAATCCACATAGGATTCCCAATAGATAGCCATATCCATAGACATAATCACCGAAAACAATAGTTAGCATATAAACGTAAAAGGGTTGACAAGGTATCCAACAATGCCTCTAATCATGAGATAGGATGGGGGCCAAGACAGGTCCCAAACTCACCCTCAAATTAAATAACATAAACAAGACTTCATAGGTAGAGGAATAGTGACTTGTACTTAGAAGATAGGACTTGCAACAACAAATATCTCAAGATCCAATCTAGTCGTCGTACGGAAAGAAATCTCCTATCCCTACATGGTTAGATCATATAGGCAAAAGTATGCATTAGTACGTTTGAAAGTACTAAATATGCGGGCATGCAATGCATATGACTTATCTGACCTGCATTCTATGTTAGATGATAAGGGCACATAATATAGAAAGAAGAATATATCCAAAGAAAAGTAGTATAACAATATGCCATGAAATTGATGATGCATGAAATATAATAATGCTCATATATAAGAGGGGATATGACCATGACCATCATATCAAACCCATGCGAGCTATTACATGAATTCGCCCTATGTAGATATCCCATCGGTAAGGAATGATTAATTGCCAAGAAGAGTATCTACATCACACCTTACGATCACATCTTTTCAGTGTGATGGACACCGTCCTTACGATCACCTCTTTTCAGAAGGATTTCAATATTTAAACATATCATATCATATCAAAATATGTAACCATTACTTACGACCCAGTCTTTTTGGTAATTGCTACGATATACCTATGCAGGCACATAGTTCAAGAAAAGGGAGAGGACCTTTAGGGACAACCTTTTTCCCCCCAATCCATTCAGTGCTAGGTCAAACATCCCACAAGAATACATATACATATACATGCTTTCAAAAGAGGCAATAGTCCTTTCAAATCATTTCAATGCACATTTGGCCTAAAAAATAATCATTCATACTTGGGCTCAAAAGCTAAATTATAGTTCATAATCATAATTCTCATGCATAGGAATAGCTCATTCACATAACAATATGGTGCAAGCACCCAAAATGCTCAAAGAGACATATCATACACATTTATGTGATCACATTCTTGTCATAGCCATAATCTTATCAAAATCATATACATAAACATAATTGGACTTAACCCACTTCATAAAATCCAATGCTCATGAATGCATATGCTATGAAAGACGTGAGAATAGTATGAGTAATTCAGAGTAACTCTAAAATAAACAATACAATATGAAATTGAGGTAAATCCATAGATAAATCCACATTTAAATGATAATATATATCACCCATGCTTAGATCAAATTTTAAGGGACAATGCATATTCAAATATTTATAATAATCAAGTAATTCAACGTAATAATGCTTAAAAAAACTTTAAATAAATGATAAATCATCGCCCATTGAATTTAATAATCAATAATATTTCAAAATTCATATTTAATGTAAGCATAATTTCATGAAACTCAAGTGAAAAGAGTTTGGGTCTTGGTTGAAATGGACCAAGAATCAATCCCACATACCTTAGCTAATTGAGATTATTCAAGAAGAAATTCGATGAAGAAAAGACTCTTCCCTTGAATCCCAATCTTAGTCTTCATAAGAGAACTAAGAGAGTTGAAATAACTCTAAGTGTAAGAATGAATTTGAATGAGAGGAATAGAGTTTAGGTCATTTGGAGGTCTTAGGATAGCATAGGAAGTCATAAAAGTCCCTTAGGAGTAGCCATAATTACAAAAAGATGATTAATGAAATGGAATAAAATTTCTTGCCAGGGCCCGCGAGAAGGTCTCAAAGTCCGTACAAGGTCTCACAGACCATGAAACCCTCCCGTGAGACCATACTTAGCCAATTCACAAGAAACTCTGCACGGACAGGCTTTATGAAAATAGACATAATGTCTTGATCCAAACTCGAAATGAGGTGAAACTGGATACATTGAAACGCTAATTCAAAGAGTTTCAATTTGATAGGTGCGCCACCCAGTTCTTTTTGTGCTAAGAGATATGACCATTTGAAGTTGTCCCTTCTGTCGTTTCTTGTGAAAAGCTTAGCCAATGGAATTTCTTTGAACTTTACTTGATGAAAGAGGCCCATGATGACCCTAAACCACATAAATAAGTTTGAATTGAGGGCATGAAGGTGAACTTAGCTTGAGCTCGAAGTTTTCATACTTAAAAAAATTCAGCATAGGCACCCTACACAGAAGGTAGTACAAATCGTATGAAGGTATACGGTCTGTGTATTCCTTTGTACTACTTCACTTAGAAAATTCTCCACGACGAAGTTCTGAGACAGTGATCCGATTCTTAGAAAATTTTGACTCTGTTAGCTATCCGAACGAGCCTTACGGATTTTGAAGTACCATATGGTTCGTAAGAGGGGCCTTACCACTTTCCTTAGCCTCAAAACTATGGAGTCTCAAGCCCAAGGCTACCATATGTTCTACCATACGGTCCTATTATCTCACACGGACCGTGTGGGGTCCATGTATGGTATGTGTTGGTCCCATACTGCATATTAAGGCCCTGGCACCCCGCTCAAGGCCAAAGGCCACTTTAAGGAGGCTCCACATGGTTCGTATAGCACCATATGGACATGAAGGATTCCATGATGCTTCACCTTGGTCCAAAAGTTTCCAGAACCAAATTTCCAAGCTCCATTGAAGTCGTACAAAGTTCGGGTCCTTACATCATCTCTCCCTTGGGAACATTCATCCTCAAATGGCTAGAAGAAGGCTTGACTTAGAACATGAAACATTCAAACACAAGATACAACGCATGTTTCATCACTTGAAAATCATAAAGTAATTAAAACTCTTGTCAAAAACGTCCTTAAATCATTCAAAACTTATTAAAAGTTATTTTCATGCACATGTATGCATGTTATTTCATGAAACTCAAGAATGAAAGAATTATGATCACTTGGAAAAGGAAGTAATTAATACCTTAGGCTTGAGTAGATTGGAAATGATGAGGATATTCTTTCATCATGTCCAACTCCGCCTCCCATGTAGCACCCTCCATATGCTTATTTCTCAAAAGTACCTTAACCGAAGTCACATCCTTGTTACGACGCTGCTTCACTTGCCTATCAAAAATCTCAACCAGAATTTCTTCATCAAACAAGTTCTCCTCAACCTCAAAACCTTCCAAAGTCACAATAGCATTAAGATCACCAACCAACTTCCTCAACATAGACACATGGAAATCGGGTGAATAGAACTTAAATCCGGAGGCAAACCCAACCTATAAGCTATATTCCCAATCCATTCTACAATATCATAAAGACCTACATACTTGGGACTTAACTTGCCCTTCTTTCCAAAATGCATCACACCCTTCATAGGTGAGACTTTCATATACACTCAATCACCAACATGAAACTCAAGATCCCTCTTCCTAATATCTGAATAGGACTTTTGTCGATTTTGGGCCATCTCCAACCTTTCCCTAATCAAATTCACCTTCTCTATAGCCTCCAACACTGAATCCGGGCCAATCAAAGCCATCTCTCCCAACTCAAACCATCCCACCAGAGATCTATATCTCCTATCAAACAAAGCCTCAAATTCTGCCATAGCAATGCTAGCATGAAAGTTATTATTAGTAAACTCAATTACTGGTAGATGATCACCCCAATTTCCTTTGAATTCTAATGCACAAGCCCTCAACATGTCCTCCAAGGTTTGAATTTTCCTTTTGGCTTGCGCAATTGATTAAGGATGCAAAGTAGTATTTAACTTCACCTTAGTACCAAGCCACTTTATGAGATAATTTCTACGAGTGATAAGTAAGTTGGGTACCACTATCTGCTATAATAAAAGTAGGCATACCCTCCAGTCTAACCAACTCCCAAATATATAACTTGGAATTGTCTTTCACATTGAAAGTAGTCTCAACTGATAAGAAGTGAGCCAATTTGGTCATTCTTCCAACAATTACCCACATGGAGTCAAATTTCTTCTGGTATAGGGAAGGAAACCCAATCACAAAGTCCACATTCACATTCTCTCATTTCAAGTTGGCATTTCAATATTTTGGGCCAAGCGATTGGGCCTTTGATGTTCCACCTTCCGTTGTTGGTAATTAGAGCATTTGGATACAAACTTGGTGATGTCATTCTTCGTACCATGCCACTAATACACTTCCCTCAAGTCCCGATACAATTTGGTAGATCATGGATGTATGGAATAATAAGAGTTATGGGCTTCACTCATGATCATCTCCCTAAGACCATTAACGTCCAGAACACATAATTGATCTTGATACCAAAGCACACCATCTCCACCTTGGGAGAATACCTCTATCTCTTTTTCGGCAACCAACTTCTTCAACTCAACCCATGATAGATCTGGATCTTGCTTAGCCTTAACGTCAACAACCACCGAAGATTCAGCCCCATTTTGAGCATGAATATCACCATCATTAGAGTTGGCAAACCTAACACCCAATCTAGCCAAATGGTAAACATCTTTTGCCAACTCTTTCTTCCCTTCAACATGAGCCACACTTCCCGTAGATAGCCGACTAAGAGCATCGACTACAATATTTACCTTGCCGGGATGATATTGTACACTCCTGTCATAGTCCTTATGTTGTTCCAACTATTTTCTTTTCCTCAAATTAAGACCCCTTTGAGTGAACACAAATTGCAAACTCTTGTAATTGGTGAAAACGTCAATAACCACAGAAGATTAAGCCCCATTCTGAACTTTAACGAAACATCATTAGATTCACTTAACCTAATTCTACAATAGTGTCAAACAATGTACATCCTTCTTCACCTCCTTTTTGATCTCACCTATAAGATCAACTAAAACATCTTCCTTTCCTAGATTACATCATGGGCCAAAAGTAACTCTCCCTATTCGGTGAGGAGGGATGGGGACAGGAAATCTTAAGACATATTCCATGGGACGATATCAATCATGAAAAAGTGAAACGTTTCCTAAAATGCCTTGTAACCTCCTACCCATAGATGTGGCAAGCTTTACACTCATGAATAAGATTCTACTTGACGCGGCATGTTGGACTCCCAGGACTATTTATAAACCTAGTGCTTTGATACCATCTCTATCACAACATACACCTATGGACTAGGAGTTACATAGTTAATGGGAACTCGGCAGTCCCAAAATAAGCCTCAAAGTATCTATATTCACATTATCGGTTCAAAAGCATATATGAATAGTTAACACATAGTTCTAAGGGACGAAAAAGTAGGACTCATAGTATGGGGATGTCATAGGGAAAGAGATTAACCTGGATCAACATAACACGTTGCATATAAAGACCAGGGTCTTTTACATCATAAAATAAAAGTACATGATAATACTCATAGACAATCCACATAATGATATCTAATAGATGACCATATCCATACACATAATATCTGATTATAACATTTAGCATATAAACATAAAAGAGTCGACAATATGTCCAAAAGTGCCTCTAATTATAAGATAGGATGGGGGCCAAGACCTGTCCCGGACTCACCCTTAAAGTAAATAACATAAATAAGACTTCATAGGTAGAGGGATAATGACTTGTCCTTGAAGATAGGACTCTCCACAAAAAGTATCTTAAGATCCAATCTAGTCATTGAACAATGGATGAAGGAAATCTCCAATCCATAGATGGTTAGATAATATAGGAAAAAGTATGTGTTAGTACGTTTAAATATACTAAGTATGCGGGCATGTAATACATATGACATATCAAATCTGCATTCAATGTTAGATGACAAGGGCACATAATATAGCAAAAAGTATATATCAAAAGAAAAGTAGTATAACAATATGTCATGAAATTCATGATGCATGAAATATATAATAATACTCATATATAAGAGGGGATGTGACCATGACTATCATATCAAACTCATGCGAGCTATTACATGAATTCGCCCAATGTAGACCTCTCATCAGTAAGAGAAGATTAATTGCCAAGAGTAATCTACATCTTACCTTACAATCATATCTTTTCGGTGCGATGGATACCTTCCTTATGATCACATCTTTTCAGAAGGATTTCCATATTAAAACATATCATATCAAAATGTGTATCTATTCCTTACGACCCAGTCTTTTTGGTAATGGCTATCATATACCTATGCTGGCACATAGTTCAAAGAAAAGGATAGGACCCTTCGGGATAGCCCTTACGCCCCCAATCCATTCGGTGCTAGGTGAAACATCCCACAAAAATACTTATCCATATATATGCTTTAAAAAGAGGCAATAGTCCTTTAAAATAGTTTCAATGCACATTTGGACTCAAAAGCCAAACACATTTCATAATCATTCATACTTGGGATCAAAAGCAAAACCATAGTTTATAATCATAATTATCATGCATAGAAATAGTCCACTCACATAAAAATATGGTGCAAGCACCCAAAATGCTCAATGAGCAATAACATAGACATTTATGTGATCACATTCTTTTCATAATCATAATCTTATCAAAATCTTATACACAAATATAATTGGTCTTAACCTACTTTATAAAATCCAATGCTCATGAAGTCATGTGCCATGAATGAAGTGAGAATAGCATGGGTAATTGATATTCAATCTAAATCAACTGTACAATATGAAATTGAAGTAAATCCATAATTGCATCCATATTTAAATCATAATATAGATCACCCATGCTTAGATCAAACTTTAAAAGGGACAACGCATATTCAAATATTCATAATAATCAAGTAATTCAACATATTAGGGCTTAAATCAATGATAAAGCATAGCTCATACTTCAATTGAATTTAATGATCAACAATATTCAAACCCCATATTTAAAGCAAGCGAAATTTCATGAAATTAAAGTAAAATGAGTTTTGGTCATCTTGGTTAAAAGGGACCAAGAATCAATCTCACATACCTTAGCTAATTGAAAAGATTCAAAATGAAATTTGATGAAGAAAAGAGTCTTCCCATGATTCCATAGCTTAGTCTTGATAAGACTCTTTAAAAGAGTTCTTAAGAGAGTTGAAATAATTCTAAGCATGAGAATGAACTTGACTGGGAGGAATCGAGTTTAGGTCATTTGGAGGTCTTAGGATAGCATAGGAAGTCATAAAAGTCCCTTAGGAGTAGCCATAATTACAAAAAAATCATTAATGAAACGGAATAAAATTTCTTTTCATGGGCTCATGAGAAGGTCTCACGGTTTGTACAAGGTCTCATGGACCATGAAACCCTCCTGTGAGACCATATTTAGCCAATTCATTGAAAACTCTGCATGGATGGGTTGTACAAACACAATCATAAAGTCTTGATCTAAAGTCGAAATGAGGTGTAATTGGATGTGTTGGAAAGCTAATTCAAAAGGCTTCAATTTGGTAGGTAGTTGGCTACTTTGTTCTTTTTGTGCTAAGAGATATGACCATTTAAAGTTGACCCTTCTATCAGTTCTTGTGAAAGGCTTAGCCATTGGAATTCCTTTGAACTTGACTTGATGAAAGAGGCCTATGATGAACCTAAACAACATAAATAAGATTGAATTGAGGGCTTTAAGGTTAACTTAACTTGAGCTTAAAGCTTTCATACTTCGAAAAATTTAATGCAGGCACACCACAAGGAAGGTGGTATGGATTGTACCATCCATACGGTCCGTGTACTCCTCCGTACCACTTCATTTAGAAAATTCTCCATGACGAAGTTCTATGATGGTGATCCAATACATTGAAAATTTTTATTCATCATCTATATGAAAGGGCCTCACGGACCATGAAGCACCATATGGTATTTGAGAGGAGCCGTACCACTTGCCTTAGGTTCAAAACTGAGTCTCAAGCCCAAGGCTACCATACGGTCCACCACACGGTCCGTATGACATCTCATGGACTTTGTGGGGTCGAACTGTGGTATGCCTTGGTCCTAAACTCCACATTAAGGCCCTCACACCCTAGACAAGGCCAAGGGCCACTTCAAGGAGGCTCCACACGGTCCGTATAGTACCACACGGACCGTAAAGGCTTCCATGAAGCGTCACCATGGTCTAAAACTTTACAAAACCAAATTTCCAAGCTCCATTGAAGTCGTACAAAGTCGGGGTCCTTACAGAAAACCACAAAAACCCTTAAGCAGTTAAGCTTACCTTGATAACCACGAGATGATTGTTCAAGTGATGACGAGACAATATATGGGATTGAAGGCAAGCATATGACCAAATAATAGGTATTGCTTGACCAAATTAGATATTGCATCTATCATGATATTTAAGTGCTTAAGATATATGGAGAAAAAAATGGATTTTGGTGAATAGAATTTCAAAAAAGAGAAGGGAGAGAGGTATATAGAAATGAGTTGGGTACTATAGTTATGGTGGATTTGTGAAAGATGATGGTGAGAGCAAAAGGCAGCAATCAGGGTTAGTTCTTATTTAGATTTGGTGCTTTAAATTATTTTTTGGTGAATAATGAGCAAAATGAGGGAATATAAAAATTCATTAAAAGTTATTCCAGTAAGGCGGTAAGTTAATCATCTTTTTGGGCCATTTTTCTGAAATTTCCACGAAAGATGAACTTTTTACCCACTAATGTAAATTTGCCGCTAATAGTTTTACGTAGAAAATGAATTATCAAAAACAGGTTATTTCCACTAAATAATTGTGGCTAAAGATTATTTTTGTTGTGGTCTGTTAGATGACAAGGACACATATACAGAAAAATGTATATAAGCTAGGAAGAACAACATATCAATATGCCATTAAATCCTTGATGCATGAAATGTCACAATACTTCAACATAGAGGGATGAGACCATAATCGACATCTCAAACTCATGCGAGCTATTACATGAGATTTGCTCGATGAAAGCCACAAATAGAGTGAGAGTAGACTACTTGCCAAAGGTAGTTTACGCCACACCTTACGACTCGGTCATTTCTGTGTGATGACCAATTTCCTTAAGACCTGCTCATTTCGGAAGGAATTTCATATCATATCTTAACTATCTCTTAAAGGGGCATAACCATATACCTATGTTGGCACATAGTTATGGGACTGGGGTACTGGACCCTTGGAGATAGCCCCCCTCCCACATGTCCGCTCAGTTCTAAGTTATCATCCCACAAGAATACTTGTACATATACATGCTTTAGAAAGAGGTGTAAGTCTTTTCAAAACAGTTCAATGCATACTTAATCTCAAAAGCCAACATTCGTCATAATCATGCATACTTAGGCCAAAAAGCCAAAGCATACTTCATAACATACTTTCATGCATAGAAATAGCTCATTCACATATATACAAAATGGTGTAGACGCCAAAAGTTTTTGCTCAAAGAACCATATCATAGACATTATGTGATCACATTCTTGTCATAACCATGCTTTCATCAAAATCATATTCATAAACATACTTAGGTCATAACCCACTTTATAATCTTTGTGAATATCAATGCTCATGTATGCATGTGCCATGAATGATGAGAGAATAGTAGCGACAATAGAGGCTTATACTAAAATAAAAAATATAATAAGAAAATCCATAAGTAAATTCACATTTAAATCATACTTTAGATTACCCATTCTTAAATCAACCTTTAAAGGTGACATGTATATACAGACCTTCGTAATATCAACACAATTCATCACATTCATTTATATTCATCATATTAGGGCTTAAGTCACTTTAAGAATATCAATTAAACATATTCCATATCTCAATTGAATCAAATAAATGATAATTTAAAAGACCTATATACAAAGTAAGCTTAAAATTCATAAATCAAGGAGTAAAAGAGTTTGGGTTTTTCATGGTTGAAAGGGACCATGAATCAATCCCACATATCTTTGCTAATAAGAAGAATCAAGAAGAAATTTATTGAAGAAGAAGACCCTTCATTAAGCCCCAAGCTAATTCTCTAGTGCCTTAGCCAAAATATGGCTTTGAAGCCCAAGGCTCTTCCCACGAACCACTTCTAGGCTAATGGTAAGTCCAACGAACCGTGACGGTCTTAGTGAAAGGTGCCTTAGTCTTGAACTCCACCATAAGCCTAAACACACTACACAGAAGGCCAAGGGCCACCTAAAGGCACCTTCACACAGCTCGTGGACTGCTCCACAGCTCATGGAGTTGGTCTTGTAGTGACACCTTAGAAAAAACATCCCAAAACTAAATCTCCACGCAATGTTAAGGCCTTGCAATGTCCGGGTCCTTACAAAACATGTCAAGATAGGGTTTAAATACCCCATTCATTAGGTCCATAAGTATTGTCGGTGCATTGGTCAAGCCAAAAGACATTACCCTGAACTCAAAATATCCATAATTATCTAAAAAGCCATTTTGGAAATGTCATACTCCCTCACCCTTAGTTGTTGACACCTGGAGAAAAGATCAATCTTGGAGAACTATCGATCCCCTTGCAGTAAATCAAATAAGTTATCTATTCTTAGAAGGAGATACTTGTTGTTTATGGTCATTTTATTGAGTTTTTGGTAGTCTATGCAGATTCAGAGCATCCCATCCTTCTTCCTTACAAATAACACAGGAGCACCTCATAGAGACCTACTTGTTCTAATGAAACCCTTCAATAAATCCTTCAATTACTCCTCTAACTCTATTGGGGTCATTCAATAGGGAATAACGAAGATAGCTAGAGTATTCAGGAGAAGTTCTATACAAAAATCTATTTTCCTTTCAAGAGGGACACTAGGAAATTCTTTGAGGAAGACATTGGGAAACACATTTACAATAGGGACTGACTCAAGAGGTGGAATTTCAAAAGTGAGATCCCTAACCCTTACTAGGGGATAAATACATACTTTAAAAATCATCTTATGGGCTTTGACATAGAAGACAAACCAACCTCTACAAACTGAATTACTAACCTTCCGCTCAAAAAGGGGCTCACTTGGGATTTGGAATTTGACTCTATAAGTGCAACATTCTATAGAAGAATAGGAAGCATGCAACCGATCCATCCAAAGTATAACATCAAAATCAACCATGGAAAGCTCTGCTAAATCATAAGGGTCAACTTTATGCAAAATGGATACAGGACAACGCTTATAGACACTTTTGGCAACAATAAACTCACCTATAGGAGTACAAACCTCAAAGGGATCAACTAGGACTTCGAGACCTACATTGAATTTATTCGAGGCTGACCCTATTCTAGACTTAGTGAAATTTTCGTCTAGGCTGACCCCATCCACGAGCCTTGTTTATGACTCGTAATTTGAACCAAGAGGCATAAATGAGACTCATACTCTTTGCACATTTCCAATTCAAGTTCTTTTGCATATTTCAACTTTCGAACTTACGAGTCCTTATGGTATAACCCACCGATATATAAGCCAACCCATAATCCGAAATGATAAGTACTAGGTAAAATAGGGATATTAATACAATCTAGCATACACAAGGCAATATAGATAAACAGAAGCAGAAACCAAACTAAATATATACAAAAGATCAAACCCAAAACCTGGATGTCACTGGTACAAAGCTACTAAAAACAAAAAAAAGATTACAAGTCCTAGTAGTGGACCATAAATATATACAAGATCTGGCTTGCCTCAAAATATACAGATAGATGGGCCACCAAGCTGAAGGAGACAAAAATGAACCAAAAACATCAAATGCTCACCCTAGTCTCTATTGTAAGCTGCAATAGGCTCAATCACCCTCAGACCTGTATCACAAAAGCAGACGTAAAGTATAGTATGAGTACTAGAATAATAAGTACCTAGTAAGAATCATAGGCCGACTGAGCAGGAAAGGCAAAAATAATTTGAAACAGAGTAAACCTAAACTAAAGTCAAGTATACTATCAAAGGTAAGGTTAACAAAACAACCACAAAAGTAGGAAGAGTTCTAACTGAAATGCAATACAGCTCTTTTGATCATTTCTTCGCATGTACTTGCAGTAGAATTCAAGTAATGTCCTTTGATTTCACCTATTTCAGCCTGTGCTTTAAAAAGTGCTTCAGCACAAAATAAGAAATGATCTCTCCTACGTAGAAATGGTTGTGAGTTCACGTTCTCATCATCTTTGGTAAAATCAAGTCCATCGCGAAGACATTCATAAACTACTCTATCGTAGTTTTTAGAAGATAACCCCAATTTAAGTTTAATAGTACATCCCAATAGGGGACGACCATACTTTCTCAATTTATCTCTTTCAACTTGGATTCACATGCTATCTACACCCATCTAGCCTCTATAAGCCCAATCGAGACACATAATGACTATAACTATGAAAAACTAAAGAAATAGGGAATCTGTCACACTAAAATCTGAAGAACCATAACTAGCCCTAAACTACAAGTGCTAAGAATAGGAATACTGCGTATGATCTTTGTACAAAAGGTGAGACTGTAGCTACTCGAAGGCTCTCCCAATTAGTAGGGGAGGTTGACGTCGGGACTACCTAATATATGAATGCTTGTCTGAATAGTTTAAGTTTAGTTAATTTCGAGACTACCCCATACTCGAAAGCTCACTCAATTAATAAGGGAGGCCAAGGCCAAGACATCTCAATACCTAGATGCTCGCCTAGATAAGATAAAAGTGGTCGAGGCTGGGACTAACCAATACCCCAAATGCTCACCTTAGACTAACTAAAGGTGCCAAACTTTCTCTTCTACAAACTATATGCTAATAACCATTGAAACAACCTTCATCAACGAACTGAGCTAACATAACTACTGAGTCATCAATTTGAAATTGAACTTGAATTAAGACGGGACCTACTTCCATTGATGTAATATAAGGGCACCAAACATGGGGAATTATGGATAATGGGGTGTATATTTTGGCAAGTTACTACGTAGCAAAGGCTCAACTAGAAGACCCTAGTTTTCTACTATGCCATTCTACAAGGATATATGCTGACCAACACAACGTCGGGGCATCTAATACAAGTTTTGTCATCCTATACTAAGGCCAATATGCTTGAGGTCATTGGCATATAGGAAAAAATGTGTCACTAACAATACTAATAGCTAATAAAGAAGTTCAGATGGTTTCAGATACCTACAAATATCAATAAAGGCCTAAATCATGATTTTTAACACCTAAGGCATATAAATATTCTACCCAATCCCAAATTCCAATTATCTCAATAAGATTTCACACAAACTAGCTCAATCTAAAGAAAGAAAAATCGTAGCCTACCTATAGGTCGAGCACATGCACTCAAGACACTCTATCTGAGCTTTTTCCTGTCAAACGGCCTTTGAATATTGTCACACTATTAAAAATAGATTCATAATATTTTTACTGTCATATAGACACTAAATTCACAAAAAGGGGAATTGGAATAATTTCGGGACCTAAAATGGGGAAATGTGGGATCCATACCAAACATTCTAGAATTGACTCCAAAAATAGATCCTAATCAACTTTCCGAACTTATATCACAAAATGGGACACAATTTGGGGCCTAGAAACACCTCACAAACAATAATTACAAAAACTCCAAATTAAGATAAAGAATACTAAGTATGACGGCGTGAAATTACAGAAATATACCAAAAACAGAGCCCCCACATCTAAAACCAACACACCACAATGTTCCTTGCAAAAAATTCAACAACTTTGACCAAAGAATATCTGAAAATGGACCTAGGATTCTCAAGTTATCACACCTCAAAAATCACCAAAACACTAATCCAAAAATACAAAAATACAGCAACTAAAATCAAGATTTTTCCTCAATTGGAAATCCCCATCCAATTTCTGAACTTGCCAACGTATTTCTTATGAAATTCCATACAAGTTAGTCCTTTGAATAACTTAATTTCGCTTACGAATGACCAAGTTATGCCCCTTTGAAGTTTGATCAAACTGTTGATCGAATTCGTTCATGCGCAGATCTACCCTATGCCGAGGGGTGTCAAGCAACACCCCTTCATCGGAAAATTACACTGTGTAGATAAGTCAAATTTTGATTCTACACGTATATATATATATATATATATATATATATATATATATATATATATATATATATATATATATATTTATATATATATTAAATTTGACACCACTTGACACAAGATGAATACATGGCTTAATGGTTCAGGGGTTGCAGGATTTCCACTTTGGTGTCCAGAGTTCGAATTCAACTGTGGCTACTTAATTTTAAGCGTTCTTTCAGCAAAATTTTTGCGTTTTTATTAATTAGTGTTTTACTTGATTAACTGCTGCATTTTTACCTTTTTTAAATTTGTTTTTGTATTTTTTGTTTTTTCTAATTAGCATTATTCCTTAAATAATTGTTGCGGTTTTTCCTTATAATTAACTGTTGCATTTTTTCCTTTTTTCTATTTGCATTTTTTTACTTATTTAACTGCTGCGTTTTTTTCTTTTTTAATTACTAAATATTTTACTTTGTTTTTTAATAACTAAATCTTTTTTTATTTTTTTTAATTTTTTAATGATTGACTTCTATTGACATAGACTATTTGACTTTAATATTTTAGTTTTTTAAAAATTATTTACTTTTAGGGATTTAATAAATCCGCAATGTCAAAATTCAAAGAAATAGGGGAACAACAACGGTCAACGGCCTCAGCCTTCCACGCTCCACGACTCCAGCCTCCAGTCATCTGGGTAACTCGTCATTCTCATCTGTCTCAGCTTATTGTAGTCATGGAATCAACAGTAAGTTCCTCCTTTCACCTTATGTTTATATATTTCTTGTGTATTTTGTTGTTGGATTGCTACCTCATCCTCTTCCTGCTCATCCTTCTTCTTTTTTATAATTTTTTCATAAATAATAAATATATAATGCCTTATTTGTGTTTATATGTGTTATCCATGATCCATGATTGATTTGTTGTTTGCAAATATATATATTTCTAATAAAAAATTTATTTTATAATTCAGTCCCAAAAATCAATGAAGAAGTATTTTTCTCAAGTACCCAAATCAAATTTGGCTTCTAATAATCAACATACACCTGACGAAAATGCAACCAATTGAAGTATCATTCATTCTTCTCTAAGACAATACATTGATTTAAGTACATTAGAGTTTGATCCAGCAAAAAGAATTTCAATCTTGAGCTATCATCCAAATGATTGTCACATAATTATAAGAGCATACCTTCGACATGGTCCTTGTGAACCTAAAAATCATATTTTTCCACAATTAAATTTTTGTGGGGATATGCATCGTTTTAATCTTAAGTAGTTTAAAGAGTATCATGATTGGTTGGAATATAGTATGAGTAAAGATGCAACATGTTGTTTGAATCATTATTTGTTTAAAGATGATAACATTCATCAAGGTGGAGGTGGAGTATTTTCTACTATCGGTTTTAGAAAAATTTTGATCAACATATTGGTGGGTCGAACAACATTCACAATCAGGCAAAAAAAGAAAAGTGAAGACCTAATGCTAAAACAATAATCTATTGTATCTACATTTGAGAGACAATCTGATCAAGTTAAGTATGAGTATTGGGCTTTGTTTATCTACTTCGATTGATGTAGTAAGGCTTCTTTTTAATAAGAGATTTGCAATTCGGGGTTATGATGAATCTAAATTATCACTTAATAGAGGTAATTTTCTTGAAATTCTTTCATGGTATGCAAAACACTGTGACAAAATTCATGATTATGTATTGCATTGGGCTCCTCAAAATGACCAAATGACTTCTCCAATGATTCAAAAAGATATTGTGACCACATGTAAGTTAGAAACCATTAAAGCTATTATTGAGGAATTAAATGGTGACTATTTTGCTTTATTGGTTGATGAATCTTTTGATGTGTCACGTAAGGAGGAAATGGCTATTGTTCTATGATATGTTTATCGAATGAGATTTGTGATAGAGTGATTGATTGATATTGTACACATTAAAGATACTCGTGCTTTACCTTTAAATGAGGCAATTGTCAATGTACTTGCTCAACCTTCGTTGAGTCTATCTTACATTCATGGACAATGTTATGATGAGGCAAGTAATATGCAATGTGAAATGAATGGTCTTATGATTTTGATTGGGCAAGAAAGTGTCTAAAATCGTCCTCTTTCTTTGCATGTTGCTAGACGTTAAACACGACCTCATTTTTACTCAATCTGAACTTGAGTTGGTCCCTCTCCATGTCCACCAAGGTGTGTCTAGTGTCTATGAAAGGCTCCCTAAGATGATTGGGATTTCGAAGTCAACCTCACAGTCGAGGATCATAAAGTCCGCATGGAATCTGAATTTATCCAATTTCACAAGCACATCATAAAGTATCCCCACATGCTTCTTCACCGTGTGGTCAGCCATCAACATCTGCATGCTCATCGGAGTAAGGGCTCCCAGTCCTAGCTTCTTGAAGACCGCAAGGGGCGTTGGATTTATGCTGGCACCGAGATCACAGAATTTCTTTGTGAACTCCACATTTTCAATAGTGCAGGGTATGGTAAAGGTACAGGGATCTTCTTGCTTTTGTACCAAGGACCTTGTAGAAATTGCACTACAAGGTTAAAGCTCTTGGGAGAGCTCCTGAATCACAGTGTGCTTCTTTGTAACAAGGTCTTACATATATTTTGCATACCCTGACATCTTCTCCAATTCCTCAATGAGAGGGATGTTGATGGAGAGTTATTTCAGCATTGAGAGAAAGTGCTTGAACTTTCCCTCCTTCTCCTCATTTTTCATTATTTGAGGGAAGGGAGGAGGAGGTCTAAGAATGGACTTCAGCTTCTATGACACCTTTGCAAAAATCACTCACCCCATACTTGACACAATCATCTCTGGTATCAACTTTCTTGACCTCAACTGTCTCCTCTCGAACATGTCATAATCTACCAGCATAGGAGGATCAATGGTACTCTTGCCACAACGAGGAGTCACCGCCATGTACTGCTTTTCATTCTTTGGGTTTTGAACTGTATTGCTAGATAGTGTAGCTCTTTGACACTGGTTGAGTTGAGTTGACACTTGACCAAACTGTTGCTCAAGATGTATGATAGCAACAAAATGAGACTTGATTTTCTAATATATGTTGGAGATGTCAGATTTTGTCCCCCTTGAGGTCACATCCTATGTCTCGGCCTTCTTCAATAAATGGTCAAACATATGCTCAACTTTGGAACCACTAGCATCGGTGTCACGATTATGTGGTAGTACATAAGTACTATTTCTGTAGCCATCTCTGCTACCCCACTCTGGATCTCCTTCCTATACCATGTTCATGTCGTAGTAACCTCCATAGTTGTCTCTCAACATGCCATCTCTGTTATAGTTCCGGCCTTGGTTTCCTTGACCTTGTCGCCAATAGTCTTGATTAGATGCTTGGGCGTTGGTCCAGAAACCTGCCATCTGACTAGCAATGAAACAAGTTTCTCCCTCATAGCAGGAATCCTCGTACATGGGTGCTCACTGAGGCTGATCAACAACTTCATTAACTCGTAACTGAGCTTCATCAGCACCTCCACATCGGTACTAATCCAGGCAAGCTTTTGTATTATCTCATCATCTATGTTAGCTTGGTTTGAACCAATACTGATAGTGCATGAACGTTTGGTAGATGACCTGTCTCTTTTCCCCCATGCACGATTTCTCTTGACAACCTTTTCCAGCTTCTCCACAATCCTTACAAATAGTTATTCTAAAAATATGCCCCCCATGATGGTATCAACACATGATTGGCTATTATCGTCTAGGGCACGAGTAGAAGATCTCTATCGAGGCATCATCAACAATTTTATGGCTAAGGACACTTCTCAAGCACTTTGAGAATTGCTCCCATGTAGTACCGATCAAGTCACCAGGAAGTTTCTCAAAGTTGTTGATTTGATCTTTCAACTTGAGCTTCTTTGATCGTAGGAAGTACCTCTTCAAGAAGGCCTTCTAAACCTCAGTCCAACTGGTGATCAAACTCTGTGGGAGCTCGGATAGCCATAACATTGCATTGCCTGTTCGAGATAATGAGAAGACACGAAGTTCCACAACATCCATAGAAAAATTCTGCATTCTCATTACACTCTTACGGACAAACACATTGTTGTATAGATGACTATGCAGACCTTCTACTAGTAGGCTTGCAAACAATCCACGATTCTGGAGCATCTAAAGCAACCCACTCGAAATCATGAACTTTGTGCCATGCAATAATGGCGGTAACATAATGGATCCACTATCATTCTGAGCCATAGGGTTCAGCAGATATTGGTTCCACTAATATGCTTTAGCATTGAAGTCTAGTGGATGTGGATCAATGTCCTCAAGAGGAGGTGAGCTGTCATTATTTGCATTCTCATTCTCATTTTAGTGAAGAGTTGCATTCACTGCGTTATTTGTATTATCTTGGGCCATCATTCTTAGTCTTATTTTGATCTCTAGGTTAAACGAAGTCAACAAATTCCTCGACTTTGCATATTGGGCATACATTACACTAGCACCCTAAAATAGAACAAAAACAACAAAAAAGTAAAATGAGGGAAATGAGGATTAATTTACAAGCTACTTCAATTAAACAAGTCTAGCCGTATTCCCCGGTAACAACGCCAAAATCTTGTTGTTGCCAAAGTTACACTTCTTTTTTTAGGCTAAAGCAGTCGTTGTCAAGATATATAACCTAATCGAGGTTAGAGTTGATCCCACTAGGAATATGGTAGACTTAGAAGAATTTTAAGACATTTCGGGTTGATTAACCTACTTATCTCTCCAAGGAGGGGGAAGGAGGGCTGTAACAACTATGAAAGGTAATTCTAAACTCAGTCAAGTGTTAAGTATGTATGAAGAGTAACTAGGATATTGTGTTCCCCATGATTTCCTTACTCAGTATTACCAGATAATCGAGAGTGTAGCTGAAGAATGGTAAGTTAAGTTTACCAAACCCTTTGGCTCAGGCAAAAGGCAAATTTCACTAATTATTTGGTCCCTTTCGTATTGTGACATTACTAATTTTTACCTATTGTTCTAGTACAACCTCATCTTGGCCCAGTTCGGTTGAATAGACGAGACATATCAATCCAATCCTGTTATATAATCTCTTTTCCTATTCATTACTACCTTGATCTAGTCAATAATACTAGGTGGTTCTAATGTTGGCCACCATTAAAAGCATTCAAACCGAAGAGAATTAATTAATACATGCATGAACATTTTTCAAGAATTATGACTTATTCGATTTTACCTTATTAGTTCTTCATGGTTCCCACAACCCTAGTTGTAGATTTAGCTACTCATGATCAGTGTAGATGAAATACTTGTGAATTTAAATAACATAATTATCATGTTATTTTTGAAAAATAACCTTAAAACCTATTTATAGTCTTTAAAATACAAAACCAAAATGAATTAGGAGAACTGGGTTGGCAGACTCTACGGTAGCTTCTATGGGTCGTATAATGTTTTACGGCCGATAATCGGGCTTTCATGGATTGCTTCTTCAAATCTGGGGCTAACTTCTACGACATCCATCTAAGGTCCGTATGAAGTTCCACGATTAGTAGGGAGTTTTGTATGATGACTTTTCAACAACTCCCCTCTTTCAGATTCATAGGGTACGACACCAAGTGTACGACTCGTAAAATCTTCCACAACTCATCTGCATGTTTGTAGATTTAATTTCAGAAAAATCACCCTTTACTAGAATTGTATACGAAACCTATATATGGCCTGTAGAATTCTCTATGGCCCCTAAAAGGTCTCTTGAACCCTTTGCTTCATCAAATTCTATGCACTTAGCTAGAAAATTTGTGCCAACCCTGTAATCCTGCAAAATAAACATAAAAATACATTGAATCTACTAATATCGCATTGAGAATACACAAAAATTCCAAGTCTTAAGCATCAAACGTGTTATATTTTGACAGCACATCACACCCCCACCACAATACAAAGGCGATATATCAAGTATAGGAAGGGGATGGAGGTAGACCACTTCAGGTCCGCCTCATGAATCTGCTCTGCAATCAGGCAGGCCCAATCTATGTCATAGCCAGCCAAGATGCTGGCAACCGATATCATGCATCTGCTGTCAAGGTATTATTTGCATGTATTGACCGGATCTATGTTCTCACCACAATCTACCAAAATTTTCTAGTGAAATAGAGGGATGCCTTCACTATGGATGCAGATGAAGTAGATACTCACCCAAGGTCCTGGACCTACTCAGCAATATGATCAGCTACCCATTTCATCAGTGCAGCCTTTCATGCTTGATCTCTCATCAAGACCTTGTCCGTAGTCTGCTTCAGTATATGGTTAAACTCAGCTGTTGTCCTGGGGGACTGGTACTCGGGACCGAAATGCATGTAATGGATGGTGGTCTCTGATATCTCAACTTGTACTTCCTCACCCTCGTGTGTGTCAATTAGGGCTGAGTGAGGGGTTGCTTCCCCTTAGGGAGTGACTTTAGGATTGTAGCGGTGTAGATCTGTTGCATGCCCCGTACATACCACCAGTTAGATAGCACATCCGGAGGTGAGGATGGTGCTCGTGATGCTAAAGATGACTCAGACTCCAACTTTTTTACAGATCCGAACTTGGATCCCTCTCTTGAGGGAGTCATCTGTATAGAACTGATGGCCGTGCCACCTCCCTCATCAGACTGGGGAGAAGGGGCCATGATGGCCTGAGTCTGGGGCCACCTTGACTATCTAGAAACAACCCATGTCTATAGTCATGCAGTGCCCATATCAGGCTGGACATCGAGGTCCTCTAGAAATCCACTAGCCTCAAAGCTATCCTCAGTGGCCGAGGGCACTCTCTCAACAATTGCTGCATGGCTTGTATCTCACTCTTCCTTGATTTTGGGGCCATGGTAGCTGAAATTCACACATTGAACATCTTGATTAGCCCCACAAGTACAAGCATGAAAAATAAAAAGTTATCAGAACTAGTGTCAAATGAATCTACAAAGGCTCGTCTACGGGCCATCGTGAAAGTTACACCATAAAAGGCCTTCTTAGGTGGTCGGGTACAGGAAAGTTACTAGAACAGCACCCACCAGACCCAGTACGGCTCGTAGAAGATTTTACTAGCCGTAGAATGAGTCATAGATGTGATTTCACACTTAAATATTTGCAGGAATTACCCTACGAGACCTGTCCACGAGCCGTAGACCAAGCTATGACCCATAGAAGGTCTCGTCTGATGGAGTCTCAGAAACTCCAGGCTACTGAAACTTCTCACAAGGGGAAACTGCAGCTCGTGTGTTATTCCATGGGCCTTAGAAAACCATCGTGGTGGGAAAATTCTAGTGGCTTAGGCTTTCTAAGATCATCAAACAGGTTCCAAAATGAAATCAACAAACAAAACCAATTATGTTTAGCACCGAAGCAATAATTTCATGCACTTAGATAATCCGAATAAATTCTCCAATTCCCCACATGCGACAGTTAAATACACTACCCCATCAAATGTCATTTATTACATTCACACCATATTATACCAACCGTTTGTTAATTGGGAATTACGAGACTATGTACACACATGCAATCACATGCTGACTTTGTTTGAACAATGATTTCCAGGTAATTCCAACGACATGTGACTACATGATTATCAAGCAACAACATTCATATACGACACGACTAATTTCAAAAAATACATATTAAACACACATTCCGACATTTATATACTACCAAGCAAAGGTGTTTTTTCAACTAATGTTAGTCACATATTAATTTGCATACAAGGGCAACACCTATATTGTGCATACAGATTTCGTTGGATCGTACGCAACAATGATTCTAACCCAATGATACAAATTTTGGTAATACATGAAAAAGTAGGGACAAGAACTTACCAAATTTATATCACAAAGTTGAGAATTTTAAAGAGGAAACCAAGACAAGTGAAACCCTAGGTGCCAGAGTATCACCAAAAAGTTTGTAAAAAAAAATAGAAGTTGGCTAGATAGTGATCAAAATCATGGGGTAGGAGTAGGGATAGGGGTATATTTAGGAAGTTTGACAAGAATGAGGAGCAAATCAATTTTACCCCTCTTTTATATGTTGACCGAGTTGGGTGGAAGTTGTCCCTAGGCCCTACGAGACCTCGACTACAGACTGTAGAGTTTTCTACGACTTATAAAACTTGGTCTCGTAGAGTGCCAAAGCCCTAATCTGGGATATTGGCTTTATGGATACATCTATGGGCCATAGATGGACATATGACTTGTACATTTGATCGTAAAAGCCCCCAACACTTAGACATATTCAGAAAACATACCTGGGGTCCACAAACCCCATTTATGACCCATAGTTTTATCTACGACCCTTAATGTTGGCTAGTGGTATTGAGTGCACAATACTTTTGCTCACTGGAAGTGTTTTACAAGTTACTGTATGGGTGGTAGTGTGAACCATGACCTGTAGAATCAAACGTAGAAGCACTTCTTGTTTCCTTCTCAGCCCATGATAGTTCATTTTGTCTTGTACCTGCATATCATTTACAAAACACACTGTTACCCTATATTTCACCCGTTTAGAGTATAAAAATTGCAACCTAAATGCAAAAATTAAACTAGCTACAAGTTCAAAAGCTAAAAACAAAACAAAACAACTAATATTACATCACATATCTCAGGTTGCCTCCTAATTAGTGACTGATTTACTGTCACGACAGGACTTGGACAACTTGATTACTCAGATTTCACCAAGTGCCAAAACTTCTATCTTCAAGTCATCGATTAACAAATGTTGAAGATAACTTCTTCATCATTCAATCAAAATTTGAGTTGTCCTGATGCCATATCCATTAGTGCTCTCCCAGTGGCTAGGAAGGGCCTTCCGAAGATGATTGGAGCTTTAACTACCACTTTGCAATCAAGGATCACAAAGTTTGTGGGGAATATGAATTTCTCCATTTTGACAAGGACGTCATATAATATCTCTACAGGTTTCTTTACCATTTGGTCAGCCATCAACAATCGTATGCTCGTAGAAGTAGGGGATCCCAAGCCTAGCTTCTTCAACACCACAAGGGGCATTAGATTGATGTTGGCTCCAAGATCATATAATTCCCTTGTGAACTCCATATCTCCTATGGTGCAGGTTATGTTGAATGTTATGGGATCTTCTCGCTTCTGCACTAAGGACCTTGTTGCTATTGTACCACAATACTGAAGCTATTGGGAGAGCTCCTGGCTTACAGTCCGCTTTTTTGTGACAAGTCCTTCCTGATCTTTGAATAACCAGTCATCTTCTCCAATGCCTCAAGGAGAGGAATGTTGATGGAAAGTAGGGGGAGGTCTAGGAATGGGTTTCAACTTCTATGACATCACTAATGCATCACTTACCCCATCCTTAGTAAGAACATCTCTGGTTTTTGCATCCTTGTTCTCAACCATCTCCTCACGAACATCATCATCATCAATTGGCATCGGAGGGTCAATGGTTTGTTTGCCACAATAAGTCATCACTACCATACCCTACCCTTCATTTTGTGGATTTTGAACTGGGTTGCTGGGTAATATACCTTTTTGACACTGGTTTAGTTAAGTCGACATTTGACCAAACTATTGCTCCAGCTGCTTGATAGCAATAGAAAGAGACTTGATTTTCTAATTAATACTGGAGATGTCATATTTCATCCCCTTTAAGATCTTATCCTAAGAGTTAACCTTCTTCAACAGTAGATCGAATATCTCCTCAACTTAAGAATTACCAGCACCAGAATCCCAATTATGTGATGGCACATATAGACTATTTCGATAGCCATCTCTCCGTCCCTAATCAACATCTTCATCCTGGCTACTTTTTCTATCATAGTAGCCTCCTTGATTGTTATCTCTGAAAGCGCCATCCTTGTTAAAGTTCCAACCTTGGTTTCCTTGACCTTGGCACAAATACTCTTGATTAGGCTCTTGGGCATTGATTTGGAAATCTTCCATTTGATTAGTGATGAAGCAAGTGTTCACCTTATAGTAAGGCCCCTCATACTTGGGTTCTCGTAAAGGTAGATGAGCTACTGCATTCAAATATTCTTAGTTCTACTCCATCAACAACTCCATATTAGTACTAATAAGAGTAAGCTCTTACACCATATCCCCATTTATCTTTGCTTGCACCGAACTAATACTGACTGCAAATGAGATCTTAGTCAATGATGTTTCTCTCGTCCCCATGAACAATTTGTCTTGACGAACGGTTTCCAACCTTTTAGCAATTATCGGAAATGGACGATCTAGAAATAACCTCCCATGATAAAGCCATCAACAACTTAGTTATTTTTGTGCGAGGCTTGATAAAAGATCTCTACTAAGGCGTCATCAACAATCTTGTGGTCTTGGACACTCCTCAGGCACTTTTTGAACCTTTCTCACGTGGTGCTGATCGAATCACCAGCTAATTGCTTGAAGTTGTTGATCTGGTCCTTCAGCTTCAACTTCTTTGACCTAAAAAAGAACCTCTCAAAAAAGGCCTTCTGCATTTCTTCCCAGCTAGTGATCGAACTCTGTGGAAGCTCGGATAACCATAGTATTGAATTGTTCCTTAGAGACAATAGGAAGATATGGAGCCCAACAATATCCATAGATAGACTCTGGTTTCCCATCATGCTCTTATAATTGAAGATAATGTTATGTGGATCCTCTAATAGTAGGACTGCAAACAACCTGCGATTTTGTAGCATGTGTAGTAACGCACTCAGAATAATGAACTTTATGTCATCTAATAGTGGAGGTAACATAATAGCTCCGGTGACATCCATCGCAAAGGGTCAAGCCGATATTAATTCCATGTATGAGCCACGACTTGAAGATTCTGTGGTGGTGGATTAATATCCTCAAGTAGAGATAGGTTATTATTATTATAATCATTGTTCTGGTTTAGTGATGCATTAACTACCTTTTTTTGCAGTGTTGTTCATGTTTTTCTAGGACATTCCTCTCAATGTCTTTTGGATCTCGGGTCAAATAGAGTCAAGGGTCTGCCTCGACTTCAAGTATTGGGAATACACTACATATGTATGATGAAACAAAACAAAAACAACAAAAAACGTAAAATGAGAGAAATAAGGATTAATTTCCAAATTACTTAAATTAAATCAGTCTAGCCATATTCTCCGGCAACAGAGCCAAAATCGTAATATCGCCCGAGCTATACCTCCTTTATGAAAGTTAAAGCGGTTGTTGTCAAGATTATAACCTGAACAAGGTTAGGGTTGAATCCCAGAGGGAATATGGTAAATTTGGAGTAATTACAAGTCGAGTGAATTAACCTACTTATCTCCCGAAAGGGGAGGGGTTCGTAGTTTACAAAAAGTAAACCTAAACTAGAGCAAGCGTTGTGAAAGCAGTGATAGAAGTAACTAGGGTATTGTGTTCCCCATGATTCTTTAACTTGGCATTACCAGATAATCGTATTTTTCTCTAGTGTGTTTCCTGCATAATGGTAAGTTAAGTTTACCAAACCCTTTGATCCAGGCGAGAGGTAAATTTCAATTCATGATTTGATCCATCCTCACTGTGTGACATTACTAACCCTTATTGTCCCAGTACAACCTCCCCTGATCCACTTTGGTTGATTAGACAAGAAGAAATCAATCGAATCTTGTTAATTAATCTCTTTTCTCATTCATTACTACCTCGATCCAACCAGTAACAACTAGGTGAGTTATAACATTGGCCACCGTTAAAAAGCAATAAAAAAAGAAGAAAATTAATACATGCATGCACACTTTCCAAGAATTATGAATGATCCCATTTTACCTTGTTAGTTCTTCATGGTTCAACCCTAGTTGTGGATTGAGTTATGCATGATCATTTTAGAAGCAAGAATCATGATATGGAATAAATAATTGAGCACTTAAAAAGATAAATATAAGACTAGAAAATCCTACATTTTTCACTAGAAATTTCAAAATTGTTTCCCGAGTGTTTCGTGTGACTCTATAAGCTATTCTTGTCGTTCTTGGTCGTTCTCCATCCAAAATAAACAAAAAATTCTATTTATAATAACTGAAATAGGAGTCCAACATAAAATAGGAAAACTAGATTCGACAGGAAATACAAGTAAGTTACAGGCGGTACTTAAGTTCTATGACCCATACCAGGGCTTCGTAATCTTCAATCTTCAAAACTGGGCTGCACTTCCACGAGACCTTTCTACGCGACATATTCAGACTTATGGCCTGTATAGGGTTTCTTCTGAAAACTCTCCCAAAATTCCAAAAATCTGATCCTCAATGCAAAAAACCTCATCCTCAACTCATACAAAATTTCATGACTTATTTTACAGTTCGTGAATGCAACTTTAGAAATAGGCCCTTCATTGGATCTCAACTACGAACCCACTCTATAGCTAGTGGAAAATTCCACGGCCCATAGAGTGCTTCATACATCACCAAAATGCAGCAACTTCAACAGTTAGCCCAAAATCATGCCAAATCCTGTACTACTGAAAAACAAATACAAAAACACATCAAACCAACTAACATCGCTTTAAGAAGACACAAAATTCGACGTTTTAAGCATCAAAAGTGTTGTATTTTGAAAGCACATCAGGAAATGTTTCCCCTTCCTGAAGTTCTATGTTTGAGGATGGAACCTAGAGGCCGTATGTCCACTTACAAGCCATTGGTCACCTCGTAAACCAGACTTTAGGTCATTTTTCAGGCCAACTTTTCTGCACTCAAGGCTCCTAAAATGGGGGTCGTTACAATTACACCAACCTAGTTCAAAATTCTTGCAACTTTTTTATTCTTCAGGATTTTCAACATATTGGGTGACATAATATCCCCCCCCCCCCCCAAGGGATCATTCTTCCTCGAATGTGACAAAAGTAGGCTTGAGTAGAGAAGAACATAACCAACAACCCACCTTGAATGTAATAAATGTAATATAAATATCATTTTCTTAAATCATCAAACTTATGCATCAAACATCACTTGAAAACAGTTTTATGATCATGAATTTATGCAATATGACAAGGAAACACGTGTTCGCAAGAATTTGGAAGATTAGATCATATTTAGGTACCTTAGGCTTGAATAGAAGGAAACAGGTAAAGATATTGCTTCATCATATCCGCCTCCGCTTCCTAAGTAGGACTCTCAACTTGTTGGTTTCTTCATAATACTTTGACTGATGCAACTTTCTTATTTCTCAATCTCTTCACTTGCTGGTCTAAAATCTCTACCATTACTTCTTCATAAGTCAAATCCTTCTCTATAGTCATATCCTCCAATGGAATAATAGAATTAGGATTATCCACAAATTTTCTCAACATTGACACATGAAACACCAGATGAACCATAGAGAAATCCATAAGCAAATCTAGCTCATACACTACCTTCCCAATTCATTTCACAATCTCATAAGGTCTCACATATCTAGGGCTTTATTTTCCCTTGTTGTAAAAACACATTTCTCTTTTTGTAAATGAAACCTTCAAATACACCCAATCACCTTTATCAAACATGAGGTCTCTTCTTCTAACATCGGGATATGACTTTTGACAACTTTGGGAAGCGTTCAACCTTTTCCTTATGACCTTTACTTTCTCCATAGCATCAAGCACAAAATCTATTCCAATCAAAGACATCTCCCCAACTTCGAACCATTCGACTAGTGACCTACACTGTCTTACATACAAAGCTTCAAATGGTGCCATCTCAATGCTTGAATTAAAACTATTGTTCTAAGAAAATTCAATAAAAGGTAACTGATCATCCCAACCACCTTCGAAATCAAGAACACGTGCCCTAAACATATCTTCAAATGTTGGGATTGTCTTTTCAGCTTGCCCATCCATTTGAGGAAGAAATGTGGTGCTCAGCTTCACATTTGTACCATGACCATTTTGAAAAAGACTTCCAAAAATAAGAAGTGAATTGAGCACCACAATTTGATATTATAGACAACGGTACCCCATGCAACCTTACAAATTTTCAAATATAGACCTAGCATAATCTTCAGCACCATAAGAAGTATTTTCTAGGGAAAAGTGGGTTGTTTTTGACATTCTATAAACAACCACCCATATTGAGTCAAATTATTTGAGTCTTTGGAAAACCCCCAATGAAATCCATATTTATTTCCTCCCATTTCCAAGTAGGTGTCTCAATGTCTTAGGCCAAAACACAAGGTCTTTGGTGTTCCACCTTCATTTGTTGATAGTTTAAACACCTCATCACACACTTTGCTATGTTCTTCTTCATGCCATTTTACCAATACAACTCTCTCAAATCTTTATACATTTTGGTGGATCTTGGATGATTAGAATACATAGAACTATAAGCCTCATCAATTATCTTTTCCCTTAGGATATCTACATTAGGGACACACAACTGTTTGGGTAACGAAGTACTCTATCTCCCCCTTATAAGAAGGCTTACACCTTCTTACCAACCACCAACTTCTTTGATTCAACCAAAGTAGGATCCATGTCTTGTTTTGCTTTAACCTTCGCTATCAAATATGATTTCCGCCTCTACACTACCATTTTTCAAGCTATTTAACCTCACACCCCACCAAGACAAGTGGTTCACTTCCTTTACTACCTCTTTCTTTCCATCACTAACCTATGCACCGTTGCCCATGGACACTCTACTAAGTGATCAGCTACAACATTAGCCTTTCTAGTGTGATATATCACACTTATATCATAGTTCTTTACAATTTTCAGTCACCTTCTTTTCCTTATGTTCAAATCCCTTTAGCTAAAGACATATGGTTAATATGTCAACATGCACTCCATATAAAAAATGTTCCCAAATCATTAATGTAAATACAAGGTCCAATAACTCAAGATCATGGGTCAGGTAGTTTCTTTCATGCACCTTCAATTTCCTTGAGGCATAGGAAATGAACTTTACATGTTGCATCAACACACAACCCCAGCCTATATGTGAGGCAACATAATAAAAAACAAAACTATCTAGACCTGCATGCAATGTCAAAATAAGGGCTAAAGTAAGAAGATCTTTCAATGTATGGAAATGTTTCTGACATTCATTGGACTATTGACATTTTACCTCTTTTTTAGGTACACTTATTCAAAGGAGAGACAATGGAAGAAATTCCTTTAACAAATCTTCTATAATATCTAGCCAAACCCAAAAAGCTCCAAGTGTTGGAAGGAGACAATGGTCTAGGCCAATTCTTCACCACCTCCTGTTCTTTGGATCAACTCGATACCATCATCTGAAATAATGTGGCCAAGAAAAGCCACCTCTCTTAGTTAAAACTCACACCTGCTAAACTTAGCAAAAAGTTGCTAATCACTCAATGTTTGCAACATAATCTGCAAATAGTCCTTTTTCTCTTTTACATCCTTATAATAGACCAATATATCGTCTATGAACACAACCACGAGCATATCCAAATATGATTTGATGATTCTATTCATTAAATATATGAAAGCAGTGGGATCATTTCTTAGTCCAAATGGCTTAATCTTGAATCCAAAATGATCACACCGAGTTCTAAATTTTATTTTTAGAATGTCAACCTCCTTCATCCCTTATTAGTGATATCTAGATCAAAGATTAATCTTCGAAAGTAGGTTGCCCCTTGTACTTGATCAAATAGGTCATCAATCCTCAAGAGTGGATATTTATTTTTGATAGTAACTTTGTTTAATTGTAGATAATCTATACACACCTAAAAGTGAACCATTTTGATTTGTCACAAACAATATCGGAGCACTCCAGGGAGATATACTAGGCCTTATGAACCTTTATCAAGCAAGTCCCTTTGTTGTTCCTTCAATTCTTTCAGTTTTATTTAGGCCATTCGATATGGATGTATAGAAATAGGTTGAGTGTGGGATAAAGAATTAATGCCAAAGTAAATTTGACTTTAGGGAGGAATACCAAGCAAAAACATCGGGAAAGGCATCAAGGAATTAGTTAATTATCAGAATCAAATAAATAGTAGGAACCTCAAACTCAATATCCATAACCCAGACAACACGATACATACATCCCTTAGAAATCATTTTCATAGGTTTTCAATAAGAGACAAACTTACCCTTCAGCGCCAAATTAATTCCCTTCCACTCAAGGATGGACTCATTAGGAACTTGGAATGTGACCCTACGGGTTCTGTATTCAATAGAAATGTAAGATGAATGCAACAAATCCATACCAATAATAACATCAAATTTGGTAATGTCAAGTTCAACACGATCACATGGAAAGACTCTATGCAAGACCGTTATGGGACAATTTCTATAGACTTTCTTGTCTAGGATACACTCACCTATTGGAGTATAGACCGAATGAGGTTTTAAGAAAACTTTGGAGACACATCAAACTTTATGGCAAGGTAAGGAGTGACAAAAGATATATTAGCATCGAGATCAATCAAAGCATATACATAATGATCAAAGACTCTTAACATACCCCGTAATGACATCGGGAACTCCTCAATCTCTTGCTTAGCATGTAAAGCATAGAATTAATTACAATGTGGACCACCTTCTTGAGCTTAGGCACCTTGTTGCACTTTCCCTCTTTTGGCTACTTGTCCTTGAGGACACCCTTCTCTACCTTTGATAGGAATATTAGGACATTTGTAGATCTTGTGCCCCATCTTACCATAACAAAAACATGCATTTGTTTCTCAAGAAATCACCAAAATGGTTCCTCCCACCCTTCGGGGACCTTGGAGACATAGCACCACCACTCTTAGAACTATCAACATGAGCCTTAGGGCTAGGCACCCTATCTTTGGTAAACCCTTGAGGAGTACCTTTTGATGACCCTTGGCCTTGTTGGAAAACGCCACTACCGGACTTATCATGTGAAAATCTACCATCAAAATGATCCTTTTTTGACTCCCTTATCTCATCTTTTGAAGCTTCCCTTATCCTCATCTTTTGACTTTTTGGCTCTCCACTTGCTCGATGTAAGTTATCAGCCAAGAAATATCCATGGCTTTTGTGTGCATCACAGATTTACATTCTATCTTCACCAATTTGGACACACCCAAGGTGAACTTTTTCATATGGGCCATAGAGTTAGCAACCAAAGAAGGAGCATACTTAGACAATTTAGTGAACTTGAGGGCATACTCCCTCACACTCATACCACCTTGCTTCAAATTCATAAACTCTATATCTTTAGCTTTACTTAGTTTAAGTGGGAAGAAATGATTAAGAAAAGTGGCCTTAAACATCTCCCAATAAATAGAAGCTTCTTCAACGTTTTCAGACTTCCATTGTGTGAACCCAACTTGAGCAACTCCCTGCAGTTGATAAGCTGCCAGGTCAAATTTCTCCTTGGATGATACCTTTATAATCTTCACCACCTTAGACCATATCAATAAACTCTTGTGGATGCCCATCCACCTTGGAACCATGAAATTCTGAAAGATTAATTCTAGAAAAATCTCACTCTTTAAGCGAGAGTAGGGATCTTTGTAGAAGCAACAACTTGAACCAACTTAGTAATAACATCCCGAAACTCCTCATTAGTCACTTGGTCGGTCTAACGACCTGACCTAGGGTCCTAGTCTTCGCACAACGAATGAGATACTCGAAGGCACCTCACCATACCATCATAAATATCTTAAGCAATCATAGGCAACGACATAGAGAGAAGATAGAAAACTAGGGGGAAATAGGGCTAACCCAAAATCTTAAACCATGATAAATTAAAAGAACCAACAACCATAACATATGTGTCTAACAATACCTCTAACATAAACTTTACGGGGGTTAAGACATGTTCAATCTCACTCTCAAAATACAATCATAGCAAAAGGAATTATACAATTATAAATTAAATTATCCTAATACATCAAACTAGAAATAACACTAGGATGTTGCCCCTGAACTAGAGGATTCACCAACTTCCACTATGACACTCTGATGTTAGCCACATGGAAGGTATCGAGGATCGCCAATCCCTACATGGTTAAGTCATATAGGCATAGAAGTATGCATCAGTACTTTGAATGTACTGGCATATAGGTGTCCAATATATGACATGGAAACAATGATGAAATGATTCATGCTAAGCATCATTTAAAAAATTGTACATTTACAAGGGCATTAGTAAGTCATAATCAAGTCAACAGCATTTAGACATAAAAAGGTAACTTTAGAAAGAACTTAGTAGGATGCATAGACAAACATAGTTATGCATTCGAAAATTACATAAACTTGGAACATACATACGAGTGATCATTTAGACATTTTACTTTCACCATAGAACATGAAATAATACATATGAGAAATAAAGAACTTATCCTTACTTGGAAGTATAATGAGACACATAGACTAAGACTAGTAAAAAACGCATATTGTTAAGACCAAATAACAATATTAATATCCTTGGGTGAATAATACATCACTTTACATAAAAGGCCATTTTATTATGCAAGAAACATTAGAAATCATAATGGAGCCCATCTTTCATACTTGAAGACTTATTCATAGACCTTAAGGAGAAATACCATTCGAACTTGTGAAATAATGAATCATAGGAGCTCTAAAATAACTTTGAACATAATACAAAGGAACCATCATAAATCATCATGAAAGGAAACCTTTAGAAGATGAGGCAAACATGAACATATGTGAGAGCAACCTTTAATCAACATAAACCATGTGAGCTAAACCATGGAGTCCAAATGTTTCCCTTACACTGGACGAAAAGGGGACACCACTTTCCAAGGTAACCTCATAAGATGACTAAGTGGTTCCATTAAAGCCTGCTATTGAGCAACCTCTACTATCAGTTGGTCTAAAAATCAGCCTATACTAGCATGCGACTCCTATTTTGTATGGTGGCACATCGTTATGTGATAGTGAGATTCCACTAATGGTCACATGCCTCTTCTAATGGGGAGCGTCCGCATTCATCCTAAGGTCCACTCGGTTCTAAGTAAAACTCTCACGGAATAATCATAAGAATGAATTATAGAGTTATTTAATATTGATAAGTATTCTATTAACCCATTCCATATGCATTTAGAACATTAATCATCATCATAAGGATAACTCTTAAATCTTGTTTATGCCTCTACTAATGGGCTAGCATCATAAACTTATCTTTGCCTCTACTATCGGCTCATCACTTCATATCCCTCTACTAGTGGGTCATCATGGTCTCGTAATCATAGCTAGGTAGGGATTCACATTTCTTTTGTTCATTCATTCTTGACTCCAATGAGTCTAGTTCCAAATAATATATAGACAAGAGTACAGTCATAACTTGTATAAACTTGTGAATCATAACATAAAAAAAAAAGACTTTCAATAATACATAACTTTCATATGACTTCAATATATTTCATAGTATTCTCGTGAAGCCATGACACAAAGAATGCTTCTTAACATTTAAAGCCTTCACATTCTTATATAGCATGGATCGAGACCTACTTTCTTTCATAATACATTCTTTCATATAGCTTAGATCCAAAACATGGAATGTACATGCTTAAAGACTCGTAAACATGAAGTTCATAGATGTTATGCATACATAAAATTTGATGTAATCATTTGGAATCATTTAAATGAACCCAACATGGTCTTTGTAAAACCCTAACTAGAAAATCATGAGTTTCAACTCAATATATATCATAGGTCATATTATAATACTAATATACTTCATATAAGTAAGAATGCATCACAAACTACATGATTAAATCAACATTCCAAAACTTTACAACATGCATAAATCTTTAACCCAAAAAAGAATATGGAACTTGAGCTTTGTGAAATAAAGTTCTTCACAAATTAAACCCACATACCTTAGCCAAAGATCTTTGGAAGAAATCATGGGCTTTGATGGAGGGACCTTGAAACCCTAGCTTTTGCCTTAAATGGGGGACCATGGGGAGGTTGAGAGAATTTGGGATTTAGGTTTTGGGAGGATGGTTCAGGAATAGGGTTATTTGGAGGAGTATTAAACAAATATAGGGCGTGTAAGAAGCCAAAACGATGAGCATTAGGATTAGGGTGTAAGGAAAGGACAAAAACACCCTTTTTAAAATAGGTTGGATCATTCCCATGAAAGCCCATTTATGGGCTGTAAATCAATCCACTGCCCGTAGGATGGGTCGTACGTTCAGGTAGCCTAACAGTGCTTCACCAAAATAGGCATAACATTTTGGTTCAAACTCTGAATGAGGTGAAATCAGTGGCGTTGGTAAGATAATTTAAAGAGATCTCATTTGATAGGTTGTCCAACATCTAATTCATTGTGTGTAAGAGATATGATTATTTAAAGTAGACACATATATGAACTCGTGCTAAAATATAGACGATTGGAATCGTTTGTACTCAACATTATGTTAAAGGAGCTAGATAAGGTTATTAAAGGTTTAAGGGAATAGGAACGGTTGAAAATACTCTTACTGAATCCAGCAGTCCAACCAACGAGACCCTAGTCTACAGGCCATACAAAGAAACATGACGATTACTGTTATTTGTCAGCAAAGATCCAGAAACCATTATTTTTAGTCCCAAAATTACGAACCATCTTATGAGTCATATATGGACTTACGGTCTGTAGTTGGACTCATAGAGCCCTTCCATACTTATCCATTTTTCTCATCCTCTTAGTCCCTATCCATTAAGGGATTTTACGGGTCATATAATGCTTTACGGGCCATGTCGTTGGTTCGTAGATCACTTTCCTGAAACTCCAATTTCTTTTAAGTCAAGGACCTCAATCTACAGACCTAACTACGAGCCATAACTCCTTCTACAAGCCATAAGTAGCCCTCGTCCAATAAATCTAGCTCATTTTTTAGGCCAACTTTTCTGCACTCTTAGGCTCCTAAACTGGGGGTCGTTACATTATCCCCCTTGGTAACATTCATCCCCAAATCTTAGTCAAGCTAGCATAATAAGAGTGAAATGTACATATAGAAATCCATCACAAATGCAACACGAAAGCCAAACATCATTTTCATGCAAAGGTTTAAATCATTAACATCAACATTATTCTAAATGCACACATATCATATTTTCATAATTGCGTATAAGATTATAATCAAAACCAACTCAATGAGTATGCATGTACAAGGAACAACAAGCCTAATTAGTAAATGATACATGGGGATGAACATGAAAACTACCAATTGCACCCAATCACTAAATAGAGCACTACAATTCCCATGTTCAAAGAAACATATACATACCGAGTAAGGAATTTTGAGTTCTTTCTCTTCTCTTCCTAGCGGTTGTCCGATAATCCCTCCTCTTGTGTCCTAACTCACCATACTCAAAGAAACCTTCTTATCCCATCAAGCACTTCCCATAATGCATTTAACCATACTTGTCGCAAGTAGGATACGAGTTTTTGTCCCTCTTGCTCCTAGGCTCCAAAGTGTTAGTAGATGATGATCCACCCTCTTTAAAATCGGCCCTCTCTGACTCACTTCAACCCTTCTCATCTTTTCATCCTCAATTTGTTCTATATAAGTCATAAGCCTTGAAATATGTGATGTGTTGTCAAGATACAATACTTTTGATACTCAAAACTTGAAATTTTGTGTGTTCTCAATGTGTTGTTAGTTGGTTTTATAAGTTTTTAAGTTTTATTTGCAGTATTCCATGGTTGGCCTTTATTTTGGAAAGAAAATGCAGAAGTTGTTATTTTTTATGAAGTACGAGACCTTTTATGGGTCGTAGTGCACTCTACAGGCCGTGAAAGAGGTTTCGTGAACAATTCCTTTGAGGGGCTGATTTTCTGAAGTTTGTTCTATGAAGATGCCAAATGGGTTGTGGATTAGCTTACAGGTCGTAGATCACATTTCGTGCCTTGAGGATCAGAGAAGAAGGACTTTCTAATGTTTCATTAGACGAAACACCCTTACGGGTCGTAGAACACATTAAGAGTTATAGAGGGGTGTCATAAACCTCCAGTCTAGTTTTGCAGCAACATTGTACGATACCCTAATTATGGGCTGTGGAATGCAATACGGCCCATAAAGTTATTCGTAAGGAATGCCAACCCGCTATCCTATTTTGTTTAGGACTTGTATTTTAGATATTATAAATAGGCTTTTAGGTTATATTTCATCAAGTTTATAGAGAGTTCGACTAGTAGAGAGGATAAATAGTGAGATAGAGTAGAGAAAACATTGGAGAGTTTTGAGAAACACTTGTACTTTAATCTTATAATATTATGATTCCATTGACGTTTGGATTTGCTTGTTCTAAATTCAATTCTGTAAGTGCTCCATTATGTTATTCCAATTCATAAGTCATGCATCTGCAGAAATCATGAGTAACTAAATCCGCAACTAGGGTTGTGGGAACCATGAAGAACGAATGAGATAAAATCGAATAAATCATGATTTTTGGAATGTCTGGATGCATGCATAAGTTAACTCTCATCAGTTTGCATGTTTTCTGATGGTGGCCAACATTAGAACCTACCTAGTGTTACTAACTTAACCAATATAGTAATAAATAGGAAAAGAGATTGATTAATAGGATTCGATAGATGTGTTCTCGTTTGATCAACCAGCCAGGCCAATGGGAGGTTATACTGGGACTAATAGGTAAGGGTAGTAATGCACAATATGGAGATAGGCCAAGTGACATAATAAAATTCTCCTCTATCCTAAACCAAAGAGTTTGGTGAACTTAACTTACCATCCTACATGAACACACTAGAAAAGAATTAGGTTATCCGGTGATACTAAATTAGGGATCATGGGGAACATAATACCCTAGTTTCTCTCCATATTGATTAAACTCTTGTGTTAGTTAGGTTTTGCTCTATTACCTGTTATTGCAAAACGCCCCCTTTTGGGGAAGTAAGTTGGTTAATTTGAATTGCATTACTTGAATTCTCTTAAGTCTACGTATTCCCTGTGGGTTAGACCCTTAACTTGGTTAGGTTTTTGATGAGTCATGAAAATACGACTTTTGCGACGCTTAAGACATAGAAATATTGTGCGTTCTTGAGCGTTGTTGTTGGTTTAATAGGTATGTTTTGATATTGTGCAGGAAAATAGCAAAGGCATGGGAAATTGAGGAAAGCACAAGGAACGAGTGAAAAACAAGGTCAAGTGTTGGACCAGGGAAGACCTACACGGGCCGTCTCACGCCACACGGTCCGTGTGACCGACCGTGGCACCACACTTGGTTCAAATAATCGCGCATGTTGTGTCACACGGACAGTTCACACGGCCCGTCTGACGCCAGACAGACCGTGTCACGGGCCGTGTAACTGACGTGACTTGGAAGACAACTCGTTGAAATTTAAGGAAATCGTGCAAGGAGATTCACACGGACCATCACATGGACCGTCTGACACCAGACGGGCCGTGTCGTGTACCGTGTAAGTGATGTAACGCAAAAGGGCCTTCGTCAAAAATATCAGAATTTGTGCAAGTGAAGCCACACGGAGGGGCAGACGGCCCGTCTCATGCCACACCATCGAACCCGAAATTGGGAGAAGTGTCATTTCATGGTTAAGGAGGGTATAGTCCTTGGCCATAAGGTGTCAGATAAGGGGATTGAGGTGGACAAGGCAAAGATTGAGGTCATTGAGAGATTGCCACCTCCTATCTCGGTAAAAGGGGTCTGGAGTTTCCTTGGGCATGCTGGATTCTATCGCAGATTCATCAAGGACTTCTCCAAGATTGCACACCCTGTGGGCAAACTATTGGAGAAGGATGTCAAGTTTCACTTTGATGATGCATGCCGGCAAGCCTTTGAGACCTTGAAGCAAAAGGTGATCTCGGCGCCTGCCGTGGTTGCACCAGATTGAGGCGCTCCGTTTGAGGTAATGTGTGACGCAAGTGGAGTTGCCGTGGGTGTGGTGTTAGGGCAGAAGCGCAAAAAAATCTTCCATCCTATCTACTACGCCAGCAAAACACTGAACGAGGCTCAATGAAATTACACTGTCACAGAGCAGGAGTTGCTAGTCGTAGTGTATGCTTTTGACAAGTTTCGCGCATATCTCCTGGGCACGAGAGTGATCGTACACACTAACCACGCCGCACACCCGTACCTCATGTCCAAGAAGGATGCTAAGCCTCACTTAATCAGATGGGTACTCTTGCTACAAGAGTTCGACTTCGAGGTCCAGGATCGTAAAGGCACGGAGAACCAAGTGGAAGACCGTCTATCCAGGTTAGAGGATGCAGCCCGCGCCAATGAGTGGTTGAACATCGATGATTCATTTCCCGATGAGCAGGTATTAGCCGCTTCTGCGGACTTAGTCCCTTGGTATGCTGATTTTGCTAACTTCCTGGTGAGCGATATTATGCCGGAAGGCCTTAACCCTCACCAGAGAAAAACGTTTTTTCATGATGTGCGCACGTATTTTTGGGATGATCCATATTTATTCAGAACATGCGCAAATGGGGTCATCCGAAGGTGTGTCCCAGAGGCAGAGATGTTGAGCATCTTGGAAGCCTGCCACTCCTCTCCAGTGGGGGGACATCATAGTGGTGCCAGAACTGCCAAAAAGATCCTGCAGTGTGGGTACTACTCGCCCACCATCTATAAAGATGCCCATGACTTGGTGAGGGGGTGCGACCAGTGCCAGCGCCAAGGAAACATTTCAAGGCATCAAGAGCTACCTATGACCCCCATTTTGGAGATTGAGCTGTTTAATGTATGGGGCATTGACTTCATGGGCCCGTTCGTGAGCTCTTTTGGGATGAAGTGTATCCTGGTGGCAGTGGACTATGTCTCTAAATGGGTGGAGGCAACAGCGTTGCCTAACAATGAGAGCAAGAGTGTGGTGCAGTTCCTGAGGCGGAACATTTTTGCCAGATTTGGGACACCCAGAACTATCATTAGTGATGGGGGCTCCCACTTCTGTAACAAATCCTTTTGGGCTGTTTTACTTGCTAAATATGGGGTACGCCAACACAAGGTTGCCACGCCCTATCATCCGCAGACAAGTGGGCAGGTTGAGGTCTCCAACGGGGAAATCAAAGAGATCCTGACCAAGTCTGTGAATGCCACAAGAATGGACTGGGCAAGGAAATTAGATGATGCATTGTGGGCCTATAGGACAGCTTACAAGACACCCATTGGTATGTCCCTATATCAGTTGGTGTTTGGTAAGGCCTGTCATCTACCAATTGAGTTGGAGCACAAGGCACTATGGGCTCTTAAGGCCCTGAATATGAATTGGCAGGAGGCAGCCAACATGAGGATAGACCAGTTGAATGAGCTGGATGAATTTCGTCTACAGGCCTACGAGAGTGCTGCTCTGTACAAGGATAAGATGAAGGCTTATCATGACAAGCTGATTGCACCGAGGAGCTTTGAAGTTGGTGACAGAGTGCTGCTCTACAACTCCAGATTGAGGTTGTTCCCAAGGAAGTTGAAATCAAGGTGGTCTGGCCCATACAAGATCGCACAAGTATTTGCTAATGGAGCAGTTGAGCTAGAAACAGATGACGGACACCGCTTCAAGGTTAATGGGCAGCGCGTGAAAAAGTACTGGGGAGCTGCAGAGGAAACCTCTGTGATAGAGGTTCTCCATCTTGACGAAGTCTGAGTAGTCGAGAACACCACGTCGAGCCGTGACGTTAAACCAAGCGCTTAATGGGAGGCAACCCATCGAAAAAAAACAAAAAAACAAAAAAAAAAGAGAGAGAAAAACGCACTGACTTATGCTTTATATTGGTTTATATTTTGTCTCAGGGAAGGATGCACATGGTGAAAGGAAGTCGAATCAGGCGTGCAGGAGACAGAAAGGACAAAATTCCACGAAGGGGCATCACACGGACCGTTCACACGGCCCGTCTGACGCTAGACGGACCGTGTACCGGTCCGTTGGAGCGTGCCCCCAGGTAAGCGTAATGATTCCGCCAAGGCAACTCACATGGTCCACTCACATGGTCCGTGTGAGCTCTAACGGACCGTGCGGCCAATCGTTTGAGAGCACGCTTTGGTAACGCCACGCGTGCCGACACACGGCACGCAACAGGGGACGTCTCACGTGAAATGGTCCGTCTAACGGACCGTTTGGGCGTGCGCCTCGGGACCGTGCGGGTGCCGCCCACGGCACGTGACACGGAACGTGCCACGTGGCACGACTCATTTTCTGGAGCGTCTTGGGCCACGGATTTTTGGGTATTTATACCCTCTTTCCAAATTTTATTTTCCTCACATTTATTCTCTCTCTCTAACTCACCCCACACGCCATTACTCTCTTCCTCACACCACCAAATCTTCATCTCTTCTCACAGAGTTTGTGCACTCCATTCACGATCCGTCACACTTTCCTTAGGAAAATTTTCGCGTTCAAAGTCCTCTTTTCTCTCTCAAGTAAGTTTTATTTTAAGTTAGTTGTTCTTGAATTTGTTGCTTGAAATTGTTCTTTTAGTTTTGTGTCTTTGTATGGGTTTATGCATAATCTTGTTGCTTGTGACGTCTATGACTCTATAGGGCACGATTTCACGATTTCTTAAAAGATTTGGTAATGGGTTACTCTAAACCACCATTGTTGCTTCCTTGAACTCTTGAACATAGGGTATTTGTGATTTTAGGGTGGTTAAAATAGGATTCGTGTTGTAGGAAGTGTGGTATACGTAGTTTACATGCCCGATCTGGAGTTTTTTATGCATTGTTTTGTGTGTGAGCATCGATTTTATGACATTGGGGAAGGTTGGGGCCGACAACCGTGTCATGGCACGTTACACGGTCTGTGTGGCATCACATGGGCCGTGCTGCGGGTCGTCCGGCTCACGTCCCATAAATCACGCCAAGGCATGCCACACGGTCCGTTCGCACGGATCGTCTGACCCTACACGGGCCATGTGGCGGCCCGTCCCACAACACTTGTCTGCCACACTTCCAGGCCCTCACACGGGCCTCTGCACGGGCTGTGTACCCTTACACGGTCCGTGTGGGGCCCACCGTGCCATGACACTTCACTTTCTGTAGACTTCACTGTATTTACTCTCATTGATTCTCATATGCATTTTTAGTGCGAAATTCCCTATGATAGACCGGGTGACGCAACTCTTAAGGGTTTTTGTCACTACATTTCCACAGGGGAAGTCTGAGTACCCGTTAGTGTGTCGTCCCAAGCATCCTGGCATAACTAATTTTTTTATTTCTTGTGATGGTTGCAGGATTACTATGGCCCCACGTCTAAGACCTCGCCAACGCAGAGACGAGCATGAGTCACGTATCCGGGATTCGATCACAGACTCCTTCAGTCAATTCGAGGAGTGACTCAGGTAATGACTCCGACGGCGGGTCAGCTATGCAGATCGCCAGAAATGTCTCCTCCCACCCCCCTCGCACTACCCGTTCCCGTCCAGTGAGACGCTACATAGCTTCAGAGTCTGAGGAGGAAGCTCCAGAGGTGGGGGTGGAGGGGGAAGCTGCAGCCCCAGAGCAGGAGGATGAGGCTGGCACTCCAGTCACCGCAGAGCACGATGTTAGAGGTGAGGAGGACATTCTGCTCCTCCGCGGCAGTGATGATGAGGCCACTCAGCAGGCGGTTGCCCGGACTTCTGACCCGAAAACCGCCAAGTGGCTTTTGGTCTTCTTACGCAGGAGGTGGTCAGTCCCCGGGGCAAAGGAGATTTATGTTAATGGCATCACCAAAGGCACCGGGGGCTATCAGGGGAGACCGATTATCTCGGAGATGCGCGTCCTCGTGGACAAATTGGATTCCATCCCGGAGATACGAAACGCCTTTGCAGCTTACCAGTTTGGATGGATGGCCAGCCCTCTCGGATATTATGGCCCGGATATGATCGCAGAGTTCTATTCTAGCTACGCCGCCAGTCTCCTTGCCTCCATAGAAGGCAACCTGCCCAGACAATCAAAGAAGCGGCTTGCTGCCAAATTGTCCCACTGGGACTATGTCACCATCCGGGAGACTTAGGTAGACATCTCGGCAGAGACGATCAACAGATTTTTATTTGGCCCAGACTACCGTGCCCCCCCGGATGGTTTATTCATTTCCCGGTATGTGAACATCACTGATGAGGTTCGCATGTCAGACCCGTCTATCTGGGCCAAGGAGTTGCAGTAAATTGGGGAGCAGATTGCACTCCAAGGAGCGGAGGCACCTTGGGTGACTAACCCCAAGATTCCTATTACCAAGGCCTCCCTCACATTTGTCGCAAATTTCTGGTGGTCGGTGGTGCGGGCCCGACTACGACCCACGGTGAACGACAACATGCTCCAACTCTCTCATGCTTCGTTGGTAGCGTGTTTGGTGGCTTGACTGGGTATTAATGTGGGTCGCATTATTGCCTTGGTAGCGTGTTTGGTGGCTTGACTGGGTATTAATGTGGGTCGCATTATTGCCATGGAGATCAAGGACCGTGCCCTATCAGAACGAGCAGGTATGTCTTTTCCATGTCTGATTCGGGCACTTTGCAGGTAGGTCCGTGTCCCTACCACCCACTTCTTGGACAGGAAGATAGCTCCCACGTGTGGTAAACATCGCCATGATCAAGGATATCGACAACCCATTGTATCAAACAGATCCCGCCGGCTTGGGATACCTACACAACTTCCTCAAGCTCCTCCGCAGCAGCCCTTGTCATTTGAGGAGCCCCCCACTGCCCCCTAGACCGGTGCAGATTCTGAGAAGCTCGGGGGTAGTGGCACATCACCTCAGGCACATCCAGGATACACTTATGTCCCTTATGACCTTCTCGCCCACATGGTTACCGAACAACGACAGACACGGGCACTTATTGACCAAATGGTGGTCAGGGTACCTCAAGTGGTGCAGGATCATGTGCAGCTGGCTGAGGACCGTCTCCGTGCAGAACTAGTGGGCCAAATAGAGAGTCTACAGGAGCAGGTCAACACGTTGGAGGGCTACTTCCATCGTATGTTTGGATGTTTGTCGGATGACGAGAGGGCGCATTTGGTACAGACGATGGAGGATATGAGGGAGAAAATTACAGAGTTGTACGCCCGGTATAACACCTCAACGCCAGCCCCGGTTTCGCCGCCAGATTCGTTGATCTCATTGTTTAGTGCCCCGGTGGAGCCGAGCCTGACCGAGGGCTGGGGTGTACCGGTCGTACCTCCTGCTGCCCAAGTCCCTGCTCCAACGGCTTCCGGTCATAAGGATAAAGGTAAGCGCCGCAACCAGCGCACGAGCCCCCCGGAAGACCCGCAGCGTGAGGAAGCGAGGAGGCTGCGCAAAGCGTTGAGGGCCCAGAGACGAGAGGCTGCTGCCCAGGAGGAGCAGGCGCGCCTAGCATATGAGGCTGCCCGGACAGGTGCTTCCGGAAGTGTCGTGGGGCCAGATGATGATGTTGCTTGCACGGACCCCCCAGTTGGTTCAGGCCATGATGACCCGCCTGACGCCTAGGGCGTCCCAGGTATGTCCCACTCCTCTTTTTGCTTTAATATGCATTCTGGTGCAATGGGGACATTGCACTGTATTTTGTTGGGGGTGGGGCATCCTACCCTGATGAGTTTTTCTTGCCATGTTTCTTTTCTCTGAAGGTGTAGTATCTAGTAGAACTGGCATGTTTAGGTTTATTTTGTTTGTTTTGTATGTGTAAAGACAAGTGTTCCTAAGAGTTTATAGTAACCCCAACAATATAAACAAAAATATGAAAATCCACGAAACTTGTGTAAGCATGCATCCCATACTGACTGATGTTGTGATCCTCTTAAAGCACGTTGTACATTGTCTAGTTGGCATCTTGGATAATGAGAGCTTGACTGTGTTGTGTAGTGCTGAATAGTGGGGGATATGTGCCATATGTGGGTGAGTGGACTTGCTTGAATTCAATTGACACACTTGTAAACTAGAACTTGCCTGGTTGGTCCCCCTGAAACGATTGAATGAGTGGATTAGGATAGGATCTTAGGCCATTGTTGATGAGAAGTCACTAAGCCTAACACGAATTAACCAAATGAAGTTTCTCCCCTTGAACCAAATAATTGAGCCTTAACAGACCTTTTCTTTCTTATTACCCAATCCATGGTTCCAATCTATCTGCAGACCGCACTCAGGCCCTGGTCCCTTTAAGGACATTGTGAACCTCAACCCAGGCCAAAGGCCTAAGTTGAGGGTGGCTTACATTGTCCCTGGTCCTTGAACAGACATTGTGAACCTCAACTCAGGCTAAAATCCTAAGTTGAGGGTGGCTATTGTAAGGGAAGCAGAATAATATGGATGGAAAGGAGTCGAGTGATGAGAAGAAAAAAAATAAATAAATAAAAAATAAAATAAAAATAAAAATAAAAAATTCTGGGGCGTGTGAAAAAAATGAACGAAGAAGGTAACCACGCCCATCTGCAAAGCAAAGTGGTAAAATAGGGAAAACAAAGATTTTGGGGGGCTGAAAGTAGTGGCTGAGTCAAAGCAGGGTCTTGGAACGAAAAGCTAGTAGTGGCTGAGTCAAAGCAGGGTCTTGGAACGAAAAGCTAGTCACTTTGATCCTAAATATATCTCACCCAAGCCCGAGCCTACGTTACAAGCCTTAAAAGTCCTAAAATAATCCTAAAAAGGTCATTCAAGAGTCAAGGTGGTGAAAATAAAGGCAAGCATATGGTCTATACTTGTGTGTCGGTTGAAAATTCTTTCTGAGTGTGAGTGTCTACATTCCAGTGTCTGTGCTACATTGTTACATTGTGTGTGAGACTTCTTGTAGTGAGGGGCACTATCACCGCACTATTTGGTGGCTATACTAACCGGCTCATCTTTATTCTCGGACTTAAGTAGGGCCAACGGGATATAGTATAGTGCTTAGGTTGATCTAATAAGAGTCCAGTGGGGTGTGAGCACATCACAAGTGTACTTTTTGAACACGAATTTGATGATAAAGGGGTCTCTATTTACTTCTTGTTGAAGCGCTTGTCTTTGTGTGGCGTACGTGTTTTTGGTCATCGCTTGAGGACAAGCAATGGTTCTAAGTTGAGGGTGTTGATGAGTCATGAAAATACGACTTTTACGACGCTTAAGACATAGAATTATTGTGTGTTCTTGAGCGTTGTTGTTGGTTTAACAGGTATGTTTTGATATTGTGTAGGAAAATAGCAAAGGCATGGGAAATTGAGGAAAGCACAAGGAACGAGTGAAAAACAAGGCCAAGTGTTGGACCACGGAAGGCCTACACGGGCCGTCTCACGCTACACGGTCCGTGTGACCGACCGTGGCACCACACTTGGTGCAAATAATCGCGCAAGTCGTGTCACACGGACAGTTCACACGGCCCGTCTGACGCCCGACGGACTGTGTCACGGGCCGTGTAACTGACGTGACTCGGAAGACAACTCATCAAAATTTAAGGAAATCGTGCAAGGAGATTCACACAGACCATCACACGGACCGTCTGACACCTGACGGGCCGTGTCGTGTACCGTATAAGTGAAGTAACGCAAAAGGGCCTTCGTTGAAAGTATCAGAATTTGTGCAAGTGAAGCCACACGGAGGGGCAGACGGCCCGTCTCATGCCACACGGGCCGTGTCACGGGCCGTGCCGACGCAGAAGCTGTCCAGAAGGTCCGTTCGCACGGACCGTCTCACCTCAGACGGTCCGTGTAACAGATCGTGTCCCGTGCCGAGTCTATTTTACCTAAATTGTATCGACTTAGTTTTACTTAGTATAAATAGTAAATTATTTTATTTCATTAGACACTTCGTTTTTTGGCAGAAACAAGAGACAAAAAGAAGGAAACATTAGTTTGATTTTGTAATTTGTGAGAATCGTGTTTGTGATCATTGTTCGAAGCTTGTAACACGGATTCTTGTTCTTCAATTGTAAGTCAATCTTTATGTCTTCTTCTAATTGTTGTGGGCAAGTTATCAATACTATGCTAGGCTAAACCCACAACTAGAGTTGTGGGAACCATGACGACTCAATAAGATAACGCAAACTGGGGTAATTCGTTCAAATAAATATTGCATGTATTGTTAAATTCTTCGTTTTAACTTCTCCTTAATGAGTCGCCGCATTAGGGTAAGCCTGTATTCGCTATATGCCCGAGAGGGATGTAGTGATTGGGAAAAGAGTTAACAACAGAGATTCGGGGTCATGAACCTAGTGCCTGAGAATGAAAGGTGAAGGTATTCTGAGATCAAAAACTACGGTTAGAATTGCATACACTCTGAGACCGAAAGGAGATGAGTGAAATATAACTAGGAAGGACCGAAAGGTGACCTAGATATTAGTTAAGTTGTTAGATTTTGCATGCATCATTAAGAGAGAGTTGACCAAACCAGTTTAGTTGTCGCAATGGGAAGCCATGGGGAACACAACCCTAGCCTCTCTTTATCTGTCTAAAAATCGGAACAACATTTTTGCTAATTACTTTACACAAGCATTTAAATTAAATAACGCCACCCCCCATTTAATTTATGCACGTTTATCTTGGGAATAGTATTTACAACTGAAAGCCGGTACTGATAGAACAATTCTTACGTGTTCCCTGTGGGATCGACCTCAACTCCGGTTGAGTTCTATATTTGACCAACGACCGCTTTACTCTTTTATTTGGAGTGTAATTTGGGCGTGTCAGTTTTATTTCTTGACAACGACCACTTTATCCTAAAAAAGGAGGTATATCTTGGACGACATCATGATTTTGGCGCCGTTGCATGGAATACGGTAGACTTGGTTAATTCAAAAGTGATTTGGGTGTTAACCATTTTTCCTTTATTTTACATTTTTTGTTATTTTATTTCCTTTTCAGGGTATAAGTGTAGTGTATGCCCAACACACAAAGTCGAGACAATTCCTTGACTCCGTTTGACCCATAGTTTCAAAACACATTGAGAGGAATAGCCAAAGAAAATGTTAATAATGTGGCTAATGCAACTCTGAACAGGAACAAGAATGAGAATGTTAATCATGAGAACCCACCTCCTCTTGAGGACATTGCTCTACAACCACATAATTTTAATGGTAATCATTATCAATGGATCAATATAGGCTGCATCCTATGGCTATGAAGGTGACTTGAGCTATTATGTTGCCACCTCCATGGGCAGACATAATGTTCGTGGTCTTGAGTAGGTTGCTTCAGATGATGCAGAACCATGGGCTATTAGAAAGCTTACCATTGGAGGATCCTCATAGCTATCTACACAATATTGTATTCGTCTACAAGAGTGTGATGGGAACACATAATCTGTCTATGGATGTTGTGGGGTTTTGTGTCTTCCCATTGTCTCTTACGGGCAATGCAGCACTATGGCTATCAGAGCTCCCATAGAGTTTGATTACTCGTTGGGCTGAATTACAAAGGGACTTTTTGGAAAGTTACTTCCTGAGGTGGAAGAAGCTCAAGCTGAAAGATCAGATCAACAACTTTGAGCAACTTCTTAGTGACTCGATCAATACTACATGAGAGCAATTCATTAAGTGCTTAAGGAGTGTCCTGGACCACTAGATTTTTTATGATGGCTTGGTGGAGATCTTTTACCATGCCCTTGATCAAAACAGTCAGGCTTGTGCTGATACAATTATGCGGGACATGTTCTATGATTAGCCGTTCGTAAGGATTGCAAAGAGGATGGAGACAGTGTTCAATACCAATCGTGCATGGGAGCAAAGAGACATAGCATCTACTAAAACTTCGTGCATTGTCAATATTGATTCAGCACTAGCTAGGATCAATAAAGAGATTATGCAAGATCTTACCTGAATCCATACCAGCATGTAGGTGATGATAAAGTAGAATCAGGAGCATGTCAATATAGTGGTTCATCAGCCTCCACGTGCACCCATGTATGATAATCCCTACTATAAAGAGAACACTTGTTTCATTGCTAATCGGTCAAGGAAACCAATGTCGAAACATCAACAAATATGGAGCTTTGGGGGATAACTGTGGAGGATACTATGAACGAAACAGGGGCCAAGAGAGAGAAGTAGATTGGAGTCGTAGAGAGGGTTACAAAAATGGTCTATATATGCCACCACACAACCATGACACAAATGCGAATAGTTCTAGAGTGGAGGAGATATTTGATCGTCTGCTAAAGAAAGTTGAGACACGGGATGAGACTCTGAGGGGGATGAAATATGAAATCTCCAATATTAATCACGAAATTTAGTCTCATTCTATTTCCATAAAATAACTTGAACAACAGTTCTGTCAAGGGCCGATTGAACTCAATTAACATTAAAGAGGTACACTACTCAGCAATATAGTTCAAAATCCTAAAAATGAAGGGCAGTGCATGGCGGTTACTACTTGGGATAGCAAGAGCACCATTGATCCTCCCATGGAAGTTGACGAGGAAGAATTTCAAGAGGAGATGATTACGGCTAAGGATGTAGGTACATGAGATGATCATGGCAAGAATAGGGTGAGTGAAGCTTCTGATAGGCCATAGAAGATGAAACCCATTCCTAGGAGTCCTCCTACCTTCCCTCAAAGAATCAAGAAGAGGGAGGAGGAAGGTAAGTTCAAGAACTTCCTCTCCATGTTGAAACAACTCTCCATTAATATCCCTCTCATTAAGGCATTGGAGAAGATGCCAGGATATGCCAAGTACATAAAGGACTTGGTTACGAAGAAGCGCACTATAAGTGAGGAGCTCTCCCAAGAGCTTCAACATTGCAATGTGATTTCTACGATGTCTTTCGTACAAAAGCGAGAAGATCTCGATGCTTTCACCATACCCTGCACCATTGGATATGTGGAGTTCACAAGGGTATTATCTGATCAAGGTGCCAACATTAATTTGTTACCCACTGCGATCTTCAAGAAGCTAGGCTTAGGAACCCCTACTGCTACGAGCATACGGTTGTTGATGGTTGACCGTCCAGTGAAGAAGCCTGTGGCGAATACTATATGATGTGTTTATGAAGGTCAAAAATTTCATATTCTTTGCAGACTTTTATGATCCTAGATTGTGAGGTTGAATTTGACGTCTAAAGCATCTTGAGAATACAATTCCTAGCCACTGGTAGAGCACTGATGGATATGGAAGCCGGTCAACTCAAGTTCAGATTGAACAATGAAGAAGTTGTCTTCAATATTTGTCAGTCTATGAAGAGGCCAAATGATTCGAAGAATGAAGTCTGGGCAATTAGTGAAGTTTGAGTAACCAAGTAGTCCAAGTCGTGCCACGCCAATAAATCAGGCGCTGCTTGGGAGGTAACCCAAGGTGGAGACTGACTCTTAGGCACCAAGTATATTTTTTGGCCCCTTATATATTATTTTTCTTTTATTGTGGGCATTGGGGACAATGCACCTCTTTTTCAATAGGAGTGTGGGTAGTTATGGGCCTCAGTGAAGTCTGAGTAGCTTGGGTCTATAATTACCCCAAATTTTGATCCTGAGTTTGCTTTCCTGTGTTTTTTTGTCCATGGATAGTTATTTTCTACTGATCGTCATGATTAGGATGTCTTAAGTATTATTTGTAGCATATAGTACTAATATATATGGCATATAGTATGTTTTTGCCTTTTCTGTGAAAAATAATACCTACAAAATTTTTATTAGTTAGTTTAGATAGCAACCATGAATGTTTGAGTATGTTGACAATGCTTGTCCTGATAAGTTTGCTTTATTTGAGATCAAAAGTATGATCTGAGAGTCTTTTGTTGATAATGTAGTTATTGCCATGTGAGTGTTAGCTTAATTTGTTAAATTCACGTGTGGTGTGCTAATTCAGAATTGGCCTATTACTCTAAGTTATGTTGTAGATTTGTTGGATTACGAAAGGATCTTAGGGCATTATTCTTAAAAGCCCACTTAGCCTAAATGACCAACCAAATTGGTAGAATATCCCTTGATCCTAATGTTTGAACCTGACATGTACCTATTCTTTGCAAACACCTAATTAACCGTGCCTTGTTAGTTGAAAAATCCTAAAATTGGACATAGCCCTTCCTTTAACTTTGTGCACCTTGATAAGGCAAAAAGCCTAAGTTGAGGGAGGCTACCAAAAGTGGCCCTTGTTCTGAGAATGGATAATGTGCACATCAACTCAAGCTAAAAAGCCTAAGTTGAGGGTGGTTGGTGTAAGGGTGAAACAAAATAATGAGGGGGAAAGTTAGTGATTCGGAGATAAGGAGAAAAATCATGCACTGGTGTAAGAAAAATAAGTGATGCCTTAGGTATGAGCTACAAAAATGAAGTGTAAAAGCAAGGCAAAAAAACTGAAAAATGAAAAGAAAGCACCCAGAAAAGCTTGAAATAGGACAAAAGAGGAGAATGGAGTGGAATGTAAAGTAAAGGTGTTGGTAGGGAAACCGTGTAGGAAAACATAGTGTCAAGGAGGGCCTTTAAGTCACTATGTTCCCAGAATATCATACCAAAGCCCCCTGAACTTACATTACAAGCCCATAAAGTCATAAAGTGATCCTAGTTCAAGTAGTCAAAAGTCTTAGTCATGAGTAAAAGGGCAAGTCTATGGTATTAAGCATGATGCATGAATATCTTTTGTGAGAGTGAGCGATTTTGCGTAGTCCTAATATTATACATGATAACATCATTGAGAGTGAAATATAGGACTTCTTTCTGTGAGGGCACTTGCATTGCATTGTTACAATTAGACTTATTTAGTGATTGTAGCTTGTTGACAGTATCTCACTTGTCATAGTTGTGTCGTCACATGCATGAGTCTGTATTGGTTTGCTAGATGGCTAACTGATTCTATTTTGAAAAGTGGTGTGGGTGTATGTATTTATGATTGTAGTGACATATGCCACTATGTTGAGGTGTATGTGTTACTATACTACTTATTTAGATAGAGCCTGTCCCTTGAGGAAAAGCAACAATTTTAAGTTGAGGATTTTGATGTTTTGTCAAAATAAAACACTTTTGATGCTTAAAACTTGGAATTCTGAGTGGTCTTAATGCAATGTTAGTTGGTTTTATGTGTTTTTGTGTTTTATTTGCAGGATTCAAGGGTTGGCCTTGATTTTGGGAAGGTAATGCACAAGTTGGTGTTTTTGATACAGTACGAGACCCTTAATGGGTTCTAGTGAAATCTATGGGTCGTGAAATAGGTTTCATGAACAATTGCAATGAGGGGATGATTTCTGAAGTTTGTTCTACGAACATGCAGATGGGTCGTGAATTAGTTTACTAATCGTAGATCATTCGTGCCCTGAGGATCAGAGAAGAAGGACTTTCTAAAGTTTTATCAGACAAAACCCCCTTACAGGTCGAAGAACACTTTACGAGCCCTAGAGGGGTGTCGTAAACCTCCAGTCCAATTTTGCAGCATCATTGTACGAGACCCCAATTATGGGACATGGAATGCAATATGGCTTGTAAAGTTGTTCATAAGGCGTGCCGACCCAATTATCCTATTTTTTTAGAACTTATATTTTAAATATTATAAATAGGTTTTTAGGTTATTTTTCATCAAGTTTACAGAGAGTTTAACCAGTAGAGAGGAGAAATAGTGAGATAGAGTAGAGAAAACATTGGAGAGTTTTGAGAAACACTTGTACTTTGATTTGATCTTATAATCTTATGATTATCATCGAAGTTCGGATTTGCTTGTTGTTAATTCAATTATGTAAGTGCTCTATTTTGTTATTCCGATTCCAAAGTCTTGCATCTATTCAAATCATGAGCAGCTAAATCCACAATTAGGATTGTGGGAACCATGAAGATCTAACAAGGTAAAACCGGATAAATTATAATTCTTTGAAAGTGTGCATGCATATATTAATTAACTCTCTTTGTTTTTGCATATTTTCTAATGGTGGCCAACATTAGAACCCTCCTAGTGTTACTGACTAGATCAAGGCACTAATGAATAGGAAAAGATATTAATTGATAGGATTCGATTGATGTGTTCTCGTCAAATCAACCAAACTGGGCCAAGGGAAGGTTGTACTGGGACTAATAGGTAAGAGTTAGTAATGCACACTGCGGAGATGGGCCAAGTCACATAGTGAAATTCACCTCCTACCTGGACCATAAGGCTTGGTGAACTTAACTTACCATCCTGTATGCCATACACTAGATAAGAATTAAGTTTTCGGTGATACTAAGTTAGGGAACAAAGCACCCTACTTTCTCTCCATACTAATTAAACACTTGCATTAATTAGATTTACTTTATTACCAGTTTTTTGCAACCCCCCCTTTTGGGAAAGTAAGTTGGTTAATCACTTGAATTGCATTACTTGAATTCTTTTAAGTCTACATATTCCTTGTGGTTTCGACCCTCACCTTGGTTATGTTCTATTTCTTGACAATGACCGCTTTATCCTCAAAAGAGAGGTGTAACTTGGGTGACATCAATATCCATTTCCTTTACTAGCATAGCGGTCTGGAACTCTTGGACGACCAAGTCGAATAACCTCGACGTGAATATCCATTTCCTTTTCTCGTTCTGGCATAGGAGTCGATGATGTGTTGTTAAAATACAACACATTTGATGCTTAAATCGTTGAATTTTGTGTGTTCTCATAGTGATGCTAGCAAATTTGATGTGTTTTTATGTTTGGTTTACAGGATTACAGGGTTGGCATGATTTTTGGGCTTAGGGTGCAAAAATTGTAGAAAGTGCAGACATACGAGACCTTTTATGAGTTGTGGAAAATCCAACGGGTCGTAGAGTTGGTTTTGAACAAAAATCTAGTGAAGGATGATTTTTTAAAGCTAAGTCAACAAACATGTAGATGAGTCGTAGACGTGGTGTCGTGCCCAGAGGATCAAAAAGTTGAGAGTTGCTGAAAAATTATTAGAGGAAACCCTTTACGGGCCGTAGAACTTCATATGGACCATAGATGGTTCTCGTAGAATTTGTCCCCAACATTAATGACAGAATCCATGAAGCACTGATTAAGGGCCATAAAACTTTATGACTTGTAGAAATGCTCATAGAGCCCCGCCGACCTACTTTTTCTAATTCATTTTGGTTTTGTATTTTTAATTTTATAAATAGGGTTTTAGGTTATTTTTCATACAAAACAGTAGAGAATAGTACAAAGCTTGAGAGAAACATTGTGGGACATTTGTGAAACATTATTTTGTGTGCTTAATTCAATATTGTGATTCTTAGTGAAGAGCTTAGATTTATTGTTGTTAATTCAATTGTATAAATGCTCAATTATTTTATTCAAAATCATGATTCTTGCATCTACATTAATCATGAGTAGCTAAATCCACAAGTAGGATTGTGGGAACCATGAAAAACTAACAAGGTAAAACCGGATATGTTTTAAATTCTTGTAAAGTGTGCACGCATGTATTAATTAATTATCTTTGGTTTGAAAGATTTTTTAATAGTGGCCAATGTTAGAACTTGCCTTGTATTACTGATTGGATCATGGTAGTAATGAATAGGAAAAGAGATTAATTAATAGGATTCGATTAATATTTCTCCCTTAATCAACCAAACAGGATCAAGGGGAGGTTGTACTAGGACAATAGGTAAGGGTTAGTTATGTCATACTGTGGGGATGGATTAAATCACGTAGTGAAATTTGACTCTTGCCTGGATTAAAGGGTTTGGTAAACTTAACTTACCATTCTGTATGCTACACACTGGAAATGAATTTGATTATCTGGTAATACCAAGTTAAGGATTCATGGGAAACACAATACCTTAATTATTCTTCATATAGATTTCACGCTTGTCTTAGTTTAGGATTACTTTTCATAGTTTTTACAAAATGCCCCCCTTTTGGGGAGATAAATAGGTTAATCAACCCCAATTGCTTGAAATTTCTGTAAGTCTATCATATTCCCTGTAGGATCAACCCTAACCATGGCTAGATTATATATCTTGACAACGACCACTTTAGCCTTCAAAAAGGAGGTGTAGCTTGGGCGACATCAAGATTTTTGCACCGTTGTTGTGGAATATGGCTAGACTTGTTTAATTTGAGTAGTTTAGGAATTAATCCTTATTTTCCTCATTTTATGTTTTTGTTGTTCTTTTTTGGTTTCTGCATGCAGGTGTAATGTATGCACAACATGCGAAGTCGAGGAATTCCCTCAACTTCGTTTGACTTATAGATCTAGAGAATATTTAGAAAGATGGCCCAAGATAACCTAAACAATGCGGTCAATGCATCTCTAAATAAGAACCACAATCAAAATAAGAAGGACAACAACCCACCTATTCTTGAGGACATTGATCCACAATCACAGGACATCAAGCCTAAGCTTATCAGTGGAATCAATTTTAGGTAAATCGTATGGCTATAGATGTTACTGGAGCAATTGTGTTACCACCACCATCGGATGACACAAAGTTCATTAGTTCTAGTGGGTTGCTTCAGATATTGTAGAATTTTAGGTTGTTGGCGGGCCTACCATTAGAGGATCTATATAGCCATCTACACAATATTGTGTTTTTCTATAAGAGTCTAATGGGGACACAAAATCTATCTATAGATGTTTTTTGGACTTCGTGCCTTCCCATTACCAATAACAGGCAATGCAGAGTTATGGCTATTTGAGCTCTCACATAGTTTATTTACCAGTTGGACTGAATTGCAAAAGGCCTTTTCGCAAAGGTTCTTCCCGAAATCGAAGAAGTTCAAACAGAAGGATCAAATAAAAAAGGTTGAGCAAATTCCTGGTGACTTGATCCATACTACATGGAAGAGGTTCACAAAGTATCCTTGACCAGAAGATAGTTAATGATGCCTTGGTGAAGATCTTCTATCATGCCTTGAATTGGAATAGCCAAGCATGTGCTAATATCATCACGTGTGGCATGTTTCGATATGAACCATTTGCGAAGGTTGCTAAGAAGCTAGAAAAGGTGGTCAGGAAAAATCGTGCATGGGGGCCAAGAAACAGGTCCTCTACCAAGAGCTAATGTGCTATCAGGATTAGTTTGGAGCAAGCTGAAATAAATGAGGAGATGATGCAAGAGATTGCCCCAATTAGTACCAACATGGATGTATTGATGAAGCAGAATTGGGAATGAGTTAATATACTTGTTCATCAACTTTTGCGAGCACCTATGTACGAGAGCCTTACTATGAAGAGGACACTTGCTTCATTGTTGATCAGACGGGGGGTTTTCGGACCAACGCCCAAGGATCGAATTAGGACTATCGGCGCCAAGGTTAAGGAAGCCAAGGTCGGAACTATAACTGAGATGGTCCCTTCAGAGACAACAATCATGGATGTTACTACAACAGAAACAAGGGCTAGGATAGAGATGTTTATTGGGGTTCCAGAGATGGGTACATGAATAGTCCCTATATGCCACTATGTAATCATAATACAAGTGCTGGTAGTTCCAGAGTTGAGGAGATGTTTGATCCACTTTTGACGAAGGCTGGCACATAAAATAAGATCTTAAGGGGGACAAAGTCTGACATCTCTAATATAAATCAAAACATCGAGTCTCATTCTGCTTCTATCAAACAACTGGACCAACAGTTTGGTCAAATATCAACTCAACTGAACCAGCAATTGAGAGGTACATTGCATAGCAACATAGTTTAGAATCCAAAGAATGAGGGGTAGTGTATGGCGGTGACTACACGTGGTGGTAAGCATAACATTGATCCTCCTATGTTGGTTGATGATGATGTTTGAGAGGAGATAATTGGGGTCAAAGATGTTCAAACCAGAGATGATCGTGCCAATGATGGGGTGAGTGATGTTACAAAGGTTCCACAGAAGTTGAAGCCCATTCCTGGACCTCCTCCTCCCTTCCCTCAAAGAATAAAAAAGAAGAAGGAGGAGGATAAGTTCAAGTACTTTCTCTCTATACTGAAACAACTCTCCATCAACATTCCTCTTATTGAGGCATCACAGAAAATGCTAGGGTATGCTATATTCATGAAGATCTTGGTCACAAAGAAGCGGATTATGAGTCAGGAGCTTTCCCAATAGCTTCAACATTGTAGTGCAATTGCTATAAGGTCCTTGGTGCAAAAGTGTGAAGACCCCGGTGCATTTACTTTACCCTGCACTATTGGAGAAGTGGAGTTCGCAAGGGAATTGTGTGATCTTTGTGCCCGTATAAATATGATAACCCTTGCGGTCTTCAAGAAGCTAGGATTGGTAGCCTCTACTCCGATGAGCATGTGATTTTTGATAGCTGACCGCACGATGAAGAAGACTATGGGGATACACTATGGCGTCTTTATAAAAGTAGAGAAGTTCATATTCCATGCATACTTTGTGATCCTTGATTGTGAAGTGGACTTCGAAGTCTCAATCATCTTAGGAAGACTTTTTCTAGCTACTGGTCAAACACTAGTAGATATGGAAGCTGGCCAACTCAAGTTTAGATTGAATGATGAAGAAATTGTCTTCAACATCTGTCAGTCAATGAAAAGTCCAGATGAATTGAAGAAGGATGTTTGCGCACTTGGTAACGTCTGAGCAACTACGTTGGTCAAGTGGTGCCGAGGCAATAAATCAAGCGTTACTTGGGAGGCAACACGAGATATTTGATGTAATAATTATAGTTTTGTTTTGTTTTAGCTTTTGGACTTGCAGGTAGTTTAATTTTTCATACTTTTGTTGTATTTTGTGGACATTGGACTAGTTTCATAGTAAGGTAATGGTGTGGTCTGTGAAGAATTTCAGGTACATGACCAAGTCAGCCATTTTCGGCTGAAAAGGCATCAAGAAGTAATTCTATGTCTGGTCCACGGGTCGTATGTAAAACGACCCGTACACTGACTCGTAGAACACTTCTAGTGAGCAAAACATTATGCACTCTAGTCCACTAGCCAACTTTACAGTAAATAAAACTATAAGCCATGAATGAGATTCGTGGGCCCTAGGTAATTTTTTCTAGTTTTGACTAAGTGTGGAGGTTTCCACGACCAACTCTACGAATCATATTGAGTTCTACAACTTGTAGACTAGTCCATGAAACCCAAGCCCCAAAATTAAGGTTTAGGCATTCCACAAAATTAATATCTACGGGCCATAAAATCTTCTACGACTAGTAATCAAGGTTTCGTAAAGACTAGGCCCATGAACTTTTAGCTGACCCGGTCAACCTATAAATAGAGGGGTCAAATAATTTTGACCGCATTCTTTCTATAATTTCCCAAAAATACCCGACCCTCTTTCCCAAGATATTTCTGACCTATCACCACCCTATTTTTCTGGCAAGCTTCTCTGGCCACCTCCGACAAGACCTAGTGTTCCATACTCCTTGGTTCCTCCTTTAATTTTCGCACTTCCTCACTCAATTTGATATGTTTTTTGCCCTAAAATACTTTGATTATCGATGTTTATGTGATTAGGGTATAATTACTTGATGGGTATGGTAATCCTATGAGTATGGGTATGAATCTGTGTTTGCTATTGTTTGTGCTTAAACTTTAATTATGAATAGTATGTTGCCAATGCTTGAACAGTGTTAAAAAGTTGAAGAATTATGTGTGGCCATGTTTATTTGTTTTAATGATGTTATATGAGAACTATGTTGTCCCATATCATTTGACTTTAATAGACATTGTTGCTTCAAAAACAATATGTGATTACATATGTGCAATTTGATATTCATTCATTCAAACGGGGTCGGTTGGCTTTGGAAAACATGTTAAATGAGATTTGATGGGGTTGTATGAAGACATTGCATGTGGGGTATTGGGTATTTGTTGAACTCGTGTGGCTTGGGAAAACGTGTAAAATGAGATTCAATAGGGTTGTACAAAGACATTGCATGTGGGGTGTTGGGTATTTGTTGAACTCGTGTGGGGGTGTGCCATGTGTTGCTTTGATGTTGATTTAATTGTCAAAAATATCATTTGGGATCCGTTTTGATAGACTTAGAAAATTATTTCCCTAGTTTTATTTTCACCCTATGAGGGTCTTCTACGACCCATGGAACATTCCACGATCGTAGTTGCCCTTTGTATGGAATTCTAGAACCTTGATGTTTCTGAGAATCTATTAGATGAGACCTCCAATGAGCCGTGGAATATTCTACGACCCATAGATAGGTCTCATAGATCCCTACCCGTAAACGTTCAACACTGGAACACTTCTACGACTCAGTCTATGACCCTTAGAATTTTTACGAGTCGAACCTGATCTCGTAGATGTAATTCAAGTAAACAAAATTTAAAAATCCGGTCTCTAAAAGGGATTATTATGGCTCATAGTTTTTACTACGGCCCATAAAAGTGCCTCCCATAGACCCTTTTGTCACCATGTCTGAAATGATTTTGCTTTTCGTTCCTTGACTTGTGGGGCTAACCATATTTGTGAAATGTCTACATTTTAGGTACTATGTCCCCAAAGGAAAGACAAGAGGAGATCACCGCCCTATAGAGGAGACTGAGAGATTAGCCCTCGGGGGATCAGGACACCCCTGACGACATTGGTTTGATCGGAGAGCTTAGTGTTTGTCCAGACCCAAACACTGAGCGACCATAGACACGGGCTGCCACCAGGCTTGGGTAGGAAAAGACCCAGGCTATCGTTTTCCGCTCTTTGTAGTCTGAAGAGGGAGATGACAAAGATAGCAACTCCATCCAGATGACTCTTTCTGTAGAGGAGTCCGAGAGTCAGAGATAAAGCGCTTTGTTGTACCACCTCAGGCATCACCATCACCTCCCGATGCTCTATCTAGCCAGTGGTGATTTGAGGGCATGCAGGTTATCTACTCAGAGGGTGTACAAAGAAATGATCACAGCAAACTAGCTCGTTCTATGTTTGAGGAGCCTCAGATTATTACTTTAGGATTGGAAAGTGTCCATGGCCTGCAAGAAACTATTAGCAAATATGGGCTAAAGTGGCTGGCTCGATCATCGGGGAAGTACTCACTGGCTATGGTTCATGAGTTTTATGATTCATATGTCACCATAATTCTCAGTACTCTTCCCTAGGGGAAGAAGCCCCTCGCTCAGCTCACACTGACACAAACTAGAGTGAGGGCCCAGCAGGTGGACATCTTTGAGATTACCATCCTCCATACTCCATTCTGACCTGAGTTCCGAGCCCCTAAATTGATAGCAGAGTATGATCATAGATTGGGACGGACCAGGGATAAGGCCTTGATATGAGATAAGGCCCGCAGGACTAGTTTGATGAGATGGGTTGCTAACCAGATTGCAAAACAAGGCTCGAACCCTGCATGGATAGCCATATTGACAGAGCCCATCATGAAGGCCTCACTCAGCTTCCTTGCAAAATTTTGGTGGGCTGTGGTGAGATTACGGATTTGACCCATGCTTACAGATAATACTTTGATGCTAGACTATGTTGTTTTGGTTGCAAACATCTTGGCTAGCTATGAGATCGATTGGGACAGCCTCATTCGAGAGCAGATACACGAGGCGGCCATGTAAAGGTCCACCTCCATCCCCTTCCCATTCATGATCTACAGACTTTGCATAGAGTCGGCGGTGGAGAGTCTACATCACGTGGACTCACTAATTGAGGTCCTGTATACTTGGGATGCCATCTTGATCAAGGCTGAAGATAACTCGATGGCCCTTCAACGAGCACCGCGCCAGCCAACACAAGTGTTAGAGATGTTCGTAGAGGAGCCACCATCTGATCCTTCATCCACCACCACTTCTACTGCTACTACTGATGATAGGCCCCCATAGGCTGAGGTTGATTTTAAGAGGGGGTCCGCTACTACTACTTTTACGTCATAGGCTACGCTTACATTAACATCACTCGTTGGAATGGTCAATTTGTTGGGGATGTTCATTTAGGCCATCGCATAGAGACTGGACCACATTGAGTCCTAGTTGACTCAGTTGTTACAGCATATTAGGCCCTGGGTCCGCATGGATATTATAAAGTCTAAGGCTTCATGCAGGTGTTCATGGTTGCCACTATCCAAGATAGACTCTCAACCATGGATGACCATATAAGTGCTTTTGAGAGGCGGGTCTGTTAGAGCCTTAGCACAACATGACTAGTAGATATGACGGCCCTTCAATAGGCCTCAGTGAAAGCTGAGTAACCTTGGCCTATAACTATCCCAAATTTTGAATCCTAGGGGTTTTCTTGCCTGTGTTCTTTTTCTCTACGGATATTTAATTTTTGTTGAACAGGCATGTTTAGGATGTGTAGGTAGTATTAGTACCATGTAGTACAGATATCTATTATATATGTTTGTTTTTGTGTTATTGTGTTTTTGTGCGAAAAAATGATACCCACCAAATTTTGCTAAGATGGTCGTGATAGCAACAATGTATGTTTGATTGTTGACAATGCTTGTTCTTATAAGTGGGGATAAATTGTGATAAAAAGCATGATCTGAGAGTCCTTATTAATAGTGTAAGCAGTGCCATGTGTGTGTGCGCTTTCTTAGCTAAATTCATATGTTGTGTTTCAATTCTGAACTTGCCCTGTAACTTTTACTCAGACCATAGGTTAACTGGTTAGGAAAGGATCTTAGATCATGTTCATAATCGTCCACTTAGCCTAATTCACCAACTAAATGTGTAATGTTTCCCTTAATCCTAATGTTTGAGCCTTGCATGTACCTTTCTTTGTAAAAACCTAAGTTGCTAGCCTTGTTAGATGTAAAATCCTAAAATTACCATTGGTCCTTCCTTGAACATTATGCACCTCGATTGAGGCAAAAACCATAAGTTGAGGGTGGCTATCCGGAAGTGGCCCTAGTTCTTATGTTGGATATTATGCACCTAGACTCAGACCAAAAACCTAAGTTGAGGGTATCTAGTGTAAACCTAAACACAAAATGAGGGGGAAACTAGTGATACATGAAAAGGGGGGATAAAAAGGTGTTCTAGGTATAAGAAAAATGAGTTGATACCTAATCAATAAGCTAAAAGAAAAATCATATGAAAATAAAAGGCAAAAAATTAAAAAATGAGAACAAGGCACCCAAAAAAAGCTAAAATTGGAAAAAGGGAGAATGAGGTGAAAAAATGACAGTGTTGGTAGTGCAAAAGCGTAGAAAAATGAATTGTGAAGGAGGGCCTTTAGTCACTACGCTCCCAAAACATCATACCAAAACCCTTGAGCCTAGAGTAAAAACGAAGTTGATTCAAATAAAGATTTCCCTTGTACCCCATGTGAATAAAAGTCAATAAAAGTTACAAGCCAATAAAGTTCTAATCTGATCCTAGTCCAAGTAGTTGAAGTCATAGTCATGAGTATAGGGGCAAGCATATGGTATTGAGCATGGTATTTTAATGTTTTTTTATAAGTGCGAATGATTTTGCATAGTCCGAAGCATTGAATTTGAAAATATTGTCATGAGAGGGATATGGGACTTCTTTTTGTGAGCCACTTGCATTGCATTGTTGATATTGGACTAACTAAGTGAGTGTTGCATGTCGATAATTGCCTTGCTTGCCATAGTTGCACTATCACATATGTTGATTTGTATTAGTTTACTTGATAGTTATCTGATGTGATTTTAAAGGTGGCGTGGGTATATGTGCCTAACTTTGATATGACCTATGTCATTAGGTTGAGGTTTGTAAGTTATTTTACTAATTATGTATATTAAGTTTGCCGTTTAAGGACAAGCAACAATTTTAAGTTAAGGGTGTTGATATGCTATCAAAATACAACACATTTGATGCTTAAATAAAATCAAATTTTGTATGTTATAATAGCGATGTTAGTAGATTTGATGTGTTTTTATGTCTTTTTACTGGATTATAGGGTTGGCATGATTTTTTGGCTTTTTAAGCAAACGTTGTAGAAAGTGCTGATATATGAGACCCTTTATGGGCCGTGGAAACTTCCACGGGTCGTAGAGTTGGTTTCATAACAAAACTCCAGTGAAGGGTGATTTTCTGAAGTTGAGTCTACGAACATGTAGACGAGCCATAGAGTTGGTGTTGTGCCCTGAGGATCAGAAAGTGGGGAGTTGCTGAAAAGTCATCAGATGAAACCCTTTATAGGCTGTAGAACTTTATACGGCCCATAGATGGGTCTCATAGAACTTGTCCCCAAAATTGATGAAAGAATTCGCAAATCCCCGACTAGGTGCCGTAAAACCATATACAGCCCGTAGACGTGCCCGTAGAGCCTGCCTCCCCAGTTCTCCTAATTCATTTTAGTTTTGTATTTTAAATACTATAAATATGTTTTTAGGTTATTTTTCGTACAAAACATTAGAAAATAGTACAAAGCTTGAGAGAAACATTGTGAGACACTTGTGAAACATTATTTTGCGGTCTTAATTCAATATTGTGGTTCTTGGTGAAGAGATGGATTTTTTGTTCTTAAACCATTGTGTAAGTGCTCAATTATGTTATTCAAAATTATGATTCTTGCATCTACACTGATAATGAGTAGCGAAATCTACAACAAGGGTTGTGATAACCATGAAGAACTAACAAGGTAAAACCGTATGATTTGTAATTCTTCGAAAGTGTGCATGCATGTATGAATTAAATCTCTTCAGTTTGAATGCTTTTAACGATGGACAACTTTAGAACTCGCCTAGTGTTACTGACAGGATCAAGGTAGTAATGAATATGAAAAAAGATTAATTAACAGTATTCAATTGATGTTTCTCGTGTAATCAACCAAACTAGATTAAGGGGAGGTGGTACTTGGACAATAGGTAAGGGTTAGTAATGTCATATATGACCATGTGGACTATTACATGAAATCCCGATGTTTCCACTATACCAAGTGAAAAAAGGAGTCTAATGTGCCAAGATAGACTCTACCAAACCCTGAAGCCTCTACCCTAGCATGGTAAATGTCATATGAACACAAAGGCCCTACCCTTTAGGCTTAACCCTAAAATGGTGAGTATCACATGAATATAATGCTATATGGATCCATTAGCTAGATTTATAGGACATAGTCATAAACCTACAGTAGGACATAGTTATGAGACTTGAAGGTTTATGTATGGGCCCTCGAGGATAGTCTCTGTCACACAAGTTCAATTGGTGCTAAGTTAAATCATACGGAATACATAACCATGCATGTACATAGTCATCATCATAGTTTAGAAGTCATACTTTTATCAAAATTATGATTTCATAGCTTATAAAATAGGTATCATAACCTTATAAAATATCTTATTTCATGAGAATAGTCAATCTATATAAATTTGAATATAGTGTGAGTATACTCCCTATATTATAATTATTTCATCAATATTTAGAGTATTAAGTCACCCTCATCATCATCAAATTATGCCTTCATACTTAGAATCATAATTCATAAATTACAACTTTCCATAGGAAATTGAGGCCATTTGTGGGTTCATGAGCAATTGAAGTTTAAATCATGCAATTAGGTAGGAATCATGTGAGAATTATGCCTTTGAATTCAATTTGGATTATTACTAAAGGACCCCACATTAATTCAACAAGCTATAATCATCATATACTTGAAGTCTCGTAAATCCCATTAAAAAATATAGAAATCATGTAATTCTTCATAATTCATAAATATTTAAGTATAATAATTATTTAACGATCATAATGTATTCATTTGGAAGGAAATCAAGAAAACCCATAAGAAATCATCGTTTTAACATGGAGAAAAGGAGAGTTGAATTGGGCTCTATGGATGAATCTTGTAAGGACCCGGATTTTGTGAGACTTTAATGGTACTTCAATCAAGTTTCTAGAGGTGTGTGAGCCATGGGAAATTCTTGTGTATGACTTTGGATGGCTTAAGAAAGGATTCGAAGCTTGGTGGCCATTTGAAAGTACGCCACCCTTTCAGCCAAACATTGGCTAAGTCTGGCATCACATAGTCTTTACATGGGTTGTGTGGGGTCTCGCATGACCTCCCACAATCTGTGGAGAGGTGTCCTCATGAAGACCATGTCCTAAAATGATTTTCTAAGTACGAAATCACCATCTCGAAACTTGATGCCTTCATACGAATGCCCAAACAACTCGTGTAGCCTCTCACGAACCGTTTCACCTTAGGTGAATCACCCTTAGGCTAAGGAATTTTTCGAGGACCCTCTCAAGGGCCCTCACACTCACTTTGTGGCTTCACATGAGTTGTTACGCTCTTTGACGAGGCCCCTGGGCACTTTTGAAAGTCCGTTTCATTAATGTCTTCTCATAATTTTAGTTTACCCCCAAGGGTCTTTTATGACTTCCCCACCTATCCTAAAGCTCGTGAATCAGCTTATACTCCTTCATTACTATTCGTTTTGACTCTAACTCTTAGATTCCCATTTGCCCGCTCAAACCTTTTTCCAATCCTCTTTTCAAGCTTTAATTGGAGGATTCCAGTGGAACCTTCAAGCTCAAGCTAAATTCACTTTCAAGACTTCAATCAAAGCTTAGTTATTTGGTTTTCAGTCATCATGGTTCTCCTACATCATGCCAAGTTCAAATGTATTCCATTGGCTAAGTTTTTTATTTGAATTGGTCGAAGGGTAAAATTTAAATGGTCATATCTCCTTGAACAAAAAGAACTGAGTGGCCAAAAACCTACCAAATTGAATGACTTTGAATTATCTTTTCCTATACATCTAATTTCACCTAATTCTGAGTTTGGATAGATCTCATCTGTGTTGCATTCCTCCGTTTTTGCTAAGGAGATCTCCATGGATGCTTTGCACGAACCGTGGTCCTTTGCATGAACCACGGAGCTTCTTCGCGAGATACCTGGCAACCTTTCGAAGCTCATTTCATTAATGGCTTTCCCATAATTTAGGCTACTTCTAAGGGACGTTTATGACTTTCTAACCCATCCTAAACCACTGAAAAGACCTATACTCCTCTATTCTTATTCAAATTCATTCGTCACACTCAAAATATTCAAATTCTCTCATCTAAAGGACTCCTATCAAGTATGCCATTAGAGAATTAGCTTGGAGCTTAAGGAAGGGTCTTCTTCTTTAATCAATTTCTTCTTGATTGTTCTTAATTATCTAAAGTATGTGGGATTGATTCATGATCCCTTTCAACCATGAAGACCCCAATCTCTTGTACTCTTTGATTTATGAAATTGAGCTTACTTTGAATATTGGTCTTTTAAATTATCATTTATTTGATTAAATTGAGATATGGATTATGTTTAATTGATGTTTTTAAATGGATTTAATCCCTAATATGATGAATTGGATTGATATTATAAAGGTTTGAATATGTATGCCCCTTTTAAATGTTGATTTAAGCATGGGTAATCTCAATTATGATTTAACTATGAATTTCTTCATGGATTTACTTGAATTTCATATTATATTGTTGATTTAAGTATGAATCTCTATTGTCCATACTATAATGTGTGTGCGTCTATATCTATATATAACTCTCATCATTCATGGAATATGCATTCATGAGCATTGATTTTCATGAAGTTTATGAAGGGGGTAAAGACCCAATTATGTTAATAAATATGATTTTGATGAAAGCATGGTTATGACATGACAAGTTATCACATAATGTCTATGATATGGCTCTTTGAGAAAATTATGGGTGTGTACACCATTTTGATAAATGTGAATGAACTATTCCAATGCCTGAATCTATGAATTGAAGTATGATGTAGCTTTTGAGCCCAAGTGTGCATGATTGTGAAGAATGTTATGTTTTAAGCCTAAGTATACATACAAATAATTTGAAAGGACTTATGCCTTGTTTGAAAGAATGTATATGTATACATATTCTTGTGGGATGATGAACCAGAACCCAGCGGACTTGTGGGAGGAGGGCTACCTCCAAGGGTCCGATAGCTAAGTCCCATAACTATGTGCCAACATAGGTATATATTTATGCCCCTTTAAGGGATAGTTATGATATAATATGGAAATCCTTCTGAAAGGAAGGTGGCCATCACACTGAATTAATCGGTTCATAAGGTGTGGTGTAGATTACCTTTGGCAAGTAATTTTCTCTCACCAATGAGAGTCTTTCATCGAGCAAATTTCATGTAATGGCCCGCATGAGTTTGAGATGACAGTTTGGTATCATCCCCTTTATGTTGAAGTATTATGGCATTTCATGCATCATGGATTTCATGGCATATTAATATATAACTCTTCTTTGCTTATCTACTTCTTTCTATATAAGTCCCCTTGTCATCTAACATTGAATGTAGGTTTAATGAGTTCATATGCATTGCATGCCTGGACTTAGTACATTCAAATGTACTAATGCATATGTGTTGCCTATATGATCTAACCTTGTAGGGATAGGAGACTATTTTTGTCCACATATTGATGGTTAACTTGGATTGTGCGAGTTGCCTGTGGTGAGTCCTATCATCCAAGGACAAGCCACCTTCTATCTACCTATTATGTTATTTCCACTTAGGTTTTAATGTTGAGGGTGAACCCTAGAAATGTCTTGGACCCCCTCTTATTCCATGACTTAGAGGCATTATTAAACATCATATAAACTCTATGTACGAGCTTGTTCTGTGGTATGCTATTTGCTTATGGGGACGTTGATTATGGATATCACTTGATTTCGATGTTATGATGATATGCTCATGATGAGATATGGAAATGTGAAAATGTGGAAAGTCTTAAGTCCCTTTAATCTCCATAGCATGAGTCATACTTACCCGCGCCCTTAGTTCTTATGTGCTAGATACTATGTGAATCCATGTAAATTCCTATTCCAATGACATCCCTATGGCTTAAGTCCAAAGCCCCATTCCCTTAGAATTATGTGCTTGTTGATTAATTATGCGCTTTCGAACCTATGATGTGTAAATAGATGCTATGAGGCTTGTTTGGGGACTCTCGGGTTCCTATTCGCCATATAATTCCTAGGCCTTAGGCACAGGTCATAAAAAATCTAGTCCACGAGTCAAGCATTAAACACGTCAACTGAGAATCCCTACCAAATAGAGTCATTAGACCTTAGAATCCTCAGCAAAAGTGTGAAGCCCTAGCTCCAATGAAGTCCTTGCTTATAGAGAGAAAATTTGGGAGAGGTTTTCAGAGTAAATGAATTAAAAATAGGATTTGTAGGGTTTGAGTTGGTTATGTTAGTTAATAGGGTAAAAAATGTAGTTTAGCAGTTAATAGACCGAAAATCCCTTCACTTAAAATCTATCTAATCCATATATGAGCCACTAATTACGGGCCATAAACTGAAGTACGGGTGATACTTGGCCCTCGTGCTTTGTATGTCACAAAATTTTAGCTACTGAAAATTGCACCCCTTAAACCGCAAGCAAACAATATGGTCTGTAGTTCCATTTACTAGTTGTAGACCTCTTCATAGAAACCTTCCTAACCATGAACACTCTTTACGGTGTTTAGTTTGATTTACTGACCCTAAATACCCCTCAAAGATCCTTCTCACACTTAGGTAATTTTCCATTTCGATTAATCTTATCCACGAGCCTTTTTTATGACCTATGGTTTGAATCACGAGCCATAAATGAAGCTCGTACTTTGGACTTCACATTTCCAATTCCACTTCTTTTGCATTTTTTGACTTCCTAACTTGTAAGGCCTTATATCCCAAACTTTTGAAACCCAATTTTCACCCTTCAGTCTACGAGCTTATGTCTATGTCTCGTAAACTATTCTATAAGTAGTATACCCATTTTTCATACGTTTATCCTATACATCAAATTTAACCAAGGATTTACCCCATTCCTGAGGCCCTTATATGACTCATGATCACAATCACCAACCATAGATAGGCTCGTACTTCCTCCACCAGACTCCAATTCTATAACTTCTTTTGGATATTTACCTTTTGACTAATGAGGACTTATAATATGTCCCTCTTGGGAACATTTATTCTCAAATGTGATAAAAAAGAAGCTTGAAAGGAGTTAAAAAAATAATTAACAACCCAGGGTGAATGGAAAAGGCAACATAAACATTATTTTCATGAAAAGGTTTCAAACTCATGCTTTAAATATCAATCAAATGTAGTCTCATAAGCATGCAATTGTGTGTAATGACATGGAAAATAGAAATGTAACGAATTGTGTGCAATAATTTAATAACTTATGCTTGCTACAAATGAAAAAGATAAGGGTATTGCTTTATCATATTCACTTCAACTTCCTATTTAGCCTTTTTGGCTTTTTGATTCTTCCAAAGGCCTTTGACGAATGCAACTTTTTTGTTCAACGTTTTTCACTTACCGACTAGAATTTTAACTGGAACATTTTCATAGGACAAGTTTTCTTCCTCACTCACATCATCCAATGGCACTCTAGAATTTTACTTACCTGCAAATTTCCTCAACATTGAAACATACAACACCAAATAAATTGTACTCATTTCTAATGGATACTCCAATTCACAAGCCACCTTACCAACCCAATTTAGAATTTTATAAGACCCTATATACATAGAGCTCAATTTCCCTTTTTTACCAAACCAGATCACCCTTTACGGGTGAGACCTTCAAGTGCGCCCAATCATCAACATTGAACTCATAATCCCTCTTTCTATTACCAAAGTATGATTTTTGTGACTTTGAGCCATCTTCAACTTTTCTCTTATGAATCTCAATTTCTACATAACATCCAAAACCAAGTCGGGGCCAATTAAAAGCATTTCAACAACCTTAAACCAGCGCACTAGAGACCTATATCACCTCCTATATAAGGCTTCAAATAGTGTCATCTCTATACTTGAGTGATAGTTATTGTTGTAGGCGAACTTGATAAATGATAGATGGTCATCCTAACTTACCTTAAACTCCAACACACAAGCCCTCAACATATCTTCAAGTGTTTGAATCATCTTCTCGGCTTGTCCATTAGTTTGAGGATGGAAAGTTATACTTAACTTAACCTTGGTACAAAACCCCTTTAAATAACTTCCAAAAGTGAGAAGAGAATTGGACACCATAATTTGATAGAATGGAAAACGGCACACCATACAACATTACTAACTCTTGGATATACAAGTTCGCATACTGTTGAGCACTATATGAAGTCTTGACCGGCAGAATGTGAGTTTGACTTTGTAATTCTATCAACAATTACCCGAATAGAGTCATATTGCTTTCAAGTGTGGGCAACCCTACTACAAAGTCCATGTTTACATCTTTTCACTTCCAAGCAGGAATTTCAATATCTTGTGTTAGACCACCCACCCTTGATGTTCGGCTTTCACTTATTTTCAATTCAGACATTTTTCCATGAACCTTGCTATGTCCTTTATTTTATTCCACCAATATACCTGCCATAGGTCTCTATACAACTTGCTGGATTCTGAGTGAATGGAATATAGCAAGTTGTGAGCCTCACTCAAAATCATCTACCATATTCCATAAACATAAGGAATACATAGTCACCCTTGATAACGAAGAATACTATATCCCCCTTGAGAAAAGACTTTGATTTTTTTCTCTCCCGCCAACTATATCACCAACTCCTTCTTCCGGTCCTTTATATGAGACACTCTACCTATAGACACCCTACTAAGTGTGTCGACTACCACATTAGCCTTACCTGGATGAGACGTCATACTCATGTCATAATTCATGAGAAGCTCCAGCCATCTTCATTTCCTTAAGTTGAGGTCCCTTTGACTAAAAACATAATGTAGGCTTTTGTGGTCCATGAACACACCCACATGCACCCCATAGAGATAATAACACCATATATTTAAAGCAAAGATAACCGTCATATGCTCAAGATCATGGGTTGAGTTGTTTCGCTCATGCCCCTTCAGTTACCTTTTAGCATAGGCAATGACCTTCCCAAGTTGTATCAATAGAAATCCCAATCCGACAAGTGAAGCATCACAATAGATAACAAACCCTTTGGTAGCCTCCGAAGGTCAATATTGGAGTTGAATTAAGTCAATTTTTCAAGGTTCGGAAGCTCTTCCCATACACATTTGTCCCCTTAAACTCTTCTTTCATTTGAGTCAACTTGGTCAACGGAGATTGAAGTAGGGGATAACCCATCAAAAAATATCCTATAATACCCTACAAGACCTAAAAAGATCCTAATATCTGAAGAAGCCAATGGTCTAGGCTAATTCCTTACCACCTCTATCTTCTTAGGATTAACCTTAATTCTATCATTGAACACCACATGCCTAAGAACTGCTACTTCTTCCAACCAAAACTCACACTTACTAAACATGGCAAATAATTTCCTTTCTATCAAGGTTTGAAGCACAATCCTTAGTTATTCACATGCTTTTGCCTATTCAAGAATGCATCAAAATGTCATCTATGATGACAATCACACAAATATCAAGGTAAGGATTGAATTCCTATTCATTGGATCCTTAAATACACCGGTGTATTTGTTAGACCAAATGAGATCACCCAAAGTTCATTATGCTCATTACTTATCCATAAAGTAATTGTGGGTCACACTCCCTCAACTTTAATTTATGATAATTGGTATAAAGATCAATCTAGGAGAAGTATCTAGCCCTCGCAATTAGTCAAATAAGTTATTTATTCTCAAAAGTAGATACTTGTCTATGTAGTCACCTTGTTCAATTTCCGGTAATATAAGCACATGTGAAGCAACCCATCTTTCTTCCTTATAAACAACACGAGAGCACCATATAGAGACCTACGAGGCCTAGTGAAACCCTTCTTCAACAAATCCTTGAATTGTTCCTTTAGCTCCTTTAAATCCACCAGGGTCATTTGGTATGGAGGAATGGTGATAGGTTGGGTATCAAAAAGGAGATCTATGCTAAAATATATTTCTCGTTTGGGACGAACACCAGGCAATTCTTTGGGAAAGACATTGGAAAACTCATTGTCAACAATAACCAACTCAAGAGATGGAACCTAGGAAGTGACTTCCCTAACCCTCACTAGGTGATAGACACACCCCTTAGAAATCTCTTATGGGCTTTTAGATAAGAAATAAATTGACCTTTACATACCGAGTAACTATCCTTCCACTCTACAATGGACTCATTTAGAAAATGAAATTTGACTCTATGGGTCTTACAATCTATGAAACCATAGGAGGCATGCAACCAATCCATCCCAAGAATAAAATCAAAATCTACCATGGTGAGTTCTAGATCACAAGGGATAACTTTATGCAAGATAGACACAGAACAACCCCCATAAATAATCTAACAATGACCAATTCACCCATGGGTATGGGAGTATAAACATCAAATTGTTCAGGTAAGACTTTAGGACATACATTAAATCTATTCGCAAGGAAGGGAGTTACAAAAGATAAATTGGCACCTGAAATTCATAATGCATACAAATCAAAATTGAAAACTATTAACATACTAGTGACAATATCTGGAGTCCCTTCTACCTCTTGCTAAGCATGGAAGGCATAGAAATTCTTGGTGCGTTGAGCACCTTCTTGGACTTTCCCACCTTAAACTCCTTGTCATTGAGGCTTAGCACCACTACTATTCCTACAATCTTTGGTTTGATGATCGGGATTACTATACTCGAAGCATGCATTATAATCAACTAGGCACTTCCTTTTATTGAGCCTTCCACACTTCTTGCATCATGGAGAGATTTGAGCACTCGGACGTCCATGGGCTATAGAGTTAAGGCCCTTGTCTTTGTTGAACCTTGGAGGAGGAACATTGATTGGACCTTGAACCACTTGATTTTTGCCACCATTGAACTTGCCATGTCCAACACATCTGGCCCTTTAGTGGGAGAATCCACCACCCTCAGTCTGAACCCTCTTAGACTCCCTAGCACATTCCCTCAACTTCTCATCTTTGATTTTCTCTACATAGGTCATGAGTCAACAGATGTCCATTTCCTTCACTAGCATGGCAATTTTACACTCTTTGTACACCAAATCTAATATACTAGAGATAACTTTGCTCGTCCTTTCCCTTGGATTGACAACTATGAATACTGCATACTTTTATAATTTTATGAACTTTAAGGAATACTCCCTCACACTTATGTTGCCTTAGTGGAGATGTATGAACTCTTGAACCTTGGACTCTCTTAACACTAATGGAAAGAACTAGTCTAGGAAGACACCCTTGAACTCTTCCCAAGCAGTTGGTCCCGCTTCTTAATTCATATCTTCCACTCATTGGTCATACCATACTCTGGTGATGCTTTCGAGTTGATAGGCCACACGCTCAGCCTTTTCATTTGGTGGCACCCCCATGATAGCCATAATTTGATAGGCCTCCTTAATAAACTCCATTTAGTCTTCATCTACCTTGGAGCCATAATACTCGGGTGGGTTCATCCTCACAAAGTCTCGATTTCTAATAGTCGAGGTAGGTTCCTTAGGAGGAAGAACAACCTTTTCGTTGGGTTAGTTGGCCATAAATTGAACCAACATTGTGCAAGTGGCCCAGAACATCACCTGAAAAATCCCTTCATCTTATGGAAATAGCGCAACTTGGTTTTCATTCATGTCTCTTGATGGATGCACTCTTCTTGGCGGCGTGATCTTGAAAATTGTAAAGAACAAGTCTTTAGATTTTGGAAATCTTAGGGAAACTCTAGGTACACCATGATTCATGAAAGAAGGCAATGCTTCCTTAAAGCCTCATAGTCTCTCATATATAATGGTGGCGCACATCAAAACCACGAAGAAGACCCTATTTAATGTGGTACATTGTACTCTGAGTATAATTTCAAAACTTGATGCTTTGATACCATATTTTTCATATTCCATGCCTAGGGCCTAGTTGTAAAACGACGAATAAGGAACCCAAAGGCACCTCAGCCAAGCATCATAGCACTCATCAAGTATTTCATAGGTATTAAATGTAAATAAAAGTGCAATTAAATAGGGAAATGGGTCTAAGGGAGAATCAACATAAACTAATACAAATCTTCAATCTCTAAACTTAAGTGTCAAACGATACCTTCTAATAATAGAGTTAGCGGGGGCTAGGACATGTTACTAACTCATCCACAAATAAAAGTAGTAATGAAGAAAAAAAATGAAATAGTCTAAATTTCATAATACACAAGCTCAAAGAAATATTGTGTTGTCCCCGAACTAGAGACTTACCAATCAACTTATCTTCGAATGTCCACAAAGCCATGTGTCCAAGGAGGAGCACTGGTTCATACATGGTGATGTCATGTAAGCAAAATATGCATTGGTACTTTGAATATACATTGTATGTGAAATGCAATGTAACGAGGAAATAATAATATAGTAGGCAGTATGCATAACCATAACAAGGAAACAAGCACAGGAGATAATGGATCATCAAAGGCATCATTTAAAATATGATTTGAAGTGACATAAATATCTCAAGTCATCATATACATATATAAGTAAGAGAAGACCATAACCAACATTTAAGACCATGTGAGCTACTACATAGAATCCAACATTACCCCCCAAGTTGATCGTGGAGATCACTTACCAACTAGAACTCTGTCAACTTATGCATGCACATCTTTAACTTAAATTTTTGCTATTGTGAATTCACTAGCCTTATATTTAGCCCTTACCGAACCCACCCTTTGCCCCATTCAATGTTACGTCAAGTTCCATGGAATACTTATAACATAGTTATATATAGTTAACTTTTATAAGCTTGAAACATAGCTTTATCATAATAGGAGTAGCTCATTTAACTTAGGGATCTCTTCAGTGAGAATCATCCTTATCACAAGAAGGTCCATCATTGGTGAGAATTGTCCTTTGACTATGTTTAATAACTAATTAAAAGGGCTTCATAAAATACTTTATAACTTTTATAAACATCTAATTGAAGGCCCTTATGTTTCAAAACTTGCTTCATTTGAGCATAACATAAAACTTAGTGAGTTTTGATAGGTCAGCAAGTTGGACTCATATTGAGCTAAAGTAGCATAAGTTATTATCCTCAATGTGTTAGTCTTCCTCGAATATTGACCTAAATGTGTGTTTGATGCTAAGAATGAGGAATACGATGCATGAAGGGACATATCATAACAAATAAAGTTAAAAGGAATAAAAAGGTCCAAAAGGTGGTCAAGATAAACCATCACTGAAATGTTTGGTAGTATGCCGAATATGCTTAAAGAGCGCCTAAAGTTACGGAGTTCAACACTAAGTGTGATGTTCAAAAGGGTAACGAAATGTGAAACTCAGTGGATCACCAAAGTTATTTGGTTATCTACAGTGGTGTCGCCTAAAGTTACGGAAGTTGAAATTTAATATTCAAGTAGTGACGCCTATCACAACTTGATGTATCATCAAAGTCATTCGGTGATGAACAGGATCGTCGCCTAATGTAAAAGATTCTAGGAGGCTTACAGTTAATTATAAAAAGGCAATCTTTTACACATTCACTGTATCACAGAATGTGTTTAGTGATGATTTATCTTTACAACCATGGTGCATTGCGGTAAATGAAAGGGTATTTTGTCTGAGTTATAAAAAGCCAAAGAAAGATTTTCAAAATGATACTTTTGGACACACTGACAAAATACATACTTTGTGTATACACTTTTCAAAGAATACTTGGCTTGTAGAACAAGAGTCTTGTACTTGGCTCTGAGGTGAATAATTGAAGGAAGTAAAGAGGATGCTACATCAAATTTCTTCTAGATTTTGAGTTTCATAGTCATAGACAATCCTTTTGGTAACTTTATTTCTATTTTGATCATGATTGGATAAAAACTCTTATATTGGATATGTGCTATGTAGTTGGATGTTAATTTCATGTTATGGATCTTTGATTTAATTGAATATTATCTGCTAATTTGATGTCGATCGGTACCTTCCTCTAATTATTATTGTAAATTTATGGTCGCAAACTTAGATTCATGTTTAGATCTTTCAATCTTGCATGAAAATGAGTATTCAAATTGGAAAGATTGTGCAAGAGTCATGGGTATCACATTTTGGTGTTAAATGTCATAATAGGATCCAATCGACTATGATTTTTAGATTGTTTTGCCATCAATTTGCATGGGTTATTTCGGCTCTTGTGTGAATCGCATGTGAAGGCTTAGCCAATTAACATCTGTACACTGTAATCGACTTAACCATAATTGTGATTATCAGCTTTTTAGCCTACCCACAAGTAAATTAGCCATTAGATTCAATAATTAGGACCCATCCCCTGGAATTGAATCCGATGATGTACATCCCCAAAATATTTTTTATATATCAACTATGGTCTAATTGTTAAAACATGAAATTAGTAATACTTTAATTTAATTCAAATTGATTTTATAGCATTTACAATAAACTAGTTCAACTAATAACTTCAATGTTTTAATTAAATAATTCCAATCCCTATGGAATTGACTCCAATACCTTCTAGTTTGGTATGTATTAACAATAACCTCTTACTCTTTCAAAAATAGGAGATAGTTTGTAAGCATTAAAAATGACGTCGTTACTCGGGATTGGCATTTGATTCTTTCATTGAAGTGTTAATTTGAACTTATTCTTAGTTATTGTTTCCTTTATTTTTTGTTTTGTGTTTTTTGTGATCTCTTCAGGTGCAAATATGAGTGAGCAAGGTGATATTTCTTGTGATGTTGAGATCATGAATGATGGTTATCAAAATAGAGAGACGCAGGCTAGGAATATGGAGGGTAGGTGCAATCTGCTTACCTCCTTTGCTCATGAAGAACCTCATGAACATTTGAGAAATTTTGTAGAAGTATGTGAGCTATTTACCTTATGTGGCATCACACAAGAGGCCATAAGGTTGCAAGAATTCCCTTTTTCTCTTATTGGTGAGGCATCTCATTGGTTGGTAGAACTCCCTCGTGACCCTATTACCTCTTGGGAAGAGTTGACTGATGCATTCCTTGAAAGATTCTTTCTAGCACCCAAAATGCTCCATGTTTATGATGAGATTATGAATTACCAGAGTCATGATAATGAGCACTTGCATAAAACTTGGCTCCATTTTCAAAAGTCTTTGCTATGTTGTATGGATCATGATCTCCCGATAAGGTGTTATTGAAAATATTCTATCAAAGTCTTAACAATTCTAACAAAGCAGCGACTGACCAACTTGTGGGTGCAATATTATGAGACAACCATTTGTGGTGGCTTCAGCTTTGCTAGATTGAATGGCAAAAACAAATTGAGCATGACATACAAGGAAAGATAAAGCAATCTCAGCTTCTTCTTCTATGACCAAAGAAATGCTCCAAAACGATTAAGAATGTGATGAAAATATATCCCCAATGATGACTCAACTTGATTTTTTATTACTAAGAATGTGATAGGACCTCCTTCAAGAGTTAGTCATAAGAATGTGAATGTTGTAGGTGTTGCAGTGAATAATGAATATGCTAATTTTGAGGTACTCTACAATAAAGAAGTTCAATATGTTAGCAACTGAATGGTAGGTTCATAACCGACCTTTCAAAAGCAATTTGGGAGTCAGGGTTGGATGAACAAGAGAGATGGTAATTGGGAGGTTTGAGATTGATGGAATAGAAATGTTGTTTGGCGTGTTCATTTGTTTGATAGAGAGAAATATTATAACAACCCTCATGTTGAATATCTTGGGAAATAAAAAGTTGAGACATTCTAAGACTGACTTGGTCATATGAGCCAACCCACAGCTCATGGATGGGATTACAAGATGTAGGAAGGTCTCATGGACTGAAAATCTAATGGAGACATAGAAATTCGATGTTTACCTATACACTAGAAAAAGGAAAATATACTAGCTAAGGTAAACTCTACCCTATTAAAATAAGTGTAAGCATAGGCTATATATAGATTCACTAGGAAGTCAATGTTGAAGAAAAAAGAATTCTATGATGGAGACATTGTTATGGAACTAGATATTGCTACTAAGGACCCCTTGAGTCGAGTCCCTACCATAAAATCCTTTGGGTGCTAAATCAAAATTTCACATAATACTTATTATAATCATGAGGCATACTTATTCTAGAATCATAAAAGTTATCATAAATCATACTTCATACTTATCATAGATCATAAAATTCAAATTTGACAAGGCAATCAATAGACCAATTCAATTCATAAAACTTGTTCATAGAATAGCTCATTTCATGTAATGTGGGTGCATGCCTTTCATCATTATGAATCTTACCTCTATACAAAATTTCATTAGATCTTAGGTCACCCTTTTCATAAGCTTCCTTTAGGACTTATGAATTCATAGTCGTGACTTGTAAGTGAGAAGTAGGGAAAAGTAAGGACTCGCAAGCAATGACTTAAAATCATGAAATTTGAATTGAAATCCTACATCATCAGATGACTTTATCCTTACTTTTGCCAATAGAAGTTCTTTTAGTAGTGAATGTTGAAATAACCCTCTAGGTTATTTTGCTTATGCTACATCATTTTACTATTATAGAGCATTCATATAAAGACCCCAAGTCATTTATGACCTGCTGGACCCCAAGTCATTTATGACCTGCTGGCACTGGTAGTTCGATTGTCTTGTCAGTCATTTGGATATTGTGCAGTTTTCTGTGTTTTGAAGGCTTTATGACCCAAAAGGTTGATTCCGAAGTAAAATGCAAGTAAATAACCTCTAAATGAAAATTTGACAGTTTCAATGTTCCAGAATAGCCAAATTAGACAAGAAGAATAGTTGTCTTGAGTATTGAGGCTTTCAGTGTGAGTTTGTTTAGTATATTAGCCTTCAAATTTGGCCAACAATTGACTTTGGTGAAGATTCTTGGAAAATATGTCCGAACAGAAATTCTAACATTGCAGTTACCTCTAGAATGTCGAGTTTATTATAGGACTACCTCAGTGACAAAGCTAGAATTTACATCAAGGGGTGTTAAAATATAAAGTACTAAGCACACAAAAAAATTAATAAAATAAATTTTACTAAGGGAAGCAACACATAATTATATTATCACAACCATACTCGATGCAGTTTCATCTCTTAAAATGTTTCTATAATGCCATCACTAGAAATATTAATAAATACATATTTTTCTGCATAAAGAACAAAGCAACCTGTGAGACCCCGTATTTTCCGTCTTCCATTATATAAATAGTATGGCGTTATATAAGGCATATGTGATTTTTGCTAGCACCTAGAGATAATAAGGCTGGAAATAAGTGGTAATATCAAGGACTTAATATTTCAAGTCAAAGAAATCCCCTAAATACATATTCGGGATTAAAGAAATGGCCCGAGTAGCACCTCACCCTTTTTGGAAGGTTCAAATAAGGTTTTACATTTTAGATGGGACTAAAAGTGTATAATTTGCTAATAATAGATTTTTAAAAGTTATTTTAATAGCACCAAGGTCATACATTAAGTTTTGGAATCAAGAAAGTTGCAAGATAAAGGTTGGGCAAAGTTACCATAAGTTTCTTTAAGAAATCCTTCTTAAATTTGGTTTAAATGTATCAGGCCATATCTCTTAAATTATAAGGAGCTAGAAGGTCCATGAGCGAATTTGGGATCTAAGAGTCTAGATTGCAATGCACAAAATCGCTCATCAAACCAACCTCAGAATAAAAAGTTATGACAGTTTTATCGAAACTGCCCGAGCAGGAAACTAGGTCATGGGCAATAGGATATCTGTTGAGAAGGTATGTTAAGGCTAAGCTTTGTCCCTCCTTTTAGTACAAAATTCGAGAAGTTTTCTGAAACATCAAATGTGATATCCGACTCTGTTGCTAGAAAGACCTTTTGTGAAAGGTATTGGGATTGCATCTTAGTTATTTTCATAATGGTATTAGGTTTAGATTTCATTCATTCGCTTAAAATGGACATTCAATATCTATATACCATTTTATCGGTCTTCCCGGCTACCTATTTATCTGTTTGAGGTGTTTTTCTTCTTGGTGTAGTGCCATTAAAATAAATGTAGAATGAAAAGGGGATGTAGTATTCATAATCATTCCTTCTTCCATACAAAAACATAACTAAAGCACTTAACAAGTAACGCGTTGTTTCCAATATTCTCCATTGAAATACTCCTATTTAAACTACTAAGGCACTTGATCCTATTTAAATACTTTCTTTCACTAATAGACATGGGACAAAGTATAAGGATTATGTAAAGCACCTTTTTGAGCACTCTCAAAGTTAAGGTTTCATTCTAAATGTTGAATTAAGTTGTCAAACGTATTCAAAAGACATGTGAGATTCCACAAATCTGGTGTATATGCTACGACAATGATTATGATGCTATGAGAATAAGAGTACTAATGAGCTAAGATTGGCTAAATTTTTGCTGAGGCCTACTATGCGCATTTAATATTCATAGCATACATTACACGTTATGCATGGACTTTGAGTTATAATCGGAGGTATGGGGCTTATTTTCCCAAATGATTATATATATATATGTATATGGTACAAATGACCACAGGTTGGCAAGTATGATGCCGGTTAGCTACCGGAAAGGACCGCCATTTCTAGTATTTGGTTGGGTATGTCATGCATTTACATTTATATATATGTATTCATAATATGCAATTCTCGAGCATACCATTTATATTTGATCACTAGGAGGTTGCTTATTATCTATTAAGGCTACTTGGGTTTTGGTTACAGCTAGTATTTTTATTAACCTTTTTACTACGATTATCTATGATTTACTTCCTGCCTTACATACCAGTACATATTTATTCGTATTGACGTCCCTTTGCCTGGGGAAGCTGCATTTTATTTCATGCGTGGAGGTTCAGGTAGGGGTTCTGATTTACCCCTCCACTAGGAGCCCTGTTCAGTTGTGAGTTGGTAAGCTCTACCTCTGCCTGGAGCTTTCACAAGATGCTTACTTTTGGTTGTACAGTTGGGTATAGTCGGGGCCCTATCCCGGTAGTGTTAGTGCTTCTCTTAGAGACTATTGTGGACATGTTATTGTGAGTTCGTTCTTTTGTCACTTTCAGTCTCTAGTCATAAGGTTGGCATGTGTATATAGTGTGTGCATGAACCTATATTGTTGCAGCCTTCTCGACTAGCTAGTACTTTATCATTTTGGTTTACTTATCTTGATGTACATGGTTTGCTGTTGATAAGTTCATGACCTAAATGGTCTTTGCTTAATATTTTTTAAACGTTATGCTACAAAATTTTCTTCTGGACACTAGTTTAGTTAACTAGCATGTTTAGTGGCTTACCCGACCTATAACAGTATCGGGTTCTAGTCGCGCCTCCTCTCTCTTTGGGGCGTGACACAACCACCCAAAAGCGTATCATTCATCTTATTTTGTAAGGCATTCTTGATAAACTTCATTGCCAAAAAATCTCTTTAAGCGAATGCGGCAGCAACCAGTAAAGGCAAAGCAAATTTCACCAAGCAAAATAAAAAAGGAAAATTTAAGTGCTTCTTTGTCTCAACTAATTTTCTTGAGAGATCACACAATCCATTTAGATTGGAGAACCATTCATCAACATCACGGACATCAAAAATATAAGTGGCAAGTTGATTATCAAGTGTATCCATACTAAACTCATCAAAGTTATTTGGATATAATTTAGCTATTCTTATTATTCTTCTGGTGTCAAAATTGGTAAATGAGTCAATTGGATTCAAACAAGCAACTCCATGAAGCAAATTAGTAGTCACCTCATTGAAACGATCATTGAGTTATTGAAGTTGGCAATCAATAATCTTACAAAATATTTCAACACGATAATGATGTAAGACTGTATAATCTGCAACTTTACGCCTTTATCTTCCAGAGTTAACAAATGGCTCATCAAAATTAGTTAACAAAATATTGTACTTGATACCAAATGCGGATAACTTATCAATAAGTGCATCCTATCCATCATCTCTTAGCATTTGCAACCTTCTCTTTGCTGCTTCAGTTAGTAGCATAGCATTTGGAATATCTTGTTCTTTCTTTTGAAAGAATTTGTTAAGCTCATGTATAATACCTAAGATATCTCTCATTAAATGCAACATAAAAGCAATCTTAAATGTTTGGCAAGCTTCAAGGTATCCTGTTGCCTTAGCTCATTCATCTGTAGAATATGCTCAACAACAAGTGCATCAAGAACCACAATAATAGAGCCAAAAATAAGAATAAAATTACTAAAAGATTTATAGTGAGGTCTCGAACGAGTATCACTGGCTCTTATAAGACCAAGTTCTTGATGCAAACCAGTGTCGGTTGTAAGCTCACCCATATCTAATGCCTATTGCATTTTTTCCTTTTGAGAATCTCAAAATTCATTCGTACGCTTAAAAAAAGCTCCCACCACATTAGGAAAAATTTGAAACCAATAGTACAAGCTCTCCCACATGAGGATGTTGATGATGTAGAGCCAGATGTACCACTTGAGGAGAGACTAGGCGTCGACCCTCTGGAAGCTATATTGATGAACCTTAAGCATGTTTGCATCCCAGACTATGAGGAGACAATGAAAGGTGTTGGGGGTATCTTACGCCCCTAGGCGTCAAACTAAGTTGGAGTTGGACTTAGATATTTGAGAGTCAACACCTACCAAACCATCCATAGAGGAGCCACCGGTGCTAGAGTTGAAGGCTCTTCTATCCCATCTGAGATATCCATTTTCTGGCGCCAACAATACCTTGTCAGTCATATTTTCTGCGGACCTAAACAACGAACAGGTGAATGCTCTAGTAGCAGTACTTAAGCAGCTCTAGTAGCAGTACTTAAGCAGTTCAAGAAGGCCATTAGGTAGATGACTGCAGATAGCATTGGTATCTCTCCCGGAGATTGTACTCAAAAACTCCAATTAGTCAAGGACTACAAGCTAAGTATTGAGCACTAAAGGCATCTCAACCCCCTTATGCAAGAGGTTGTGCGCAAGGAAATCATCAAGTGGTTATATGTAGAGGTGATCTATCCGATCACCAACAGTAAATGAGTGAGACTGGTTTAGTGTGTTCCGAAGAAGAGGTATCACTGTGGTCCCAAAGGATAGCAACAAGTTGATTCTTACGCGACCAGTCACCGGGTGGATAGTGTGCATGGATTATAGAAAGCTCAATATATCGATAAAAAAGACCACTTCCTATGTCGTTCATGGACTAAATGTTAGACCAATTAGCTGAAAAGGGGTGGTATTATTTTCTAGATGGTTACTCAGGCTACAACCACATCACAATTGCTCCGGAGGATCAGGAAAATACAAAGTTCACATGCCCTTATGGAACCTTGGCATTCAAAAGGATGTCATTCAAGTTGTGTAATGTGCTAGTGACTTTTCAAATATGCATGATGTCCATCTTCTCAGACATGGTGGAGGATAGTATCGAGGTCTTCATGGATGATGTTATGGTTGGTGACTCTTTCGAGGATTGCTTTAAGCACTTGCATGTCGTTCTAGACGATGTGAAGAATCACATCTGGTGCTGAATTGGGAAAAGTGTCATTTCATGGTGAAGGAGAACATTGTAATTGGACACATAGTCTCCATCAAAAGAATCGAGGTTGATAGAGACAAAGTTGAGGTGATTGAGAAGCTTCCCACACCCATCTCTGTGAAGGGTGTAAGGAGCTTCCTAGGCCATGCAGGATTCTACAGGCGCTTCATAAAGGACTTCTCTAAAATTGCACATCCATTATGAGAGCTGCTTGAGAAGGATGCCAAGTTCGTGTTTGATGATGCATGCCTAAAAGGCTTCGAAGGATTGAAGTAGAAAGTAATTTCGGCTCCCATCAGTGTAGCCCTAGACTGGCTAAAGCCCTTCAAAATTATGTGTGATGCAAGTGGAGTCACGCTTGGTGTAGTATTTGGACAGCATCAAGAGAAGATATTACACCCCATATACTATGCTAGTAAAGCCCTAAATGCAGCCTGGAAAGACAACATTGTCACTGAACAGGACCTGCTTGTTGTGGTATTTGTGTTTGAGAAATTTAGGCCATATTTTTTGGGAACCAAGGACGTAGTACACAAGATCACTCCGCCTTGTGATACTTGATAGCAAAGAAAGATGCAAAACCAAAATTGATCCAATGGGTACTTCTTCTTCTTCAAGAATTCGACTTTGATGTTATCGATAGAAAAGGGACCGAAAATAAGGTTACAAATCATGTCTCCAGATTAGAAGATGGGGCCATGACAAAGTTTGAAGATGGATTGGAGATCGATGATTCATTCCCAGATGAGAGTATTGGCAACATCCCACGATTTGATACCATGGTTTGCAGACTATGCAAACCATTTTGTTAGTGATATTCCGCTAGACATGAATACCCACTAGCGCCGCAAGTTCATGTTTGGTGTGAGAAAATTCTTTTGGGATGATCCATACTTTTTTTATGTATACGCATATATGATTATTCGTCATTGTGTTCTTGAGGCCGAGATGATGAGTATCTTAGAATCATGCCATCCATCTCTAGTAAGTGGGCACCATAGTGGGGTCTGGATAGCACATAAGATCTTCCAGTGTGGTTACTATTAGCCACCCATCCACCAAGATGATCACAACTATGCCTAAGCATGATATAGATGCCACAAACACGAGCTACCTCTAAACCCCATCATGGTGATTGAATTATTTGATGTGTGGGGAATAGACTTTATGGGCCCCTTTGTTAGTTTGCATGAAAACAAATACATCTTGGTTATTGTGGGCTATGTATCAAAATGGGTGGAGGCAGTTGCTCTCCCCAACAATGAAGGCAAAAGTATCATAGCATTTTCGAAAAGGAACATCTTCTTAAGGTTTTGCACCCCTCGGCGATCATCAGTGATAAAGACTCTCACTTTTACAATAGATTATTGAAGGCCCTTACCATACTTAGACAACGGGCAAGTGGAGGTGTCCAATAGGGCAATCAAATAGATTCTATCAAATACTATGAATGCAAACCGGACAGATTAATTGCGGAAGCTTTATGACGCACTATGGGCATATCAAACAGCATTCAAGACCCCTATAGGCATATCCCCCTACTAACTTGTCTTTGGAAAAGCTTGTCACTTGTCTGTGGAGCTCGAGCATAAGGTGATGTGGGCGCTAAAAAAGTTAAATCTAGATTAGAATGATGCGGCAAACTCTAGGCCGATGCAACTCAATGAGCTTGATGAATTTCATTTAAAGCTGCAACATGATCTTTGCATAGAGAATCACCAATTCACACCAGGGGACTTAGTATTACTATACAACTCCAGGATAAAGTTGTTCCCCAAAACACTCAAGCATAGAAGGTTGAGACCCTGTAGGGTATCACATGTCTTTGACCATGGGGCCATCGAGTTGGAGGAAAGAAATGGTGGGACATTCGAAATGAATGGTTAAAGAGTCAAGTTGTACCTTGGCAATGTGGAGGAAATAAAAACAATGGAAGCATTGGCACTTGGTGAAGTCACCCAAGTTGTCTATGTTGTGCCGTGACGATAAACAGGCGCTACTTGGGAGGCAATCCAAGATAGAGACTAGTGCTTAGGAGCCCAGGTATGTTCTTTTTGACCCCTGTGCTTTGTTTTGCATTTTTGGAATGCATAGAGGACAATGCACCTTATTTTTTATGGGGTGTGGGTAGGTATAAGCCTCAATGAAGTCTGAGTAGCCTTAGCCTATTACTATCCCAAATTTTAAATCCTAGGGGCTTTCTTGCATGTGTTCTCTTTTCCCCATAGATATTTAATTTTTGTTGAACTGGCATGCATAGGATTTGTAGGTAGCATTGGTAGCTTGTAGTACTAATATCTATGGTAGGAAAATATGTGTTTTTGTGCTTTTTTGGGAAAAATAATACCCTTCAAAATTTTGTTAGTTAGTCTAGATAGCAACCATGCATGTTTGATTGTATTGGCAGTGATTGTTCTGATAAGTGAGCATAACATTGAGATGAAAAGCATGATCTGAAAGTCTTTGTTGATAGTGTAACCAGTGCCATGTAACTGTAAGCTTACTTTGTTAAATTCACATATTCTGCTACAATTCAGAACTTGCCCTGTTACTTTGACTTATACTGTAGGTTAGTTTGTTAGGAAAGGATCTTAGGCAGTTGTTCAAAATAGTCAACATAGACTAAATGACCAATCAAATGTGTGAAATATCACTTGATCCTAATGTTTAAGCCTTACATGTACCTTTACTGTGTAAAAACCTAAGTTACCTAGCCTTATTAGATGTAAAATCCTAAAATTGGCCCTGGTCCTTCCTTGAACGTTGTACACCTTGATTGAGGCAAAAAGCCTAATTTGCTGATGGCTACCGAAAGTGGTGCTAAATCCTAAGTTGGATATTATGCACTTTGACTCACGCCAAAAGCCTAAGTAGAAGATGGTTGTTGCAAGGATAAACGCAAAATGAAGGGAAAAATTAGTTATACATAGAGAAGGAGATAAAAATATGTTCTAGGTGCAAGAAAAATGAGTGATGCCTAAGCAATGAGCTAAAAAAATATTATGTGAAAATACAAGGCAAAAGCTAAAAAATTAGAATAAGGCACCCAGAAAAGCTTGAAATGAGAGAAAGGGAAAATGAGATGACAAATAAGTGTTGGTAGAGAATAAATATAGAAAAATGCAATGTCAAGGAGGGCCTTTAGTCACTATGTTCCCAAAACATCCTACCAAAGCCTCCTGAGCCTACGTTATAAGCCCACAAAGTCTTAAAGTGGTCCTAGCCCAAGTAGCCAAAGGTCATATTCATGAGTATAGGGGAAAGCATATGGTATTGAGCATGGTATTTGAATGTCTCTTGAGAGAGTGAGTGATTTTGCATAGTCCTAAGCATTGAATCTTAAAATATCATTATGAGAGAGATGTGGGACTTCTCTTGTAAGGGCACTCGCATTGCACTGTTGACATTAGACTAACTCAGTGATTGCGCCTGTTGATAATTACCTTGCTTGTCATAGTTACACTGTCACATCTGTTGATCCGTATTGGTTTGCAAGATAGTTATCTAAGGTGTTTTTAAAGTGGTGTGGGTGTTTGTGCTTGAGTTTGATGTGATTTATTCCATTAGATTGAGGTCTATGTATCATGGTGCTGCTTATGTAGATTGAGTCCATCTCTTGAGGAAAAGCAACAATTTTAAGTTGAGGTGTTAATGTGTTGTCAAAATACAACACGTTTGATGTTTAAAACTTGGAATTTATGTGTGTTCTCAATGCGATATTAGTAGATTTGATGTGTCTTTATGTTTATTTTGCAGGATTAAAGGGCTGGCACAATTTTTGGGCTAAGTGTGTAGAATTTTCTGAAGCAAAGGGTTAATGAGACCTTTTACAGGACATAGTTATGGTTTCGTATACAATTACAGTTAAGGGTGATTTTTCTGAAGTTAAGTGTGAGAATATACAGACGAGTAATAGAAGATTTTATGAGTTGTAGACTTGGTATCATAACCTGAGGATCAGAAAGTGGGGAGTTACTGAAAGTCATCAAATGAAACTCCCTACAGGCCATAGAAATTTATACGGGTCGTCAAAGGGTGTCATGAAAGCCCAATTATAAGGCCGTAAAATATTATATGACCCATAGAAGCTACCATAGAGTTTGCCGACCTAGTACCTCCCCCAATCCATTCTGGTTTAGTATTTTAAAGACTATAAATAGGGTTTTTAGGTTATTTTTCAAAAAATAACGTGACAGAACAATAGAGAACAATAGAGAGCCTGAGAGAAACACTTGTAAAACTTTATTTTGTCTTTTAATTTCAATCTTGTTATTATTGGTGAAGACTTGTTCTTAATTCTCTTCTATAAATTCTCAATTACGTTATTCAAATTCATAAGTCTGCATCTACACTGATCATGAGTAGCTAAATCCAAAACTAGGGTTGTGGGACCCATGAAGAACTAACAAGGTAAAACTGGATAATTTGTAATACTTGAAAAGTGTGCATGCATGTATTAACTAATTGTCTTCAGTTTGAATGCTTTTTAATGGTGGCCAATGTTAGAACTCCCTTAGTGTTACTAACTGGATCAAGGTAGTAATGAATAGGAAAAGAGATTAATTAACAGGATTCGGTTGATGTTTCTCGTCTAATCAACCAAACTGGGCTAAAGGGAGGTTATACTAGAGCAATAGGTAAGGGTTAGTTATCTCACATTATGGGGATGGACCAAATCACATAGTGAAATATGTCTCTCGCCTAGGCCAAAGGGTTGGTGAACTTAACTTACCATTCGACATACTACACACTGGAAAAATAATTTGATTATCTGGTAATACTGGGTTAGGAAATCATGGGGAACACAATACCCTAGTTACTCTTCCTACTAATTTAACACTTGTCTTAGTTTGGAATACTTTTCATAGTTGTTACAACCCCCACCCCCACCCCCCCTTTGGGGAGATAAGCAGGCTAATCAACCTAAATTGTCTTGAATTCTACCATATTCCTTGTGTGATCGACTCTAACCTCGGTTAGGTTATATATCTTGACAACAACCGCTTTAGCCTCAAAAAGGAGGAGTAGCTTAGGTGACATCAGTGCGGAGATGCTACATCACTTGGACCCTCCGATCGAGGTTTAGAGGACATTATAAAGGTTGATGAGAATTTGGTGGCCCTCCGATGAGCACCACACCCTCAATTCCAGATGCCAAAGATGTTCGTCGTAGCGCCACCATCTGAACCTCCATCATCTTCCACCATTATTGCTCCCACTACTGAGGCTCTCCAAATACCGAGGCTGATACTGAGAGGGGGTGCACCGGATGTTATGCCTACATAGTCAGCACCCGTTGACATTGATATACATGTGAGTAGTATCTATTCAGGCCTTGGCGCAGAGGCAGGCATGAACTAAGTCCCAGTTAACTTAGTTACTACACCAGATTCGGCCTTGGGTTCCAGAAGCCTTCTCAGAGGCTGAGGTAAATATGCAGACGCACTGTGTGGATACTTTTCAAGAGAGGCTCACACTAGTACAAGCCGCATTAATGCATTTGAGAGGCATGTAAAGCAGAGCCTCAATTCAGCCCAGCCTGTGGACTAGACAGCTATTCGGATGGAGATCCAACCGCTCCGGTCCGAGATGAGGGTAGCAGTATCGGCATTGATTTTACTTCTACCATCTCATCCCACTTATCTGGGTTGTCAATTTGTTTGGCCCTGAGGAGACACCATTCTTCTCCCTTGAGAAATAATCTCACCCTGATGATCCAAATGCCGCGCGAGGAGAGGCGGGGATGACAGAGGAGGAGAAGCTTGGGATCGCTAGGCTTTGCTCCATACATGATGAGAAGCCATGACAGACATGCGAGATCGAGAGTATAAGAGGTGTTGGATCCTCCAGACAGGTTGCCGCTACTAAGGACACCCATAGGCAGGTTGAGGGTGGCCATTCTTAGTCAGAGATTAGCACATAGGTGCCCAGGTATGTTTCTTTTGACCCCTGTGCTTTATTATAGACATACTTTGTGCATTAAGGATAATTCAAACTTTTTTCGATGGGTCTGGGTAGCAATAGGCCTCAGTGAAGTCTGAGTAACTATGGCCTATAACTATCCCAAATTTTGAGTCCAAGTGGTTTTCTTCCTTGTGTTATTTCCCTAAGGATATTTTTTTCTATTGAAATGGCATGTTTAGAATGTGTAGGTAGTATTAAAAAGATGTAATACTAAAGTCTATGGCATATATTAGTTTTTGTGCAAAAAATGATACCCGTCAAAATTTTGTTAGGTAGTCTTGATAACAACCATGTGATAGTGATGATTGATAGTGCTTGTTCTAATAAGTGAGGTTTAATATGATTAAAAGCATGATTTGAGAGTCTATGTTCATAGTGTAATTAGTGTCATGTGTGTGTGAGCTTTCCTTGCTTAATTCATATACTGTGTTTCAATTCAGAGCTTTCCCTGTTACTTTGACATAGATAGTAGGTTAGTTGGTTAGGAAAGGATAGGCCATTGTTCATACTTACTCCATTTAGCCTAAATAACCAACCAAATGTGTAAAGTATCCCTTGATTCGAATGTTTGAGCCTTGCATGTACCCTTGTCTTTATAAAAACCTAAGTAACCTAGCCATATTAATATAAAATCTTGAAATTAGCCCTGATCCTTCCTTGAATATTATGTACCTCGATTGAGGCAAAAATCTTAAGTTGAGGGTGGCTACCAACAGTGGCCCTGTTTCATAGGTTGGATATTGTGCACTTCGACTCAGTCTAAAAGTCTAAGTTGATGGCGGTTGGTGTAAGGGTAATCACACGAAATGAGAAGGAAGCTAGTAATGCATAAAAAGGGGGAAAATATGCTATAGTGCAAGAAAAATGCATAGATTACTGAACAATGAGCTATAAAGAAATTAAATGAGAGAATAAAAGGTAATGATCTAAAAATGAGAGTAAGGCACCCAGAAAAGTCTGAAATAGGAGAAAGGGAGAATGAATTAAAAAGTGACAGTGTTGGTAGGGTAAAAGTATGGAATAAAACAGTTTTAAGGAGAGTCATTTGTCACTATGTTTCCAAAATATCATACCAAAGCCCCCAGAGCCTACGTTACTAGCCAAGAAAATCCGATAGTGATCCTAGTCCATGTAGTCGAAGGGGGGCAAGCATATGGTATTGAGCATGCTGCTTAAATATCTGTTTTGAGAGTGAGTGATTTTGTGTAGTTCCAAGCATTAAATCTGAAAGTACTATCATAAGTGGGTTATGGGACTTCTCAATTTGAGGGAACTTGCATTACATTATTGATTTTAGGCTATTTCAGTAATTATTGCTTATCTGTGATTACCTTTCTTGTCATAGTTGCAATGTCACATTTATGGATCTGCATTGGTTTGTTTGATAGCTATCTGACATGCATCGATGAGTAGTATAGATATTTGTGCTTGATTTAGAGGTGATATATGTCATTAGATTGAGGTCTGTGTTACTGTACTGCTTATGTAGATTAAGTTATCAATTGAGGACAAGCAACACTTCTAAGTTGAGGGTGTTGATGTGCATTAAAAATACAACACTTTTGACGCTTAAAACTTTAAATTTTGTGTGTTCTCAAAGTGATTTTAGTGGGTTTGATGTGTTTTTGTGTTTGTTTTTTTAGGATTACAGGGTTTGGCATGATTTTGTGCTAAGTGTTGCAGTTGCTCGGCCATGGAATTTTCCACAAACTATAGAGTAGGTTCGTAATTGAGATCCAATAAAGAGCTTATTTTCAGAAGTTTCATTCATGAATTGTTAGACAAGTTGTGGGATTTTGTACGAGTTGTGGATGAAGATCAAATTTTTGGATTTTATGGAAAGTTGTCAGACGAAACCCTATATGGGTCATAAGTCTGAATATGGCCCATGGAAAGGTCTCGTGGAAGTGAAGCCTAGTTTTGAAGATTAAAGATTACGAAGCCTTGGTATGGGGCATAGAAATTGTACGGCCCATACCCTGCTCGTATTGGCTGCCGAATCCAATTTTTCTGTTTTGTTTTGGACTTGTATTTTAGTTATTATAAATAGGTTATTTAGTTTATTTTAGGTAAAGAACGACAAGGAATGACAAGAATAGTGTATAGAGTCACACAAAACACTTGGGAAACAATTTTGTGATCTCTAACAACCCTTTGTGATTTCTAGTGAAGAATTTGAGATTTCTTGTTCATAAAGTCATCTTTGTAAGTGCTCAATTATGTTATTTCATATCATTACTCTTGCATCTATAATCATGCATAGATAAATCCACAATAAGGGTTGTGGGAACTAGGAAGAACTAACAAGGTAAAATTTGATAATTCGTAATTCTTGGAAAGTGTGCATGCATTTATTGATTAATTCTCTTCACTTTGATAGCTTTTTAATGATGGCATACGTTAGAACTCACGTAGTTGTTACTGATTGGATCAAAGTAATAATGAATGGTAAAAGAGATTAATTAACAAGATCTGATTCATTTCTTCTCATCTAATCAACCAAACTGGATCATGCGGAGGTTGTACTAGGACAATAGGTAAGGGTTAGTAATGTCACTGTAGGGATAGACCAAATCACATAGTAAAATTTACCTCTTGCCTGGATCAAAGGGTTTGATAAACTTAACTTATCCTTCTACATGCAACACATAAGAAAAGATTATGATTATCTGGTAATACCAAGTTAGGGAATCATGGAAAACACAACACCCTAGTTACTTCACTCACTTGTTTCACAACATTTGCTTTAGATTAGATTTACTTTCTACAAACTATAAAACCACCTCTCTTTGGGGAGATAAGTAGGTTAATTCACTAGACTTGCTTGCAATTACTCTGAGTCTACAACATTCCCTGTGGGATTCGACCCTAACCTTGGTTAGTTTATATATCTTGACAATAACTGCTTTAACTTTCAAAAAGGAGGTGTATCTTGGGCGACATCATTTCCAAGCGTGTGGTAACCCACGGACCAAGTGATGGCCCGTAGGAAGTCATATGGTCCATAGGTAGGGTCGTGAATGATACTATCACACGAATGATATTTGGAGATTTAAAGGATGACCTACGTGTTATCAGATGGCCAGAAAACAGGATACTGCCCATAAACTAGGATATGGCCTGTAAGGTTTTTCATGGAATAGGGCCAAGGATAAGGTGAAAAATGGCTAAGTGTAGAAGGACTCTACAAGTCCAATTGTGACCTATAAGAGCTTATATGACCCATAATGAGGCTTCATAGCATTGCGTCCAGCAAAGTTGGTTTTCAGAAATGTGTTATCAGATGAGAGGGACTTACGGCACGTTATCCGGGTCTCATAGGTCGATTCCAAAAATTTTAATGAGAGGTAGTTTTGTTATGTTTTTCCTTTTATTCCTAAACATCATTATTTTCGAGATGGGAAAGGGACCTTAGACCAATCTTAAAGCCCTAAAATCACCCTTCATTCTCTCATTCTTTCAATTCCTAAATTCTATAAGGCAAAGGCTCTCAAGAACAAGGCTAGGTTTTCTAAGATTTCTTCTCCAAGTCTACATATTTGTTTCTCTCCAATTGTTCCAAGGCATGTGAGTTGATTTATGGGTAACAATCCACCCATAAAGTTCCTTGTTAAGTATTTTTCCTTTACTTTAAATTCCCTAAGTCAATATGTAAGCTTATGATGACTTAATGACGTATATACTACTAAATGTTATTCATGAAGTCTAACAACTATTTCGCTAAGTACATATATGCATATTTGGCTAATGATGATGATCCCTTGATGATTTTCGATGTGAGAAAGGTTGGGCATTTTATGTTCCTTTAAAGGAGAAATCTCCTTATGACTTATGTGATTTATGATTATCCCATGATAAGGCCTAACCCACCTAGTTTTTAAGTAAAGCTTTCTATCATTTATGATTATTATTAGAGAGTTATATAAGAGCATTAAATTTAAGTTATCAAAGATATACGTATGATGGTAATTTTCCTAAAGATGTTATGATAGGTCCCCGAGATGAAAGGACAATCCTTACTTGTGGGTTCCCAAGTTTTGAGCTACTCTTATTGATTGCGACTTATGATTCAAGATATGTTTTAAAGATTTTGTGGTATGACTTAGCACCGAGAGGACTAGAGATTTTGACTCATTTAGTTAGTTGAGGCATGACCCCTTGAAGCTAAATCTCAATGTCCTTAACTATGTGCCACCATAGGAGGCTTTGTAGGCTAGGCTAGTAGATCCACGTAGGCCAAAATGTTATGAAAGACGCAATTTCAATGTTACTAAGTTTTGGATATCTACCTTGGCAAGTAGATTCCCGTTTTTCCCAATGTAAAGAGTGCATTGACCTTTTCCTAATGAAAGGAGTTCATTAGATTCCATGTAGTAGCTCACACGGTCATATTGTCGATTATGGTCTATTCCCACAAGCTCTGTGATCTTATGTTATGACTTCATTACTTGTTCTTTCTTATGCATTGTCTGATATTGATCTTTAATAATATCCCTCGTGCATGCTTAAGCTTACTTTATGTTTCTTTTATCATATGTATACTTATATGTTATGTTTAATAAAGATGGCATTACAATTTCATCCATGCACTGCATCTCACATTCTTAGTAGATTCCAATGTACTAATGCATATTTTTCCTACCTAATTTAACCATGTAGGGATACACACTCCTCTATTGACTTGTTCCTAGTACTCAGTGTTCAAGACTAGCTTTATTATTTGTGGTGAGCCCTTAGTTTGGGACTCCTCTACTTTTTCATTCTATTATGTATCTTTGTTTTGATTTAAGTCGGTGTATTTATATACCTTTTTAGGCATTTACTTTCTGTGTTGCACTATTTTGGATTTTTTTCTATTTGATAGAGATCGACCGATACTTATCCGATTTGTCTATGATGTAGTTGGTAACTTATGGACAAATAAAATGATTGTAGTCATTTCCACTAGTTTTTATATTAATTTATTGTATAAATGGCCCTTAGCCCCTTTCCCTTAGTTTTCCACAAATTACATCCATTAGAAGCCCGTGAATGCTCAAGATGCTTGAGATGGCTTTGGTGAGGTGCCTTCAGGTATATCATTTGTCATGTGATGACTAGGCCCCTAGTTCGGATCGTTACAAACTTGGTATCAGAGCACGAGGTTTTAAAATATTCCTCGAATATCTATGCATACCAAGTAGCATAGAGTCTTATCCAAGGATGTAAGGCACGCCACTATCTTGAGTGAGAGACTATGAGACAGTTTAGGAAATTCTTCCCTTCTTTCTTATTCATGTCATGCCTTAGAGTTGAATAAGGTTTTCCACTAACTAACAATGGGCTTTTGCTTATTTTAGATCATGCCACTAGGAAAAGCTCCCCATCAACGAGGCACTCCTGAAAAACAAGTCCCTCCATTCCAACAGGATGATGGAGTGTCTCATGCGAAGTTTACAGCCACATTCACCCTATTGGCCCAAGCATTGGCCAATCTGGCCTACCGGGAGATAGCGGTACCTCCTCAGCTATCTACTCTAGTTGACAGAGTACGTGATTTTATGCGGATGAGCCCACAAAAATTTCATGGGTGAAAAATGTATGAGGACCCTATTGAGTTCATTTAAGAGGCCTACCAAGTAGTGGCACTGATCAGTATCTAGTCAAGGGAGTTGCCAAGTTGGTGGCTTACCAACTCAAGGGAGTCACCGAGTTGATGGATTACCAACTCAAGGGAGTCGCCAAGATTTGGTATGAGCAATAGGCCAATGAGAGAGGCGAGGGAGTAGGTCCTATTGGTTGGGAGGAATTTAAATGTACCTTTTTGGACCGGTTCTTCCTGATTGAGCTTAGGGAGGTAAAGGTCTGAAAATTCATCAAGTTAAAGAAGGGACCATGAGCGTGAGGGAGTATGCCATCAAATTTACCAAATTGTCAAAGTATGCTCCCTTTATGGTCGCGGAATCGAGGTCTTGCACGAGCAATTTATTTTGGGTGTCTCCAAGTTGGTCTCTAAGGATTGCAAGATGGATATGTTGGTCAAGGAGATGGACATTTCCCACTTGATGATATACATAGAGCAAATTTGAGAGTAGAAGCTTTGGAAAGCGCAAAGGAGTCCAAGAAGGTTCGAGTTGAAAGTCAGAGTTATTCTCGCCAAAGGGGAAGTAGTCAAAAATTTCAAGGTGCTCAAAAGCAAAGTGGACAAGGATCCACCAATACTCCTCCTCCAGGGAAGGACAAAGAGATGGCTCATAAGCTTTAGAGTCTAAATTTCCCTAAGTGCGGGAGGCTCACAGAGGAGAATGTCTAGTTGGGTCAAATGCTGGCTTCACTTGTGGTTCACCATGCTAAGGATTGTAGGAGTGAAGGCACAAGGCCCCAATGCCAAAGGGGTCAAGCTCAAGGCACCCAAAGGACCAATAGGTTCTATGCTCTTCATGGTCGCCAAGAGGTCGAAGAAGCACCGGATGTAGTAATCAGTATGTCAAGAGTTTTTTAGTAAAAGATGAATACAAACTTTTATATCTGGGAGAAATTTGTCTTTTGTAAATCCATTCCTTTCATATAAATTTCATACATGTCCTGAAGTCCATCTTAGCCCGAAGAGTTTATAGGAGTTGTCCTATTTCTATCTTGCATAGAGTAATTCCTTGTGACTTAGTTGAGCTTTCCATGGTAGACATCGATGTGCTTCTTGGGATAGATTGGTTGCATGCTTCTAATGCTTCCATTGATTGTAGAACCCCTAGGGTTAAATTTCAATTCCCTAATGAGCCAATTCTTAAATGGTAGGGTAGCAACTCTTCATGCAGGGGTCGGTTCATTTCTTTCATAAAGACTCGTAAAATTATTTCTAATGGGTGCATCAACCATTTAGTGAGAGTCAAATATGTCTCTTCCAAAGTCCCTTCCCTTATGTTGGTCCCCATTATAAGTGATTTCCCTGATGTCTTCCTATATGAGTTACTGGGTGTTCCTCCCGAAAGGGAGATAGACTTTGGTATAGACCTCTTACCCAATACTCAACCTATCTCAATCCCTCTCTATATAATAGATCCTATTGAATTGAAGGAGTTATAGAAGAAACTAAAGCATTTGTTTAAAATGGTTTCATTAGACCTAGTCGGTCTCCAAGGGGTGCCTCGGTGTTATTTATAAAGAAAAAGGATGGGTCGCTCCGCATGTGCATTAACTACTGGTAACTTAATAAGGTCACCATCAATAATAAGTATCCCCTCCCGAGGGTAGTTGATTTGTTTGATCAACTACAAAGGGCTACTCATTTCTCAAAAATTAATTTAAGATAAGGTTATCACCAATTGAGGGTGAGAAAAAGTGACATTACTATGGCAATACGAACTAGATATTGTCATTTTGAGTTTGTGGTGATGTTATTTGGCCTCACTAATCCACTGGTGATGTTTATGGACTTTATGAATACATCTATGAATAGTAGGTTATAAGGCGTTTAGGAAAATGACACACTTCTTCATGATCTATGTCGTGCTTTAGAATGTATCTTAGGGTGTTCAAGCCTTACCTAGACATGTTGTGGTCTTTATTGGTGAAATCCTTTTATGTTCTTGAGGTGAGCAAGAGCACATAGAGCACTTGAGGGTAGCATTGCAAATCCTGGCGAAACAGAACCTTTATGCGAAGTTTGATAATTGGAAGCTTTGTCTAGATAAGGTTGCGTTCCTTGGGCATGTGGTATCTAGAGAGGGTAACAAAGTAGATCCTGAGAAGACAGAAGTTGTGAAAAACTTTTCAAGGCCATTGAATCTTACCCACATAAGGAGTTTCTTAGGTATGGTTGATTACTATAAAAGGTTTCTGCAAGGCTTCTCCACTATTTTTTCTCCACTTATCAAGATAACTCAAAAGAAGGCTAAGTTTGTGTAGACAAATGAAATGTGAGAAGTGTTTCCAAACGTTGAAGGATCGATTGAACTCAGCCTCTATATTAACATTACCTGAAGGGAATGATGGGTTCATCATGTATTATAATGAATCAAGGAACTTTTTGGTTTTGTATTAATGCAAAATGGTAAAGTGATTGCCTATGCTTCCAAGCAGTTGAAAGTACATGAGAAGAATTACCTGACTCATGACTTTGAGCTTGCGGCAGTGGTGTTTGCCTTAGAGATTTGGTGACACTTCTTGTATGGAGTTCATGTGGATGTTTTTACCAACTACAAGAGTCTCAAACAAATATTCACCCAAAAGTTTCTCTACTTGAGGCAACGGAGGTGGTTAGAGCTACTCAAGGATTATGATATGAGTGTGAAGTATCACCTTGAGTAATGTGTCTCATCTGGAAGATGATGGAAAAGGGGAGTTTGCCAAATATGTTCATAGGTTTGCTAGACTGGGAGTTAAAATAAGCGAGTCTGGGAGTGGTGGTGCAATGGTTTTTCATAGTTTTGCATCTTCTTTAATTGATAAGGTTAAGGCCAAGCAGGATCTTGATCTCGCATTGGCTGAGTTGAAAACCTTAGTAAAAGATGGAAGATAGAAGTCTTCTCCAAGGGGGAGAAATGGTGTACTCTGATGTTAAGGGAGGTTGTGTGTGCCCAATGATAGTGAGTTGAATAAGTTGATCATACAATAAGCCCATAACTCTTCATATTTCATTCATCTCGGCACTACTAAAATGTTTAGACTCCAGGGAGATTTATTGGTGGAATGGAATGAAGAAGGACATTGTGCAATTGGTGTCCGAGTGTGCCAATTACAAACAGGTCAAGGTTGAACACCAAAGGTCGGGTAGTCTGGCACAAGACATTGATATTCCTACTTAAAAATGGGAAGAAATCTACATGGGCTTCATGTTGGGTTGCCAAAGACTAAAAAGCATTTTGACTCCATATAGGTAATAGTTGACTACATGACAAAGTTGGGAATCATTTTCTGCCAATCAAGACTACCTTCGATGTTGAGGACTATGTGTGTTTGTATATCTGAGTGTTGGTAAGGTTGCATGGAATTCTACTGTCCATCATATCAGATCATGTAGTTCAATTCACTTCTCACTTTTGGAAATCTTTTCAAAGAGGATTTGTCATTAAGGTGAAGTTGACTACGACTTTTCATCCCCAAACTGACGGTCAAGCCGAAAGGACTATTTAGACATTGAGAAACATGTTGAGGGCTTGTGTGTTGGGATATAAGGGGAGTTAGGATGAACATTTTCCTCTTATCAAGTTTGCCTACAAGAATAGCTTCCATGCAAGTATTGGGATTGCACTATTTTAAGCATTTTATGGTACACAATGTAGATCGCCCATCAGGTGGTTCAAAGTCGATGAGAAGGCATTAATAGGACCTGGACTTGGTGATGAATGCTATGAAGAAAATTAAAAACATAAGGGAGAAATTACAAATAGTCCTAAGCCGACAAAATTCCTACTCCAATGTGAGAAGAAGGAACTTGAGTTCTAAGTTGGTGATTGGGTCTACTTGAAAGTGTCTCCAATGAAAGGTATGCTCTAGTTCGATAAGAAAGGGAAATTGAGTCCTAGATACATAGGACCCTATAAAGTAGTGAGAAGAGTGGAAAAAGTGGCATATCAGTTGGATCTACCCAACGAGTTGCATTTCACTCAAATGGTCTTCCATGTATTGGTGCTGAGGAAATTCATGGGTGACCTAAGTTCCATAGTTACTTTGAATGATGTGAACATTGAAGAGGATTTGAGTTATGAAGATGAACTAGTTGAAATTCTAGACCAGCAAGTGAAGAAGCTAAGGAACAAGGATGTTGTATCCATTAAAGTGCTTTAAAGAAACCAACAAGTTGAGGGTGCTAAGAAGCGGAAGTAGATATGATGAAGTATCATTCACATCTATTCCACTGTACTCAAGCTTAAGCTATTAAGAAATCCTTCCTAAACCTCAAATTCCATACATTTTAGTTTTCATGATGTATGCAATTATGTTGATGTTTATGGACTTTTTTTTATACATGTTTTATGTATGAAATCTGAATTTTTTATGAAATGATGTTTAATTGCATTTTTGGGTTATTAGCTGCTAGTTTACTCTTTAGATACTGCCTTTAAGTACATCCAGGGATGAATGTTCCCAAGGGGGGATATTGTAATGACCCCCAGTTTAAGAACCTTGAGTGCAGAAAAGTTGGCTTGAAAAACGACATGAAGTCTGGTTTATGAGGTGATGTATGCCCTAAAATTGCACATATGGCTCGTAGGTCCCTTCATAAACATAGAAATTTAGAAGGGAAAACGTTTCCAAGCATGGTGTAACCAACGGACCAAGTGATAGCCCGTAAGAAGTCATATAGTCCATAGGTAGGGTCATGAATGAAACTATTAGACATGAAGAAAATTTGGACATTTCTGAAGTATGAATTATGTGTTATCAGGCAGCCTATAAATAGTGATACGGCCCATTAAAGGTCTTCCTGAAATAAGGCCAAGGATAAGGTGAAACTTTCTAAGTGTAGAAGGACTGTATTGAGTCCAATGATGGCCATAAGAGCTTATACGGCTCGTAACAAGGCTTCGTATCTTTAGCTCCAATAAAGTTGGTTTGTAGAAATTTCAGATGTGTTATCAGACGAGATGGACTTACGACCCTTGGATTCCAGCCCATAATTGGGGTCTCGCAGGTCAATTCGGAGAGTTTTAATAAGGGGCAGATTTGTATTTCTATCCTTTCTATTCCTAAACATCATTCTTTTGGGGACAAAAAAGGGGACTTAAACTAGCCTTAAAGCCCTAAAATCACCCCTCATTTTCTCATTCTTTAAATTCCTAAATTCTCTAAGGAAAAGTCTCTCAAGAACAAGGCTATGTTTCCAAGGTTTCTTCTCCAAGTCTACAAGTTTGTTTCTCTCCAGTTCTTCAAATGTCCGTGGGTTGATTTATGGGTAACCTTCAACCCATTAAGTTTCATGTTAAGTATTTCACCTTTACTTTAAATTCTTTTAAGTCAATATGCATACTTATGATGACTTAATGATGTTTATGTTACTAAATGTTATTTATGAAGTTTAACAACTATTTTGATATGTATACAGATGCATATTTGGCTAATGATGATGATTCTATGATGGTTTTCAATGTGATAAAGGTTTGGCATTTTTAATATTCCTTTAAAAGAGAAATATCTTTATAACTTACGTGATTTATGATTGCTCTATGATAAAGCCTAACCCGCCTAGTTTTAAGTAAAGATTTCTATCATTTATGATTATTATTATTAGGGAATTAAATAAGATCTTTAGAGTTAAGTTATCAAAGATATATATATGATGATAATTTCCCTAAAGATGTTAAGATAGGTCCCTAAGATGAAAGGATAATCTTCACTTGGTGGTTCCAAGTTTTGAACTACTCTTATAAATTGCATCTTATGATTCTAGATATGTTTTAAAGATTTTGTGGGATAACTTAGCACCGAGAGGACTAGAGATTGGGACTCATTCTGATAGTTCAGGCATTACCCCTTGAAGCTAATTCTCAATATCACTAACTATATGCCACCATAGGAGCCTTAGCTAATTGATCCTCATAGGCCCAAATATTATGAAAGATGAAATTCCAAAGTTACTAAGTTTTGGATATCTACCTTGGCAAATAGATTCCCTTTTACCAATGGAAGAAGTTCATTGGATTCCATGTAGTAGCTCACATGGTCTTATTATCGGTTATGGTCTATTCCCACAATCTCTATGATCTTACGTTATGACTTCACTACATGTTCTTTCTTATGCACTATCTCATATTAATCTTGAACCATATTCTTTGTACATGCTTGATATTACTTTATGTGTATTTTATCGTATGTATAGTTATATGTTATGTTTAATAATGATGGCATTACAATTCCATCCATGCATTGCATTGTCCCATACTTAATACATTTCAACATACTAACTCATATTTTGCCTGTATGATTTAACCATGTAGGGATAGGCACTCCTCCACCGGCTCATGGCTATTACCCAACGTTTAAGACTAGCCTTATTATTCGTGGTGATCCCTCAGTTCGGGACTCAACTTTTTCATTCCATCATGTATCTTTGCTTTGATTTGAGATGATGTATTTGTATCCCTTTTAAGGCATTCACTTTCTATGTTGCACCGTTTTGGTCTTTTTTTCTATTTAACGGAGATTGGCTGATACTGGTCCCATATAGCTATGATGTAGTTGGTATACTTATGGACAAACAAAATGATTGTAGTTATTTTCACTTAGTTTTTTGCAAATTACTTCCATTTAAAGGTTATGAATGCTTAAGATGCTTGAGATGGCTTGGGTGAGGTGTCTTCAGGTATCTCATTTGTTGTATGAGGACTAGGCCCCTAGGTCAGGTCGTTACAGTTACTAACCAATCTATAGTACCCTAATTGAACCATGGGTCATAGATAGGCTTTATGGTTGAGGTCCAGAAGTTGGTGAAAATTTTTGGTCACATGTATTTATGGTACGAAGGACTTTATGAGTCATACTTTATGTACAGATCATAAATGGGATTGTGGATGGGACCCTGAAAGATGAAAAAGTTTCTAAGTTTGAAAGGTTTCTACGAAGGGTTCTATGGTCCGTAAATGAAACTGTAGGCTGTATTGTTGCTTCGTGGTTCGAGGGGTGAAATTTTTAGTAGCTAAAATTTTGTGACATGCAAAATACGAGGGCCAAGTACGGCCTGTACTTTAGTTTATGGTCTATAAATAGTAGCTCGTAGATAGGTCCGAAGATTTTAAATGAAAGGCTTTTTGGTCATTTTCGATCCATTTAACTCTTAAACTATGTCATTTTGACCCTATTAACTAGCTTAACAAACTTAAACCCTATAAATCCTTCCTAATTCATTCTAACTTATTCACTCTTAAAACCTTTTCCTAAATTTCAAAGTTTTCTCTCTCTAAGCAAGGACTTCATTTGAGCTAGGGTTTCAAGCTTTTGCTGATGATTCCAAGGTCTAATCAGTCTAATTGATAGGGATTCTCACTTAATATATGTAGGACTTCATTCATGGATTATATTCATCCATGGATCCTAATTTGAACCCTCCTTTTCTCTGAGTGGTGATTTTTTATGGGTTCTCATGATTTCATTCTAAAAGATTGAATTGTGATTGTTACATGATTATATACTTAAATATGCATGATTTATGAAAATGACTTGATTTCTAATGGGATTTAAGAGACTTTAAGTATATGATGATTAGGGCTTGTTGAATTGATGTGGGTTCCTTTACTAATGATCCAAATTGATTTCAAAGGCATGATTCTCACATGATTCTTATCTAATTGCGTGATTGTAACTTCAATTGCTCATGAAACATGAGTTCTAATGGGATTTTAGAGACTTCAAGTATATGATGAGTAGGGCTTGTTGAATTGATGTGGATTCCATTACTAATGATCCAAATTTATTTAAAAGGCATGATTCTCACATGATTCCTATCTAATTGCATGCTTTTAACTTCAATTGCTCTTGAACCCACGTATGGCCCTAGTTTCCTATGTAAAGCTATCATTTATGAATTATGATTCTAAGTATGAAAACATTATTTGATGATGGTGGTGGCTTAAGACCCTAAATATTGATGAAATGATGATAAGATGTGGAGTATACCTAGACTATATGCAAAGTTATGTAGATGGACTATTCCTATTGATGTGATGTCAAAATACAACACTTTTGACGCTTAAAACTTTGAATTTTGTGTGTTCTCAAAGCGATGTTAGTGGGTTTGATGTGTTTTTATGTTTGTTTTTCAAGATTATAGGATTTGGCATGATTTTTGGCAAAGTTTGCAGTTGCTACAGTTTTTGCTATTCTACGCCACTCTTTATGGGCCGTGTAAGTTTCCACGAATCATAAAGTTGGGTTCATAGTGAAATCCAGTGAAGGGGTGATTATCTGAAGTTGCATCTATGAACTATCAGATGAAACCCTATATGGGTCGTAAGTCTAAATACACCTCGTGAACAGATCTCATAGAAGTTGAACCCTGAATTAAAGAATGAAGTCCATCGAGCCCTGATATGGGCCGTAGAACTTAGTACAGCTCATAGACTTACTCGTACTACCTGCTGAATCCAATTTTTTTATTTATTTACTTTTTTGGATTTGTATTTTTTTAAGTACTATAAATAATTTTTTTAGGTTATTTTCAAAAGAGAAGAGAGGATATATAACAACCAAAAACATTGAGAGATGCACTTCCAACATTATTTTGTAATTTTAATTTATACTGTGTGATTTCCATTGAAGAGCTTGGATTTCTTGTTCTTAAATTCATTCTTGTAAGTGCTCAATTATGTTATTTTATGTCATGATCTTGCATCTACAATGAATATGTATAGCTAATCCATAACTAAGGTTGTGGGAACCGCGAAGAATTGACAAGGTAAAATCGAATAATTCATAATTCTTTAAAAGTGTGCAGGTATGTAATAATTAATTCTCTTTGTTTTGATTGCTTTCAATAGTGGCTAATGTTAGAACTCACCTAGTTGTTACTGACTTGATCAAATTAGTAATGAATGGGGAAAAAATAATTAATCGAATTTGATTGATGTTTTCTCGTCTAATCAACAAAACTGGATCAAGGGGAGGTTGTAACGGGATAATAGGTCAGGGTTAGTAATGCTACACTTCTGGGATAGATCACTTCTGGGATAGATCAAATCACGTAATGATATTTACCTCTCGCTTGGATTAAAGGGTTTGATAAACTTAACTTATTGTTCTGCATACAACACACTAGAAAAGAATGTGATTGTTTCGTAATACCATATTAGGGAATCATAGGGAACACAATATCCTAGTTACTCTTCTTATTGGTTTCACAATGCCTATTTTAATTTAGAATTACTTTCTACAAATTACAAACCCCCCCCCCCTTTTCGGGAGATAAGTAGGTTAATTTACTTGAATTGCTTGGAATTGCTCTAAGTCTACCATATTCCCTGTGGGATCAACCCTAACCTTGGTTAGGTTATATATCCTGATAACGACTACTTTAACCTTCAAAAAGGAGATGTATCTTGAGCGACATCAAGATTTTGGTGCCGCTGCCGCGGAATATGGCTAGACTGGTCTAATTTGAATAATTTAGGAAAATCTTTATTTCCCTCAATTTGTACTTTTTGTTTTTTTTTTGTTTTGTTTCTGTGTGCAAGTGTAGTGTATGCACAACACTCAAAGTAGAGGCATACAGTTTACTCTGTTTAACCCTGAGAATTAAAGGACGCTAAGAAGAATGGCCCAAAACAACGCAAACAACACTGCAACTGAAGTTGTGAATGCAACACCGAACCAGAACCATAATGACATCACTAATAACCCACCTCTGCTTGAGGATATTGACCCACCACCACAGGATCTCCATGTTGCGGCTCATACCTTATGACTTTATCTTGAATCGAGATCTTTTGGCTCAACTTTATCCTAGTTTTTTCGAGGTAGCAACCCTATTTTTCACCTTGAATCGGTTAAAATAATGGAATCAAATCGGCTTGATCCTATGGCGATGGATGTCACTGGAGCTATTATGCTACTGCCACTACCGTATGACACAAAGTTCATTGTTTCGAATGGGTTACTTCAACTATAGAAGAATCCGGGTTGTTCACATGGCTACCATCAAAGGATCTGCATAACCATCTACACAACGTTATCTTCGTTTTTAAGAGTATGATGGGAAGCCATAATCTTCCTATGGATGTTGTTGGGCTCCGTATCTTCCCATTGTCTGTAACAGGTCATGCAACACTATGGTTATCCAAGCTCCTACAAAGGTTGATCACCAGTTGGGTTTAATTGCAAATGGCCTTTTTGGAGAGGTTCTTCCCGAGGTCAAAGTAGTTGAAGTTGAAAGACCAAATCAACAACTTCGAGCAAGTTCCTAATGATTCGATTAGTACCACGTGGAAGAGGTTCACAAAGTGGTTGAGAAGTGTCCCTAACCATAAGATCATGGATAACGCCTTAGTGGAGATCCTTTATCGAGCCATGGACGAGAATAGCCAAGTTATTACAGACACCATCATAGGAGGCTCCTTTCTAGATCGTCTATTTCTATGGTTGATGAGAGGCTAGAAAAGGTGGTCAAGACAAATCATGCATGGGAGATAAGAGATAAGTTGACAACAAAGAGTTGTTCGCAGTCAATACTAGTTTGGTGCAAGAAAAATTAAATGAGGATATGATACAAGAGCTTGCTCGAATTATTATTAATGTGGGGCTATTGATGAAGTAGAACCAAAAACGTGTGAATGAAGTAGCTCATCAGCCTTTATGAGATCCCATGTACAAGGAGCCTTACTATGAGAAGAATAGCGGGTTTTCAGACCAACGTCCAAGGGTCCAATTAGGACTATTGGACCCAAGGTCAAGAAAATCAAGTTCGGAACTATAACAGGGATGGCGTCGAGGAGGCTACTATGACAGAAACTAGGGCTAGGACAGAGATGTTGATTGGGGAAGTAGAGATGGTTATAGGAATGGTCTATATGTACCACCACATAATTAAGATTCAGATGCTAGTAGCTCTAAAGTTGAGGAGATCTTTGATCGCTTGTTGGAGAAGGCTGATGCTTAAGATGAGATATTGAAGGGGATGAAATCTGACATCTCCAGCATTAATTAGAAGATTGAGTCTCATTCTGTTTCTATCAAGCAGCTGGAGCAAAAGTTCAATCAAATGTCAACTTTATTGAACCAGCGATAAAAAGGTACATTCCCTAGAAATATAGTTCAGAATCTAAAGAATGAGGGGCAGTGTATGGAGGTGAATACTCGTGGTGGCAAACACTCTATTGACCCTCCAGTACCGATTAAGGATGATGATGTATATGAGGAGATAGTTGAGAGCAAAGATGCAGCGACTGGAGATGATCGTACCAAGCTTCAATATTGTAGTGTCATTTCTACGATTCTTTGGTGAAAAACTGAGAAGATCACGGAACATTCACCATACCCTATACCATCAAAGATGTTCAGTTCATAAGGGCATTATATGCCTCTTTCGGCCTTCAAGAAGCTAGGACTTGGAACCCCTACCCCTACGAGCATATGATTGTTCATGGCTAAACGAATAGTGAAGAAGCCTACGGGAATACTATATGACATCCTTGTCAAAATGGAAAATTCATATTCCCCACAGACTTTGTTATTCATGACTATGAGGTTAACTTCAAAGTCTTAATCATATTGGAAAGGCCCTTCTTAGCCACCGGGCGAGCATTGGTGGACATGGAGAAGGGGTAACTCAAGTTTAGGTTGGGTAAGGAATAGGTCATCTTCAACGTCTTCTAACACACAAAGAGGAATGATGATTTGAAGGTACTCACTGTCATTGAGAGTGCTGATGAGGCAGAATCAGAGGTACCGATTGCATAACGACTAAGTCTCAACACTCTGGAGGCAGTGCTAATGAATTTTGAGAGTGAGCACATCCCAGACTATATAGAGATAGTAAAGGCTTTTTGGGTATCCTATGCCCCTCGCAAAGCCAAGCTAGGATTGGACCTAAAAAATCGAGAGTCGCCACCCACTAGACCATCCATCGAGGAACTACTAGTGTTGGAATTGAAAACTCTTTCATCTCATCTGAGGTTATGTATTTTTGGGCGCTAACAACACTTTTCCTATCATCGCGGCTGCAGATCTTAATGACAAACAAGTGAATGCATTGGTCGCGGTACTCAAGCAGTTCAAAAAAGCTATCAGGTGGACAATTACAGACATCATTAGCATCCCACCTGGGGTGTGCTCTCATTAAATCCAATTGGTCAAGGAACACAAGTCGTGCATTGAGAACCAAAGGCGCCTCAAACCACCTATGCAATAGGTTGTGCGCAAGGAAATCATTAAGGGGTTAGATGTAGGGGTGATATATCTAATCACTAACTTTGAATGGGTAAGTCCAGTTCAGTATGTTCTAAAGAAGCGAGGTATCACCGTGGTCCCAAATTCTTTCAATGAGTTGATTCCCATGCGACCCATAACTGGTTGGAGGATATGCATGGATTATAGAAAGTTCATTGCACCACAGAAAAGGACCATTCCCCTATGCCATTCATGGACCAGATGTTAGACCGCTTGGCAAGAAAGGGCTAGTATTACATTCTTGATAGTAACTTGGGCTACAACCACATCTCTATCGCTCAAGAATACTAGGAGAAAACAATGTTAACATACACTTATGACACCTTTGCATTCAAGAGGATGCCTTTCGGGTTATGTAACACACCAGCAACATTCCAATAATGCATGATATCTATTTTCTCAGACCTGTAGGGGACAATATCGAGGTATCTTGTACGACTTTAGTTTGGTAGGTCACTCCTTCAAATACTGCTTCAAACATTTACATGCGGTGCTTAGTAGATGTGAAGAATGCAATATGGTTCTGAATTAAGGAAAATGTCACTTCATGGTAAAGGAAGGCATTGTGTTGGGGCACAGAATCTCCATCAAGGACATCGATATGGATAGAGCTAAAGAGGAGGTGATCGGGAAGTTTTCCCCACCCATTTCTGTCAAGGGTATGCAACATTTTCTAGGCTATGCAGGATGGCATAAGCGTTTCATAAAGGACTTTTTGTAAATTGCACATCCCTTGTGCAAACTACTTGAGAAGGATACTAAGTTCGTGTTTGATGATGCATGTTTGAAAGCCTTCAAGGGACTGAAGCAGAAGTTGATTTTGGCTCCTATTATTGTTGCTCTAGACTGGTCAAAGCCCATTGAGATAATGTGTGATTCAAGCGGGGTTGCACTTGGTGTAGTGTTGGGAAAGTGCAAAGAAAAGATACTACATCCCATATATTATGCCAACAAAGCCCTAAATGCAGCATAGAGGAACTACACTATCATAGAATAGGAGTTACTTGCAGTGGTCTTTGCATTCTAAAAATTCAAGTATTATCTTTCGGGAACCAAAGTCATGTGCACAGTAATCATTTTGCACTACGGTACTTGATGACAAAGAAAGATCCAAAATCGAGACTGATTCGATGGGTACTTCTTCTTCAAGAGTTTGACTTTGATGTCATTGAAAGAAAAGGGAGTGAAAATTAGGTTGCAAACTACCTCTCCAGATTAGAAGACAGAGCCATGGTAAAGTTTGATGATGGGGTAGAGATTAATAATTTGTTCCCTGATGAGACATTGCTAGGAGTATCCCATGACTTGATACCATGATTATAGATTATGCGACCTATTTAGTGATATTGTGCCACCAGACTTAACTACTCACCAACGTTGCAAGTTTATGTCTAGTGTAAGGAAATTTTTCTGGGATGATCCATACTTATTTCACCTATGTGTAGATAGGATTATTCTTTGCTACGTTCTTGAGGTTAAAATGATGAGTATTCTATAGGTATGCAACTCGTCTCTAATAGGTGGGCATCATAGTGGAGTCCAGACAGTGCATAAAATCTTACAGTATGACAACTATTGGCCAACCATCTATCAAGATGCCCATGACTATGCCGAAGTGTGTGATAGATGCCAAAGAGAAGGTAGTGTTTCTCGCACACAGGAGCTCCCTCTAAACCCCATTATGGTAATTGAATTATTCGATGTGTGGAGGATAGATTTCATGGGTCTATTTGTTAGCTTACATGAGAACATACATTTTAGTGGTTATAGACTATGTATCAAAATGGGTGGAGGCAATAGAGCTTCCTAACAATGAAGGAAAAAGTGTCACAACATTTATGAAAAGGAACATCTTCTCAAGGTTTGGCACACCTGGGCAATCATCAGCATGGAGGTTCCCATTGCTGCAACAAATTGTTCAAGGCTCTACTTGAGAAATATGGAGTTAAACATCGGGTGGCAACACCCTACCATCCATAGACAAGTGGGCAAGTTAAGGTGTCCAATAAGGAGATCAAAGAGATTTTATCCAAGACTAAATGCAATTTGGACTGATTAATCACAAAAGCTTGATGATGCATTATGGGTTTACTAAACTGCATTCAAGACGCTCATAGGTATGTCTCTCTCCCAAGTTGTCTTTGGCAAAGCTTGTCAACTTTTGGTGGAGCTTGAACACAAAGCGATGTGGGTATTAAAGAAGTTGAACCTGGACTAGAATGATGCAGCAAACTCAAGGTTGAACCAACTCAACAAGCGTGACGAGTTTTGCATGAAGGCATATAAGAGCTCAACCTTGTATAAGCAAAGAATGAAGTTGCAGTGTGATCATCATATTGAGAACCACCAATTTGCACCAAGGGACGTGGTGTTACTATACAAATTCTAGACCTCAGTTGTACACTAGAAAACTCAAGCCCAAATGGTTGGGCCTTTTAGAGTATCACATGTTTTCGACCGTGGGGCTGTTGACTTAGAAAAGAAAAATGGCACAAAATTCAAAGTGAATGGCCAAAGAGTCAAATTGTATCTTGGAAATGATGAAGAAGTATAGACAGTAGAAGTTTGGGCACTTGGTGACGTCTGAGTAACAAAATTGTCCAAGTCATGTCGCGACAATAAATAAGGCACTACTTGGGATACAACCCAAGGAAGAGACTGGTGCTTAGGAACCCAGGTATGTTTTTTTACCCTGTGCTTTATTATTGTGATATTTTGGGCATTGAGGACAATGCAAAGTTTTTTTCGATAGGATGTAAGTAGTTATAGCCCTCAGTGAAGTCTAAGCAACCTTGGCCTATAACTATTCCAACTATGAGTCTGAGGAGTTTTCTTACATGTGTTCTTTTTCCCCAAGGACATTTACTCTATATTGAACCAATATGTTTAGGATGTGTAGGTAATATTAGTAGCATGTAGTGCTGAAGTTGATGGCATATGTTAGTTTTGTGTGAAAAATGATACCCACCAGAAAATTTGTTAGTTAGTCTTGATAGAAACCATACATGTTTGATTGTTTGACAGAGCTTGATCTGATAAGTGAGTCTATTTTAATGAAAAGAGAATCTATATTAATAGTGTATCAGTGCCATATGTATGTGAGCTTTCTTTGCTAAATTTTTTTGTTGTGTTTCAATTCAGAACTTTCCCTGTTACTCTAACTTAGACCACACGTTAGTTAGTTAGGAAAGGATCTTAGGCCATTGTTCATACTAGCCAACTTCGCCTAAATGACCAACCAAATGTGTAATGTAACCCTTGATCCTAATGTTTGAGCCTTGCATGTACCCTTTTCTTTGCAAAACCTAAGTAACCTAGCCTTGTCGAATGTAAAGTCCGAAAATTGGTCTTGGTCCTTCCTTGAATATTGTGCACCTTGACAGAGGCAAAAGCTTAAGTTGAGGGTGACTACCAAAAGTGGCCCTGGTTCACCGGTTGGATATTGTGCACCTCAACTCAAGCCAAAAGCCTAAGTTGAGGGTGATTCATGTAAGGGTAATCACATAAAATGGGGTAGAAGTTAGTGATACATGGAAAAAGGGATAAGATTGTTTTATGGGTTAAATAAAAACGAATTGATGCCTGAACAATGAGCTAAAATGACAAAAGATGTGACAATAAAAGGCAATGAGCCAAAACTGAGAGTAAGGCACCAAACAAGCTTGAAGTAGGAGAAAGGGAGAATGAGTTAAAAAATGATAGTGTTGGTAGGGAAAAAGTGTATAATAACGCAGTGTCAAGGACGGAACATAGTGACTGAAGACCCTCAGTGTGACATCATACCTGTAGCGAAAGGTAATTTCAGTACATGATTTGATTCATTCCCGCAGTGTGACATTACTAACCCTTACTTATTGTCCCAGTACAACCTCCCCTTGATCCAGTTTGGTTGATTAGACAAGAAAACATCTATCGAATCCCGTTAATTGTTCTCTTTTCCCATTCATTACTACCTTGATCTAGTCAGTAACAACTAGGCGACTTCTAATGTTGGCCACTGTTAAAAAGCAATAAAATCAAAGAGTTAATTAGTACATGCATTCATATTTTCCAAAAATTATGAATTATTCTATTTTACCTTGTTAGTTCTTCATGATTCTCACAACCCTTGTTGTGGATTTAGCTAAACATATTCATTGTAGATGCAAGAATCATGGTATGGAATAACATAATTGAGCACTTACAAGAATAAATATAAGAACAAGAAATCCAATCTCTTCAATTGAAATCACAAAGTATGAATTAAAATCACAAAATAATCTTTCATATGTTACTCTCAATTTTTTCTGGTCGTTCTCCTATCTTATATTCTAAAGAGTGTCCCTGGTTCATAGATTGGATATTGTGCACCTCAACTCAGGCCAAAAGCCTATGTTGCGGGTGACGGTGTACGGGTAATCACATAAAATGGAGTGGAAGCTAGTGATACATGGAAAAGGGGATAAAAAAGTGCTATGGGAGCAAGAAAAATGTATCGATGCCTAAACAATGAGCCAAAAAAAAGATGTTAAATATAAAAGGCAATGAGCAAAAAATGAGAATATGGTACCCAGACAAGCTTAAAGTAGGAGAATGGGAGAATAAGTTGAAACGTGACACTGTTGGTAGGGAAAAAGTGTATAATAACGCAGTGTTAAGGAGGGCCGTCGGTCACTATGTTCCTAAAACATCATACTAAAGCCCCCTGAGCCTACGTTATAAGCTAAGAAAGACATATATTGATCCTTGTCTAAGTAGTCAAAGGTCATAGGCGTGGGTATAGGGCCAAGCATATGGTATTGAGCACAGTATTTGAATATCTTTTGTGAGAGTGAGTGATTTTATTTAGTCCTAAGCATTGAATCTGAAATATTATCAAGAGTGGGATATGGGACTTCTTGTTGTAAGGGCACTTGAATTGTGTTGTTGATTCTAGGCAAATTCAATGATTGTTGCTTATCTGTGGTTACCTTGCTTGTCATAGTTGCACTGTTACATGTATTGATCTGCATTGGTTTGCGTAACAGCTATCTAATATGTGTTTATGATTAGTGTGAGTATCTCTGCTTGAATTTTAAATGATGTGTGCCATTTGATTGAGGTATGTATGATAGTGTACTGCTAATGTAGATTGAGTCCATCGCTTGAGGACAAGCAACAATTTTGAGTTGAGGGTGTTGATATGTTGTCAAAATACAACACTTTTGATGCTTAAAACTGGGAATTTTGTGTATTCCCAAATCGATGTTTGTAGGTTTCATGTACTTTTAATATTGTTTTTAGGATTAAAGGCGTTAGCACGATTTTGGGATAAGCGTCCAGTTGCTACTATTATTAATGTTCTACGACACCCTTTACGGGTTGGTGGAAGTTTCCACGAGCTGTAGAGTTGGGTTCGTAGTGATATCCACTGAAGGAGTGATTTTCTATAGTTGCATCTATGAACTATCAAACAAGACGTGGAAATTTGTATGAGTCATAGATGAGGTTATGTACCATGAGGATCAGAAGTTAGGAGTTTTTGAAAAGTCATCAAACAAAACCCTATATGGGTCATAAGTCTAAATGTGGCCCATAGAAAGGTCTCGTAGAAGCTAAACCTAGAATTGAAGAATGAAGTTCATGAAGCCCCGATACAGGCCATAGAACTTAGTATGGCCTGTAGACTTGCTCGAACTGCTTCCCCAGTCCAATTTTCCTATTTTGTTTTGGATTTGTATTTTAACTATTATCAATAGGTTTTTTAGGTTATTTTTAGTAGAGAAGAGAGGAGAATGACCAAAAACATTGAGAGAAACACTTGAAACATCATTTTGTGATTTGTATTAAAGATCTTAGATTTCTTGTTTGTAAATTCCTTCTTGTAAGTGCTCAAGTATGTTATTCTAAATCTTGATTCTTGCATCTACAATGAATATGTGTAGCTAAATGCACAACTAGGGTTATGGGAACCATGAAAAACTAAAAAGGTAAAATCAGATAATTCATAATTCTTGGAAAGTGCGCATGCTTGTATTAATTAATTCTCTTCATTTTGATTGTTTATTACTGGTGGCCAACGTTAAAACTCGCCTAGTTGTTACAGACTGGATCAAGGTAGTAATAAATGAAAAGAGAAATTAATTAACAAGATTCGGTTGATGTTTTCACGTCTAATCAACAAAATTGATTCAAGGGGAGGTTATACTGGGATAATCGATAAGGGTTAGTAATGTCACAATGCGGGGATGGATCAAATCACATAGTGAAATTTACCTTTCTCCTAGATCAAAGCGTTTGATAAACTTAATTTACCATTTTACATGCAACACACTAGATAAGAATATGATTATCTGGTAATATCAAGTTAGAGAATCATGGGGAACACAATACCCTAATTACTCTTCTTACTAGTTTCACACACTTGTTTTATTTTAGGATTACTTTCTGCAAGTTACAACCCCCTCCACCCGGGGGGGATAAGTAGGTTAATTTACTTGAATTGCTTAGAGTTACTCTGAGTCTACCATATTCCCTATGAGATTGACCCCAACCTCGGTTAGGTTATATATCTTGATAATGACCACTTTAACCTTCAAAAAGGAGGTGTATCTTGAGCGACATCACCTATGACATGAGATGTTTTTATGAGGTTATAGTACCTCTTTTACCAGCTATGAATGTATGATCTTGATAAAAGTATGATTTCTAAACTATGATGATGACTATGTATATACATGATTGTGTATTATGTGGGATTTGACTTAGCACCAAATAGGTTTATTTGAGGGTGACTATCCCAAGGGTCCTTACATAAATCCTCAAGTCTCACAACTACATGCCTCTGTAGGTTTATGATTATGTGCCTATAAGGCTAGCTAATAGGTCCATATAGCATTATGTTCATATGATACTCACCATTCTAGGGTTAAGCCTAAAGGGTGGGGTCTTTATGTTCATGTGACACTCACCATGCTAGGTAGAGCCTGAAGGGTGGGGTAGAGTATACCATGCCAAAATTAAATCCCCTTTCACTCGTTATAGAGGGAACATCGGGATTCCATTTAATTTTTGTGTTGTCATATTGTCGGTTATAGAGTTATTCACACATATGTAGGCTAGGCTATGAAAGGTTTTATGATGCTTCCATTCATGGTTTTTAACATGCATTGCTCGTGAATATATTGTCCTTATCCTATTGCTATGGTAATGCATATTGCTATTATGTTATGCTATTTGCTTAATGTATGGCATACCATTATACTTAGTACATTCCATGTACTAACGCATACTCTTTGCCTACATGATCTAACCACATAGGGACAGGCGATGATGAGATATTCCTCCATTTTATGGCTAAAGTTGGACTTGATTATTCAAGATTTTTGGTGAGTTCTCATGCTTGGGGCACATGCCTATTTCATGTTATGCTTTCATATATTGATACATTATGACTTCATTGATATTCTATCTTGAGGTTGAGCTAGTAGCATGTTCTAGACCCCGCCAAGATTCTATGATGTAGAGGCATGAATTGGACTTATGATGTTGCAATTCTACTAAGGGAAACTACAACTTTGATATTGTTATATTTTGCTTGCTTACTCTCTTATGAATTTCTTAGTTTACCTTATGTATGCTTTTGATATATACAAGAGCCTTGGATGGGCTTCCTTCGAGATGGTCGTCCTCAAGGGCAAGGTGCTCATAGATACGAAAGAGCACAAGGTGGCCAACAAGAAGGTGCTCCACGTCACAACTGCATTTATGCTCTTCATGGGAGGCAAGGGGAGGATGAGATACGTGCTCTTGTTACCAGTATGTTAAAGATCTACGATTTTCATATATATCTTTATTGGATTCAGGTGCCACTCTCTCTTTCAATACTCCTTTTGTTACTAATAGAATTCATGTGTGCCCCAAGTTAATTGTGTGAGCCTTTTGAGGTGTCTACCCCTGTTGATGAGTCCATTTTTGCTACAAGAGTCAATAGGGGTTGTCTCGTGTCCATATTGCATAAATTCTTGCCTTGTGATTTCATTGAACTTATCATGTTAGATTTTGACATTATTCTTGGGATGGAATGGTTACATGCATATCAAGCTTCTATTGATTGTAGAACCTGCAAGGTTAAGTTCGAATTCCCTAATGAACCCGTCCTTGAGTGGGTAGGTCATGATTCGATGGTTAAAGGTAGGCTAATCTTTTGTCTTAAAGCTCAGGTGTTAATTTTAATGGGTTTTATATAACATCTTGTAAGGATTAGGAATGTTGAGTCTAAAGTACCTCCTATCGAGTCAGTTCTGGTAGTTAATGAGTTTCATGATGTTTTTCCTGATGAGCTTCTCGGTGTCCCTCCCAAAAGGGAGATAGATTTTTGGTATAGACCTCCTCCTTGATACTTAAACCATTTCTATTCCCCCCTTACCGCATGGCCTTGGTAGAGTTGAAGGAGTTGAAGGATCAATTAAGAGACCTATTGGAGAAGGGTTATTAGTCTTAGAAAGTCACCTTGGGGTGCATTGGTGTTATTTGTAAGGAAGAAAGATGGCTCACTTAGAATGTGAATCGACTACGAGCAACTCAATAAAGTCAACGTGAAGAACAAGTATCCCTTGCTAAGGACAGATGACCCATGTAATCAACTACAAGGGCTAGTCACTTTTCAAAGATTAACCTTCGGTCTGAGTATCATCAATTGAGGGTAAGGGAGTCTGACATTCCTAACAAGTCCTTCTAAACAAGATATGGACAATTTTACTTTTTGTTGCTGTCCTTTGGCCTAACCAATGCTCTAGCAATATTCATGGATCTCATGAATAGGGTCTTTAAACCTGCTTCGACATGTTTGTGGTAGTATTCATTAATGATATTTTAATTTATTCCCAGAGTGTAGAAGAGCCTGTGAAACATTTGAGGATAGTGTTGCAAGCATTGAGGGAAGAAAGATTGTTTGCCAAGTTTGATAAATGTGAAGTTTGGTTGAAAAAAGTTGCATTCTTAGGTCACGTGGTATCGAGGGAAGGATTAAAGTGGATCAGAATAAGATAGAGGTTGTAAGAAATTGGCCTAGACTCTTAACTCCAACAGATATTAGGAGTTTCTTGGGTTCGGCGGGTTACTATTAGAGATATGTTGAGGGTTTCTCTTCAATTGCTTCTCCCATGTCAAAGTTGACACAAAAGAAGGCCAAATTTGTATGGACCGATAAATGTGAAAGAATTTTTCATACTTTGAAAGAAAGCTTATACCCACTCCTATTTTGGCACAACCAGAAGGATTGGAAGGGTTTGTGGTTTATTGCGATGCTTTAGGAGTTGGTTTAGGATGTGTATTAATGCAAAGTGGCAAGGTTATTGCCTATGCTCTTATGAAACTAAGTTGCATGAGCGTAATTACCCACCCATGATCTTGGATTAGTAGTCGTGGTATTTTCTTTGAAAATATGGAGTCATTATCTATACGGGGTTCATGTAGACATGTTCACCGACCAAAAGAGTCTCCAATACATGTTCTCCCAAAGAGATCTAAATTTAAGGAAAAGGAGGTGGTTAGAACTCCTTAAAGATTATAATATGAGTGTGTATTACCATAGGGGCAAAGCTAATGTTGTTGTTGATGCTCTATGTAGAGTGTTCATGGAGAGTACAGCTCATATTGATGATGGTAAGAAGGAATCGCCAAGAGATGTTCACCATTTTGAAAGAGTGGGAGTTAGGTTGGATGAGGCCGAAATAGATTTATGGTGGTTGTAAATGGTTCTAAGTCTTCCTTGGTGGAAGAGGTCCAATCCAAACAAGAGTTTCACCCTGCTTTGGTAAAATTGAAGTCATTGGTGAAGGATGGCAAGGTGGAGATTTCTCCCAAGGGGGAGATGGTGTCCTTAAGTACAAAGGTAGGTTATGTGTTCCCGATGTTGATGGCTTGAGAGACTTAATCTTAAAAGAGGCCTATAGTTTATCTTATTCCACTCACCCCGGTTCTACCAAGATGTATAGATATTTGAGAAAAGTGTACTAGTGGGGTGACGTGAAAAGAGATATTGTCAAGTTTGTAGTTGGTTGCAATAATTACTAACAAGTCAAAGCCAAACATCAGAATTTGGGAGGCCTAGCACAAGATATAGAGATTCCTGCTTGGAAGTCGGAAGAAATCAACATGGATTTTCTAATTGATTTGCCTAAGACTAAGAAGAACTTTGATAATATTTGGGTTATTGTTGATAGAATGACAAAGTCAGCTACTTCCCACTGGTTAAGACAACCTATAGTGCCAAAGTTTATGCCAAGTTGTACATTTATGAGTTGGTTAGATTGCATGAGGTTCTGTTGGCTATTATTTCAAATCGTGGTGCTCAATTCACCTCGCACTTTTGGAGGTCTTTCCAAAGAGGCCTTGGTACTGAAGGCACCCATAAATGGATGGTCAAGTTAAAAGAACCACTCAAACTCTTCAAGATATGCTTAGGACTTGTGTCTTAGAGTTTAAGGGTAGTTAGGATGAGCATCTTCCACTTATTGAGCTTGCTTATAACAATAGCTATTACTCTAGCATCAAAATGGCTCCTTTTGAGGCTCTATATGGTAGAAGTTGTAGATCCTCGGTTGGGTGGTTTGAAGTGGGAGAAATGGCTCTATTAGATCCAGATTTGGTTATAGAAGCTTTGGATAAGGTGAGGATGATAAGGAAAAGATTCAAAATGGCACAAAGCCGTCAAAAGTCCTATGCTGACACTAGAAGAAGAGATCTTGAATTTAAATTTGATGTTTGGGTGTATTTGAAGATTTTTCCAATGAAGGGTGTAGTCCGTTTTGGCAAGAAAGGGATGTTAAGCCCTAGGTATGTAGGGTCTTACCGGATCTTGAAACTTGTAGGTAGAGTTTTATACGAATTAGAGTTGCCTAGGGAGATGGGCATGCTTCATCCAATCTTCTATGTCTCTATGTTGAGGAAGTGTGTCAGAGACCCAAATTCCGTTGTGCCCTTAGAGGTGGTTATTGTTAAATAAAATTTGACTTATGAGGAAGTTCCAGTTGAAATCTTTGATAGGCAAGTGAAAATATTGAGAAGAAAAGATGTAGCATCCGTCAAAGTCCTTTGGAGGAACCAACAAGTAGAAAGTGCTACTTGGGAAGCTGAAGCCAATATGAAGAAGCTATACCCCTATCTCTTCCATTCTAATAAAGCTTGGGGTACTATGATTTCTCCTATTTGAGAATTTCCCCATCCTTGCATGTTATTTTCATGTCATATATGCATGCTTATGTGATTATGAGGTTGCATTGTAAATGTTATTTGAAGTATGGTTTGAAAATATTTCATGATGTATATATTGCATTGTACATATGATGCATGTATTCTATTCCTTAGAGCTTGCCTTTAGAACATTCGGGGATGAATATTCCCAAGGGGGAGATATTGTAAGGCCCCATATGTGAGAAGGTATAAAAGTACCAAAGCAATGGAATCTGGAAATTATTCTAAGTGTAAGTGGGATCACGAAGGGACTATGAGCAGTAGGTTGTTCCACGAGTCATAACATGTGCTTTTGGAATGATGTCCAGACTTGGTGAAAATATTGACTTCTGAAGTTTGGTATACAAGAGACCAGACGGCCTGTACTTTTACTAACGAGTCGTAAGTCCTGTCATGGGATGAGATTCAAAGTAAATCTCTAAGGATTCAAAATGTTACAAGATGATACCCCCACCCCCCCCTTCCATGATTCATAGACTAGACCACAACCCGTAATTGGGGTCTCGTGGTCCTATTCGATAGATTTTTATAAAGGAAAATAGATCTTTCCTAATACTATATGCCTATACGAAATCATTTTAACCCGCAAATGACCCCATTTCAGACGTAAAACAACCCTAAACTACTCCACTTCAACTCATTCTCAAAATACCCTAAGTCTAAACACATCCCAAACACTCTCACGCTCTTTCAAAGGGTTCAAGTGTAAGGTGCAAGCTAGGATTTTAGTTCATGTACTTATAAATCAGATTTTTCTTCAATAAATCACACTAAGGTATATGGGTTTTGATTTGTGGAGTACTTTCCTCCATAAAGCTCAACAATTCCTCTTCCCCATTTATTTTAAAGTTATTGGAACTCATGGAAATTTAATGAACTCGTTTAAATGATGATATTATGAAGTATTTTATGATGTTTATCCTTGTATTTTATTATGAAAAGAAATGCCATGTGAAATCTATGCTTTAAATGAGGGTTTGATGATACTTTAGCCAAGCCTTATTAGGGTTATTTTGAATAATTCTTAAGTGACTCTATTTTACTCCTGTCATGTCCATTACTTTTGAATTGCATGATTTTAAAATTATGTACATGTACCGACCATGATTTGACAAATTATGAGTCATCTTTCTTCCCCATGGTTTGACAAGTTATGGGTCATCTTTCTTCCTCATGGCAAGATACATAAACTATGCATGTTATGAATAATTTAGGGGCTAACAAGTATGATATGAGCTCATGAGTATGTTATGAATAATATGAATATTATGAATCCACATCCTTTGATTTCATGATATGATGTTTGAAGAGCTACTCTTAAGATGCTACCAATATCATGAATTATGTAAGATATGATTAAGTATATGAATTAACTATTTCGTGGGATTGTTGACCTAGCACGGAGAGAACTTTGGTTGGTAACCATTGTCCCTAACTATGTGCCACCATAGGTTGCGATATCGATTCCCTGTATGGACTTGTACCTACCTAAAAGGCAATGCCGCAAGGTAAGGATATTGTTGTACCTATGAAAAACGTAATGCCATAGGGTAAAGATACCATGTGAAACCCACCAAAAAGGTCAGGCCGTAAGGTTGGGACATATGTTGACACTTTCCAAAAAGGCTATGTCCTAAGATGAGTTTTTTGTTTACCTTGAAAAGGTAGACCACTCCTTGTCTGGTATAGAGTGAACATTGCGATTCCAAGTAGTAGCTCACTTAGTCTGACATCTCTCCCTAATAACCTTCACCTTCTCCATGGAACTCATTACTGAATCTGGGCCAACTAGAGCAATCACTCCCAACTCAAACCACCCCACGGGTGACCAACACCTTCTCCCATATAAGGCATCAAACGGCGCCATACTAATCCGCGCATGGAAGCTATTATTATAATCAAACTCAATGAGTAGAAGATGGTTATTCCAATTTCCCTTAAACTCAAACACACAAGCCCTCAACATATCCTCCAAAATTTGAATGGTCCTCTTTGCTTGGCCATCGGTTTGAGGGTGAAAAGTTGTGCTCAACTTAATCTTAGTTCCTAGCCCCTTCAGAAAGACCTCCAAAAGTGTGAAGTAAATTGGGTACCTCTATCCGATATAATGAACCTAGGTACACCATGCAACCTCACCAACTCTTGGATATACAACCTTGCATAATTTGCAGCGCTGAAAGTAGTCCTAACCGGTAAAAAATGAGCCGACTTCGTCATCCGATCCACAACAACCAAAATGGAATCAAATTTCCTTTGGGTTTGAGGCAATCCAACTACAAAATCTAGGTTCACATCTTCCCATTTCTAGGTGGGAATTTCGATGTCTTTGGCCAAACCACCAAGCCTTTTGTACTCTACTTTCACCTGTTGGAAACTCGGGCATTTAGACATGAACCTAGCAATATATTTCTTCATACCATGTCACCAATACACTTCTGTCAAATCTCAATACACTTTGGTAAACCCCGGGTGAATATAATAAGAAGAGTTTTGAGCCTCACTCATAATCACCCTTGTGAGGTCATCTACATCCGGGACACAAAGCCGATCTTGGTACCAAAGTACAGCATCTACCCCTTGGGAGAACACTTCAATCCCCTTTTCAGCAAACAACTTCTTCCAATCAAGCAACGAGGGGTCCAGATCTTGCTTAGCCTTTACATTACCCACTACGGAGGACTCTGCCCCACTTTGAACGCGAACACCACCATTGCTTGAATTAGCCAACCTGACACCCAATCTAGCCAACCGGTGAAAATCTCTTGCCAACTCCTTCTTTTCTTCCCCAACATGCACCATGCTCCCCATCGACAACTTGCTAAGAGCATCATCCACAGCATTGGCCTTGTCGGGAGGGTATAGAACACTCATGTCGTAATCCTTTAGGAGTTCCAACCACCTCCTTTGCCTCATATTGAGATCTCTCTGGGTTTGATTTGTGAATACATCAACATGAACCCCATATAAATAATGCCTCCAAATCATCAAAGCAAAAACCACCGCTGCCAACTCAAGACCGTGAGTTGGGTAGGTACGTTCATGCACCTTTAGATGCATTGAGGCGTACGCTATTACCTTACCATTCTGCATAACCACAAAACCCAATCCAATCCACGAGGCATCACAATACACCACAAATCCCTCCAAACCATTTTGTAGATTTAAGACAAAAGTCGATGTAAGTTGATCCTTCAAAGTCTGAAAACTTTTCTCGTATTCATCTGACCATACGAACTTAACCTGATTTTGGGTCAAATTAATTAATGGAGATGCAATAGATGAGAACCCTTCCACAAACCTCCTGTAATACCAAGCCAACCCAAGAAACTGCGAATATCCGAAGCAGTCAACGATCTAGGCCAATTCTTCACGGCATCAGTTTTCTTTGGGTCCACCTTGATACCATCACTGGACACCACATGACCAAGGAAAGCCACTTTGCCCAAGAAAAATTCACACTTGCTAAACTTGGAGTACAATTTCTAATCCCTCAAAGTTTGGAGAACCATTCTCAAGTGATTCCCGTGCTCCTGCTCACTTCGGGAGTAAATGAGAAATGAAGACCACCACGAAAGTATCAAGGAATGGCTTGAACACCCGGTTTATTAGATCCATAAATACGGTCAGCGCATTGGTTAGGCCAAACGACATCACCACAAATTCAAAATGCCCATACCTCATCCAAAAACCTATCTTGGGAATGTCACACTCCCTAACCTTTAACTGATGATACCTGGAATGGAGATCAATCTTTAAGAAAAAGGTGGCCCCTTGAAGCCGATCAAACAAGTCATCAATCCTAGGCAACGGGTACTTATTCTTAAAAGTCACCTTATTCAGCTGCCTGTAGTCAATACACATTCGAAGAGACCCATCCTTCTTTCTTACATACAACACGAGAGTACCCCATGGCGATATACTAGGCCGAAAGAAACCCTTCTACAATAGATCCTTTAACTGCTCTTTTAATTCTTTCAACTCCGCCGATGCCATACGATAAGGAGGAGTAGAAATAGGTTGAGTATCTGGAAGGAGATCTATGCCAAAGTCCACTCTATTTCTGGAGGAATGCCCGATAAGTCTTTGGGAAACACATCAATAAACACATTCACCACAGGGACCGACTCGAGAGTAGGCACTTCGAACTCCATATCCTTAACCCTCAAAATATAATAAATGCACCCCTTAGAAATCATTCTCCGCGCCTTGAGGTAGGAAATAAACCGACCTTTGATAGAGGAGTCACCACCCTAGAACGGGCTCACCAGGAGGTTGGAACTTGACCTTCCGGGTTCTATAGTCTATAGAAGCATATGATGCATACATCCAATCCATCCCATGAATGACATCAAAACCAAACATCTCAAGTTCAACAAGATCACACGGAAAAATTTTGTATATACAGAAACAGAGGAACCATGATAGACTCTATGTGCAACGACAAATTCACCCACAGGAGTATAAACCGAGAAAGGATCCCGCAAAATCTGGGGGCTCAAATCGAACTTAACAGCCAACAGAGGAGTCACAAAAGTCAAATTTGCACCTGGATCAAGCAAAATATAAGCATCAAAATCGAAGACTTTTAACATACCAGTCACGACGTCTGGAGCCTCCTCGATATCTTGGTGGGCATGGAGTGCATAAAACCTGTTGTTCCTTGGGGCAACACCTTGGGGAGCTCTTTGTTGACCCATCCCGTCCTAGGCCACTCGACCTTGGCCCCTATAGGTATTCTTAGGGCAATCAGCAACCTTATGATCCTTACTTCCATATTCGAAGCATAGTCCCAAAACTATCAAGTAAACGCCCATGAAGGCCTCTCACACTTGCCACACAGAGGATACCCTTGACCGTCACTCACCGGTGCCCTGGGAGGAGGCACCCGATCATTAGAAACTCGAGCACCAGAACCCTAGCTCTGCTGGATACGACCAAAACCAACCCTTTGAGAACTATAGAATCTACCATTAAAACGGGCACTCTTGGGATCGTGAGTTTTTTTCTATTTGAGTTTCTCTCCTTCGAACTATTCAGCATATACCATGAGTCTGGAAATATCCATGTCCTGGATAAGCATAGCAGTACGACATTCCTTCACTAGCAAATCAGAGATACCCGAAACAAATTTTTGCATCCTGGCACAGGGATTAGCCACTAAGGACGAAGCATATTTGGAAAGCTTTGTGAACTTGAGGGAATAATCCCTCACACTCATATTCCCCTGTTTAAGGTCGATAAACTCAGTCATTCTGGCCTCCCTAAGCTCCCGTGGAAAGAAGCGATCAAGGAAAGCAAATTTGAACACTTCCCAATTGATATCGCCGCCACAAACCCTCTCCAAGGACCATTGAGTAAACCACACTTGAGCCACGTCCTTCAGCTGGTAAGTAGCCAGTTCAGCCTTCTCCTAAGAGGTGACACCCATGATGTTCAATACCTTGGTAAGCTCATTAATAAACTCCTGAGTATCCTCGTCAGCCTTAGACCCGTTGATTTCTGGAGGGTTCATCTGGGTGTAATCTCGCACCCTAGAGATAGGTGTAGAATCCTGCAGAAAGTTAACCTGCCTTGCCTGAGATGTCACGACCTGAGCCAGCATGGCGAAGGAGGTGCGGAACTCACTGTTTGAAAAAGGCTCCTCCATAGGCTCAAGGGGAACCTGGTCTTCGTCAACCGGAGCCGGTCTGGGTAGAGGGGGTCTTCCTCGAGGCATTTGCTGAAATGGATCAACGACACCACTAAATAAGGAAGCTACATATACTATTCACAGCTCGACAAAAGACATGAAGGAGTGAGGAATTTTCTAAAACATCTTTTTAGCGTCCTACTCATAAGAATGGTGCACTTCACACCCATGAATAGGACTCTACTCAATACGGCATGTTGGACTTCGAGGACCATTTATAAACCTAGGGCTCTGATGCCATCTTTTGTCATGACCCAGGGTTAGGGTCTAAATGTGACACGGCGAATAGGGGCCCAAGAGCCCCCAAACAAGCCTCAGATATCAATATCCACATCATTGGTTCGAGATTAGCATACAAAAACACACGATTATAGCCAAGTCAAATTTCAAGAAGCATAACAAAAACATAAAATCAATACAATAATCATAGCAAACAAATCTAAAGAGAGTTTACATAGTACCCAACATTGCCTCTAGTCAAAGGAACGGGGGCCATGACAAATTCAGGGCTCACCCTCAATAAAGAGAAACATCCCTAAGTAATAATAAGAAAGATAGTCGGCTCGCCCTCAGAAGACAGGACTCACCATAACAACTCCAAGAATGGACTATTTGTCAACAGGCTAGTATTCAAAGTGCTCGGTCCCTACATGGTAAAATCATGTAGGCATAGAGTATGCGTTAGTACGTTTGAATGTACTAAGTATGTGGGCATGCGATGCATATGAATCTAATAACTTGCACTTCAACATGAGATGACAAGGGCACATACTATAGAAAGAATAATATATCCAAAAGAAAAAGGTAGTATACAAGATGCCATGAAATCCATGATGCATGTAATGCGATAATGCTCCTTATAACGGTGATGGACTATAATCGACAAATCAAACCCATGCGAGCTATTACATGGATTAAACCGATTGGGACCTCCCACCGGTACGGAGAAGATTACTTGCCAAAGGTAATCTACATCACACCTTACAGAACTCACCATTTTGATGGATGGTCACCTTCCTTACGGAAATCACTTTTTCGGAAGGGTGTTCATAATCATATACATATATAACGTCCCTATGTTGGCACATAGTTCAAAAAAAGGAAGAGGGACCTTGGGGATACCCCTAATGCCACCTATCCATCAGTACTAAGTCAACGACATCCTACATGAATACTTATACATATATGTTCACTTGAAAGAGTCAATGTCTATTTCAAAACGTTCAATGCACATTTAGGCTCACATGCCAAATCATAAGATCATAATCATAATGCTCATGCAAGGAATAGCTCATCTACACATACATAATGGTGCAAGCACCTAAAATGCTCAAAGAGCCATAATCATAGACATACCGGTGATCACCTTCTTGTCGTGACCCAAGCCTTACCACAATCATATCATAATCATTTCATCAAACATAATTTCGCTTAACCGACTTCATAATTTCCATGTATTAATGCTCATGAATGTAATGCAATTCATGATGTAAGGATAATACGGGTAACACAGATTCAAGTTAAAATCAACACCATAATATGAAATTGAATAAATCCATAATTTAAATCAACATCTAAATCATAGTAATAGTCACCCATGCATAAATCAATTTTAAAGGGGACATACATGTCCATAATTTCATAACTCAATGTAAATCATCATAATGGCAGTCAAAATAATTTGAAATAATAGGTAAAATACAGCCCATACACTAAATAGATTTAATAAAATCATATCATAAAATTTCATATTTAAAGTAACTAAAATTCATGGAATTAGATCGAAAGATATTTGGGTTTTCTTGGTTGAAAGGGACCATGAATTAATCCCACCTACCTTGATTTGAGGAGCAAGAATTAGGCTTGAATTAACTCCAATTGAGACCCTAGCTTGAATCCTTGAGAATGGAGAATTTGGGGAAAATAGGGAGGTGATCTTGAGAGGCAATAGTGTGTTACGAGAGTGAAGTAGGAGGGGAGGGGTTATTGGCTAAATTAGGGGTTTAGGATAGGTAAAAGGTCAGAATTCTTGTTTAAAACCAACTGAAATTACACAAATGCCCTTAATAAAACGGACCTAAATTTGGTCAGTCTGGGTCACACGTCTCGCTACACGGTCCATGTAGCATCACACGGAACGTGAACATTAGTCGTGACCTAACACTTAAAATCTGCCGAAGCAGAATTTCATGAAACTGAGTAATGTCACACGGACGAATACATTGTCTGTGTGTTTCCTCACAAGCCGTGACACCAACCGTGACACGATACTTGAGACAAATTTTGCACGAAAAAGTTATGAAATGGTAATTTTATACTTATGAAAATTTCCACATAGTAAGTCACACAGAAAACCACACGGACCGTGTGAGCGCCCATGTGCCTTCACTTGGAAAATTTTCTCTTTGTCCCAAAGTTTGTCCCAACCGTGAATTGACTTAAGTGTCACTTCCATGGGAGGCCATACGAGCCGTGCAAGCTCTTCTATGGAGTGAAACCTGGCAGTTAACTGGGGAAAATTTCTGGACATTTGGGCAATGCCACTAGGAAAATATGGGTAATTATATCATCTCCCCTTGGGAACATTCGTCCCCAAATGTGCAAAAACAAGGCTTGAAAGGCTTAATTTAGGGCAAGAAATAACCAACACAAGATACAATGCATAATTCATTACCAAAATTTGTACCAAAAGCATTATGCAAAACTATAGTTCAAGACCTTTAAGCTCATATCAAGATTGTATTCAAATCACTCAAAACAATTATAAAAATTTTTTGGTGCACATGTATGCATGTCATGTCATGAGACTCAAGAAGGGAAGAAATGGCACCATTAGACAAGGTGGATTCCTAGTACCTTAGGCTTGAGTATATTGGAAAAGATGAGGTATCGTTTCACCATGTCCAGCTCCGCCTCCCAAGTAGCGTTCTCCACTTGTTGATTTCTCCACAGCACCTTCACTGAAACTACATCCCTATTATGAAGCTGCTTTACTTGCCTATCCAAGATTTTCACCGGCACCTCCTTATAGGACAAATTTTCCTCAACCTCAATTCCTTCCAAAGGCACAATGGTGCTAGGATCACCAATTAGCTTCCTCAACATAGACATATGAAAGACCGGATGAATGGAACTCAAATCCGGAGGTAACTCCAACTAGTAAGCCACACCTCCAATTCGCTCAACAATCTCATAAGGGCCAACATATCGGCGGCTTAACTTTCCCTTCGTCCCAAAATGCATTTCACCCTTCATAGGTGAAACCTTCACAAATACCCGATCACTAACACGAAATTTAAGATCCCTCCTCCTAAAGTCCGAATAGGACTTTTGAAGACTTTAGGCCGCTTTCAAACTCTCCCTAATAACTTTCACCTTCTCCATGGCTTCCATTTCCAAATCTGGGCCAACTAGAGTAATTTCTCCCAACTCAAATCACCCCACGGGTGACCAACACCTTCTCCCATATAAGGCTTCAAATGGCGCCATACTAATGTGCGCGTGGAAGCTATTATTATAATCAAACTCAATGAGTGGAAGATGGTTATTCCAATTTCCCTTAAACTCAAACACACAAGCCCTCAACATATCCTCCAAGGTTTGAATGGTCCTCTTTGCTTGGCCATCGGTTTGAGGGTGAAAAGTTGTGCTCAACTTAATCTTAGTTCCCAGCCCCTTCAGAAAGACCTCCAAAAGTGTGAAGTAAATTGGGTACCTCTATCCGATATAATGAACCTAGGTACATCATGCAACCTCACCAACTCTTGGATATACAACCTTGCGTAATTTTCAGCGCGGAAAGTAGTCCTAACCGGTAAAAAATGAGCCGACTTCTTCATCTGATCCACAACAACCAAAATGGAATCAAATTTCCTTTGGGTTTGAGGCAATCCAACTACAAAATCTAGGTTCACATCTTCCCATTTCCAGGTGGGAATTTCGATGTCTTTGGCCAAACCACCAAGCCTTTAGTGCTCTACTTTCACCTGTTGGAAACTCGGGCATTTAGGCATGAACCTAGCAATATATTTCTTCATACCATGTCACCAATACACTTCTGTCAAATCCCAATACACTTTGGTAAACCCCGGGTGAATATAATAAGGAGAGTCGTGAGCCTCACTCATAATCACCCTTGTGAGGTCATCTACATCCGGGACACAAAGCCGATCTTGGTACCAAAGTACAGCATCTACCCCTTGAGAGAACACTTCAATCCCCTTTTCAGCAAACAACTTCTTCCATTCAAGCAACGAGAGGTCCAGATCTTGCTTAGCCTTTACATTACCCACTACGGAGGACTCTGCCTCACTTTGAACACGAACACCACCATTGCTTGAATTAGCCAACCTGACACCCAATCTAGCCAACCGGTGAACATCTCTTGCCAACTCCTTCTTTTCTTCCCCAACATGCACCATGCTCCCCATCGATAACCTACTAAGAGCATCGGCCACAATATTGGCCTTGCCGGGGGGGTATAGAACACTCATGTTGTAATCCTTTAGGAGTTTCAACCACCTCCTTTTCCTCAAATTGAGATCTCTCTGGGTGAAAACATGTTGAAAACTCTTGTGATTGGTAAATACATCAACATGAACCCCATATAAATAATGCCTCCAAATCTTCAAAGTAAAAACCACTACTGCCAACTCAAGATCGTGAATTAGGTAGTTACGTTCATGCACCTTTAGCCGCCTTGGGGCATACCCTATTACCTTACCATTCTGCGTAAGCACACAATCCAATTCAATCCACGAAGCATCGCAATACACCACAAATCCCTCCAAACCATTTGGTAGAGTTAAGACAGGAGCTGTTGTAAGTCGATCCTTCAAAGTCTGAAAATTCTTCTCGCATTTATCTGACCATACCAACTTAACCTTATTTTGGGTCAACTTGGTCAATGGAGATGCAATTGATGAGAACCCTTCCATAAACCTCCTGTAATACCAGGCCAACCCAAGGAAAGCGCGAATATCCGAAGGAGTCAATGGTCTAGGCTAATTCTTCACGGCCTCAGTTTTCTTTGGATCCACCTTGATATAATCACCGGACACCATATGACCAAGGAAAGCCACTTCGCCCAACCAAAATTCACACTTGCTAAACTTGGTGTACAATTTCTTTTCCTTAAGTGTTTGGAGAACCATTCTCAAGTGATTCCCATGCTCCTACTCAATTCGGGAGTAAATGAGAATATCATCAATGAAGACCACCATGAAACTGTCAAGGAATGGCTTGAACACCCGGTTCATTAGATCCATAAATAGGTCCAGAGCATTGGTTGGGCCAAATGACATCACCACAAATTCCAAATGCCCATACCTCATCCGCAAACTTGTCTTGGGAATGTCACACTCCCTAACCTTCAACTGATGGTACTCGGAATGGAGATCAATCTTTAAGAAATGGGTGGCCCCTTATAGCTGATCAAACAAGTCATCAATCCTCGGCAACGGGTACTTATTCTTAACAGACAGCTTATTCAGCTGCCTGTAGTCAATACACATCCGAAGAGACCCATCCTTCTTTCTTACAAACAACACGGAAGCACCTCACGGTGATATACTAGGCCGAATAAAACCCTTCTACAATAGATACTTTAACTGTTGTTTTAATTCTTTCAACTGCGCCGATGCCATATGATAAGGAGCAATAGAAATAGGCTGAGTATCTGGAAGAAGATCTATGCCAAAGTCCACCTCTCTTTCTTGAGGAATGCCTGGTAAGTCTTTGGGAAACCCATTCGAAAACTCATTCACCACAGGGACCGACTCGAGAGTAGGCACTTCGGACTCCTCATCTTTAACCCTCACAATATGATAAATGCACCCTTTAGAAATCATTCTCCGCACCTTGAGGTAGGAAATAAATCGACCTTTAATAGAAGAGCTACCACCCTTCTATTTAAGAACGGGCTCACCAGGAGGTTGGAACTTGACCTTTCGGGTTTCGCAATCTATAGAAGCATATGATACATGCAGCCAATCCATCCTAAGAATCACATAAAAATCAAACATCTCAAGTTCAACAAGATCACATGGAAAAATTTTGTACAATACAGAAATAGGGCAACCATGATAAACTCTTTGTGCAACGACAGATTCACCCACAAGAGTATAAACCGAGAAAGGATCTCGCAAAATATGGGGGCTCAAACCGAACTTAACAGCTAATAGAGGAGTCACAAAAGACATATTTGCACTTGGATCAAACAAAACATAAGCATCAAAATCGAAGACTTTTAACATACCAGTCACGATATCTGGAGCCTCCTCGACATCCTGGTGGACATGGAGTGCATAGAACCTATTGCTCCTAGGGGAAACACCTTGGGGAGCTCTTGTTGACCCTACACGTCCTGGGCCACTCGACCTTGGCCTCTATGAGCATTCTTAGGGCAATCAGCAACCTTATGATCCTTACTTCCACATCCAAAGCAAAGTCTTGAATCCTTCCAACAAACACACGTGTGGGGCCTCTCAATCTTGCCACACAAAGGATACCCTTGATCGTCACTCACCGGTGCCTTGGGAGGAGGCACCCAATCATTAGAAATTTGAGCACCGGAACCCTGCTGGATACGACCAAAACTAACCCTTTGAGAACTAGAGAATCTACCATCAAAACGGGCTCTCTTGGGATCGTGAATTTTTTTCTTTTTGAGTTTCTCTCCTTCAATCTGTACAGCATACACCATGAGTCTGGAAATATCCATGTCCCGAATAAGAATAGCAGTACGATATTCCTTCACCAGCAAATCAGAGATACCCAAAACAAATTTGTGCATCCTAGCATGGGGATCAGCCACCAAGGATGAAGCATAATTTGAAAGCTTCGTGAAATTGAGGGCATAATCCCTCACACTCATACTCCCCTGCTTAAGGTTGATAAACTCAGTCATTCTGTCCTTCCTAAGCTCCACTGGAAAAAAGCGATCAAGGAAAGCAAATTTGAACTCTTCTCAATTGACATCGCTGCCACAAACCCTCTCCAAGGACCATTGAGTAAACCGCACTTGAGCCACTTCCTTCAGCTGGTAAGCAGCCAGTTCAGTCTTCTCCTCAAAGGTGACACCCATGATGTTCAATACCTTGGTAAGCTCATCAATGAACTCCTGAACATCCTCGTCAGCCTTAGACTCGTAGAATTTCGGAGGGTTCATCAGGGTGAAATCTCGCCCCCTAGAGGCAGGTATAGGATCCTGTAGCAACTTAGCCTTCCTTTCCTAAGACGTCACCACCTGGGCCAGCATGGCGAAGGTGGTGTGAAACTCACCATTTGAATAAGCTCCTCCATAGGCTCGAGGGGAACCTGATCTTCATCAGCCGAAGCTGGTCTGGGTAGAGGGGGTCTTCCTTTGCTGAAATGGATCAATGACACCATTAAATAAGGAAGCTAAGTATACTATTCACAGCTCGACACAAGACATGGAGAAGTGAGGAATTTCCTAAAACGTCTTTGTAGCCTCCTACTCATAAGTATGGTGCAGTTCACACCCATGAATAGGACTCTACTAAATGCGGCATGTTGGACTTCGAGGACCATTTATAAGCCTACAGCTCTGATATCATCTTTTATTACGACCTGGGGTAAGGGTCTAGATGTGACACGGCGAATGGGGGCCCGAGAGCCCCCAAACAAGCCTCAGATATCAATATCCACATCATTGATTCGAGATTAGCATACAAACACACACGATTATAGCCAAGTCAAATTTTAGGAAGCGTAACGAAAATACAAAATCAATACAATAGTCATAGCAAACAAATCTAAAGAGAGTTTACATAGTGTCCAATATTACCTCTAGTCAAAGGAACAGGAGCAAGGACAAATTCTGGGCTGACCCTCAATAAAGAGAAACATCCCTAAGTAACAATAAGAAAGATAGTTGTCTCACCCTCGAATACAAGAATCACCACAACAACTCCAAGAATGGGCTATTCGTCAATAGGCTGGTATTCAAAGTGCTTGGTCCCTACTTGGTAAAATCATGTAGGCATAGGGTATGCGTTAGTACGTTTGAATGTGCTAAGTACATGGGCATACGATTCATATGAATTTGATAACTTGCACTTCAACATGAGATGACAAGGGCACATAATATAGAAAGAATTATATATCTAACAAAAAGGTAGTATACAAGTGGCCATGAAATTTATGATGCATGCAATGTGATAATGCTCCTATATAATGGGGATGGACTATAATCGAGAAAATCAAACCCATGTGAGCTATTACATGGATTAAACTGATTGGGACCTCCCACCGATAGGGAGAAGATTACTTGCCAAAGGTAATCTACATCACAGCTTATAGAACTCACCATTTCGGTGGATGGTCACCTTCCTTGCGGGAATCATTTTTTCAGAAAGGTTTTCATAATCATATACGTATATAACGTTCCTATGTTGGCACGTAGTTCAAAGAAAGGGAGAAGGACCTTGGGGATATCCTTAACACCCCCAATCCATTGGTGCTAAGTCAACAACATCCCACAAGGATACTTATACATATACGTGCACTTAAAGGAGTCAATGTCTATTTCAAAACGTTCAATGCACATTTAGGCTCACATGCCAAATCATAAGATCATAATCATAATGTTCATGCAAGGAATAGCTCATCTACATATATACATAATGTTGCAAGCACCCACAATGCTCAAAGAGCCATAATCATAGACATACCGGTAATCACCTTCTTGTCATATCTAATGCCTTACCACAATCATATCATAATCATTTCATCAAACATAATTGGGCTTAACCCACTTCATAATTTTCATTTATCAATGCTCGTGAATATAATGCAATGCATCATGTGAGGATAACATGAGTAACATAGATTCAAGTTAAAATCAACACCATAATATAAAATTGAACAAATCCATAATTTAAATCAACATCTAAATCATAGTAATAGTCATCCATGTATAAATCAATTTTAAAGGGGACATACATGTTCATAATTACATAAATCAATGTAAATCATCATAATAGTAGTCAAAATGATTCAAAATAATAGGTAAAATACAGCCCATACACTAATTAGATTTAATAAAATCAAATCATGAAATTTCATATTTAAAGTAAATAAAATTCATGGAATTAGATCAAAAGATTTTTGGGTCTTCTTGGTTGAAATGGACCAAGAATCAATCCCACATACCTTGATTTGAGGAGCGGAAATTAGGCTTGAATTAACTCCAATTGAGACCCTAGCTTGAACCCTTGAGAATGGAGAATTAGGGGAAAATAGGGAGGTGATCTTGAGAGGCAATAATGTGTTAGGAGAATGAAGTAGGAGGGGAGGGCTTATAAGCTGAATTAAGGGTTTAGGATTGGCAAAAGGTCAGAATTCATGTTTAAAACCAACCGAAATTACATAAATGCCCTTAATGAAATGGACCTAAATTTGGTCCGTCTGGGTCACACAGCTCACTACACGGTCTGTGTAGCGTCACACGGACCGTGAACAGTGATCGTGACCCAACACTTAAAATCTGCCGAAGGAAAATTTCACGAAATTGAGTATTGTCACAAAGACGGCTACACGGTCCGTGTGTTTCCACACGGGCCGTGTCATGGTACTTGAAACAAGTTTTGCACGGCAAAGTTACGTGACAGTAATTTTATACTTAGGAAAATTTCCACATAATAAGTCACACAGAAAACCAGACGGACCGTGTGAACGCCCGTGTGCCTTCACTAGGAAAATTTTCTCTTTGTCCCAAAGTTTGTCCCAACCGTAAAGTGACCTAAGTGTCACTTCCCCTGGAGGCCACATCGTCCATGTGGCTTTACATGGGCCTTACAAGCTCCTCCTTGGAGTGATGCCTGGCAGTTCACTGGGGAACATTTTAGGATATTTGGGCAATGCCACCATGAAAATATGGGTCCTTACACGTGGTTAGACGGTTCAGTTGAAGATGGCTTCTAGTGAGTCCTCCTTTCCAAGGATAACAGCCATGTACTTTCATGCCTTATTAAGACTTGTCTATTTATGAATATTATCTTTTGGGTGTAAGTCCGAGAGATGTCTTGGCCCCTATTCTGTTCGTAGTAGATGTGTTGTTGAATATGGATATGTATGTTATGAACTTGATTCTTATTACGTCTATGTATTATTAGAGACTTCCTTTAGTCCTTATCCCCTTCTTATACTTGTTGTCTGATGTTTATGAGATGGAAATCATAAGTCCCTATTATCCCCCATAGTGTGAGTCATACTTACCCACCTCTTAGATAGGAAACTAGCTCATATTTGGCCCTTACCAGTCCCTTTCTCTGTGTAAGGTAACTCATGAGGCAGCGACTGTGTAACCTAACCTAAGGCTCAAGAGGCTAGACAATAGGATATCGCCTAACAGCTTGTTTGGATGGTGGTTTTCCATGGTTTTATAATATATGGTACTGTATGGTATGGTATTGTACAGTATCGTACCATACAATGTTTGGATAGACTGTATGGGTTGCTATTGTTAAATAATAATTTGTTGTTTGATTTGACTGTATTGTACTGTATCGTAACTTATAAATATACAAAAATATCCTTAATTATTATAAATATTAAATTTATCAATAGTTTTTTAATAACTTTTTAAAAAAATAAATACATAGAATCGAGTAGGAAAACATACAAGTTAATATATTTTCATTCTATACAAATAATACAAGAAAATAAAAAAGTAAGAATTTTTAAATAAATGAACCTCAAAAAATACACTAAAACGTGAAAGAAAAGATGGGAGGTGGAAAAGATATTTCAAAAGTTAATGCGGAGAAAGTAATAAAATAATAAATATATGAAGGTAAAGTTTAATAAAGAATAAAGGATAAATTATAATTATTTAAATTTAAATAAGGGTATAATTCGAAAAAAATAAGAGAACCATAGGATACCACCAAATTGGTGGTTTCAAAAAGTGGAGGTTTTCATGGTTACGGAACCATCAAACAAAACCATACCATACCATATAATTAATGAAACAATCAAAACGAACGTCATTCTCTTAATAACCATACCATACCATACTACGGAAAACCACCATCCAAACAAGCTATAAGGCAACCATATGTCAGTGCACTGAAAGTGTGCCCCTCTCAAAAGGATGCCAGTCACCTGGACAAACCCATGTAACTAGTGTCTCATCACAGATAACGTAAAAAGCCCATAGGATATAACTTACACCTCGCTAATAGGGTAAACTCTCATCTCTAACCCGCCAATGGCTCAGTGTCAATGCATCTCGTATTACAAGTCACAAGGCACCTTTAGGGGTACAACTATGACTGTCCCCAAAACATGGTGTATCTCTCCAGTCTCCAACTAGTTCACAAGTACATAACAGAAAACAGCAATACACAAGATCATATAAACCACAAGGAAACACAGAATCATGTTTAATCAGGAAATTCTACCACAAGTGCTCAACTCAGATATAGATACTAGATTCAATGCACAAGGTGGCATGTAATCACATGTCAGCCCCATGAGTTAGTATATATCGATAGCCTCAGTCTATATACACATATAAGAGAAAGTCAAGCTCAGTGTACATACCTGTCACATGCTCGCAGTCCCATCCAACCCCTTTCAAGGCTTCTCATAGTAATACAATGTAAGAACTCCGACAGTATAACAGCTATAGCCAACATAGCTCTCAATACAACCAGTGTCCCATGAAATCATATATATACAACATACAAATCACATCCAGCCATATATATGGTATACTCTGTAACTCAATCCATAAACAGTACATTTCTACACCTTCTAGTTTAAATACACATGCATTTGACTAAGGTTTAGAAAAAGCTTAGCCTACCTAATAATTGGTGTCTATGCTCCAAGTTGATCCAGTCAAGCCTTTCCAACTATCTTCCAGATGCTGCTCAACTATCAAAACATACGTCACAAGATCATTAAGGCCGATTTGGCTGTAAAATCTCAGGAAACAAGTGAAATTACATCAATTATTACTAAAATGGAGAAAAATGGGCCCACATTTGAAATGTTGAACCAACCCTCGCTAAATGATCCCTACATCACCCCGAGTCCATAGCAAGAAATTGAGCCCAAAACAGATCTCAGAAGGCAGAGAAACGGCTAAAAATGTAGTTGCATTTCTTATCAGAAACATTTATTACATAACTTCTTTGTCAAAATCCGCAAAACTACAGCCAAATTATTAAGATCCAAGCACACCACAATGTTTCTCTTGGAAAATAAAATAACTTACACACAATTTTCACTTAATTCTGTTGAGAAATGACCGAGATATTGCAATGTAAAGTTTTCACTTACTTTCTATATATAAGTCATGAAAAATAGAGATTTTACCTCGAGATATATGCCTAAAACAAATTCTGACACCACCTGGCATTCCTCATGAAAATCCGTGTTACATAGCATTTTAAATCACTCAAATCAGATGAAAAAATGAGCTCAAAATTGTGGTATAAGATTGATAGAATTGTGTGCATGATTCCTTGGAATATGTGTATATATATATAGTTGCATTGTTGCCAGTTCGCTGCATGTGGTGATGCCGGGTCGCGTCACATGGCAGCATAGTTGCAGGCTACGTCATCCTCCTTGTCATTAACCTTTCAATCTCTTTTTCGTCATTTCGGGCTCATTTAGACTCTGATTGGTGCAAACAAACTACGTGATCATATGGATTTTAACATTTCGTATCCAACGGTGCAATCAGAATTTACAATGGAGCTTCCTACATTAAAGTAAGGATCTTTCTACTTTATATGCAACATTTAACGAAAATCCTCCGGGGGGAGTAAATCGCATTCTGACATCCCCCGTATCAAACGAAGGGTCCTCCTAGACCAAAATCGACATTCCAGAGCAAATTACGCGATAAAAATTCTCATCTGGGGCATGGTTCTTGAGGACGTTGACTCAATCAACTATTAACTGGTTCCGGCAGCTAAATTTGTAAGCCACGATATAACTGTACTGGACATGCTCTTAGCCTAATTCGTCCATTCTGGAGCTAATGGAACCATTAGAATCTCATTTCGAGGTCGTTTACTAGAACTTCATCTAAAAATTTATTTTACAAATATAACTCAAAAATCCACATAACTCCCAACTAATCCATCCATCCACCATGCCAACCGTCTCAACTGGTCAATAATGGCCTAAGGTCTCCATTCACATGCTCAATCAACAACATGACTGCAAAATCCAAGAAATGACCCAACTTACATAAGACATTACACAAAATATATATTCAGCTCTTGTATTCAAATTATAAGCTAAAATATATTATTTTTAGTCGAACTTACCTCTAAATCAGTGGTGGAAGCATTCAACATGTTATAAGCCCAACATAAAAAGATGAAATACCCCATAATAAATTTCTACTGGGCAATATTTTTTTTTCTTTTGAAAAATTTTGTATATCAAAGTAACAACAGTTTACGTATATGGCAAACCATATTTTTTAAAAAAATTATATCTAACACTCTATGTATTCCAAAACTATACATACAAATTGTATCCAAATTGAATAAATGTATCCAATCCTCTTTATTCTAAAAAGATAGAAAGTCACAAATCAAATTGACATTCAAATTATATCAAAATTTAACAAATGTATCCACTTTGCTTTGTACTAACAAATCCGACTAGAATACAATTTTTCTACATAAAAAATACAACAATATGAAACAACAATAAAGAGTATCTCCAAGTCATTGTATTTTAAAAAAATTATATACCACAATCACTTTAAATTTTCAAAAATTGTTAATATATTAATAAGCTTTATATTTCACAATAGTCGTGGGAGAACGGGAATCCATTATTTTTCCATAAATTGAGGTTAAAAATAATTTGAGTTTAAAATTAAACTGTTTGAATCAATGTTCGAACTTACCATCAATTTGAAATTCAAAATTTCGATCTCTTATTTTTCAGCCACAAATTAACCAATTGAGTTTTCTTTGACAATGGAGAATTGGATTTGTTAATGGGTGAAGAAGACAATGATGGTATAACTGAAAATATCCTATCCTAATTGGTAGCATAAGTGAATGATTTTTTTTAGGAAACAATTACCATTTTTGAAAGATTTTTTATCATGATTTTCTCTAATTTGTTATTTACTACTTGTATTCTATTAATATTTTAAAAAATCAAAATACATTAATTAAATGAATAAGACTCAAAATATAGCTATTTTCAATAAGTATTGAAATTATAATTAAGGAGTCCTATTAAATACTAAATTGTGGTTATTTTGAAGATTTTCTCTTATTTTTATTAATACACTTTACCAAACGACTCTTAAGATTTTTGTTCAACTAATTAAGTGATATTAGTTACAGAAAATTGCGTCCAAAAGTTTTTTTATCGTTGGGAAAAAAATAAATATTTTCTTAGAAAAGAAATTTTGCATTTTTGATCCCATGTTTTCATTTGGGTTCCAGTTCCTGCATTTTCACTCTCTTCTTAAGAAGCATCTTAGAAGAAAATTAAAAAAATTTTAATTAAAGTGCATCTTTTTGGAAGCATACATAATGAAATTTCTTTCTTTTTGATTTAAACAATATTTTTAAAGAGAAAATTTCAAAAATAGCTAACATTAGGCCAAAATTTGGCCTCCTTATCTACACTTTAACCAATAATAATTTGTAAACAACAACAATAACATACTCAGTAAAATCCCACAAGTGGGGTCTGGGGAAGGTATGATGTACGCAGACCTTACCACTACCACTTAGGTAGAGAGGCTGTTTCCTAGGAACCCTCGTCGCAAAAACCCATTAGCAGAATAAGCTAGATATGATAAACAGGCAAGAAAGAAAAGAACACATGATAATACGTAGATACAGGATAGTTAACATATAAAGGCAGATAAATAACATATAAAACACAGACAATTAATCATTCCTTCCTATCTACCCTATTAGCCTGCTACTCTAATTCTCGACCTTCACTCCTTCCTATCTAAGGTCATGTCCTTGGTGAGATCGAGTTTCACCAAATCATGTCTAATCACCTCCCCCAATACTTCTTTGGTCTACCTCTACCCCTCCGTGTAGCTCCCAAATCTAGTCTCTCACACCTCCTAACTACATTATTATTTGCTATTAAATGTATGCATTTTTCCTTAAAAGCGATTTGAACAAAAAAATAACATCGAATGCAATGCATTAATTATGCAACAATATCTTGATTTAAAAAATAAATTTTAGCATAAATCGTACTTATTGATATTTCATTCTTTTATAATCAATAGGACTGTGAAATCTCACAATTTTTTTTTTTATTATTATTTTTTTTTTTGTGATAGAAAAAAAAAAGAAATTGAGCTACAAACTTGTATCAATGAATATTACTTGTGTGACATAAATACATAAACTAATGAAAGTAGTTAGTTAAAGACTGTTAGGAGTTAGTTAATGAGGTGTTAGTCAGTTAATGAACTGTTAGTTGGTTAATAAGTTGTTAGGAGTTAGTTAATGTTGTTATCTTTAGCTTAATCTCAATTAGTAGTTTGTATATAAATAGTTGATACACTTGTACTATCAACACAAGAAATAGAGTACAATTTTCCCCAAATCTGCTCCCAAGTCTCATCCTTCTTCTTCCTCATTTCTGTATTTCCTTTCCACCATTTCTGAGCTCCAATTGCTCCTAATTTCCACATGGTATCAGAGCGATTGAATCAAGGAATCTGATTCAATAATCTCGCAGGCAGAATTGAAGCTGAAATCGACAACAATGGTGAATCGAGGAGCAAGGATGACGACGGAAAATTCAGGTGAAAATATCAACAATAACTCAATGGAGACTTTAGATTTGGTTGAGAGAAAGAGGAATCATCCTCTATACCTTCACAATTCGGATACTCCTGGGAGTATCCTTACAGCTGTGCAGCTCACCGAAACAGAGAACTATTCTCTCTGGAGCAGGTCGATGCTAATCAATCTACGAGCTAAAGGAAAACTTGGATTCGTATTGGGAACATGCAAGAGAAGTGACTATGAAGGTGAGATGGAGGAACAATGGGAAAAGTGTAATGCGTTTGTGCTGGCCTGGATTATGAATACTGTGTCTAAGGAATTGCTCAGTAGCATAGTCTATGCAACAGATGCGGCTGTGGTATGGTCAGATCTGAAAGAAAGGTTTGACAAGGTAGATGGTTCGAGAAGTTATCAACTACATAGAGAGATTTGTACTGTAAGTCAAGGAAATTTAAGTGTTTCTGCCTATTTTTCCAAATTGAGAATGCTGTGGGATGAGTTTGATGCTCTTGTCCCACCACCATCATGCAATTGTGATAAGTCTAGAAGCTATGTAGATCACTTGTCGTGTTTAAAATTGTTTGCATTCCTGATGGGGCTAAATGAGACATACAGCCATGCAAGGAGTCAGATTTTAATGATGAGTCCATTGCCTAGTGTTGGGAAGGCATATGCAATGGTGATGGCTGATGAGGGACAGAGAATGACAGCAAACTCACACACTGGTGTGAATATGTTAGAACCAAGTGCATTGTTTGCAGGAAGAGGAGGTTTCCAACAAAGAAGGCCTCAATTCAAAAAGAAGAACTGGAATCACATTTGTGACTACTGTAAGATTCAGGGCCACACCAAAGATGAGTGTTACAAGTTGAATGGCTACCCTCCTGATTGGAAATTCAAGAAGAAACCATCTGGTTCAACATCATACCATCAGGCAAATCAAGTTGAACATAACAACCAACAAGTAGTGAATCATGTGAAGTTCAATAGTGCTGAAACAGATACAATGGATGAATTTGGACCTCAGACAGTGAAAGAAAGGAATAATGAGTATGGTGCATCAATAGCCACACAGCCTACCTTTACACCAGGGTAATATAACAAGATAATTCAAATGTTGAACAAGGAGGAAGCTTCAAGCTCAGGAAATGGATTAAGTGACATGGTCAACATGGCAGGTATAACCACTGATTCTACCATTCTGTCTGTAGCAAATAATTTGGCAAATAAGAATGAGAAGTGGATTGTGGATTCAGGAGCAACATGTCATATGACATCCAAGCTAAATAGATTAAAGTGTGCATCTGATTGTATTGGTAGAAATGTACACCTACCTAATGGTGAAAAGGCTTCAGTGACTCATGTTGGTAAATACAACACAGGATGTAATGGTGTGCTGAATGATGTTTTGGTGGTTCCAGCATTCAAATATGATCTACTTTCTGTATCTAAGTTGACTAGGCAGTTGAACTGTTCAGTTAACTTCTTTCCTGAGTTTTTTGTCCTTCAGGATCTCTTCAATGGGAAGGTGAAGGGGATTGGTAAGGAAGTTGATGGACTCTATTACTTTCCAGCTCACACAACATGTAAGAAAGATCAAAATAAGGACACTACACTCATGGCACAACATCCAAATGGACAGAAACTACTATGGCATAACAGGCTAGGACATCCCTCTACAAAAGTACTACAACAGCTACTGGAAGGCAAGGAATGTGTTGATGAAAATGAATGTAGTAAGTGTTCAGTATGCCCTCTTGCAAAACAGACTAGACTACCTTTTAAATCTAGCATTTCTAGAGCAGATAATGTCTTTGATTTGATTCATATGGATGTATGGAGACCATATAAAATTTCAACTCATAATGGATGCAAATTTTTCCTGACTCTTGTTGATGATAATTCAAGAATGACTTGGGTTTATTTGATGAAAATGAAGAGTGATGTATCTCCTATATTGAGATTGTTTATGAATCTAGTCAAGAACCAGTTTAATATGTATGTAAAAAAGGTGAGATCAGACAATGGCACAGAGTTCTTCAACACTGAATGTGGAAACCTTTTTAGATCACTTGGTATTGTTCATGAAAGTAGTTGTCCTTATACTCCACAACAAAATGGAGTGGTTGAAAGAAAACATAGACATCTACTTGAAGTTGCCAGGGCACTTAGATTTCAAGGAAGCATTCCAATCAATTTCTGGGGAGAATGTATAGTTGCTGCTGCCTATTTGATAAATAGATTGCCTACTGTTGCATTGAGAGGACAAACTCCTTATGAGAAATTCCATGGAAAAAGGCCTAATATTGATCATCTTAGAACTATAGGATGTCTATGTTATGCTACTAAGATGGTAAAAACTGATAAATTTTCACCCAGAGCAGAAGCTTGTGTATTGATGGGGTATTCAACAACACAGAAGGGGTACTTGTTGTATAGTTTATCTCAGAAGAAATTTATGGTTAACAGAGATGTTGTGTTCAAAGAGAACATATTTCCATTCCAACAGGGAAGTACTGTGTACAGCCCATTGCTTTCTATTGATAATGATGCAGTTCAGATTGATCAAGATGGATCAGATAATCTTTCAGATCAAGAGGTGAATGAGAGTGAGTTATTGCCAATACATGTTGAAGACAACACAGGAACTAGAAAGACTACCAGGATCCCACATCCTCCTATATGGATGAAGGACTATGCTGCTGCAAGTTCTAACTGTTATTCTCAAAGTAACTTTGTTTCATATAACAATGTGACATCTAAGTACAAGGCATACTTGACAAAGTTTCCACAGAAACAGAACCACACAGTTATGAAGAAGCAGTAAAAGACAAGAGATGGATACAAGCTATGCAGGAGGAGATTAAAGCTCTAGAAGAAAATGGTACTTGGGAGATAGTACAACTGCCAGAAAACAAGAAAGCTATAGGATGTAAATGGGTATTCAAAATCAAGTACAAGGCTGATGGTCAGATAGATAGATTTAAAGCAAGATTAGTGGCAAAGGGGTACAATCAGACTGAGGGGGTTGATTATCAAGAAACCTTTTCACCTGTGGTGAAAATGGTTACAGTGAGGTCCATTGTGGCATTGGCTGCTGCTGAAAGGTGGACTATATATCAGATGGATGTGTTCAATGCATTTTTGCAAGGAGATCTATTTGAAGAGGTATATATGGAGCTACCAAAAGGATTCAGTAATCCAGAAAAGAACCAACATCATGTCTGTAAGCTCACTAAGTCACTTTATGGACTTAAGCAAGCTTCTAGACAGTGGAATGCAAAATTAACTGAAGCATTGTCAAAATCAGGATATGTTCAAAGTCACTTAGACTATTCTTTATTCACAAAAAGGAAGGGATCAAGTCTGGTCATAATTCTTGTGTATGTGGATGATTTGCTAATTACAGGAAATGATTTGAAGTTAATGGAAGAAACTAAGCAGGTTTTGCATAGTCACTTTAAGATAAAAGATCTGGGAGAGCTTAAGTATTTTCTGGGTATTGAATTTCTAAGATCCAATGATGGGATTATGATGAACCAGAGAAAGTATGCACTTGAGCTGATTGCAGAAGCAGGAATGGGCAATGCCAGACCAAATACAACACCAATGGAATGCAATGCAAGACTAACAAGCAGTGAGTATGATCAGGATGTTGAATCAGCTGATGAACTATATACAGATGTATCTAGATATCAAAGACTAGTGGGCAAATTGCTGTACTTAACAATTACAAGACCAGACATAGCATTTGCAGTCCAGTCACTAAGTCAGTTTATGCAAAAACCAAAATTGTCCCACTGGAATGCTGCATTGAGGGTAGTCAAGTACATCAAACTTGAGCCAGGCAAAGGATTATTAATGAATTCCAGTTGTAAGCCTCATCTAACAGGTTATTGTGATGCAGATTGGGCTGCATGCCCAAATACCAGGAAATCTATTACTGGTTTTATACTGAAATTTGGAAATTCACTCATCTCTTGGAAATCAAAGAAACAAAGCACAGTATCCAGAAGTTCTGCTGAGGCAGAGTATAGGAGCTTAGCCACGTTAACAGCTGAGATAGTGTGGGTTACAAGCTTGCTTAAGGAGTTAGGAGTAAAGATTATGGAACCAGCATCCATTTATTGTGACAGCAAAGCAGCTATACAAATTGCTGCGAATCCAGTATTTCATGAACGCACCAAACATATTGAGATCGATTGCCATTTTATCAGAGAAAAGATCCAAAAGGGACTGATCAAGACAAGCTACATCAACACTAAAAATCAGCAAGCTGACCTACTTACCAAGGCACTTGGGAGGACACAACACGAATTTTTGCTGAGCAAACTTGGAGTACTGAATGTTTTCAGTACATCCAGTTTGAGGGGGAGTAATGAAAGTAGTTAGTTAAAGACTGTTAGGAGTTAGTTAATGAGGTGTTAGTCAGTTAATGAACTGTTAGTTGGTTAATAAGTTGTTAGGAGTTAGTTAATGTTGTTATCTTTAGCTTAATCTCAATTAGTAGTTTGTATATAAATAGTTGATACACTTGTACTATCAACACAAGAAATAGAGTACAATTTTCCCCAAATCTGCTCCCAAGTCTCATCCTTCTTCTTCCTCATTTCTGTATTTCCTTTCCACCATTTCTGAGCTCCAATTGCTCCTAATTTCCACATAAACTTTTGTAGTTATAGACTTTTTTCACTTGGATACATTTATACGATTTTGATATAAATACAATTTGGTGATGAATACACTATAGAATTATTAAAAGACATGGATATAATGTATAATACTAAACATGTATATACTCAAATAATGATACAAATGTATTACAAAGAACTAATACACTTTATATACATTGATCCAATTTATAACAAGTTGTAGGTACACTCGAATATATCAATAAAAAATAAATAACAAAGGAAAAAATACGCTTGATACAAATGTATGATCAGTAGAAAATACAAATAAATTTTGATATAAAAGTATAACAAAGAACAAATACACTTGAATACACTGATACAAATTTATAACTAGTTGCAGATACACTCAAATACATTGATACATCATACATAAGAAGGAACATATACACTTCCATTGATTTTTCAAATATATTCTTGTGATGACTACACTAGAGAAATACTCAAATACATTGATACAAATGTATACACTCAAATACATGAATACAAAGTATAAACATGTGAGTTTGATTCCTTAAAGATGGAATAAAAAATCTGCCTCAAATTTACATGAAATTTCCTCAAAAACAAATCTGGTGATATATTTAATTCTTTCAAAACATCATCCATTTAAGTTTAGTAACAATTTTATAAACTTGCAATTTGAACTTACACTTGAAAGGTTTCTCTCATGGTTGTCAATGAACTTTTGTAAATCATCACAATCTAATGATGACATTGTTTTGTCATTGCAAGAGAGAGAAAGCACGATAGTTTAAATTTGGAGAGAATTCAAAGTATCATCCATGAAAAAGGAAAAGAAAGAAAATCATTCATAAAAGAGGGAAAAATGTCGCTAATTTGGGGTTATATGCTAATTTGGAGGAAAAAGAAGAAGAAAGGGAGATAATTGATAGACACAATTCATAGAACTAAACCTAGAAATACCCTAATAATAAGATGCACCTTTTAAATCGAAAAAGTATTTTAAGACTATTATTGCATATAGTAAATACATCACATAGTTTCTTATTACGTATTTGTTCATTTTTTAACAAATACATTCAAATTAATTCACGCGTTAATTCATACATTTAATTTATATATAGCAAAAAGTTAAGACAAGCATTTAGAGAAATTGTCAAGAGCTTTTGAAATATCTTTTTACAAATGAAAAGGGAACTAAATAATTGTCAACAAATGATAATTTTTTAAATTAAAATATATCGTTAGAATTAGAAAATATTTTTGAATTCTTTTTAATATATTAAAGGCAATTTCGATCTAACAGGTTAAAGCAGAAAATTTGAATTATTTTTAACAGGTGAAGGAAATTTTTAATTCAATAGATGAATGTAAGGACCCGGACGTTATACGACCTCATTGGAGCTTGAAAATTTGGTTCCGGAAAGTTTTGGACCAAGGTGACGCTCCATGGAAGTCCTCGCGGTCCATGTGAGGCTATACGAACCGTGTGGAGCCTCCTTGGACTGACCCTTGACCTTGTGTGCGGTGTTGGAGCTTTAAAGTAGAGTTTTATACTAAGGCACGCCAAACATGGACCCCACACAGTCCGTGTGAGGCTTCACACACCGTGTGGGGGGTCGTGTAGTGGCCTTAGCCTTTGAATTCCACAGTTTTAGAACCAAGTGAAGTTGGACGGCCAACTATACGGTCCATATGAGGTAGTACATGGTAATAATTTTCTAAGTATTGGATCATCGTCTCAGAACTTTGTTGTGAAGAATTTTCTAAGTGGAGTGGTACGGAGGAGTACAAATCTGCATAGCTTGGTAAGGACCGTGAGACCAACTGTTGGGTACTTTCGTGGAACTTTTCTAGGTAGATCAAGCTAAGATCACTTTAAAGCCTTCAATTCAAGCTTATTTTTATTGTTTAGGGCCATCATGGGTCTCCTACATCAAGCCAAGTTCAAAAGAAATTCCATTGGCTAAACTTTTCATAAAAACTGATGGAATGGTCAACTTTAAATGGTTATATCTCTTAGCACAAAAATAACTAGGTAGACCACACCGATCAAATTGAAGCTCTTCGAATTAGATTTCCAACAAATCTGGTTTCACCTTATTTTGAGTTCGATCTAGAAGCTATGCCCATTTTCGTAAAGCCCATCTGTGTAGTGTTTTCTGAGATTTGGCCAAGTGTAGTGCTATGGGAGGGTTTCACGGTCGGTGAAACCTTGTATAGACCGTGAGACCTCCTCACGGGACCCTTGCCAAGACATGTTATTTTGCTTCATTAATGGTTTTATTTTTGCAATTGTGACTTCTCCGAAGGGTCTTTTATGACTTCCTATGCTATCCTAAGACCTCCAAATGACCTAAACTCTATTCCTCTCATTCAAATTCATTTCCCCACATTTGAAATTCTCTCAACTCTCTCTTAAGAACTCTTCTAAGGTGAACATTGAGGAATTGTCTTGAAGCCAAGGAAAAGATCCTCTTCTTCATCAAATTTCTTCCTATTTCTTCTGGGTTAGCTAAGGTATGTGGAATTGATTCTTGGCCCCTTTCAACCAAAAAGACCCAACTCTTTTCACTTGAATCTCATGAAATTTAGCTTACTTTAAATATGGGTTTTAAGAATTAGGATTTAATAAATTCAATTGAAGTATGTGCTATGTTTATTTGTTGATTTTAAGTTGATTTAAGCCCTAATATGTTGAATTACTTGATTATTATGGATATTTGAATATGTATTGTCCCTTTAAAGTTTGATTTAAGTTTGGGTAATCTAAATTGTGATTTGAATGTTGATTTTACTTATGGATTTACTTGAATTTCATATTGACATGTTGATTTAAGATTGAATCTATATTACCCATGCTATTCTCACATCATTCATGGCATATGCATTCATGAGTATTGGATTTTTGTGAAAATTATGAAGTGGGTCAAACCCAATTATGTTTTTGTAAATGATTTTGATAAGATATCGGTTATGAGAAGAATATGATCATATAAATGTCTAAGAAATGGCTATTTGAGAATTTTGGGTGCTTGCACCATCTCGTATATGTGAATGGGCTATTTCTATACATGAGTATCATGATTATGAAGTATGGTTGGACTTTTGTGCCCAAGTACGAACGATTATAAAATGGGTTTGGCTTTAGAGCCTAAATGTGCATTGAAAGGATTTGAAATGACTATTGCCTCTTTTGAAAGCATGTATATGCATAAGTATTCTTGTGGGATATTTTGACTTAGCACCGATGGATTAAGAACATTAGGGCTATCCCCAAGGGTCCTCTCCCTTTCCTTGAACTATATGCTTGCATAGGTATATAATAGCCATTACCAAAAAGATTGGGTCGTAAGGAATGGTTACATTTTGATATGATAAGATATGATATGAAACGCGAGGTCCTAAGAAAGGTATCCATCCACCGAAAAGACTAGGTCATAAGGTATGATGTTGATTACCCTTAGCAAGTAATCTTCTCATACCAATGGGAGGTCTTCATCAGACTAATTTATGTAATAGATTTCATGAGTTTTATTTTTCAGTTATAGTTCATCCCCACTATATATGAGCATTATGGCATTTCATGCATCATGAATTTCATGACATATTGGTATACTACTCTTCTTTGGATATATCTCTTCTTACATTGTATGCCCTTGTTATCTAACATTGAATGCATGTTTGATAAGTCATATGCATTTCATGCCAGCATACTTAGTACATTCAAATGTACTAACGCATACTTTTTGCCTATATGATCTTTTCATGTAGGGACCGAACATTACCTCCATCCACCATTTGACGGCTAGATTGGATTTGAGCCCTTTTTTATGGTGAGTCGTATCTTCCAAGGACAAGACACCATCCCTCCACCTATGAAGTCTTGTTTATGTTATTTACTTTGAGGGTGAGCCCAGCATATGTCTTAGCCCCTGTCCTTTCTTATGACTAGAGGCATTATTGGACATCCTGTAGACTTTTGTCGAATCTATATGTTATGTGTTGCATTTGGAGTTTACGATTATGGTTATCTATTTGATATGACTATTATGGATTGATTATGATAATTATGATAAGTATGTCTACTTTGATGTGAAAGGAACCGCTGATTTCTTGGTACATCACATTCATGCATTTACGATTCATGTGACGGTATTGATACTCTTGAAAGGTGTTCTATTTGCTCGCAGTTCTCGTTTGATACCGGATAAAGTGGAAGATCCCAAGTCCCGAAGTTCCCCCATAGATTGAGTCATACTTACCTGCCCCTTAGTCTTTACATGGTATGTGTTATGTGAATCCATGTTAATCCCTTTCCGTATGATATCCCCATAGCGTGAGTCCTACTTTTCCATCCCTTTGAACTATGTGTTTACTATTTGTATATGCTTCCGAAACAATAATGTGAATATGGATACTTTGAGGCTTATTTTGGGAATCTCGGGTTCCCATTCGCCATGTCACTCCTAGACCCTGGGTTCGAGTCGTGATAGATATAGTATTAGATCACTAGTTTTATAAATAGTCCTCGAAGTCCAACATGTCGCATCAAGTAGAGTTTTTTTCATGAGTGTGAAGCGTCTCACATCAATAGGTAAGAGGATACAAGACCTTTTAGAAAATGTTTCATTTTTTCATGATTTTTGTCGTGCCATAGAATGTCTTTTAAGATTTCCTATCTCCATCCCTCCTTACCGAATAGAGAGAGTTACTATGAGCTCGTAATGCAATCAGGCAAGAAAAATATTGTAGTTGATCCTATAGATGATGTCTAAAGGGAGTTGGTGAAGGATGTGCATTATTTGACAAGTTTACTCCTTTGGGTATTCAAAGTTTTCTTGAGTTGGCTGGTTATTATAGAAGATTTGTTGAAGTTTTCTCACCTATTACATCTTTATTGACAAAGTTGACACAAAAAAGGCCAAGTGCGTATGGTCAGATGAGTGTGAGAAGTGTTTTCAAACTTTGAAAGATCGTCTTACAACGACTCCTATTTTGACTTTACTGGATGGCTTAGATAGGTTGGTGGTGTATTATGATTCTTCATGGATTAGGTTGGGTTGTGTACGTATGCAACATAGTAAGGTGATAGCTTATGCGTCAAGGTAATTGAAGCTGCATGAGCTTGAGTTAGCGGTGGTTGTGTTTGCCTTGAAGAATTAGAGACACTATTTTATGGGGTGCATGTTGATATTTTCACTGACCACAAGAGTTTTCAATGTGTGTTCACTCAAAGGGATTTGAGACAAAGGAAATGGTTGGAACTCCTTAAGGACTATGACATGAGTGTACAATATCATCCCAACAATGCAAATGTTATAGCTCATGCTCTTACTAGGTTATCTATGGGAAGTGTGGCTCATGTTGATGAAGGGAAGAAAGAGCTGGCAAAAGATGTTTACCATTTGGCTAAATTGGGTGTTAAGTTGGCCAGCTCTAATGATAGGGGTATTCATGTTCAGAATAGGGCCGAATCTTCTGTGGTTTTTGATGTTAAGGCTAAGAAAGACTTAGACCCATCATTGGTCATGTTGAAGAGGTTGGTTGCCAGAAATAAGATCGAGGTTTTCTCCCTAGGGGAAGATGGTGTAATTTGGTATGAAGATCGATTCTGTGTTTCGTACGTTGATGGTCTTAGGGAGATGATCATGAGTAAATCCCACAACTCTCATTATTCTATTCAACCAGAATCTACTAAGATGTATCAAGATTTGAGGAAAGTGTATTGGTGGCACGATATGAAAAAAGGGTATAGCCAAGTTTGTATCTAAGTACCCTAATTGTCAACAAGTGAAGGTAAAACACCAAAGGCCCGGTGGTTTGACTCAAGATATTGAAATCCTACTTGGAAGTTAGAAGATATGAACATGGATTTTGGGGTTGGTTTGCCTCGGACCCGAAGGCAATTTGACTCAATATGGATTATTGTTGACCAGATGACTAAGTCGGCTCATATCCTACCGGTTAAGACTACCTTTAGTGTCAAAGGTTATGCAAGGTTGTATATCCAAGAGTTGGTGAGGTTGTACGGTGTACCTAGACCGGTCTATCATATCGGATCGTATCACCCAATTAACTTCTCACTTATTAAGGTCCTTTCAAGGAGAACTTGGTACTAAGGTGAGTTGATTAGGGAGAGGTCGAAGATGGCCCAAAGTCACCAAAACTCCTATTCGGATGTTAGGAAAAAGGATCTTTGAGTTTCATGTTGGTGATTGGGTCTATGTGAAAGTCTCACTTATAAAGGGTGTAATGCATTTTGGAAAAAAGGGAAAGTTAAGTCCATGTATGTAGGTCCTTATGAGATTGTTGAAGCGGATTGGGAATGTATCTTATAGGTTGGATTTGCCTCCGGAATTGAGCTCTAGTCACTCGGTTTTCAATGTGTCTATGTTGAGGAAGTTAGTTGGTGATACTAGTGCTATAATGCCTTTGGAAGGTGTTGAGGTTGAGGAGAACTTGTCTTATGAGGAAGTTTCGGTTGAGATTTTGGATAAGACAAATGAAGCACCTTCTCAACAAGGATGTGGCTTTGGTTAAGGTACTTTGGAAAAACCAACATGTGGAAAGTGCTACTGGGGAGTGGAATCAAGTATGATGCGATGATACCTCTATCCTTTCCAATCTACTTGATACGCTCAAATTTACACTCCAAAAGGAATAGTAAAGCAGTCATTGATCAAATATATAACTCAACAAGAGCTGAGGTCGATCCCACAAGGAATGCGTGAGAATTGATCTATTAGCACCCTTTTTCAGATGTAATCTCTATTCCCAAAATAAAGTGCATAAAGTAAATCGGGAGGTTTGATGTTCAAACTATGTTTCTAAAGTAAAGTATTGAATGAGTACAATGCCTACTGGATTTCCAACAATTTATGAGAAGCTAGGGTTGTGTTCCCCATGACTTCCAATAAGATAGCAAAATTTGTGTGGTAAAACCCGTTTATGATTATGTATACCAGATCAGACAAGCTATATAACACCTAGTTCACCTTCCGGTCCTTCTAAAATGCCTTTTATTCATCCCCTTTTCTCAGAATGTGTACAAATTTAACCCTTGCTCTAGATCCCAAAATACTCTCACCTTCCGATCTCAAGTACTTTGAATAGGTTAAAAATTCTAAATTTCAGTCGTAGAATCCTTTCCTTAACCACTACATCCCTTCCGAGCATGTAACAAATACAGGCTTATCCTCATGCGTCGACTCAGTAAAGAAGAAGTTAAAGCAATGAATACTATGATGTATACGATAATCAATCCCAAGATTGACCCTAAATTCGTTATCTTATTGTTTTGTCATGGTTCCCACAACCCTAATTGTGAGTTAAGCCTAGCATATTCAAGATACATTACCCACAGCAATGTAAAAAAATCATGATGAAGAACTTATTATTGATAAGGTAATGAATCCACATATTACAATTTCTAAAAGAGATGATTGAGATCCAAGAGTTTAATGTACATTAGTGTAAAGTAGTGTTCTTCTCTTGTTTTCTCTTGTTTTCTATCTCAAGTTGTCCCATATATATATATATATATATATATATATATATATATATATATATATATATATATATATATATATATATATATATATATATATATATATATATATATATATATATATATGTATATACATACATATATATATACATACATATATACATATATACAAGGAAAAACTAATTCAACTTAAAATATGAAAATAGTGTAGGCATGGGACGGTCCACTTCACGGCCCATGAGATAACACACGGACCGTGCAATGGTTCGTGACCCAATAATTGGTCTTCAATTTTTCTCACTTCACGTGCACTGGTACGGCCGTGTGAGAGTCAATGGTATGTATTCTTTCCCATAGAATTTCACCGCTGGCATTTCGTTCCTCAGCACCACGGCCTACGTCACGGTCCGTGGTTGGTCACACGACCTATGTTGGGCCACGTATCATTCCACTTGCATGATTTTTGCATTTTTTGATGGTGATCCTTCAAATTCACGTCAACTTAACGGCAACTGACACGGCCCGTTTTACTTCCCACGGCCCATGAAAGGCCCCGTAAGACGTGTCTTAGTCTCTTTTATTCCAGCTCCTTTGGCACGCTTCCACCCGTCATTTGTCACACTAGGTGTGAGGCCACAACGGGCCTCACAGTCCATTGAGTGACACACAGGCCGTGAAGGCGCCCTTGGTCCGTCACTTGGTTCCATGTTCTGCTTCATTCGCCTAGGCCAGGCCACGTGCCCTCCTACGGTTCGTGTGATGCTACACAGGCTGTAAAGGTTTCCATATGCCAACACTTGAGCTCTTTTTCCTTCCTTTTCTTTCATTTCACCCATTGTTGCATGCCTTAACCATTTTCCTGAAAAATAACAAGAAAAACACATATCACACCAATAAATTTGCTTGAGAACGTACAAAAATCCTATGTTTAAAGCGTTACTAGAGTCGTATTTCTACGACTCACCAACACCCTCAACTTCGAATGATTGCTTGTCCTCAAGCAATGACTACTCAATGAAACAAAGCATAAATACAAGTTCCCAATATGGGTGACACCTCAATTTCAACACATATGCCTAGAAAACATACTTAAAATGTTCTTACACCCAAATAGACCCACACAGATTAAGGTAAACATCATGCATGACGGTCAGCCCAGATAAGATCAGGAACAAAGATGAACTAGTTTTATAAGCAACCAATCAGTGCATGGATAGTGCCCTCACTACAAAGAAGTCTCGCACACACAACAAATCAATGTAGAACAGAGACTGGAATATGGACACTCACTCTCACAATTGATTTTTAGTAAACACAAAAGTATCAACTATATGCTTGCCTTTATTTTCACCACTTTGACTCTCGAACGACCTTTTTAGGATCACATTAGGACTTTTGCGGCTTGTAACATAGGCTCGGGCTAGGTTGAGGTACATTTAGGATAAAAGTGACTAATTGGCCCCTCCAAGACACTACTTTGACTCAGCCATCTGCTTTTGGCCTTCAACTATTATTTCCCCTATTTTTTTCAACTCTCATTGCCATTGGGAGTGATTTCTATTTTCATTTATTCTTTTTTCTTCTTTTCTTTTTTGCTCTTTTGTTTTACTCACGGTCACACCCCAAAATTCTCTTCTCCTCTTATCACTTGGCTCTTTCCCACACTTATTTTTCTGCTTTTCCTACAATAGCCACCCTCAACTTAGGCTTTTAGCCTAGGCTAAGGTTCACAATGTCTTTTTAAAGGATCAGGGCCAGCATAAGCCACCCATAACTTAGGCTTTTAGCCTAGGCTAAGGTTCATAATGTCCTTGGAGAGACCAGGGCCAAAGTAAAGATTTGCATATATATAGGGAAGGTGAGTTGGGTGATTACAAAGAAAAGGTCTATTTAGGCTCAACTTTTGGTTCAAAGGGGACAATTTCACTTGCTTAGTCAAATTTAGGCTAAGTGATTTGTCAAAGAAAATGGCCTAAGATCATATCCTAATCCAGTCATTCAATTGTTTTATAACCAGGCAAGTTCTATGTAACGTTCGGTAAATTTACCAAGATACCCCTAGAGGACGGAGATTGCAAAATGCATCTTCTGATTCTCTATGGAAAATCCAAGGCTGGATTTGTGATCAGCACAAAAAATTGAGAGAGGAAAGGGCCTCGATCAATTTTTAGAAAAATCAAGTCAAAAGATAATTTTTCATTGCAAAACGAAAAACAGTGGAGGTGTGCGACAAAGTTGTGTCGCGCACATGTCCCAGAGAAGGACTCATTTTTTTAGGATTATTTCGACGAGATTGAGAAAACTCATTCAGAAAATTTTTGCAAAAAATATACTGGTACGCGACCAGTCTGCGTCGCAGACTGAGTCATTCCGAGTCTGAATATTTTCTAAAAACTTTGAGGGGAATTTCGGTCCATTCCTAACACTTTCTAAACTCCATATACGAGTAATATAAGTCATTTTCACAAAGAAAGGGTTCAAAACCTTATCCTAAATCCTTTTCCTTACAATGCTAACAAGCTAGGGCTTTAGGAGAGTAGGGGAGAATAAGAGTTCAAGAAGAGATCCCCAAGAGAGATTTTTGTTAGCAATCATCCCAGGTATGTAAGGCTAACCTAAAAACATGGGATTGTTCTTCTTTGTGCCCCTTTTGATTGAATCGAGTCCATAATCGAAGATAATGAGTCTATATGTGAAAATCCTTGAGTATTCGACTGAGATTTTACTTATTCCATGTATGTTTTTAAATTGATGATCATCAAAAACTTGAGTTACTTCATAAATGGTTTTTATAAATGATTTCACCAAATTCTATGTGTATTTTATTAAAAATTGCAAGAATAAACTTAGCGGATGAGTCTAGAACCTTGACAATAATGATGTGCTTGATGTTTATGATTGTGGTCTTAATGTTGAGAGTGTTGATGATGATGTTGATGAGAATGATGTTCTTTGGGTTTTAAAGAGCTTGAAACTTAATCCTAAAAGAATGTTTCGAGTCCAAGAGTTGATGTTGATAAGACGAATTGATGTACTATGTCCCTATGGGACTAATGATTAGAAATCTTGATGTTTTATGAGCATGTCAAGTTCTAGGAGGAGTATTGAGAACTAAAATGGGTAAGAGTGAGTTCCACTCGAACTCATTAACTATGTGGCCAGCGTAGGAGAGGATTGAACTGATGAGTCATGAAAATACGACTTTTACGACGCTTACGACATAGAATTATTGTGCGTTCTTGAGCATTGTTGTTGGTTTAATAGGTATGTTTTAATATTGTGCAGGAAAATAGCAAAGACATGGGAAATTGAGGAAAGCACAAGGAACGAGTGAAAAATGAGGCCAAGTGTTGGACCACGGAAGGCCCACACGGGCCGTCTCACGCCACACGGTCTGTGTGACCGACAGTGGCACGACACTTGGTGCAACTCGCGCAAGTCGTGTCACACGGCCAGTCCACACGGCACGTCTGACACCAGACGGACCGTGTCACGAGCCGTGCAACTGACGTAGCTCGGGAGGCAACTCGTCGCAAATTAAGAAAATCGTGCAAGGAGATTCATACGGACCATCACACGGACCGTCTAACACCAGACAGGCCGTGTCGTGTACCGTGTAAGTGACGTAACTCAAAAGGGCCTTCGTCGAAAATATCAGAATTTGTGCAAGTGAAGTCACACGGAGGATCAGACGGCCCGTCTCACGCCACACGGGTCGTGTCACGGGCCGTGCCGATGCAGAAGCTGTCTAGACGGTCCGTTCGCACGGACCATCTCACCTCAGACGGTCCGTGTAACGGACCGTGTCCCGTGCCGAGTCTATTTTTCCTAAATTGTATCGACTTAGTTTTACTTAGTATAAGTAGTACATTATTTTATTTTATTAGGGACTTCGTTTTTTACGGCAGAAACAAGAGAGAACAAGCAGAAAACATTAGTTTGATTTTGTAATTTGTGAGAATCGTGTTTGTGATCATTGTTCGAAGCTTGTAACACGGATTCTTGTTCTTCAATTGTAAGTCAATCTTTATGTCTTCTTCTAATTGTTGTGGGCCAGTTATCAATACTATGCTAGGCTAAACCCACAACTAGGGTTGTGGGAACCATGACGACTCAATAAGATAACGCAAACTGGGGTAATTCGTTCAAATAAACATTGCATGTATTGTTAAATTCTTCGTTTTAACTTCTCCTTAATGAGTCTACGCGTTAGGGTAAGCCTGTATTTACTACATGCCCGAGAGGGATGTAGTGATTGGGAAAAGAGGTTAACAACAGAAATTCGGGGTCATGAACCTAGTCTAAGTGCCTGAGATCGAAAGGTGAAGGTATTCTGAGATCAAAAACAACGGTTAGAATTGCATACACTCTGAGACCGAAAGGAGATGAGTGAAATATAACTAGGAAGGACCGAAAGGTGACCTAGATATCAATTAAGTTGTTGGATTTTGCATGCATCAATAAGAGCGATTTTTCCAATCCAGCTTAGTTGTCGCAATTGGAAGTCATGGGGAACACAACCCTAGCCACTCTTTATCTGTCTAAAAATCGGAACAACGTTTTTGTTAATTACTTTACACAAGCATTTAAATTAAATAACGCAACCCCCCATTTACTTTATGTATGTTTATCTTGGGAATAGCATTTACAACTGAAAGCTGATACTGATAGAATAATTCTTACGTGTTCCCTGTGAGATCGACCTCAACTCCGGTTGAGTTCTATATTTGACCAACGACTGCTTTACTCTTCTATTTGGAGTGTAATTTGGGCGTATCATGAACCATAAAACATATGCTTCTTTTGTCCTAAAAGAGGACTGATGTTATTTACTATGGATTCACTAACGGTGATGTTCTTTACCCTGGCAAGGTACTGGATGGATTTGGCAATGACATCGCTTCATTGTATCATCAACAGTCATATGTGATGGTTGTCGGTTAGAGAAACTCCCGGTTAGGTTCCTCACTGATAGAACTGGATGAGATGTTGATGAGGCATTTGTCTACTCTTTATTCTTGTTTCAGATAGATATCTAACATTCTGGTGGAGTATGATGTTGAGTTGATGTTATGCCTATATTATTCTACCTGTGTAGTTATATTCAGTCATTTTAGATATCGTACATTCCATGTACTCATGCCACTCGACGTTGCATCATTTTGTGATGCAGATACAGGAGGTAGAGGACTTTAGCAGATGCATCATTGAAGTTCTGAGATTTCTAATTCTAGTTATTGGTGAGCCCTCGTTGCTATTCGGATGAGCCTTTTTCCTCTATCAGTTATTTGATTTTATTGAGTTGGGTAGCCATGACCTGTCATGGTACCATCTTAGACTGTTAACTTGAGGTAGAGGCTTCATAGACTAGAGTTAAGCATTTGATGTTGGGGTTTTTCCCCTCCTTGAGTTTAGTTAGTAATAATATTTACTTATCTTAGATGTTGAGACTGAGGTTGTTGGCCTATGGCCTTTTTTATTGATGTAGAACTGACTGTGAGGCTCAATACCTTTATTCTTTTGTCCTACAACTTTCCACTATGTTTGATGTTGAATGACTGGCTTGAGATCGAGTAGTTCACTTGGGGACTAGCAATAGTCTCTAGGTGCCAGCCACACCTAGGGTACCCTCTTGGGGCATTTAAAACTTGGTATCAGAGCATAGACTTCAAGAGTCCTAGGGAGTCTATGAAGTCATGTCTAGTAGAGTCTTGTTTATGTGTTGGTCGTGCACCATACTTCCTAAACAAGAGGCTATAGGACATTAGGAATGGTTACACTTCTTTTATATTCTGAGTTAGTGCGATAGAGTTTGACTCTATAAAACTCTCTTCTAATTTGTGTGTTACGCATTTGCAGATCATGCCTCCTAAATGTACTGTTGCCCAAAGAGATGCCTCAGTCCCAAACCTGAGAATCCCCCACCAAAGGCCCCTACTCATGCTAAGACAAGAAGACGGGACCGACCAGCCAGAGCTACTGAGATTCCACAGGCACCTCCTGCTCAGTCAGCCTCCACCTCAAAAGACGGACTTCAGAGGAGCCATTGTCTTGCTCACCTAATTAGTGGCCTGCCAGACTAATAGCCGAGGTTCCTAGGCCCCGCCAGTCTAAATGGGGTCAAAGGTTGAAGAGGACCTACAGAATTTTATTGATGATATTGCAAAGTCTTGAGGGATATGCATGTGAATGAGGTTGAGGGAGTTGAACTTACCTCTTATCAGCTTAAGGGCGTTGCGAATGTCTGGTATAACCAATGGGAAGATAGTCAAGGTGAGGATGCTGAGTCTGCTGTGTGGGATGAGCTTGAGAGTGCTTTCCTCGACCAATTCTTTCCCCAAGATTTGACAGAGGCAAAGGCTGAGGAGTTCGTGAACCTGAAGTAAGAGGGGTTGACTGACAAGATTACAACCTCAAGTTCATTCAGCTATCCCGATATGCCCCAGAGATGGTCCTGGATATGAGGGCGAGAATGAGAAAGTTCGTGTCTGGATTGGGCAGGCATGTAAAGGGAGAGTGTAAGATAGCATTGCTAATCCCAGGTATGGGCATCTTTAGACTTATGGTTTATGTACAGCAAACCGAAGAGGATAAGAAAAAGGAAAGAGAAGAATAACTGAGCAAGAAAGCCAAATCAGCAGGGGATAAGCCTAGTCAACATAAGCAGAATAAGGGTGGTAAATCTTACTTTCAAAAGTCTTCTAGCTATGCACTCTCTCTTGCAAGTGTGCCCATTTAATAAAACATGTATGATAAGAAATCTTATGGTCACAAAAACTTCAGAGCTCAGAGTCCTCAGCTCCAAGATAGAATGACCCAAGGCCCAAGAGGAAACCCACCCTATCACAGATGTGGCAAACTTCACCAAGGTGTGTGTTGCGAGGGCACAAATACATGTTATACATGCGGACAGACTGGCCACTTTCAGAGTGAGTGTCCTATGAGGAGATGGGGTGGTGGGAGTAACAAAGTGCAGTCATTTGCAGTGCCCCCTACCGGCAGTCATCAGAAGGGTACTACTACAAGTACAGCAGGCGAGATGAACTGTTTGTATGCGATGGGTAATCGACAGGATCAGTAGGTTGCACCAGATGTTACTATGGGTATGTTATGAGTCTTTTCTTGCAATTGTTATGTATTGCTTGACTTGGGTGCCACTTTACCTTTTGTGACACCCTATGTCGCCAATAGATTTGAAATTCTTCCAGAATGATTGCTTGAGCCTTATACTGTTTCCACCCCTATTGGTGAGTTTATCCTTGCTAAGAGGGTCTATAGAGATTGTGTAGTATCTATCAATCATAGGGATATTCTGGATGACTTGGTAAAGTAGGAGTTGGTTGACTTTGATGTAATCCTTGGTATAGATTAGCTCCATGCCTGTTATGCCTTAATAGAATCCGAGTTTTCAAGTTCTAATTTCCGAATGAGCTGGTTCTAGAGTGGAAGGGAAGTCATATTGCACCCAAGGTAAGCTTATTTCCTGCCTAAGGGCTAGGAAGTTAATCTCTAAAGGCTATATTTACCACCTCGTGCGAGTTAAGTCTGATGATATTGAGTCCCCCACCCTTGAGTTAGTTATGATTATGAATGAGTTTCCTAAAGTGTTCCCTAAGGATTTACCTGGAGTCCCTCCTGATAAGGAGATCGACTTCGGGATTGATGTTTTTCCCAATACATAGCCTATTTCAATTCCACCGTATAGGATGGCCCCCGCTCAGTTGAAATAGTTGAAAGAGCAATTGAGGGATCTGTTAGAGAAGGGCTTTATTAGGCCAAGTGTTTCTCCTTGGGGTGCTCACCAACAATTTGTGCGAAAGAAAGATGGGTCTCTCAGAATGTGTATAGACTATAGGCAACCGAACAAGGTCATGATCAAGAATAAATATCCTCTCCCCAGGATAGATGATATGTTTGACTAACTTCAAGGTGCCTCATGCTTTTCAAAGATAGACCTCAGATTGGGTTACCATCAGTTCAAAGTGAGGGAGTTTGATATTTCAAAGACAACTTTCATGACTACGTATGGCCACTTTGAGTTCTTGGACATGTCCTTTGGGTTGACAAACGCACTTGCAGCCTTCATGGACTTGATGAATAGAGTGTTCAAACCGTAGCTTGACACATTTGTAATCGTGTTTATCGATGACGTTTTAGTGTATTCGAAGGATGAAGAGGAGCATGCCAATCACCTTAGAGTTTTCCTTTAGACTCTTAAGGACCCTGAGTTGTTATGTAAAATTCTCAAAATGTGAGTTTTAGCTTAAGTCAGTGGCTTTCCTAGGCCATGTGATTTTGGGTGATGGTATTCGAGTAGATGCCCAGAAGATTGAAGAGGTTAAGAACTGGCCAAGACCGACCTGTCCAACGTCATAAGAAGTTTCTTGGGGTTGGTAGTATACTACCGCAGGTTCGTTGATGGATTTTCTTCCCTATCCACACCATCGACCAAATCAACTCAGAAAAAGTTCAAGTTTCAGTGGTCTAAGAAATCTGAGAAGAGCTTCCAAGAGTTGAAGACTAGGTTGACTACTGCACCTATTTTAACCTTGCCCCATGGGATGGAGGACTTTGTAATATATTGTGATACGTCAAGATTTGGGTTGGGTTGTGTGTTGATGCAGATGGGGAAGGTGATAGCCTATGTTTCCAGGCAACTTAAGGTTCATAAAAGGAACTATCCGATCCATGATCTCGAGTTGGCGACAGTGGTGTTCGCACTTAAACTCTAGTGCCACTACTTGTATGGAGTGCATGTGGATGTGTTCACTGACCACAATAGCCTGCAGTATGTTTTTAGTCAGAGGGAGCTCAATTTATGGCCAAGGAGATAGTTGGAGTTGCTCAAAAATTATGACATAAGCATCCTATACCACCCAAGTAAATCTAACATTGTTGCTGACGCTCTTAGCAGGTTGTTAATGGGTAGCACAACCATGCTAAGGAAGGGACGAAAGAGCTAGTGAAGGAAGTGCATAGATCGCAAGAATTGGGAGTCCAACTCGAGGAGAAATAAAGGAGGAATCAATGTTTGAAGTGGGTCTGTATCATCCCTAGTAGCAGAGGTAAAGGAGAAACAAGATCGAGATCCTATCATACTCCAATTGAAGAAGGATGTCCATAAACAAAAAGTGATGGTCTTCTCAAATGGTGAGATGGGGAGGTTAGATACCAGAGTAGGCTATGCATCCCTGATATTGATGATGTCCAAGAGAGGATCATGGCTAAAGCCCACAATACTTATTCCATTCATCTGGGCTATACCAAAATGTACCACAACTTGAGAGAAGTCTTTTGGTAGAGTGGAATGAAGAGGGATATTGTTGAGCTCGTTTCCAAGTGCCCGAATTGCCGACAAGTGAAGGTTGAGCATCAAAGGCCAAGTGGCTTAGCTTAGAACTTTGAGATTCCAGAGTGGAAGTGGAAGATGGTTAAAATGGATTTCATCATCGGCCTACCGAGATCCCGGAGGCAACATAATTCCATATGGGTAATTATAGATAAGATGACTAAGTCAGCACATTTCTTAGCAGTTAAGATAACTAATACTACGGAGGAGTATGCCAAGATGTACATCCAAGAGATTGCAAGGTTGCATGGAGTTCCCTTGTCCATCATCTCGGATAAAGGAGCTCAATTTACCTCCCACTTCTAGAGATCTTTCCAAAAGGGATTGGGTACCAAGGTAAATTTAAGTGCAGTCTTTCATCCACATATGGATGGTCAGGTGGAGCTCACCATTCAGATAGTAGAAGATATGTTGAGATCCTGCGTCCTCTATTTCAAAGGGAATTGGGATGACCACCTGCAATTCATTGAATTTGCATATAACAATAGTTATCATGCAAGCATTCAAATGGCCCCCTATGAGGCCTTGTATGGGAGGAGGTGTAGATCACCCAATGGGTGGTTTGAGGTTGGAGAATTCAAGGTGATTTGACCTAACCTTGTCCACCAGTCCATGGAGAAGGTGCAGATTATTAGAGAGAGGTTGAAGACTGCACAAAGCCGGCAGAAACCTTACACCGATATGAGGAGAAGGGACTTAGAGTTTGAGGTGAGAGATTGGGTATACTTGAAGGTATCACCCATGAAGGGTGTCATGAGGTTTAGGAAAAAGAGGAAATTAATTCCTCGCTATATTGGCCCTTATCAGATTATGAAAAGGATTGGGAAAGTTGCTTACGAGTTAGACCTGGCTTTTGTGTTAGATGGAATCCATCCAGTATTCCATATCTTTATGTTGAAGAAGTGTTTGGGAGATCCTGCCTTGGTGATCCCTGTTGAGAGCACTGGAGTAAAAGATAGTTTATCCTATGAGGAAATTCTAGTCCAAATCCTTGATCAACAGGTTTGTAGATTGAGAAACAAAGAGATAGCCTCCATTAAGGTTTTGTGAAGGAATCAATTTGTTGAGGAAACCACGTGGGAAGCTGAGGAAGAGACGAGAGCCAAATACCCACACCTATTTGTGCATGATGACGAGGATATCAAAGGTAATGTTCCTATCCTTAACTTAACTTGATGTTTCCATCTTGAGTTGATGTGTCCATTCTTGATGAAGAGTTGAGAGTTTAAGTTATTTAGTGAGTACTGAGATGAGTCTTGAGTCTATTCGTGCCATATTACCAGTCCTGCTTATTATTCGAGGACAAATGATTCCAAGGGGGAGAAGATGTAATGCCTGGTAAATTTACCAAAATACCTCTAGAGGATGGAGGTGCGCATAACACATCTTTTGATGCTTGTACGGCAAATCCAAGGCCGGAATTGTGATTGGTATGAAAAATTGAGAGGGGGAAGGGCCTCGGTCGATTTTTAGTGCGACTGAGTCAACAGAAAATTTTTCATTCCAAAACGAAAAACAGTGGAGGTGCACGACAGAGCCACGTCGCGCACATGTCGCAGAGAGGGACTTATGTATTTTTCATAATATTTCGATGGTATTGAGAAAATTCATTATGAAAATTTTTGCAAAAAATATACTAGTACGCGACCAGTCCACATCGCGGACTGAGTCACTCCGAGTCTAGAAAATATTTAAAAATTTTGTGGGGCATTCCGGTCTATTCCTAAAACTTTCTAAGCTCCATATACGACTAATATAAGTTGTTTTCACGAAGAAAGACCTCAAAACCCCACCCTAAATCCTCTTCCTAACAACGCTAACAAGCTTGGGCTTGAGGAGAGTAGAGGAGAATTGAGATTGAAGAGTTCAAGAGAAGATCCCAAGAGAGATTTTTGTTAACAATCATCCCAGGTATGTAAGGCTAACCTAAAAACAAGGAATTGTTCTTCCATGTGCCCCTTTTGATTGAATCGAGTCCATAATCGAAGGTAATGAGTCTATATGTGAAAATCCTTGAGTATTCTACTGAGATATTACTTATTCCATGTATTTTCTTAAATTGATGATCATCACAAACTTGAGTTCCCGCATAAATGGTTTTCATGAATGATTTCACCAAATTCTATGTGTATTTTATTAAAGATTACAAGGATGAGCTTAGGGGATGGGTCTAGAGCCTTGACAATAATAATGTTTGTGATTGTGGTCAGAATGTTAAGAGTGCTGATGATGATGTTGATGAGAATGATGTTCTTTGGGTCTTAAAAAGCATGAAACTTAATTCTAAAAGAATGTTTCGAGTCCAAGAGTTAATGTAGATGAGACGAATTGATGTACTATGTCCCTATGGGACTGATGATGAGAAATCTTTGTGTTGATGTTTAAGAGCATGTCAAGTTCTAGGAGGAGTATTGAGCACTGAAATGGGTAGGAGTGACTCCCACTCGAACTTATTAACTACGTAGCCTGCGTAGAAGAGCATTGAACCGTAAAATAGATGCTTTCTTTTCCCAAAAGAGGACTAATGTTATTTATTGTGGATCTACTGATGGTGATGTCCTTTACCCTGGCAAGGTACTGGATAGATTTGGCAATGGCATCGCTTTGTTGTATCATCACCGGCTCATAGGTAATGGTTGTCGGTTCGAGAAATTCCCAATTAATTTCCTCATTGATAGAAATCTGATGTTGATGTTATGGTACAAGTTTTGATGGATGTTGATGATTTATTGTCTACTCTTTATCCTTGTCCAAGAGGGGCATTGCTCCTTGAATTGAGTTGAGTCAAGTTTCCTTGAGATAAGTTTGATGTATTGATGATGTTGAGATAAGATGTTGATAAGTCATTTTTCTACTCTTTATTCTTGCTTTATATAGACATCTGACGTTCTGGTGGAGTATGATGTTAAGTTGATATTATGCCTATATTATTCTACCTGTGTTGTTGTATTCAGCCAACTTACATACCGTATATTCTATGTACTGATGCCATTTAGGGCCACATCATTTCATGATGCAGATACAGCAGGTAGAGGACTTCAATAGACGCATCGTTGAGGTTCTGAGGTTTCTAATTCTAGCTATTGGTGGGCCCTCTTTGCTATCCGAAGGAGCCTTTTTCCTTTATCAGTTATTTGATTTTATTGAGTTGGGTAGCCATGGCCTATTATGGTACCATCTTTGATTGTTGACTTCATAGACTAGAGTTGAGGATTTGATGTTGGGGGTTTTCCCCTCCTTGAGTCGAGTTAGTAATAATATTTACTTATCTTAGATGTTGAGACTGAAGTTGTTGGCCTGTGGCCCTTTTTATTGATGTAGAATTGACTATGAGGCTCACCACCTTTGTTCTTTTGTCCTACTACTTTCTGCTATGTTTGATGTTGAGAACTGTCTTGCGATCGAGTGGTTCGCTTGGGGACTAGCAATAGTCTCTGGGTGCTGGCCACACCTAGGGTAACCTCCCGAGGCGTGATATTCTAGCGTACAAATGCATTGACTGAATTAAGCAAATAAGCTCACACAGACGTGGCATATCTCCTACACTAGTTAGCACTGACCAACATAGTCAAGCTTTGTTCATCAAGATGCCAACCATACAATGCATACCATGCTTTCCAAAAATCATATATCAGGATGGGATGTGTGCACATACAAGCTTTTGGAAACATTTTTAACTTTGGACATTTTTCATAGAGCAAAACATGGGTTACCCTAGACTCCTATAAACATTTGTATCTACACAAACATCACAACCTAAACATGTTAGTTCTACTAGATAGTGCAATTGAGAGAAAAGTAACCTGGCAAGAAAAACTCTCAAGTGGGATACCCCACCCCCTCAAAAAATGATGTGCAGTGCCCTCATTGCACTACAGCTAGAAATAAATTCAAAAATGGGAATAAAACATACCAGGGATGCCTTAGGCGTCAGTCGGACCGTCGGGATCAGACCCTCCGGTAGGGTCCCTGTCAACAAAAGTTGCACCTGTTCCAAAGGTGCTTCGGAGGCTCCTACCCTTGCAGCCTCTCGTGCAAGCCACTCCCTTTCTTTTTGTTTGGTGCTGCTTGGCGCTGGGCTCTCACTACCTTGCACAACTTCTTCTCCTCTACGAGCGTTAGATCGGGCGGAGGGCTACTACGGTGGTTGCATCTCTTGACTTTGTCCTTCTCTTGGGTACATCTGTGGGTGGCACTCGTGCAGTAGCTTGGTCCGGTGGAGTGCCCCATGTCTCATCTAAAACTAGTGCCACAGGGGCATTGAAGAGAGACATCCAAGATTCTGGAGGCGGGGCCAGCGCAGTGCGGTTATACTGGGTCATAAGTTATGCGATTTGGTCCTTCATGTCCTTCACTGTTTGCACAAGTTTTATCTTCTCATTCTTGGAGTATATAATTGGAAGTATCCTTCCGAAATGTTGATATGGTTCTGTAGAATGCTGATTTGACCCAAAAGTTCAGCCCGAAGGTGATTTTCTGCTTGTTGGTCGTGAGAGTGGACCACTTGAGGCATCCTCTTGACTATTTGATCAATAATAGCTCACATCTGTCATTGGTCCGTCACTACTCTTACCGGAAACTCATATGGTACATACGTATACCCTCAAATGACAAGGGTTGCTACGGGGCCGCTTGGAGAAACATCGCGGAACCCCCCAGCCTGCATGTTCTGATTTGCATCAAAGTATTGTGGACATCTTTAATAAGGACAATGTTAACCACGCCTTTGGGAGCTATCTTCCAGTCCAGAAAATGTGTGGTAGGGACACGGGCCCGTTTGCAAAGTGCATGGATCAGGGATGGGAAGGGCAAGCCAGCTCTGTTAAATAAAGCCCAATCTCGCATCTCTATGGCAATAATCCATCCCATATTTACTCCGTACTTGGCCATCAGACAAGCAACTAATGAGGCATATGATGGTTGAAACGTGTTGTCATTACCTATGGGTCATAGTCTGGCCCGCACCATCGACTACCAGAACTTTGCAGAAAAATTTAGAGAAGTCTTGGCAATAGGAACCCTAAGGTTTGTGACCCACTCGGCATCAGCCCCTGTATGGAAATCCGCTCCATAATCCATTTCAACAGTCTAGTCCAAGAAGTCGGATAGAACATTTGCCCCTCATCTGTGATCTTTACATGTTTGTCAATAAATATGTCATCTGAAGGGGCTCGGTAATCTAGAGCAAAGAGGAATTTGTTGATGGTGGCCTTAGAAATGTCCACTCATTCACCATGCACCATGACATACTCCAGCGGGGACAATCTAAAGGCTAGTTGCTTCTTCAACTTCTTGGACTAGTTGTCCTGTATGGAATTCAACAGACATGAATCGTAGCTAGAATAAAACTCAGCAATGAGCTCTGGCCCATAATAACCGGGTGGTTGTGCCATCCAGCCAAACTGATACGATTCAAACACATCTTTGATATTTGGGACCCTATCAAGTTGATCTGTGATGACCCAAACCACAGGATGATGGCCCGCCTCTGGTATCCCCTAGAGCCTTTAGTCAACCCCTGTGGGTAAATCTCCTTAGCACTAGGGACTGTCTATCGGCCATGCAAAAACACGATGAGCCACCTTGCGGTCTCAAGATCTGTCATCCGGGAGACCGCGTAATGTGTTGCTTCATCATTACTATTCCGGAGGGTGATCTCATCATCCTCAGCATCAGTGTGGTGTTGGTCTGCCTTCGGAGTTTGGGCATGCTCCTCCTGCTCCGAGGCATTATCTTCTACCTCAACTCCCATATCAGGAACCCCCTCCTCAAATAGGGGGACTATAGTGCGGCACGTTGCACGAGCCCTTGTACTGTGAGGGGAGTAAGGAGAGACATTTCTGGTAAAGTAGGACCTCGAACCCTCTTGAGGAGTCATCGCCTGAGTCACTCTCATTTTGATGACTAAATAATATAGTAGGGGAATCATGGAGACGTGACCCAAGATCCTCCTTAGGTTGGTTTGACTTTCGGCATGGACCCATGGTACCTGCAAGTGTCACAAAATGAATAAAATGGTTAGAAATGTTGAATGAGTAGGTCGACGCACTAACGGGTACTAAGACTTCCCCTGTGCTATGAAAGTGACAATAACCCTTAAGAATGGCGTCACCTGGTCTATTATGAGAAATTTCACAGAAGGCCATGGGGAACCTCAATTAAGACCCAACAATATGATATACCACAAGAAAACAACACAAGTGAGCCAGAAGGAGGGACCTACATAGGCCGCATATCGTGACATGGTCTGTGATAAGGCCTGTGGTGGAGGCGTTGGTTGTGTGGAGTTTAAATGCTCAACCCACGGGCCACTACACGATCCATATAGGAGCGCACGGGGCGTGCAATAATCGATCTGTGGAGAGCTCCATCGGACTTATTCACCCCAAGGCACACATCAAGCACCCATTAATATGCATCTACGTCACCTAAGCCTAGATCTACCAACATACTCGTATAAGGAACACAGGTGCATCAATATTTCATACAAAGAACTCTTAAAATCAAAGACTCTATGGTCAAATTGACAAGCATTCAACAATGGTGGTTAGCACAACCCAATGCAATACCCACATAAATTTCATACCTTGGGGCCTTTTAAACAAAGAAAGAAATAATTTTTTAGCAATGGATTCACACATGCACACTAAAATCTACACTAAAAGATGAAGAATGTGAGTGCATACTTGAAGAGCAGCAATAGAGGCGATGATTTGCTTGGAAAATAGAGACCCACAATAAGATTAATGCTACAGATCGTGAGATATGCCTATTGATCATGATAAAAGAGATGAAATTTTTGGGAGTTGTGAGAAAGAGAGGACGTGAGAGGCATGCAGGTGAGAGAGAGAATTTCAAAGTTAGGTATTGGGATGGGTTGGGGCATTTTGGTCAACCGTGTTGACCACTGCTTACCTCTACAATCGGCCATACGGCACGTGTCACATGGCACGGTCCGTTTGGACCAACCGTCCCTCCTTCCTTGTTAAATTCTAGAGCTTAACACCTTCCTTAACCGAGATGACCTCCACGGGTCGCCTCACGACCCGTGACAAGTTTGTCGATCCATTTGGGTCATCCGTCTGGCCGTCGTTGGTCAATCAAGAGGCGGGCCTGGCATGCGTATGCACACGGTTCGCCCCACGGACTGTCTTGTTTTACACGGTCTATGTAGGTGCATGTGATGCCCTTCTTGGCTAAATTTTGGCCACTTTAATTCAAGTCATTCCTCCCACCACACGTGAGCTCACGAACTCCAAACAATTGGCATCGATACCGACCTAGAAACACACTAAAAAAAGAATGCATGACATATAATAAATATACACACACATTTTTTTGTTTGTTTGGGCATGTGTTGCCTCCCATGAAGCGCTTGGTTTAACGTCACGGCACGATGCAACTGTGTTGACTACTCAAACTTCATCAAGTTGTATGACCTCACTCACTGAGGCTTCCTCTGAAACACCTAAATATTGCTTCACCCGCTACCTATTGACTTTGAATCGATGGCCTTTTATAGTTCCTAGCTCAATTGCACCATATGGAAATACTTGGGCAATTTTATACGAGCCAGACCACCTAGACTTGAGCTTACCTGGAACAACCTCAACCTAGAGGTTTACAGCGAAACCTTGTCACCAACACCGAAACTTCATGGGGACATACCAATGGGGGTCTTATAAGCCATCTTTTATGCCCACAATACATCACCTAGTTTCCGAGCCCAATCAGTTCTTGTTGCCTTCACAGACTTGGTCAGGATCTCCTTGTTCAAAACTTCAACCTTCCTACTCGTCTACAAATGATAGGGTGTGGAGACCTTGTGTTATCGTACCCCATACTTAACTAGCACAGAACGGAAGATTTTGTTACAGAAATGGGAGCCCCCATCATTAATGATAGTTCTGGGGCCCCTAACCTGGAGAAAATGTTTCGTCTCAGAAACTGGACCACGCTCATGCTTTTGTTGTTTGGAAATGCAATCACCTCTACCCATTTGGAGACGTAGTCCACCGCCACTAAGATGTACTTCATTCCATAGGAGCTCACAAATGGGCCCATGAAGTCAATGCCCCATACATCGAACAATTCTACTTTAAGGATAGGGGTCATAGGCAACTCCTGATGCCTAGAGATATTGCCTTATCGGTGACACTGATCACACCCTCGCGCCATGTCATGGGCATCTTTGTAGACAGTGGGCCAGTAGTATCCATATTGCAAGACCTTCTTCGCTATCCTGGCACCATCATGATGGCCCCCCACTGGGGAAGAGTGATAGGCCTCCCTGATGCTCATCATCTCTGCTTCTAGTATGCATCACCTAGGCCTCCCTGATGCTCATCATCTCTGCTTCTAGTATGCATCACCTAATGACCCCATCTACACATGTTCTAAATAAGTATGGGTCATCCCAAAAGTACCTGCACACATCATGAACAAAACGTTGTTCTCTAGTGAGAGTTAAGGCCCTCAGGCATAATGCCACTCACTAAAAAGTTAGCAAAATCAGCAAACCAATGAGTTAGGCCAACAGAAGCTGCCAATACCTGCTCATCGGGATAGGAATCATTGATGTTCACCCAATCTTTGGCTCGTGACTCATCCTCAAACCTGGACAAGTGGTTTGCCACCTGGTTCTCAGTTCTTTTCCGATTGCAAACCTCAAAATCAAACTCTTGCAGCAAGAGAACCCACCCAATTAGCTTTGATTTAGCATCTTTCTTTGCCATGAAATATCTCAATGTTGCATAGTCTGTGTGCACGATCACTTTTGTGCCCAATAGGTAGGCCCAAAACTTTTCAAACGCGTACACCACAGCCAGCAACTCCTGCTCAGTCACTGTGTAATTCCTTTATGCATCATTTAGGGTCTTGATGGAATAGTAGATAGGATAAAAGGCTTTATTGCACTTCTTCCCCAGCACAACACCCACAACAATTTCCACTCGCATCACACATAACCTCAAAGGGAGTAGTCGAGTCAGGTGCAACTACCACAGGTGGAGAGAGTAACTTTTGCTTCAAGGTCTCAAAGGCATACCGACAGTTGTCATCAAACTGAAATTTTGCATCTTTCTCCAATAGTTTGTATGGTGGAGAAGTCTTTTATGAATCGACGATAGAACCCCGCATGCCCAAGAAAACTCTGGACCCCCCTTCACAGATATGGGAGGTGGCAACTTCTCAATAAACTCAATCTTTCCCTTATCCACCTCAATGCCCTTATCAGAAATCTTATGGCCAAGGACAATCCCCTCCTTGACCATGAAATGGCATTTCTTTTAGTTCAACACCAAGTTTGCCTCCTCACAACATTGTAGTGCCCTGCTAAGATTCAACAGACAATCGTCAAAGGAATCACACACTACAAAAAAGTCATACATAAATACCTTAAGGGTGTTTTAGACCATGTCAAAGAATATCGACATCATACATCACAGGCGGGTGGTTGGGGCATTACATAGGCCGAAACGCATCCTCCTGAAGGAAAAAGTCCCATAAGGGCAAGTGAAAGTAGTCTTCTCCTGATCCTCTGGGGCTATGGATATTTGATTGTAGCTCGAATATCCATCTAAGAAGCAATACCACCCTCTACATGCCAACCAATCTAACATCTTGTCCATGAAGGGCATGGGGAAATGATCCTTCAAAGTCCATCTATTCAGCTTTCGGTAGTCCATGCACACTCGCCACCCCGTGATAGGTCGCAAGGGGACAAGCTCATTTTTTCATCGGCCACAACTTTCATGCCCTCTTTCTTTGGAACACATTATACTGGACTAACCCATCTGCTGTCAGAGATGGGGCATACCACCCCAGCATCTAGTCACTTGATAATCTCTTTCTTTACCACCTCTTGTATGGGTGTATTCAGCCTACGCTGGTGTTCGATGTTGGGCACACAGTTATCTTTCAACTTGATCTTCTGTGGGCATATCCCTAGAGGAATCCCTATAATATCTAAAATGGTCCAACCAATAGCTCTTTTGAACTTTTGGGGAACCCCCAACAATGCTTTCACCTGATCTTCCTAAAGATCTGCAGCCACAATCATGAGAAGAGTGCTCTTAATGCCTAAAAATGCATACCTTAAGTGTTGGGATAGCTCCTTGAGCTCCACAGAAGAAGGCTCCTCAATAGAATGTTTGGCTGGTAGAGTCGGTCTATTCTGTAGGTCCAAGTCCAACTTCTTGGGGAAAAAGGGTCTGGTTCCCCTGCCCTGTAAAGCATTCACTGTGTCATTGTACCCCTTGACATCATCCTCTGGGAAGTTCATCAATGCCGCTGCTAGTGTCTCTATGCTCAGTTTTTCTTTGAGTGGAATCTCAGAAAAACAATCATCCTCCACATCCATGACAAACGTTACTGCTACCTCTTTGGGTCTCTTCATCGCAGCACATACTGAATTTCACCTCCTTAGTGTTCAACCTAAAGGTAAGTTCCCCATACCCCATATCTACTAATGCCCTACCAGTCGCCAGAAATGGTCTGCCGAGGATGATGGGGACCTCAAAATTTACTTTCCAGAATGACAAAGTCCGCAGGGAAAATTAACCTACCCACATGGACCAGCACATCGCACAAAATCCCCATAGGCCACTTCACTCATCTGTCTTCCATAAGTAACTACATAGTAGTGGGGGGGCTCCTAAACCCAATTGTTGATACACTATTAGCGGCATCAAGTTGATGCTGGCACCCAGGTCACAAAGGGCTCGTGCAAAGTCATAAGCTCCAATAGTGCATGGGATAGTGAAAGCTCCCGGATCACCCTTCTTCTCAACCAGGGACCTTGTAGCAATGGCACTACAGTGATAAAGATTGTTTGTCGGCTCGATCATCGTTGTCCTGTTCTTAGTGACTAAGTCATTTATGAACTTAGTGTAGCCTAGCATTTTCTCGAGTGCTTCCACTAGATGAATGTTCACTAAAAGCTCCTTCAACATAGACAAGAATTTCTAAAACTTTACATCTTCCACCTTCTTCCTCAACCTCTGTGGGAATGGAGGTGGTGGCTCTAGGATGACCGGCAGAGACTGAGTAGTGGGTTTGTCTAACACTTTGGCCTATTTAGCAACTTTAGGCTCTATTGGTGTTGCATCAATCTCTTCACTCACGTTATCATCATGCACCTCCACGGGGTGAGGTACCTTGCCATCAACTTTATTAAGACTTGCATCACAGAGTACAATGGTCAGAAAATTCCTTACTGCTCCTCGTGGTTACCGTCATGCAGTGGCCATCCATTTTTTGGTTCGGAATAGTAGCTAGAAAGTGATCCAGCTTTCCTCTAATTCAATGAAGCTGACAGCTTCCCCATTTCTTGCTCCAGTTGCTTGATCGAGGCAGAATGCGAGCTGAACAATTATTGAACATTAGACATTTCTCCTTTCATATCTCGCACTCCTACCTCAGTGGACTCCACCTTGTCAAGAACCTTTGTCATCATCTCCTCTAGTTTCGCATTTCCACTACCCTCATTTTGGTGCTCAAGATCTCTATAGCCATATTTATTTTTGCAGTTCCCTTTGTAGTTATCACGACCATAGTTTCAACCTTGCTACTATAGTTGAACACCCAGTAACCCCCTGACTGCCCAAGAAGTGAGCCTCTTCATCATAATAGCATTGATCATCATACCTGGGCAGTGTATCCATAGCTTTTACCTTTTCTAGGCTTCCACCAAGTTTCCTCTTTGTCAGCAAGTCCATCTGGGTCCGCATATGGGCCATTTATTGATCCCGTTCTTCCTCCTATTTTCTTTGCTCCGTAGTCATCTCGAAGATAAACCCAGAGCAGTCTCCATCTCTGGTGTACCATGCCCTATTGTTCTTAGCTACTTGATCCAAGACCACTATGATGTCTGGAACATTTTGGACATGTATGATCCTCCACACGACACTCAATGATAGGTTTAGTCATTAAGTTGCAAGACTTGTAGAAGACCACTTTCAAGTGCTCATCTGTGAGATGGTGGTTGGGGCATTGCTTGAGCTTTTGCCTGAATCTCTCCCAAGATTCATATAGTGCTTCAACGGGCAGGTTTTTGTGAGATCCAATCTCATCTATGATCTTCAGCTGCCTCGATGCAGGGAAGAACCTCTCCAAGAAAGCTTGTTTTAATTCTACCCAAGTACGAGTAGAATCATGAGGAAGCTCATTCATCCACTTTGTCGCCTTACCTAGACAACGGGAATAGCCTCAACTTGAGCGCTAGCTGACTGACCCCTGGAATTTCAGATGATTGACATGTCACCAAGAAGTTCATTACATACTGATTTGCATCCTCGGTTACTGCTCCACTGAATAACTCTTTCAACTGTAGCATTTGCAGTGTACTGCTAGTAATACTTGATATTGGCAGGCAGTGGGGGCAGCACTATTGCCCCAGTGGTCCCAGCACATTCATCATCTTCATTCACTGCTTAGGGATGCTGGGGACCCTGAGGTCTCAAAATAGGTTGTTGTTATGGTGGTAGCACAAGTGGCACTTGTTAAAATGGTGCCGCTAGTGGAACCCCATAACTAGCGATGTCATCTTTATTCAGACCATCATTTCGCCTATCTGCAGGATTCACAGCTAACTTGAAATAAGTGTGAATCGACTTAGTGAGTTTGGGGTCGTAGGGAGTAAGTGCTTCACCCTTACTTCGGGTGTTTGGCATGCAACGCTGGTTCCCTACAAAGAGCAAAAACAAGAAATAAAAGTAAAATTAGGGACTAGTATTGCATACCGAAAGTGACAACTAATAGACAATTATTTCGTCGTATTCCCTGTCAACGGCGCCAAAGTTTGATACGCACAAATTTACACTCCAAAAGGAAAGTAAAGCGGTCATTCATCAAATATAGAACTCAACAAGAGTAGAGGTCGATCCTACAGGGAATGCGTGAGAATAAATCTATTAGCACCCTTTTTCAGATGTAATCTCTATTCCCAAAATAAAGTGCATAAAGTACATGGGGGGGTTTTGATTTCAAATTGAGTTTCTAAAGTAATGTAATGAACGAGTACAATGTCTATTTGATTTCCAACAATTTATGAGAAGCTAAGGTTGTGTTCCCCATGACGTCCAATATGATGGCCAAATTTGTATGGTAAAACTCGTTTATGATTATGTATACAAGATCAGACAAGTTATATAACACCTAGTTTACCTTCTGGTCCTTCATAGATGCCTTTCATTCATCCCCTTTCGGTCTTAGAATGTGTACAATTTTAACCCTTGCTCTTGATCCTAAAATACTCTCACCTTCCATCTTAAAGTACTTAGACTAGGTTAAAAACCCTGAATGTATGTCGTAGAATCCTTTCCCTAACCACTAAATCCCTTCTGGGCATGTAATGAATACAGGCTTACCCTCATGTGTCAACTCATTAAGGAAGAAGTTAAAGCGAAGAACACTACGATGTATGCGATAATCAATCCAAGGATTCACCCCAAATTTGTTATATTACTGTTTTGTCATGGTTCCCACAACCATAGTCATGGGTTTAGCCTAGCATATTCAAGATAAATTGCCCACAGCAATGTAAAGAAATCATGATGAAGCACTTACTATTGATAAGGTAATGAGTCCACGGATTACAATCTCTAAAAAGATGAATGAGATCCAAGATTTCAATGTAAATTAGTGTAAAGTAGTGTCCTTCTCTTTCTGTCTCCAGTTGTCCCATACATCCTAAAATGGAATAAACATAATATATATACACAAGGAAAAACCTAATTCAACTTAAAATAGGAAAATAGCATTGGCATGGGTATGGTCCACCACACGGCTCGTGAGACAACACACAGACCATGCAATGGTCCATGATCCAATAAATCATCTTTAATTCTTCTCACTTCACGTGTACTGGTATGGCCCGTGTGAAAGTCAACGGTGTGTGAAACGGTCCATAACCTTTGCCATTGAATTTTGTCGCTGGCATTTCATTCCTCAGCATCATGGCCTACGTCACCGTCCATGGTTGGTCACGCAACCCGTGGTGGGCCACGTATTATACCACTGGCATGATTTTTGCATTTTTCAATGGTGATCCTTCAAATTTTTGTCAACTTTATGGCTTGTAACGCATCTTGTGTCAGTTTCTATGGCCCGTGAAAGGCCCCGTGAGACATTCCTTAGTCTCCTTCATTCCAGCTCCTTTGGCACGTTTCTAGCCATTGTTTGTCACGCCAAGTGTGAGGGCACGGCGAGCCTCACGGTCCATTGAGTGACACACGGGTCGTGAAGGCACCCTTGGTCCTTCAATTGGTTTCATTCTTTGCTTCATTCGCCTAGGCCAGTCACGTGCGCTCCCACGATCCGTGTGATGCTACATAAGCCGTGGAGGCCTCTATATGCCAACAGTTGAGCTCTTTTTCCTTCCTTTTCTTGCACTTCACCCATTGCTCCATGCCTTAACCATTTTCTTGAAAAATAACAAAAAAATACACATCACACCAGTAAATTTGCTTGAGAACGTACAAAAATCCCATGTTTAAAACGTTACCAGAGTCGTATTTCTATGACTCATCACTACTCAAGCCTATAGTATTAGGTTCTTCCTATTCTCAATGTTCCTAGTTCTCTCGCTGTTTTGTCTCATGACATAACATGCATACATGTGCACGAAAATGATTTTTATGATGTTTTAAATGATTTGAATACGCTTTGATATGAGTTTTAATGACTTGATGATTTTCAAATGATGAATAATGCATTGTACCTTGTGTTCGAATGTTTCATGTTCTAAGTCAAGCCTTGTCCTAACACATTCAAGGATGAATATTTCCAAAAGGGATATGATGTAAGGATTCGCATGTTGTACGATCTCATTGGAGCTTGGAAATTTGGTTCTTGAAAGTTTTGGACCAACATAACGCTCTATGGAAGCCCTCACGGTCCATGTAAGGCTATACGGACCGTGTGGAGCCTCCTTGGAGTGACCCTTGGCCTTGTGTGTGGTGTTGGAGCTTTAAAGTGGAGTTTTAGACTAAGGCACGCAAGACATAGACCCCACACAGTCTATGTGAGGCTTCACAGGCTGTGTGGAGGGTCATGTGATGGTCTTAGCCTTGAAATTCCATACTTTCGAAACCAAGTGAGGTGGGACAGCCAAGTATACGGTCTGTGTGGGATGGTACGGCCCGTATACCTCCCGTATGGCTTCTGGAATGAAAATTTTCTAAGCATTGGATTACCATTCTAAGAACTTTGTTGGGAATAATTTTCTAAGTGAGGTGGTACGGAGGAGTACACGTCTGTATAGCTTGGTACAGACCAAGCTATACGGACCGTGTGACCAACCGTAAGGTACTTTCGTTGAATTTTCCTAAGTATGGAATCTTCAAGCTCAACCTAAGTTCATTTTCAAGCCTTCAATTCAAACTTATTTATGTTGTTTAGGGCCATCATGGGTCTCCTACATCAAGCCAAGTTCAAAGTAATTATATTGGATAAACTTTTCACAAGAACCGATGAAAGGGTCAACTTTAAATGGTCATATCCCTTAGCAGAAAAAGAACTGGGTGGCCCACAACTAATCAAATTGAATCTCTTTGAATTATCTTTCCAACGCATCCAATTTCACCTTATTCCGAGTTCAGATTAGGATGTTATGCCCATTTTTATAAAGCCCATCTGTGCAATATTTTTTGTGATTTGGCCAAGTATGGTGTTACTTGAGGATTTCACGGTCTGTGAAACCTTGTACGGACCATGAGACCCCCTCACGGGGCCTTTGGCAAGACATGATATTTTCCTTCATTAATGGTTTTTTGTAATTGTGGCTTCTCCTAAGGTCTTTTATGACTTCCTATACTATCCTAAGACCTCCAAATGACCTAAACTCTATTCCTCTCATTCAAATTCATTCCTCACATTTGAAATTCGCTCAACTCTCTCTTAAAGCTCTCCTAAGGTGAACATTGAGGGATTGTATTGAAGCCAAATAAAAGGGCCTCTTCTTCATCAAATTTCTTCCTATTTCTTCTTGGTTAGCTAAGGTATGTGGGATTAATTCTTGGTCCCTTTCAACCAAAAAGACTCAAACTCTTTTCACTTAAATCACATGAAATTTAGCTTACTTTAAATATGGATTTTAAGATTATTATTAAATAAATTTAATTGAAGTATGGGTTATTCTTATTTGTTGATTTTAAGTTGATTTAAGCCCTAATATGTTGAATTACTTGATTATTATGTAGATTTGAATATGCATTGTCCCTTTAACGTTTGATTTAAGTATGAATAATTTAAATTGTGATTTGAATATTGATTTTACTAATGGATTTACTTGAATTTCATACTGAATTGTTGATTTAAGATTGAATCAATATTACCATGCTATTCTCACATCATTCATGGCATATGCATTCATGAGCATTGGGTTTTTATGAAAATTATGAAGTGGGTTAAGCCCAATTATATTTATGTAAATGATTTTGATAAGATATTGGTTATGAGAAGAATGTGATCACATAAATGTCTAAGATATGGCTCTTTGAGCATTTTGGGTGCTTACATCATCTCGTATATGTCAATGAGTTATTCCTATGCATGAGTATCATGATTATGAATTATGGTTTGGCTTTTGAGCCCAAGTACGAAAGATTATGAAATGGGTTTGGATTTTGAGCCTAAATGTGCATTGAAAGGATTTGAAATGACTATTGCCTCTTTTGAAAGCATGCATATGTATAAGTATTCTCGTGGAATATTTTGACTTAGCACCGATGGATTGGGGCCGTCACAGCTATCCCCAAGGGTCCTCTCCCTTTCCTTGAACTATGTGCTAGATAGGTATATGGTATCCATTATCAAAACCACTGGGTCGTAAGGAATGATTACATTTTGATATGATATGATATCATATAGAAATCCTTCCGGAAAGTGAGGTCCTAAGGAAGGTGTCCATCTACCGATAACACTGGGTCGTAAGGTGTGATGTAGATTACCCTTGGCAAGTAATCTTCTCCTATCGATGGGAGGTCTTCATCAGACTAATTCCTGTAATAGCTCGCATGAGTTTGATTTGTCGGTTATAGTCCATCCCCACTATATATGAGCATTATGGCATTTCATGGCATATTAGTATACTACTCTTCTTTGGATATATCTCTTTCTATATTATGTGCCCTTATCATCTAACAGTGAATGCAAGTTTGATAAGTCATATGCATTGCATACCCGCATACTTAGTACATTCAAACGTACTAACGCATACTTTTTGCCTACATGATCTAACCATGTAGGACTAGAGATTACCTTCATCCACCATTTGATGGCTAGATCAGATTTGAGACATTTGTTGTGATGAGTCCTATCTTCCAAGGACAAGCCACCATCCCTCCACCTATGAAGTCTTGTTTATGTTATTTACTTTGATGGTGAGCCCGTGACATGTCTTTGACCCCCTCTTTTCTTATGACTAGAGGCATTGTTGGACATCTTGTAGACTCTTGTCGAATCTATATGTTATGTGTTGCATTTGAAATTTATGATTATGGTTATCTGTGTGATATAGCTATTATGGATTGATTATGAGAATTATGATAAGTATATATACTTTGATGTGGAAACATGAAAGATCTTAAGTCCCAAATTGGCCCCAAAGTGTGAGTCATACTTACCCGCCCCTTGCTCTTTATGTGCTACGTGTTATGTGAATTTATGTTAATCTTATTTCCTATGATATCCCCATAGCATGAGTCCTACTTTCCCGTCCCATAGAACTATGTGTTTACTATTTGTATACGCTTCCAAACCAATGATGCGGATATTCATACTTTGAGGCTTGTTTGGGGACTTTCGAGTTCTCCTTCGCCATGTCACTCCTAAACCTTAGGTCCAGGTCGTGACAATGAAAAAGGGATAAATTTGAGCCAATAGATGAAAGTAGAATATTTTTGAATTATTTCTAATGCATAGATGAAGAAATCATCAATTACTTTGCACTCTAGTTATTCAAAGTTAAGGCTTCATTCTAAATGTTTAGTTAAGTTGTCATACTTATTCAAAAGACATGTGAGATTTCACAAATCCGGTGTATATGCTACAATAATGATTATGATGCTATGAGAATAAGTGTACCAATGAGCCAAGATTGGCTAAATTTATGTTATGGCCTACTATGTGCATTTGATATTCATATCATACATTGCATTTTATGCATGGACTTTGATCTATAATCGGAGGTATGGGGCCTATTTGCCCAAATGAATATATATTTATGTATATGGTACAGATGGCCACGGGTTAGCAAATATGATGCTGGTTAGCTACCGAAAAGGACCACCATTGCTAGCATTTGGTTGGGTATGTCATGCATTTGCATCCATATATATGTATTCACGATATATGATAGTCGAGCATACCATTAAGGCTACTTGAGTTTTGGTTACAGGTGGTATTTCTATTAACCTTTTTACTACGGTTACCTATGTTTTACTTCCTGCCTTACATACCAGTACATGTTTATTCGTACTAACATCCCTTTGCCTGGGGACGCTGCATTTTATTTCGTGCGCGCAAGTTCAGGTAGGGGTTCTGATTTACCCCTCCACTAGGAGCCCCGTTCAGCTGTGAGTTGGTAAGCTCCACCTCTTCCTGGAGCTTTAACAAGATGCTTACTTTTTGTTGTGTAGTTGGGTATAGTTGAGGCCCTGTCCCGGTAGTGTTAGTTATTCTCTTAGAGACTATTGTGGACATACTATTATGGGTTGGTTCATTTGTGCCTTTTAGTCTCCAGTCATAAGATTGGCACGTATATATAGTGTATGTTTGTACCTCTGTTGTTGCAACCTTGTCGACTAGCTACTACTTTATTGTTTTGGTTTACTTATCTTGATGTACATGATTTGTTGTTGACCAGGCTATGACCTAAACGGAGGGTCTTTCGAAAGAAGCTTTTCGATCTCTATGAGATAGTGGAAAGGTCTGTGTACATTATTTTACCCTCTCCAGACCCCATTTATGGGATTTCGTTGAGTATGTTGGTTATTCTGTTTGAGTTATTTTCTTTTCCTTTTAGTGTTTGAACTTTGTTATAGGAAAATAAAATATCTTGTTTCTAAAAGCACATTTTATATTTTAGTTATTCTATTTTATTTTTAAAAGTACATTTGAATAAAATTCAAAAAAAAAAAAGAGAGAAAGAGATGTGCATAAAAAATACTCTATTTTTTATTTTTGGATTTAATTTCCTATGTTCTACGCTTGTGATCAAATTACCTTGTCTTTCCCATTTACTCCTATCAGCTCAATGGTCAAAGTGATAATTTTTCTCTCTAAAATGTTTAGAATAAATAGCATTAAATGTTATTAAGTCCATTCTTCAAATAATCAATAGTCATACTAATAGTTTAGTTTTATAAAAGAATTTTGTAATATATAAACCTATTTTTGAAGCTGCCTTGTAAAAGAAATTATAAGTATTGATACCTTCATAAAATCATTATTTGTCAGTTGACTTAACTATAAGTATGATTGACATTTTCGATTTGTTTATGAGAGTATGCATTTGTGAATCCTTTCTAAGAATGTTAATTATGTGTCCTCATATATTCTTCATGTTGTCACATTGATCTATTTTAGCTTGCATGATTTATAGCCCACAGTGTGGACTAGCTAAATTGATAGTTCCCGTAACTCATAAATATTGTAAGAGGAAATATGTGATGAACTAGTTTTTGAGTTTTTAAACATCATCGCCTTAAGAACTAAGATTAGATATATCTTCATATTTCAATTCTTAAAAAAAAGAATCCTATGCTTGTAATGTTATGTGTCTCATTGCTTTAATCCTTTTCATGTCATACACTTGTGTCTGGGCTATGTTAATTCCCTAGATTGACATAAGACATCTAACATCTTTTGAAAGAAGGTTAGACATAAAGCTCCTTATGTAGCACGTAAAGCATTCTTTCGCATGACCTATTAAGTCCATATTTGATAATATGTTTCCTTATTTAAATCTCGAGAAGTATTTCTCAAAGATTAATTTAAGGTTAGGATACACCGACTAACATTTAATGAAAATGACATTTTGAAGACAACTTCTAGGAGATATAACTATTATGAGTTCTCATGATGTCACTTGCCCCATGGTCCCATTCTTCGGTGGTCACATCTGAGTGTTTGAGACCGAGGTGCAGATTCTAAAGGGATCCAAGCATTTGTCATTACTTTGGGCCTGAGGCCCCGTTGATTTATATTTTGGGTCAAGGACCCTACCGATTCCACTTTAGGGGCAAGGCCCCGTGATTGTCATTCTGAGATGAGACACATTTGATTATGCTAGGGGGATTCATTCTCCCGCGGGGGATACATCCCACTGTTATTTTACTATATTTTGGATTAGGTGCCACGTGCCAGCACAGAGTCAAGGACCCGATTGATATGTGATTGTTGGGGAAAGGGCCCGTGATTGATTACCTGTGGATCCACACACCTACTCACAATTTGATTGTGCGTGGGTGTATCCTCTAGGCTTATGGGGGCTCAAGGAGCATTCAGGCTTAGACACTAGGGTCTTACACCCACGTACAGCCGACTTGTGATCATGTAATATTGGGAATTAGATTCTATTGTGATTTGGTTGATCAGATTGTGCATAGGTATACCTTCTGGTCTTATGAGGGCCCAGTGGGCGTACAGGTGTAGGCACTAGGGCCTTGCACCCGCGTACAGCACTATGCCTCAATTGGGGGCAGTTGTGGTATAAGCCTACGCAGTCTTTGTCGGTCGGTATAGTTGTTCAGTACTTGGGTTGGTTTAGGTCGTCATCATTCTTCACTTCGGTCGGTTCAGTTGTGGTTTGAGGATTTTCAGACGTGCCTATGCCTTGATATGAGTTCGTTTTGCTACACTGTTGTTGTTCTCTATATATTTGGGCTTTATTTATGTTCATTATTTTACTCGGTCGGCCAGTGATGCCTACTGGGTGCTATTTTCTGGTGCTCACCCCTACTTCTGCATCTTCCCATGGTGCATGTCCAGGTACGGGTCGTGATAGCTGAGTTGGAGAACTTCAGGAGCACTCAGGAAACTTTTGGTGAGCAACGACAGATCTGGTTTCTCCGCAGTCTCCTTCCTATTGATGGTCGTCTTTTGTATCTAGGCATTGGTCTTGTATAGTAGTGTTATGTATTTATAGAGGCACTCTAATTTTGTATATATTATGATTATTGATTTATGTGTATGAGATGTCCTTGTGTCTATTGTAGCTCTATACAGTTGACTTCCAGGTTTTGGGTAGGTTTCAGTTATGTATGTTGTTATATTAGTTATGATGTGGGCTAGAAAGCTAGGACAGGTACCCTGGGGGTTGGGTAATTGGCTTACCTGTAGGTGGGATGTAGCAGACGCCATCATAATAGTTATGTTGATTATATGGTGAAAAAATATATAACATTTAGAAAAAAGTAATGGATGAAGTTGGTAAACAAATTGGTGTTGTTGAAGTATTGTTAAAGAAAAATAGCAAAGATTTATGTGTGAGCAGAAGAATTATTCATCCTCATGTCATGCTGGGACAGATACGCAGTCATTATTGATTTAAATAATAAAGTCATTATAATGTGCTAACAGAAGTGGATGCATTATCAATTTTCATCCAGACCACATCTTTTAACAACACATTGATAATTAAATATTTATAATGACTGTAATATGGATATCAGACAAATTACACTGCAATTGGATACAACTCACACTTGTAAGTAGGTCTTCTGATAACATTTATAATGAAGTTAGGGTACAAATTACACTGTAATGATACATAAAGGATACTTATAATCATGACACAAAGTACATTTATAAAAATATTAAATGGGTAGCTTCTTAACGCATTATAATAAACTTAGGATACAGGCTATACTGGTAATAAATAACATTTTTAAACTACACTTACATTGAATACAACCACACTTATAAATGAGTATCCTGTTAACACTTATAATGATTTATGATACAAATCACTCTATAATGAAAATACCAGATCATAATTATAAATACATAAGCAAATAGAATACAACCCATGATATAAACCACCTCTATAAATACATTAACACATAGGATATTAGGTATTCTGTTAATACAAACATAACAAACCAAACTTATAAATTGTATCCTGTTCTGTTAAGGAAACGTGTACAATTTTCTTAATTGTTTGATTTTTTTTAACATAAAAGTGTCAATCAGTTAACGAAAAAAGAAATAGATAGGATATCATTAATTTGTCATTATGATATAATATAGATATATTTAATAATATTTTAAAAGTATAGTAACTTTTAATAAATAATTTAAAAATCTTGACTAGTTACATAATATTTCCTATAAAATAATGCTTGCACCAACTCTTTGTATTAGTAATACCTTGTTTGTTATTAGTAATAACTTATGCAGGCATTAGTTATATACTCTACTATGTATTAGATTGTGCATTACTAATATCATGTATTTCTACGTATAAGTAATGCAAGGGACTAATGCATGTATTAGCATGATTAAAGACCTTATTACTCAATTTTTTTAAATTTTTTTCACCATAATTGTGAAAGGTATCTTTATAAATAAATATTTTTATGTAGTATGTTGTTTTTAATACATTAAACCAAACAATATATTGAAGATTGTCTATGTATAATTAATGCAAGCATTAGTTATACAAGCATTACTAACAAATTCTTTTTAGCATAGTTTATAAATTCTACCAAACAGCCTCTTAGTAACTTCAAAAGGCTAAACTTATTAATGAGAAAAATATAACTAAAGTGCTCATAGCAATAAAATGAGTTAAGAAGTTGAGACTTAATTTACTCGATTTCAAAGGCTAAAAAGAATTTTTTATTTTATTTTATAAAAATCATAGTAAAAAACTTTAAATAAGATATTCCAAGACTGCACAAAAGTGCAGATAAATTAACTGGTACTTCATAATTGATAAACATTTTTATGGTAGAAAGAGAATAATGCTAAGAGCATTTTTGACCCACTAGATTGAAGTAAAGACAAATTTGATCCAGTAAGAGAAAGTGAGGCATTTTTGTAAAACAATTTTTAACATGTGGAGAACATTTTTTATCAAATTAAATCCATATCGGGCATGCACAATATATACGGAATTAAATTCCCAAATTTTGGATAGATGTTGCATAAGGAGAAACAAACAATTCTGGCATCGATATATAAGTTCATACACAGCATAGTCTCCTTCAAGTTCATGTATCATCTATACTTTTGATAACGGAAAAGAGAATCTAAATGGAACAGGCAGCACGCATGGTGATTCGAAGGTCTTTTGGCTTCATACAAGCAGCAAATAAGCCCCCTACAACCCAACTATTTATATACTAAACTCTACGCATTTCATGGGTGGTAATAGTATGAAGTCGTCAGCTTCCTCTTCACTGTCACTTTCGATCCAGCCATAACAAGGAAAGCGCCTTCTTGGTGGCTGAAGGCAAACTCGCTTTGAGGAAGGAAGAGTTGTTGGAAGATGATCAGCAGAGGGAGGTACATTATTAACTGGGCATGGGAAAGAAGCTGGAGGTATAGTAATATGAAAGTTACTCCCTGCCTGCAGCACTTCTCTCCCAGAATTTCCACCATCACTGCAAAAAACATTAGCCGTCCCATTTTGGATAAAGGTTTGGCTTCCCCGAATGTCTTTACACCTATGTCCATCTCCTTCAACTGGCGAGAGACATAATACTTCTGCAAAACATGGTTGGCAGGGAAATTTCACAGTCCAAGTTCCAGCATTAGTGATTTATTGGAACGAATGAAACAGCTACAGTTACACTAAAAAAGAACGCAGTAGTGCAGCCTCCCTAATCTGTTGGTAAACTAGATTGGTTTATTGTCTTGGATGCTTTTTTATTCCTAAAAGATAACAGATGGAGAAAAAGTGAAATAGAAGGCTTAGAAGGGAAATGATGAAACTATGTGATGGTCTTCCAAAAGCGAAGGAATGATCTATTTTTTAGTTAAGTGATCTGATGGTCCCAACAAACTATTAATTATAACAAATATCTGAATTACAAATAAATAAATAATAGGCTAAGATTTTGAATAAAGATTAATAAATAAATGGGGTTTTCTTTTATTCTGAATGTCTCGTGATCTTCAACCAATTATGTGCTTCAAAATAATTACCGAGAGTAAGCCCCAATAGCTTGTTTCCAATACTTAGCGGCTTGATCGTACCAAGCCTCTGCAATTTCAGAATCTCCTATTGAATGGTAAGGGACCCAGACTCAAAGGTTTTTCTACATTGTTAAGCTTATTTCCATTGCCTGGCATTGGCAGATAAATGGCTACTCCATGGAGGAATTTACAGGGATCAAGAAGTAGATTAGCATAGATGATCAGTTCCTTACCAGTATTGCCAATGTCTTGTTTGTGGCCACAAAGCTCTTCATGTGTTGGCTCTCCTACTGCATCAACAAGCTTAGAGTATCCTGTTTCTCCTGGAATATTGCCAGCTTCATTGAATGTGAAATCAACACGAGTGCCTAGAGGACAACCGGAACTTTCTAAAGCAGGGTCTTCTGTTTTTTCATCTTGTGAGGAAACACCCTGCTTGAAGTCAAGATCTTCAGCTATACTAGTATATGTATATATTACTCTAGGTGCAATGAACATCGTAACAATCATATCAATATTGAAGTAAATGAAAATTTATCATCAGCATCATTGTGTTTCATATAGTTGCCATGCAATACAGATATGAGCCTGTAGCTGATTTCCTATTTATAAATAACTCAACCAGAAAGAACACCTACTCATATCCCAAATGGAGACTACAAGCAAATGTGGCTCAGCCCTTATAGTTAAAAATACCACACAATTTAGGCTAGGAGTCTTAGAAATATATGTGTTCCTAAGGTGAAATATAGATCCTGGGGTTTGACTCAGAAATAACACATGTCCTGTTTCTTCTTTGGTTTGTTTTACTAACCAATAATAAAAGGCAGAAGACAATCTATGAATTGACTTATGGTACATAAGATGCATAATCAATGAATTGACTTATGGAGCATAGGATGCATACAGATGACAAAGGTGGAAATAGGAGTATGAAGGTTCACATTTGCAGCAAAAAGAAAGTGTAATTGCTTATTGGGCTTGATTCAGAAACAGCTCTTATTGTCAATGACCAACAGTCTCAGAACCAGGTGATCATTTTTTTTTGAGACAAGTATAAAAACACACCTAAACTATCCCTTTTTTTTTATTTCATACCTAAACTATTGAGAATGTGATTTTCATACCTAAACTATCACTTATTAGTTTGAGAAACACACCTCAGTGGTGTGTGTAATACACTCTCTTTTATTGGAGAAAACATTGCCACATGGCTTGCCACATGGCATGCCACATGGACATAAATTAAATAAAAATACTAATATTAGTTAAAAGTAAAAGATTAAAGTATAAATATTCTTCCAAAAAATATTTTTTTTAAATGAAATTTAAAATAGTTTTTCTCACTTGCTCTACTGCCCGCACCTCCACGTACCCCCAACCACCCCCAAGTAATCCCCGTCCTTTTATTTTTTTGAATCTCCTTTATAAAATATTTTTAAAAAGTTCAAACTTAAACCCTACTCTACTCCTACCTAAAAATTGATTTTTTTTAAAATAAAATTCTATTACACCTGCATCTAATCCTCCACTCCTAATTTATTTTTATCTTTTTTTTAAAAAAAAAATTATTAAATATGTACACATATTTTTAGAAAAATATTTTTTTACTTGTTTATCGAATATAATAGAAATAAAAACTTTATTTTAAAAAAAAAATCTTGTGACAAACAAAAAATAATTTTTCCAAAAATAGTTTTTAAAAAAAACGAAGGATTAAGTGGAGCAGCGTAGAATTATTTTTCTAAAAGAAATTAAAATAATATCTTGGGGGGGGGGGGGGGGCACGGTGAGAAGAAGTGGTGGGGTGGGGTAAGAAAAATATTTTATATTTTATTTTATATTTTATTTTATATTTTTTTGAAATAATAATACATTAATATTTAATTTTAACTAATACTATAATTTATTTATTTTTTGCCAAGGTGGAATGTTTTGTCCATGTAGAGTATAATGTGATATTTTTTAAAAAATAAAAGAGAGTGTAGTACACACACCATGGTGAAAGTGGAATAAAAGATAAGGTGTGTTTCTCAAACTAATAAGTGATAGTTTAGGTATGAAACTCAAAAAAAGAGGACGTTCAAGTGTGTTTTTGACACTTATCTCTTTTTTTGTAAAATAAAGTCAACTTTTATAGACAACAATACGCCAATGGTGCATGTCAGTAGTAATTACATCAAGAGTATATAGAGAGCAAAACCAGAAAAAATGTCTATCCTCTATACCCCTCCTAAACTGTATGAGAAGTGAGTAATATCCTCCACCGCTTTGTGGAGGACATGATTTACACCAAAAATAAAAGGTAATAAGGCAATTCAACTTCAAACTCTGGAAAGGGATGCTCTTATTTTCAAAGCATCTCTGAGTCCTTTCCTTTAAAATTGTCCACCAGATGCATGTAGGAACAATCTTCTATCTCTCCTTGTGACTTTAACATATTCCCTTCTCTGTTCCAGCATGTTAGAAAATTTGAAGTGTGTCTTGGCATGGACCAGCTGATAATTTTCCCTCTTTTTTTATATCATTCCTTAAGTCCATAGGTTTGATCCTGTAGAATTTGACCCTGTCACTGTTCAATAAAGGAACATTATGGTTTGTTACCTCTGTTTCTATTTCACAGAAAAAAACACCAAGAGCATAACTGCCTTCCCCTTGTCATAGAATTGTCCCAAGTTAGTATTGCTTCCTTGGCTACCAACCAAGTGAAACAAGACACCTTGTGAGGTACTTTGATTTTCCAAGACCATGGCAGAAGCATTTCAGCTGGCCAGTCAAGATGTCTATAAGCTGATTTTACTCTCAACTTCCCATTGTTGGCCCTCAACCATTGTAAACTGTCCTCATTTGTATTGAGGTTTTTATCTGCTCCAAAGACATGTAGAAACCTACTAATCTGTCTATATCCCAGTCATTCAATATTCTCCTAAAAGATAGATTCCACCCTTGATTGTCTCTGACTTCTGCTATGTTGCCGCCTTCTGTTGGTTCAAATTATAGATCGCAGGATGCAACTGTTTCAGGGAGTATTGTCCAACCCATACATCATTCCAGAAGGATGTCTTTCTACCATTTCCTACACTAACGTTGAGATCCCCCATATTTTGGGCCTGAGATTCCTGATTGCTCTCCATAGTCTATCCCATAAGGGCTTTTGACTTCCTTAGTAATCCCAACGCCCTCCATTGCATATCTGAAAATTAGAACATCTTTCTACAAACCTTGTTCTACAAAGACAAATCTCCATAGCCACTTCAAGAGGAGACTCTAGTTTTGAACTTTGAGATTCTTTATGCCCATACCCCTTCTTTTTTGTTGTTCAACACCACATCCCATTTCACTAAGTAATATTTCTTTTCTCCCCCTCCATTTCCTTGTCATAGAAAATTTCTCCCGAATGAGTCTAACTTCTTTGAAACACTCACTCATCTAGGGAATATAGACATCATGTAGGTTGCTATAGCATCCAACACCCTGTTAATTAGTGTCAATCTTCCACTTGAAGATAGGAATTGACTTCTCCAATTTACTACTTTTTTTCCACACTTTTCCAACACTGCATTCAATAGATTCTTTGATTTGCTCATTGCTCCTAGAGGCATCTCTAGGTAGGTGGTAGGTATTTCTCCCATTTTACCTCCTAGAATGCTAGCCGGTCTATTGATTTCTTGGACTTCATTAATTGAATAGAGTAAACTTTTGCCCCAGTTTACGTGTAAATCCAAAAACAGCTTCAAACAATATAAAAATGATCCTCGGATGCTTTAGTTGTTCTTCCTTTGCACCACTGAACACTAGGGTGTCATCAGCATACTGCAAATGGGAGATAGATAAGCCCCTGTTGTCACGATTATTCATCCAGAACCCCCTAATCATGTTATTTGATCGTGTAGTTTTCAACATATTACTTGCTCCTCCCATTGCTAGGATAAAAAGGAAGGGGGAAGAAAGGATGCCCTTGCCTTAATCCCCTTTCAGAAGGAAAAAAGCCAGGAGTACCATTTATTAAGACCGAGAATTTGACTGTTTTAACACAGTACTTCAACCAATTTATCCACCTATTCGCAACACCCATCCTCTCCAGTGTGTTCCACAAAACATCCCAGTTGAGGTGCCCATATGCCTATTCTATGTCCAACTTACATAGAATCCCAGGAACTTTAGTTATTCTCCTCACATCTACACATTCAATGGCCATAAGTATGGCATCCATGATCTGCCTACCCTTGATGAAAGCCAATTGAAATGTATCCACCAGCTTTGATATCACTTTCTTGAGTCTTTCTGTTAGGATCTTGAATATGATCTTTTAGACAATGCTAATCAGGCTGATGGGTCTGAAATTCTTCAACTGTGATGCACCCATCTTTTTTGGGATCAAAGGTATAAATGTAGCATCGAAGCTTTTTTCGAAGCAGCCTTAGCTATGCAAGTGCTGGATGGTTGCTATCACGTCTGCCTTCACCACCTCCTAGCATTGTATGAGAAAATCCATGGTAAAACAATCTGGATCGGGAGCCTTGTCTCGTGAAAACATATTCTTTGGCTTCCTGTTCTTCAAATTGACTTTGAAGAAGGAGGTTGTCTTCTGTATTGAGCCTAGCTTGTTCTCTAGCATTGAATTGAGGTCTCCAGTGATCCTTCTCTCCATAAAGGTTTTGATAGAAACCTATGATCTCTTCCCTGATTGTCTTTGTGCCAGTGACATTAGTTTCGTTGATCAGAAGACTATCAATGTTGTTGTATCTCTTGTGACTGTTTGTTGTTCTGTGGAAAACTGTGTGTTTTGTCACCCTCTTTCAACCACACAACCCTGGATCTTTGCCTCCATGCTATTTTTCTTTCTTTGCCCCTTCCTACTAACTCTACTGTCAGAACAGCCCTCAAATACGTCTAAATCATAAAGCTGATTCAAGATGTTTTGTTTCTATAAACCAAGATTATCTTGTACAATTTTGCTCCATTCTTTCAGCTTCACCTTGAGAGCCTTCAACTAACAAGCTAGAATGTAGTCTGGTCTACCTACAAAAATCTCAGTCCCACCACCACTTAACTCTCTCTATGAAATTTTCAGTTTGCAGCCACCAATTATCGAATTTAAAATAAGATGTGACCTCTCCAAGTTTCCACATTCTAGTAGCAAGGGGCTATGGTCTGAAGTAACTCTAGGCATAGTAATTTGTTTGACTTTCTTGAAGGATGCCTCCCATTCTTCTGAAAAATAGGAACCTGTCCAATTTTGCTGATGAAGCATGCTATCTCCTTTTCTCCAAGTAAAACTGCCACCTGTCAGTGGTGGGTTTTCCAACTCCATATCCTCAATGAATTCTGAAAAATCCTCCATAGCTTTGGTGATTCGATAGCAATTCTTCTTCTCAGAAGGGAACCTCACAACATTGACGTCCCCTACAATCACCCAGGGGCCATTGAATAGGCTTCTGACTGCTCCCAGCTCCCATCATACCTCCTCTTTCCTCTCTATTATTTGAAGACACCTGAGAAGTGCCAGCTAAAATCTTGTGTTTTGCCCCTAAATCTTGTAGTAATACAGTAAGCCCCAACCGCACAAACTTCTCCCTCCCATATGTTGCTGTCCCATAAAATGATAATCCCCCCTTTGGTACCTCTAGCTTCCAACTGTGCGAACTTCACCTTTTTATTGGCCCAAAGTTCTTTAATTATCTCCCTTATATCATCTCTTAATTTAGATTCCTGAAAACAGTATACATCTGCCTTCCGTTTGTGTAACATGTTCTTAATCAACAGCCTCTTCTCAGGATCATTGAGGCCTCTCACATTTCACAACACTATGTTAAACTTCAATGAGATTGTTCACGAACCCCCACCCCCACCCCCACCCTCCCCCGCTGCTTTTTGTTCCAAAGCTAATAAAGTTGTTGCTTGGTTCCAGGTTTTTAAGCTCCTTTGGAATCTTTTCTTCTGGAGTCATTGGCACTATTGCATTTGATACTTCTTCTGTTACTTGTCTTTTGCCATCAATTTTCATGAACAAATTCAAAACCACCTCCACACAGCCTTGAAAATGGACTCCAAATTCCTGACTTAGCTTAATTATATTGTGGACTCCAAATTCCTTAGCTTAATTATATTCTGTTGGACCCATATGGAAATTGCCTTCTCTGATTCTGTTGCACCTTCTTCCACTGCTGAGTTGAGAGGCAAAATATCCTGTACTGTGTCATCCCCCTCCTTCTCTTCCATTTGTAAGTTCTCCTCTGCATGTGCAGCCAAGCTCTCCTTGTTGTCCTATTGAATGATAGACATTGCATCATCATCAATTTGCTCTTTGGCCAACGCAAGACCATTGTTCCCTTCCTGGGCTGACTACTAACCCACCTTCTGCCACCATTGACGATAGTTTATTAGCTTCTATCTCAATTTGGAATGAGTCTGGAGTGTTTGTTATATTAGGCCCAACTCTGTTGAAGTTTCGCTGACCTGGACCAATGGGTCCAAGCCCAACCCTTCCTTACAGATGATCATTTTGGAGGAAGCTGGGATCAAAGATGTTTCCTTTATTTCCAAGAGACCAAGGGAAGTAACTGTGATGAGCTGGATAAACTCGAACTAAGAGAAAGCACTTGGTGTAAAGCAGAAAAGAAGATAAGCATGATACGAGAAGTATGAAATGATTGTATCAGCTAGCATGTTCAAATAACAGCAAAAGTTATGCATCACTCAAGTTTGGGTTGGCTATATGAATCCTTACTGTCATGTTGCTTCATTTAAGTCTGACTCAGTCCAATATTTATCTAGCAAGCTCTAATCAATTAACAAAAACATCCAGACATGAATAATTAGCAAGATGATTAACGGAATAAAGGACATGGATTTTTATACTAACTAGTTCTACAAAGCAAGCCTTCCATCTTCTCATTCATACCAGAGGAGAGCAGGGTAGAAAATATGATAGACTCTCTGTGCATCATTCCACAATTAAAAAAGTAAGCACTGTTACAAGTCTACCAAGCACAAGACATGCCCTAAAGTAGTTTTATGAAGTGACTTATACCACCTCAACAATGAGACGCTAGATTTGCACCTCATATAAATTTAGCTCTAAATAGTGTAATATTCCCTGCCTTTGGGATGTGCCAATCAGCCTCAGCAATAGGAAGCTACATGCTTTACAATTCCATGACATTAAGTCTTGGACTTCAGGAAAATTGTGATGAGATGTACTTTATCCCCAATACACATTCATTATGAGTGCAGACCCTCAGGGTATCTAAATCAACAATGTTAAAAGCAGTTCCAAGCATCTATTATTTGTGCAACAGAAAATCATTCGCACACAAATACTCAAGTATATCAAGTCCCGGAGAAATTTATAAATGACTGCGGATGATCATACTAGAACGCGTAAATGATCGATTAGAGCAGCTTAAGTTAGCAGTAAGATCTGCTTATATTGATTTCAATGAGATGCTTTACATACCTTTTAATGGATTTGAGGAACCATTTTTCCTAACAGCAAAGGACACCGCATGATGGACTAACGACTATCACAGGTTATAGTAAACACGAGGGATAATACATGAAAGGAACAAGCAACCAAACAATGAGGAAGAATGGGCAATAGACTCTGCATCACTCGAGGACAACTATTCATCAATAAACTTAGATGACACAACTAACAGCCTGCAGGAAGCTGTTTTCCTGCACAATTGAATGTATAAATTCAGTTTAAACTGAATAGGGTAGATTTTTAACCATTCATGACCAAACAGTATGGACATATGGATTCATTTAGGTGGAAAGGGGAGTTGCATGTCCTGCTTATAATACGACTTCTCATGAGCATTGTTTAGAAGGCTACAGACTCAGACAATGTAAAATTCATAGCAAACTAAAATTCATAGATTTACCTTCGAAGAAGGAAAAACTGTAAGGTGATGATCAACAGGAACCGGGCATAGTGAAGCAGTTGGAGGTGGAGCAGAAACATGAGAGTTATTCCATGCCTGCACATGACTCTCAGAACACCACTTCAGATAATTAACTGGGCAGGGGGAAGAAACTGGAGGTGGAGCAACAACATAGTTACTCCCGTGTTGCACTTGATTCTTGGAATTCCCACCATCACGGCAAACAGAAGTACCTGTCTCCTTCTGAGTAGTAATTTGGTCTTTCACTACGTCTTTCCAGCTATTTCCAGTTCCTTCAACTGGTGGGGAACAAAATGCTTCTGCAAAATAGTGTTGTTAAAGAAATTTTAGTAACATGGATTGCAAAGTCATATAGGCACTCTTACTGTTTCATAAAAAAAGAAGCAAGTGTTTTACATTCCAGTTTCAGCACGAGTGGACTATTGCGGGAAAAATAATGCAGCAGTAGAAAAGAATGCAATATTAGCTTCCCTACTCTGTTAACAAATACATAGTAATTCCACAAGCGGGGTCTAGGGAGGGTAGAATGTATGCAAACCTTATATCTACCTGAAAGGTAGGGAACTCAAGAAAATAACATAGAAAAACAGTTGGGAAAAAGAAATATGGAAGTTAAGAAACAACGATGAAATACTAAAGATAGCACTACAAAGCATTCTGAAAAAGAACAGCACTACAAAGAAATAATACTAAAAAATCGAAGTACAAGAAACAACAGATAATAAATGTAATCGAAGACCAAAAAAGATATAACTATTATGGAAGGGTAAGAGAGCCAACTCTCAGCTATCTACTACCCCTCCACCCTCATCTATCTTTCATAGCCTCCTATCTATAAAGTCATATCCTCAATAAGCTGAAGTAGCGTCATGTCCTATCTAATAACCTCTCCCCAGCTTTGTCCTACCTCTACTTCTTCTAAAACCATCCATAACCAACGTCTCATACTTCCATAGTGGAGCATCCGCGCATATCCTCTTCACATGCCCGAATCATCTCAATCTCACTTCTTGCATATTATCCTCCGCTGAGGTCTGTAATGACCATCCAGGTAATTTTCTCCCTTTTTCAATATTTTCAACATTTAAAACTTTCTTGTAGCGACCCCAACTCATTTGTTTGGTTTTCATGCAAGTTTTCATGTTTTGGAGCTTCTAAAGTTTGAACGGTTGATTACGTTGTTCCTAAGAAGGATTATGGATCTCGGGTATCCAATCAATTAATCCCACAAAGCGCCAACTTTACGAAGATCTCATTCTTTTTAGGAAGCTTGCAGCATTAGTCCCAATAAACCCCAATTTAGTGCCTCGTCTCCCCCAATAATTCCTGCACCTCAACCTACAAAAACTGTTCAAGACTTGTCTTTCAAAAGAATTCCACAACATACCCGACAATCATTTAAATAATTTATAGGATTTAATCATTCCTAACAACAAATTCGTCTCTTTTGCTATCTGCATTTGGTATGGTTATTTGCGTGAACACTTTAGGTAAATGACCTCAAAATGCAATTTTGTTGGTTTCGCTAGCTTTAAAACATTGACATACGCCCAAAGGAACTTTGGTTCGGTCCCAGCTTCGAACTCATTAGGAGCAACCTTGTAGCATATGGTCAAAAACAAAACTTGAGTGTGAAACCTACTGTTTGTCGAGACGACCTCCATTGGAAGTTTTGACCCCTCCTCGAGTCTGAAATGTCAAATTTGATGGGGTTAACATAATTCATTTGGATGCACGAGGTTTCAGACGAATTCCAAACATCCCGTCAAAGAACTTCTAAACATGGTAATCAACTATTGCAGCAAAACCTGGTGAAAGCGTAGTACTTTCATCGCAATCGTGTGGTCGACCACCGCGGCCGCGATGAGTGACCTATGGTTAGCCAGTTTTTGTTCAGCATGATTGTGGGGTTGACCACCGTGATCACGATGATCTTTTTTCTCATGGGTGTCGCGATAGTGCTGAAGAGCTTCATCTTTTCTAATTGCTGACTGGATCCTTTTTCAGCTCATTTGTTCAAGTTGATCGTGATAAATTGAGCAATAGAGCTCCAATTGAGCTCATTTGAATTCTACATGTTGGAAATTATTGGGGGCTTCGAGTTGGGGTCTCCATTTAACCCCTTTAACACTCTTCCTAAATGCCGATTTTTTGGCACTGTTTTCGTTGGGCTTCAAGCTCAGACTGTGCCCAACTTTTGGGCATAAGTTCCTTGAGCTATAAGGGACCCAGTAGTGGGTTCAATTTTAAAATTCCGTTAACAGATCCCATGGACCTATCTTTTACTCGATTTTAGGTCCGAAATATGTTGTAGCTATGAACATCATGTTTCTCATAATGATCTGTAGTTTATGATATTCATAGTGGTGCGGCATTTTGTCAATGTGAAGAAGAGATGGGTAGCTTGTGGACAATTCAAGATTGTCGTTCAACCTCCTGGTAGGCTATGGCCTACTTTTTTTTTTTAAGATTTTGTTCTATGAGATAATGCTTAGTATGAATTGCATGGGATTTAGGAATGAATGTGGTGGGTTTAGGATTAGTTCCCCATTCCTATTATTCTTGATTCCTTTTGGAGCCACATACCAGCTTGGAATTGTGAAATCCTTAGGTTAGGCTGGTAATTCCTTGCTAATGGCTTAGCTTAGTGTTGTTAGCCTCTTCGAAGGTGATGTTTGAGGCCTCGAGATAGCATGGTGATCTTAGTGTCATTGAATGAGTTCTAATGGTCCTTTAATTATATTATATGTTCGTTGTAGTAATTACGATGGTTTGGTACTCTCGATTAGTGCATGGACTTTGGATTTGCGTTGGTATTAGAAGAATCTAGAAGAATTCCCAATGAATGGGCTCGTAGACTTGATGTTGATCCCTATCTCGGACAAGACTGTGTAACCTTAGTTGCTTGTTATAGCCATAGGCTGACACTAGTTGTATTTGGTGTTCACCTGATGACCTCACAAGATCCTATTCTGCATCAGGAGAATGGTTTGACTGGGTGGAGAGCGCTAGACTCTCAATGAGAAGGTTGATCTTGAGCAAGGATGCACTTATATGGCTATGTAAGAGATTTCGTGAAGCTTTTGTCAACACAAGAAAGAGCTACAAATCGTGGAGATGTAGAGATATTTCTACCTATTATTTTACACAAAAGTTTAATAAATATGGTAGATTTATTTCTATCATTGTAGTCAAAGGTCATAGCAGGTCAATTATTATTATTCTAGAAAACAATTTCAATGAAGGGAGGGCGAGACATGCGGATAAAATAGAGTTGTTTATTATTGACATCGCACCAAGAGTAGGCTAAATATAAGAGGCTATTACAAAAAGTAAATGGAATCAGAAGACTGAACACGAGCTCTTGATGAAGGAAAGCACACAGAAGGAAAATGCTCTGTTATGCAGGTGCTTGGTTGAAGATTCACTGATGGTGAAGAGGCCCCTACTTGAAATGATGTGAGGAGCTGGGCAGGCCAAACTTGGAAAGGAATCCCCAATTTACAAGTGTATGTTATGAATGGATCTCTTTTCTTGTTCGAATTCCAATCAAAAAGAGACGCAGAGCATATTCTTATGGGGGTGATTGGAGGAGACAAGGCCAAACCCTGAATCTTGATTGGTGGTCGCTGACGATAGACGCACTGCCGGAATCCTTCAGATTTGAGTGGTTTTGGATCACAGTACTAGGTCTTCCCCTACAGTTATGAAACCCTAAGGTGATGAAAGAGATAGGGGATGCATGTGGAGGTTGGCTAGAAAATGAAGAAGAAACCGAGCTAAAAAATCATCTAAGATGGGCTCAGACTAGGGTAAGGGGACCAAGGGACAAGATCTCGACGGAAATTGAAGTGGCTGATTGAGATTTTATGTACACGCTTCCAATTTGGTGTGAGTCGCCGGCGCTTTACCAGAAGAAAAAAGAAGAGGAGATTTTGCATCAAGGAAGAGAGAAGGAACAAGGGTTCTGATCTTTCACAGGTTTGACCAGAGAACAATGACTTTACACAAAGATAATGGATCTGCAAAAAGGAGAAATATAACGGATATCGAGATATCCGAAAAAGGGAAAGGAATAGATGTGCCTAGGCATGAGTATTTTTCGAATTTGTAGGACCCACATGCGGGACCCAGTGACTTTACATGTGGTACAAATTGAGAATGGAAAAGCATTTAAATACCAATGGGCTAAACTCTATTGGGTTCACTTCTGAGAAGCCCATTGATCTATATAAAACACAACCTTCCGTCACTCTTTCTAAAGCTATTCCCTTAAGCCCAAGAGAGATTAAAGGGGCTTTCACAGAACCTTTCATTGATGCCATCTGAGAGCAAGAGAACTTGAAGGTAAATAATTTCATTAATTTTGATGGGAATAGGGAGGTTGAACTCGGCGTGAAGGGAAAAAAAGAAGGTAAGCAAGGACTGAAAAAGAAAGAGACCTGTTAGAAAAACAAAATCATGGGGAGATTCTAAGAATCGATAAAGCCATCGAAAGTCAAAATCAGAGAGAGGAGGAGGAGACAGATTTTTCAAACGCTTTGGTAGCCATGTACGCCGAGCCAGATCCAGCTCCACTTCAACTTGATATTAGTTCACAAGAGGAAGATATGGAAGCAACTGAATGGATTCAAGCAAACATGATGAATGTGTGCCAACTGTTTGGAGTTGATTTTTAGGGGTGCAGGAAGGAAGCACATGCTCTATTGATGAAACCTGATCAAAGGAGGAATAAGGAAAATGGGCAGGAGGGAAGTCAGAAAACCATAAGGAGAACATCGTAATCCCAAAAGAAGTCAGAAATTTATTCTTCGATATAAATTTCAAGGATGGAGAGCCAAGATCCGGTGGGAGAATTCTAACTCGCAAGCAATAATGAGAGTAAAAATTCTTTCTTGGAATGTAAGGGGGTTAAATGGAGAGAACAAGAGGGGGATAGTGAGCAAAATATTAAAGCGGGGGGGGGGGGGGGGGGGGGGGGGGGGGGGGGGTATAGTTCTTGTTGAGACAAAATTAGAGGGCTCAATAGAAAATATTTTACAAAGTATTTGGAGTAACAGATGGATGGGGGTGTTAATGAAGGAGGCTCAGGGAAGTAGTGGGGGGATCTTAATACTATGGGATAGGAGAATCTGGAGTGGGGAACTGTTTCTTAATGGGAAAGCATAACTGGAAAATTTGCAGGAGTAAAGATTTCAGCTGGTATCTCAGTGTCGTATATGCAGACTGCAACAGAGTAAATAGGAGAACACTATGGAAAGAATTGCTAAAGATGAAGCATAACATTAATGGGCCTTGGGTAGTGTGTAATGACTTCAACGTCACTAGATATCCATCAGAGAGAACAAATTGTCACAGACTGACTGGTGCTATGACAGAATTCTCATCCTGCATTGAAGAAATGGAGATGGTTGATCCTCCTTTATGTGGAGGATCTTTCACCTGGAGAAAGGGAGAGAATTATATTTGCGCTTCCAGAATTGACAGATTTCTATACAGTGCAGAGTGGGAACAGAATTTTACTCAGATAATTCAGAGTAGCCTCCCCAAAATTGCTTCAGATCATAATCCTATTGTGTTTTTCCTATGGAGATGAAGAGTGGAGAAAGTCTTATTTTAAATTTGAAACATGGTGGTTAGAGGTGGAGGGTTTCAAAGAGAAGGTGAAAGAGTTGTGGGAGTCATTTAGTGTGACTGACAGACCAGGTTATATTTTGGCTGAAAAGTTAAAAATGCTGAAAGTGAAGCTCAAGGAGTGGAGCAAAAATAATGGGGGGAACTGGAAACAAAGGAAGGAGGATATTCTCAATCAAATCTCAAGTTGGGAAACAATGCAGGAACAAAGGCCCCTTACTGATGATGAACTGCTACAAAAGACACATCTGGGCATGGAATTTGAAGATGTGGCAAGAAAGGAAGATTAGCTTGGAAACAAAGATCTAGAATCCAATGGCTAAAACAAGGTGACAAGAGCACAAAATTTTTTCATAGACTTGCAACTTCTCATAAAAGATTCAACCACATAGACCAATTGGAGGTGGATGGAGTGGTTACCAAGGATCAAGCCATGATCAAAGAGGCAATACATATTTTCTATAAAAAAAAAAACTATGCAAGAAAGCAGAACAATGGAGACCTGAGTTGAGACTGCAGGAGGCTACAATGATCACTGAAAAAGAAAATGTATGGTTGCAAAGACCTTTTGATGAAGAAGAGATAAGGGAATGTTTAAACTTGTGTGCAATGGAGAAAGCCCATGGCCCTGATGGCTATCCAATGGTATTTTTCAAGACTTCTGGACTCTGTAGAAGGAAGACATCATCAATACTATTCAATTTTTGCATTCTAATCGAAGTTTCGAGAAGAGCTTTAATGCAACTTTTATTGCTTTAATTCCAAAGAAACCTGGAGCATTTGAGCTGAAGGATTTTAGGCCAATCAGCCTAGTGGGGGTTTGTCTACAAGATCATTGCTAGATTGTTGATTGAAAGGCTAAAAAAGGTGGTGTCCAAATTGATAAACAAACATCAAATGGCTTTTTTATAGGGGAGGCAAATCATGGATGCAACACTCATTGCTAGTGAATGCATTGACTCAAGAATGAAAGGAGCCCCTGGTCTAATGTGCAAATTGGATAATCAGAAAGCCTATGACCATATGAATTGGGCATTCCTTCTGAATACTCTCAGACAAATGGGATTTGGCAGCAAATGGATGAAATGGATTGAGGTATGTATCAAAACAGTCAAGTTTTCCATCCTTGTAAATGGGGAACCTGTGGGGTTTTTTTTTAATCAGAAAGAGGGCTGAGACAGGGTGACCCTATCTCCCCTTTCATTTGCATTTTGGCAATGGAAGTCTTTGATAGTATGATGAGGATTGCAGCACAAAACAGATGGATCAGAGGCTTTCAGGTTGGAGATAGAGTAGGGGAAGAAAAAGAAGTGTGTCATATGCTCTATGCAGATGACACTATCATTTTTTGTGAACCTACAACAGAACAGATTATAGCTACATCAGAGAGATTTTGGTTTTGTTTTAAGCAGTTTCAGGGTTGAAAGTGAACTGGGGAAAAAGTAGTCTCTTTCCTATAAATGAGGTCCCTCAGATCCAGCAGCTAGCAAGTATATTCGGATGCAAAGTGGAGCATTTGCCTACCATATATCTGGGCATGCCCTTGGGCAGCAAACACAAAACAATGGAGATATGGAATGGTACTGGAGAAAACTGAAAAGAAACTTGCTAGATGGAAGGCACAATACCTATCTCTCGGGGGTAGACTGATCACTCATAAACTCTGTTCTAGATTCTTTGCCAACATATGTGATGTCCTTGTCCCAATCCCCAGCAAAGATAGTGAAAAAACTAGACAAGCTTAGAAGGAACTTCCTATGGAAAGGTAACGAGGAAGGAAAGAGTCACAACTTAGTCAACTGGAAGAATGTACTTCTTAGCAAATAAAGAGGGGGTTAGGGATCAGAAATTTGAGACTGCAGAATGAAAGCCTTTTGATGAAATGGTTGTGGAGATGCACCGAGGAAGATGCAACTCTTTGGAAGGAGGTTATAGTAGCAAAATATGGAGAATTAAACCCATGGTGTAGAGAAACAACCTCTGAACCATATGGGGTGGGGTATGGAGGACAATCAGGAGCCTATGTCACAAATGGAAGGAAATATGTATATTAAGGTGAGAAATGGAAACAAAACTAAATTTTGGATAGACCAAACCTCTCTTAGGGAAATTTTTCCAGACTTGTTTCTAATATGTGAGAACCCTGATGCTAAAATGAGTGACTGCTGGACAGAACAGGGATGGGACATATCTTTAGAAGACTACTGAATGACTGGGAGATAGATAGGGTGGCAGCGCTGCTGGAAAACTAGCTGGAATGACTATAACCACAACAGCCACAGACACGATCCTATGGAAACATAGCAAGGACAGAGTCTTTTCAATCAACAATGCCTACAAAAAAGGACTACAGGGGATGACCGAGGGCCAAAAATATAATTGGAATTACTTCTGGAAAAGTGATATTCCTACAAAAGTAAAGTGTTTCATCTAATTAGTGATAAAGAGAGCATGTTTAATACAAGAAGTTCTACAGAAGAAAGAAGAAAGGCAAGCAGCTGGTCCCCAGGTGCTCTTTGTGCAACTTGACAGGGCAAACAAATAACCATCCCTTCCTGCATTGTAAGTTTACTGCTCAAATTTGGAACCTGTTTGTCAACATCACAAGCATGAACTAGACAACGCACATACATCAGATCTACTGAGCTGTTGGATTACGAGGGGAGGCAGCAAGAGTCAAAAGAGATGGTGAAAGCTAATACCATTATGTGTATGGTAGTCAGTCTGGAAAGAAAGAAATGGAACATGTTTTGAAGATAAATCCAATTCCATCCACTGAGTTAAATGGAATTGTATAGTATCTTTACTTTTTTGGTGTAAACAACTTTGTATTGATGATATGGATCAGATTAAAGATTTGATAGGAAATCTATAATTAACTCTTTTTGGAGGTAGCCAGCATACCCTTAATGATGAAGAACACAACCTTACCAGTTTCAAAAATATATATATATATATATATATATATATGTACATATATATATATATATATATATATATGTACATATATATATATACACACATACAACTTCCACAATTGTGAAGTAAACTTGCAACGCAAAAAAAGATAGTCGTTTGTCTCCCCAGTCTCGGTGCACAAAAAACATCTTCTCACTACTATTCTCCCTTCTTCTGTAGAACCTCATGTGTCAGGCATGCTTTCTTCACTACAAGCCAAGTAAAGCATTTAACCTTGGTGGGGTCCATGCTCTTGCACATACTTGAGCACTCACTTCGCATCATGCTATTATCCCTCTTTTACATTTTATTCATGGAGAAAATGCCATCCTCTGAAAGATTCCATCTTAGTGTGTCAAACTGCACATCGATGCCCAGAAAATTTTCCACTTCGCTCAAAAAAGTTGTCACTCTACCAACCTCTATAGGAGTCATACCACCTTTACTACTTGGATTTTTTGGAGATAAAGAAGTACTAGAGATGTGCTCACTACTTATTTATTGAGTCGAGGAGGTTGTCGACCCTTTCTTACCACTTATGGATTGGTCGAGGACGTTATCGACCCTTTCCATATTGATGTGGTCTTCTATATATACACACACACATACATACAACCTCCACAGTTGTGAAGTAAACTTGTAATATAAAAAAAGATTGTTGTTTGTCTCCCCAATCTCATGGCACAAAAAGCATCTTGTCAATACTATTCTCCCCTTCTTCAGTAGAACCTCATGTGTCAGGCATGCTCTCTTCACTACAAGCCAAGTGAAGCATTTAATCTTCGTGTGTGTGTGTGTGTGTATAAATATATAACAAGAGCAGATAAAGAACCTATTGTGAAAGTCCTAGATCGAGACCAAAGCAAGTATATACGGACTTCCCGAGTCCCCTATGAGTCTTTCCGCCCATGTGACTTACTGACCAGGAGGAGGGTGTCGCATAGGTCCTACCTAGCGTGTCGAGGTAAGAGGTAGGTGTATACATTTTATTACGCTGCTTTTTGATACAAATGGCATTGTCACTAATCTCAGAAAATAGTCTCTCTACTTCTATGAGGTAGTGGTAAGGTCTCGTACATTCTACCCTCCCAAGACCCCACTTGTCGGATTCCACTGGGTATGTTGTTGTTGTTGTTGGCATTGTCACTAATGGCTCTACTGATTTTACAACATAACTTGCATTTATAAATCATTGCTTATCACCACTATAATTGATTGTTGTTTGCACCTGTCGATCTTAAAAGGGACCGATCGGGTTATGGTTGTTGTTATATACCTTCCAAGCTTATGGGCTATAGTTAGGTTATAGTTTGAATTATAATTGTGTATCTTGCTTGGTTTATGAGCTAATTATTTGATTAGATTGGCCTTTTGGCTGTTACAAAGTATAGTGTTGGTTACCATTGATATATTTCCAGTTTGAATCCACTTTTGCTTAGACAGATAGCATGAAGTGTTCGATAGATGAAATGGGATCACAGCATATACTACCAAGATTTTCATGCACGATAAGGATAAAGAGCATGCACTAGAGGTAGAGGTTGAGACTTGGGATGTTCAGCAACTGCTGGAGGGTCTACAAGCAGACCAAGCTCTGACGGTATCTTTGGCCACCTCGACTCTTCAGGATTCAGTGTTAGCAATTCCAAGTCTTTTCAAGGATACACTGCAGACAAGTGTAGTTCTTGGTACGTGTGATTCTCATACCAAGTTTGGGTTTGTAAGTCTTCAGCATGGTTCTCTATTAGTTTCTGAGTGCGTGATCGAGTTTCTTGAGTAGGCCAGGCATACTCACACAATTTCCTACCAAGCAAGATTCGACTCGAGAATTTATTAGAGGATTGGCTTTACCACTCCACCTAGCCTCAGAGCACTTGATAACATCCAATTCTATCTTTCTCCAGGTTGTTAGTCATGCAAGGTGTGAGAAATATAGGAGAAAAATTATTACTAAATTGTGTCTCTACATTATTACGTTGAGACCCTATTTATAGACACTACATTGGACTCCTTTTCCAACTAGGACACTACAATACAATCCCTTTCCACGTAGGATTCTATATACTATTCCAATTCCTATTACTATTACTATTCTAAGTAGGATTATATATATTATTCTTGTTCCTGTTCCTATTCTAACACTCTCCCTCAAGCTGGTGCATACAAGTCATATGTACCTAGCTAGTTACAATTATAATTAATAGGACCGATGAAGAGGTTGGTAAGATATCTGCAAGTTGATTACTCGACTTCACAAAATTGATAGTCAATCTTAATGTGCTTACTCTTCTCATGATATAATTGATTAGATGCATATTGTCGATGAAACATAGTGTGACAAATTCTTGAATTACAATATTGGACTTTCCAAACCAAGCTTGAGAAAATTATTTCATACCATAGAGTAACCTACCCAATCAACATACAAGGCTATCAAACTCCCCCAGCTCCATATAGACTTTTTTCTTGAGATCACCGCGGAGAAAAACATTCTAAGTATCAAACTCCCGCGGAAAAAATTATGCTATCTGGTTTGCTTGTCTTAAATGGCTACCTTTGTTGCTTGCCTTCCTTTTGATTAATAGGCGAGAGACTAGTTGCTAAAAGAGTTGTGTGAAGGGAGGTGTAGCTTTATGTGGTTCCCCTATTGTTCTAACCTGTTGATTCTTTTCCTATGCCTAAATCCTACTCTCAATACCTAAGGTTGCAAATTTGAGGTTTTGCTCTTTCGATCTAACTAGTTGTCCCTATATGGTGGGCTTGGTGTTTGGGTTTGATGGTTAAGTCGGTGATTCTACTCTTTTAGGGATATAGTGCCAGTGGTTGTATCTAAGAAGGAAGTAATTTTAGAATGTTCTAAGTATGGTGATGACTTGGCCGGATGTGTTCTATGGGAGTGTTCATTGATGATTTCTAAACGTCAGCCTTCGTTGGAGAACGAAAATCCTCTTAGAAGGTTCATATACAGGATGGGGTCAAAGTACTTCGTGGAGTCAATGGCTTTATGTATGTTCCAAGATGCAAGGTTAGCTTCTGACTTTGTGATTAGCTTACGATGTTTGTTTTTGGGATTTGATTTTGTATGGGTCACTATAGGCAAGTTGACTACGCTTATTCACTACCTACAAACTCAGTTTCCCTTAGATTAGATTAGGTGACACAAACTTGCACCCGAGGAGTAGTTCATGGGCACATGGCATCAGCTTCTATCACATTTGGCTTGGATTTGCATTAGTTTTTAGAAATTTCTGTGGTAGAAGAAAGAGATTAGGATTGGGCTAAGAGTGGTATTCCCTGTGGAATTATCGTCCCTTGGAGTAGCTTGTTCAATTTCAAGAGGTTGCATTTTAGATTTTGGTTGTTGGTTTTGCAAGTCATTGAGACTAGATTTTGTGCTTTTGCCCTAACCCAAGTTTCATAACATTGGCCTTTAATATCTTCAAGGTTCAAGTGGAGCATGTCATTCTTTCAAGGTTTGTGTTGTGTGGTAGTGTGGGCAAGATTCAAAATGAGTTCTAATGATTCTTTAGTTATTATATATGCTCGCTCTAGTAATTATGAAAGTTTGGTACACTCAATTAGAGCATGGACCTTAGGTTTCTTGGTATTATGAGGACTCCCTTTGAATAGGCTCGTACACCTGATGTTGATCCTTATCTCAAGCTAGACTATGCGACTTTAGTTGCTTGTTATAAGCATAGATTAGCACTAGTTGCATTCGGTTTTTATTGAGTAGTAATTTCAAGAAGGCCGAGATCCTTAAGTTATGCTTCTAGTTGTTAGGTTGTTTATAACTTCTTTTTTATCCTGAGCTCTGATAATGTATTGTTGAGTATGTTGGTATAGTATTGAGCCCAAGGCTTTGGTTGAGGACCCATTGGATTCCAATTTACTTTTGTATGCTTTAGGGTTGAGATGATTTCAGTTATGTACTTAGGTTGTTTAGATATTGTTGTTTGGATGCTGGTGATGTCATACATTGCATTTGGTACTAATTTTCACAAGTTTTGTGGTACAATCCCAGCAAATGCATTAATTTTCACTACCATTGTTTTGAGAAAGTATGATTTTACTCTTTTACGCATAGACTATTTTTTATGCGAGTCGTACCACCTTTACTACTTGGATACTTGGATTTTTTTATGATAAAAAGGCATTGGAAATGTGCTAACTACTTATTTATTCGATCAAGGAGGTTGCCAACCCTTTCTTACCACTTATTGATCGAGGGCATTATCGACCCTTTCTATATTGATGTAGTTTCATATATATATATATACACACACACAGAGACACACACATATATATATATAACCCAAAAGGATCTATTGTAAAAGTCCTATATCGTGACCAGACAAGTATATACGGATTCCCTGAGTCCCCTATGATTACTTCCGTCCATATGACCCATTGAATAGGAAGAAGGAGTCGCATGGGTCCTACCTAGTGTGCCCAGGGTAAGAGGTATGTGTATATACTGTTACATTGGCATTTTGATACTAATGACATTGTCCCTGATGGCTCTACTGATTTTATTGTATAAATAGAATTTATATACATTTGTATCATCAATATAAATGATCGTTGTTTGCGCCTGACAGTCATATATAAGGTCGGTTGGGTTATGATTGCTATTATGTGCCTTTTGGGCTTATAAAAATCAGATTAGGTTATTGTTTGATTATAACTGTGTATGTCGGATTGGTTTGTTATCTTATTATTTGATCGGATCGAATTGGCCTTTTGGTTGTTATAACGTGTAGTGGTGGTTGCCATTGACATATCTCCAATTAGTTGACTTCCGCAGGTGATTCTTGTTGTGGTTAAGTTGTTGGGCTAGCACCTCCAGGTACGTTCTTCAATACAGTTGTTTGGTTATCCTATTTCATTGTTTCCATTGACATTTACCACAGATTACTTCTCCCTAGTTGCTTGTTGTATATGTTCCTTACTTGGAGCTCAGTCGACCTATGCCTACTGAGTAACATTTGTTTGGTATTCATATTACAATTTTGTATCCTGCAGATTATAGTATGAATCACCCTGTTGATGTGTTCCTCATGCGCAACAGCTGTGACTCGGAGACCTAGGTGACCTCCTAACGTTCGAAGTTGTCATTCTCCCTCAGTTTTTGACGAGGACTAGTTTTTATTTTGTATTAGTGTGTATGTTTTAACTTTGTGCTCCTATATTTTTATTAGTAGGTCTACTACCAACTGATACCAAGTCTTGGATGTGTTTTGTTGTATAAATTTGACTCTCTTTTGTTATGTTTATCATGTGTCTTCCGCGTTCTTCTCTTTTTAATAATAGCCCATTACCTCTGATTCCGAGCTACCGGATTGGTTTATCTACTGGTGGTTTATTAGTAGGTACTATCATGACCTGAGATTTCAAATATAACAAGGTCACTCCTGCCTTATCCCAGATATCTGTATTCTGTTCATACCTCTCCTATAAGCTCACACATCAATTTCAACATCTTCATTTCACAACTTTCATCTTGGGAATGTAAGAATTCTTGACTTGCCAACACTTGGCCCCCATACAACATAGTTAGTCTAACCAACATTCTACAGAACTTGCCTTTAGTGGCACCTTGTTATCATACAAGATTCCATATTTGCGCTTCCATTTATCTACCTCGCACCAATACAGTGTGTGACATCATCATCAATGTCACCACCCTCAATATCAAGTCTCACTTCCCTGCCAACCTCATGAGCTTCATCACTAATGTTGCACTCCAAGTATTCTCATCTTCCCTAATTTGCTGGTGTACTAAACTAGTTTATCTGACTTGGATGCATGTTACTCGTGCATTGGCTTGGTCAAATGTTTTTCTACTTTGTTAAACTGATCTTCATTGCTTGGCAGCTAAATTGCTACTCCATACACAGAAATTTAACAAATTAAGAAGCAGAAAAAGAACACACTAATAGTTATTTACCAGTACTGCAAATGGCTTGTTTGTTGCTGCAAAGCTCTACATAAATTGGTTCTACTGCATTGACAAGCTCAGAGCATGATGTTTCTCCTACAGTATTACCAGCTTTGTTGTATGTGGAATCAACAACAGTGCCTGAGGGACAAAGGATGCTTTGTGAAGCAGGATCGTCTGCTCTTTCATCATGTGAGGAGACACCCTGCTATAATTCAAGGTCTTCAGCTAATCCATCATATGCATATACAACTCTAGGGCAATTATATCAACTATCGATCATATCACTATTGAAGAAGTTAAAACTTTGCATCAAACATAATTTCATTTAATTGGCACCAAATGCTATACACAGAATAAACCAGAGCTGTTTCCCCATATATACAAGCTTAATTGGAAATAACATTTAATGTATCCTGAACAAGACTCACAAAAATATCTGAGCCAAGGAAGATGAGAAAATGTGGCTCAGCCGTGTAGTTAAAGATATCAAACAGTTTAAGTTAGCAGTTGTAGAACTGTATATTTGTTCAAAAGTGAAATACAGATCCTGGAGTTTGACACAAAAAAACAAAACATGCATCTTGTTTCTTCTTTATTTTGTAGTGCTAACAAATAATAAAAGGCAAAAACCATCTATGAGTTGATTTATGAATAATAAGCTACATACAAAGGACAATGTTGGAAGTAGAAGTATGTTAAGGTTAGCAGTTCCAGCAGAAAGAAAACTTAATTTCCTGTTGGGCTTGATTCAGAATATATATATTCAAAGGAAGACTCTAAGTATTGAACCTTTTGTTTCGTAGCATCTTCATCATTGCTCTCTTGATCACGAAGAATAGCTTCAATGAGTTCTTTGTAGCCATATTCCTCAATAAAGACCCATCCATCATCTCCACCGTATTCCTAAAAATAAGTGACGATAAATAAGCAAAATCTCGCGTAACCCGTTTTATCAAAGGAACAGTGACTAATCGCGGGATTACCGAGTTTCATGGCTCCAAAGACACTGAATGCAACCAAAAGAGGGAAAACCCCCAGATTCTTAACGCTTACCTTCAGAAGTTGTTTTACTGTTCTCTGAACGAGCCGTTCGTCGAAACCGAAAGCTGTCATGGCATCAGTTGCTGCGTCCATTCGGCTTAATCGCTGCCGATAAAACCAACAACACTGTAAGAAAACAGTATATAGCAGCATAAAAGGAAAAAATGGTGAAATTTCAAACCTTTCTGGGTCTTGCTCTGGGTGCCATTGTTGCCTCTCAACACACAGCACAAGAGGAGACGAAGAGCGCAATGAAGTACTATACGTTTGTTTTAATCCTGAAGCCGAAAAGTTATCTAGGGAATGACCTATATAGGCTCAATTGTTTTCTCATTTAAAATTGATACTCCTCATAAATATATATTTATCACTTAGTAGGAGTCATTTGGCACAAAAATAAATAATGGAAGCATTAGTAACGTAGAGACTAGTAACGTAGGGATTACTAATGCTGAGATTATTTTTTATTAAAATTATAGATTTATTGTTTTCATTTAATTTTATGCTTGGTTTAAAATTCTATAAAATATTTCTTTCGAATTATGCCCTTCAACTTTTATAAGATTTTCTATTTCATGTAATTAGATCAAAGTAGATTATTTTTTTATGACTTGTAACTAGTTAGGAAAATAATAATTTTTCATTATGTTTATTATTTTCTCACTTGAATTATTTGAGAATAAATAATTATAATTTTAATAAATTCATCACTAATAAAATGATAATCTTTAATTTAATAAAGATAGACCATCTATTATTAAAATAGAAAAAATGGTAAAAATTTGTAAAATAGACAACCTATATTTACACATAAAAAGTTGTAATTTTAATATAGTATTTATATCTTACGAGGTCACTCAACTTTGAGAATATATTTAACATCATTGGACTTTATATTTTATCAATAAAATTACTTAACTGGAATTAGTTATAAAAAAAAATTGACATGTCAAAATATTTTTTTGTGTATTATGTAAATATGAAACAAATAAATAAAATTTAAAAATTTGACATGGTAAATTTACTTATTTTTATATTATGAAAATATGAACCCTCAAATAAATAAAATTTTTGTAAGCTAATTTATTTAAATAAATTTACTAGTACAAAACTACAAATATAAAATACAAAATCAAGAAAACAAAAATATGTAAAAGAATTTGAGGGATATTTTTGTCTTTGTGTATTTAATCCCATGGTATTAATCGAAGGTATTAGCTAATACCAACAAATGGGAGGTATTAGCTAATACCATGTATGTGGTATTAACTAATACCATGGATTAGTTATACATGGTCCAAAAATCCAACCAAACATAACATTACCTAATACCATGGCTAATACATGAATTATTTTGCCTAATACATCCTACCAAACGACCCTTAAAGAAAAAAGCTTATACCTTTTCACTCAGTTTGTTATCCTTTGTATTGTACTATATTGTATTGTACTGTGATATATGATAAGTACAATGTTTGGCTAGACTGTGGTGTACTATATTATAATTGATAAATTTATTAAAATGCCCTTAATTATTTTAAATGTGAAATTTATCAATAATTATTTATAAAAATAACAATACTATCACGCATATTCTTTTTATATCATATGATAATAACATAAAATTATATCATCAATTATAATTATATTATCAAATACTATCATCACATCTATATCTATAATTGATTTAATTAAAATTTTATATGCCTATGTTTTATTCATTAATTGTTAATTAATTACTCATACTAATAAATTAAAAAAATAATTAAAATATTTATCAATCTGCAACAATGTAAATGTATGACTATGCATATTGGCGCGTCTTTTTAACATGTCTAGTCCAGTTTGAGCATGTTTTCCGATAGCTCTATCTTTCCCATATAGCATCATTAACTTATCATACTTTCTAATAGACTTGTTCCTCAAATCAACAGCTTCCGGCTTAGCCTAAGTATAAAATGCATAACACATTATTGAAGAAAGTAAGATGAACCTCAAAATTTAAAAAGAAGAGCAAAACTAATAAACACGAAAATACCTGAATCAATTGATCCCATACTGCAAGTTCGGCATCCCACATATTTATGATGGGATCTCATGCAAATCCGCTCATTCCCATTTGAAATGTATCATAATGTTTGTTGAATTTACTTTTAATTATTCTCTTCCGATTGTGAATTCTTTCCTTATTAAGAATTTTATCAGGAAATTTTGACCGTAGCTCCCTTAATATGTTATCCAGTGTGTGTGAAGTGAAAGATCCGCCAACCCAATTTTCAATATTTTGCTCACGACAAAATGCATCAATTAATGTATCGTCTATAGAATGTGACTAGATACATCTATCACTTGAAATGGCTTCCTTCGATTTTTTTGACATCTTGACAACTACAAAATTAAAATAAAATTTCATAAGAATAAAATAGGAAAATGATATCACACAATATTGAAGCGCTATAATATAAAGTGGGATGCCCTATAAGTGATGTTTATAAGCAATAGTTCATTAAATTACTTTCAAATAATTTCGAATCAATAAATGTGACAAAAAACTTATTTGAATTTTTTTCTAAAAAGTTAGTCTTGGTAATTATTCCACATGCAGCTGCTATGTCATCTCGAATGAACTCTCCTCTTCTAAATTCTTCATTGCTCTCTCTGAGATTTGAAACCTCTTCATACACATCATTATTATTCATAAGCTCCGCATCAACTTAAGCAAGTAAGTTGTCATTTGGATCTACTCCTTTTAAATAGTTGTGCAAAATACAACAGGCAAATATAATACGCTTTTGGGTTTCAACACCATATAATGACTCTATTGAGCTAGAAATTATAGGAAATCTCTTTTTAAGAACTCCAAATGCTCATTCAATAGCATTATGCAAAGAAGCGAGTCGCAAATTAAATAATTCACGAGAAATTCGGGGTGAATTTCTTGAATATTCTTTCAAGTGATATCGCTCTCCCCGATAAGGCGTAGTAAGTCCACTTCTCAACATGAGTCCAACATCAACAAGATAGAATTTCCTAAAAATAAATAATTAAAATATTCAATTACTTGTTCATCATATACTTATGTCTTGATAAATATATATAATATTTACCTTCTGGAATTTTTAATGGATCTTATCTATTTATGATTCTTGAATCAGATGTTGTACCTTCTCATCCATCTAATACATATGTAAATTTTAAATCAAATGTGTGTCCAACTAGTATATTTTTTGTTGGATAATATAAATTTTAAATCAAACGTGTGTCCAGCTAGTATGTTTTCTGTTGAATAATCTTTTGTCCCACAATATTTTGGTGCTTCACTTTGTGAAACTTTAACACGTATGTATGTTTCATCAATTGCACCAATATAATCCTAATATCATAATCATCAATTAAATGCAAAGAATTTTGGCATTAGCTAAATTTGAATAACTATTATAATTATGTTCACCTTAAAATATGGGTAGAATTTTTGGTTGCTAGCAATTTCAAAAGGAACATGAGATCCATCAGGTTGCTGGATAAATTTTTCATATAATCCCAAGATAGCTCGTAGGATAACATGAGATGATGACTAACTCACTTTCCAGATCCTCAAAAGATGAAAGATAGTGTCACAACCCGGACCTAGGGCCTAGGAGTTACATGGCAAATGGGAACCCGAGAGTTCCCAAACAAGCCTCATAGTATCCCTATCCACATCATCGGTTTGGAAGCGCAAACGAGAAATAAACACATAAGTCTAAGGATGGGTGAATAGGACTCACACTATGGGGATGTCACGAGGAATGAGAGTAGCATGAATTCACAGAGCACATAGCACATAAATACTAAGGGGTGGGTAAGCATGACTCACTCTATGGGGCCAATTCGGTACTTAGGAACTTTCGCAACATAACATAGAACCATTTCATAACAACATAACCATTAGGTAGCCATAAGCAAGATTCCAAATACAACACTTAGCATATAACGTAAAGAGTGTACAAGATGTCTAACAATGCCTTTAATTATAAGATAGATCGGGGGCCAAGACACATCCTGGGCACACCCTCAAAGTGAATAAAATAAGTAAAGCACCATAGGTAGAGGAAATGGTGGTTTGTCCTTGGAAGATAAGACTCACCATGACAAGCAAGACTTGAGATCCGAGCTAGAAGTCGTACGGTGAATGAATGTACTCCTCGGTCCCTACATGGTGAGATCATAGGCAAAAGTATGCGTTAGTACGTTGGAATGTACTAAGTATGCGGGGTGCAATGCATATGACTTACCAAACCTACATTCAATGTTAGATGGCAAGGGCACATAAAATAGAAAGAAGCATATATCCAAATAAGAGTAGTATAATGATATTCCATGGAAACCCATGATGTGTGAAATACAATAATGCTCATATATTGTGGGGTGTGACCTCAACCGACATGAGGGTATACTCCCTCACATTCATTCCACCCCATTTAAGGTTGATATATTCTATCAATTTGACCTTCCTAAGCTCAAAAGGAAATAAATGATCTAGGAAAGCAAACTTGAACTCTTCCAAACCACCTTTGTCATCTCTCACTCTTTCGGTAACCTATTGAGTGAACCGCACTTAGGCCACTCCTTTCAACTGATAAGCATTTCTCTTTTAAAGTCACTCCCATAATAGTCAACACCTTATAGACCTCATCAATACATTCTTGGGCATCCTCATCAGCTTTGGAACCACAAAATTCTAGAGGGTTCATCGGGGTGAAGTCTCTTACCCTAGAAGCTAGGGTTGGGACATCAGAAAGAATGACCTACCTAGCTTGGTTAGTTACAACTTAAGGTAGCATGGCAAAAGCAATCCAGAGCTTATCTCCAGTGATTGGAATCCCCATAGGCTTTTGAAGAACTTGGTCCTTATCAACAGGGGCTTGTCTTGGTTGATGGGCTCTTCTTGGAGGCATATTTTATAAATCCATCGAGGATGTTTGTAAAAGTTAGGAAAACTCAATACATGTTCCATATCACGACATGAATAATGAAAAAGTGAGACATTTCCTAAAATGCCTCATAGCCTCCTACTCATAGGTATGGTCCACTTCACACTCATGAATAAGACTCTACTTGACGCGACATGCTAGACTCCAAAGATCATTTTAAAACATTAGTGCTCTAATACCAAGATTTTCATTACCCAAGCCTAGGGCCTAGGTATAACATGGCGAATGGGAACCCTAAAGTCCCCAAACAAGCCTTATATTATCCCCACACACATCATTGGTTCTGAACTGCAATTCAAACATTATAATATGATACTAAGGGATAGGAGTTTTATAACTCAAGCTATGGGATAAGGGGCATGGGACTCATTGTCACACAATCACAAGCACAATAAGCAAGCCTAAGGGATGGGGTCTTGGACTCAAGCTATGAGGATAGGGAAATCACTAGAAATTCTAAGGGGCGGGTTCATATGACTCAAGCTATGGGAGTAGGGACTTTGGAGTTTCATTATCTCATAATCAAATCATAACAAAATCAATATAAGATAAGACATAAGCATAGCCTTCATAAGCACCAAACATGACAAACTCGTACAATGAGTTTGGTGACATCCAACAATGCCTCTAAGTCATAGAAAGGATGGTGGCCAAGACATGTCATGAGCTTACCCTCAAAGTAAAGACATAAGATAATCATAATATAGTAAAGGTAGATAGAAGGTGGGCCGCGTCCTTAGAATAAAGGACTCACCATAAGCAAACTTCCACAAGTCGAATCTAGCTATGAAAAGATGGATGAGAAAAGTCTCCGGCCCTACATGGTTAGATCATATAAGCATAAAGTATGTGGAAGTACGTTTGAATGTATTAAGTATGGCGGCATGCTATGCATATGAATATGTTAACTTGCATTTCAATGTTAGATGATAAGGACATATATATATATATATTGAGAAAGAAGTATATAGGAAAGAATGTCATAGTAATATGCCTTAAATCCATGATGCATGAATGATATAATATTTAACATAGTGGGGATGGGACCTTAAATGACAGATAAGGCCATGCGAACTATTACATGAATCCCGATGTTTTCTCTATACTAGAGAAAGAGTAGACTAAATACCAAAGGTGTAAGTCCCCACGTTTCTCGTCTTCTATTACATAAATAGTGTGGCGTTATATAAGGCATATGTGATTTTTGCTAGAACCTAAGGATAATAAGGCTGCCAATAAGTGGTAATATCAAGGACTTAATGTTTCAAGCCAAAGGAATCCCCTAAATACACATTCAGGATTAAAGAAATGGCACAAGTGACACCTCGCCCTTTTTAGAATGTTTAAACTAGGTTTCACTTTTCGGATGGGACTAAAAGTTTATAATTTGCTAATAACGGATTTTTTCAAAATATATTTTAATAGCACAAAGGTCATACATTAAGTTTTGGAATCAAGAAAATTGCAAGATAATGGTTGGCGAAGGTTACGTAAGTTTCTTTAAGAAATCCTTCTCAAATTTGGGTCAAATGTATCAGGCCATATCTCCCAAAATATAAGGAGTTAAAAGGTTTATGACCTATCAAATTGAAGATCTATGAGTCTACTTTGCAACGCATGAAACCGCGCATCAAACAAACCTCAGAATTACTAGTTATGACAGTTTTACCGAGACTTCTTGAGCAGGAAATTGGGTCATGGGTCGGGTCGAGTCAGCCCACCTTAATGTCGGCTAATTTGAGCTTTTTAAAGATCATATCAGTGCCATTTCATCCCCAATCAGATTACAAACCGAAGGAAAAGTTCTCTCAAGGTGCCAAAGGGATTTGAGTAAGTTTTTTGCATTTTTACCGTTAAAATTTGTCTGTGTGCCTAGAAATACGTGCCTTACGCTTTGGAATTATTTTTCCCTCCTATTAACTGTGTTTGGAGCTGTTTTTGGGCTGTAAAAAAATTGGTGTTCTTGCTGGTTATTCTAGGTTTGTAGCTGGCGTGTTCAGGTAATAATTTCGGGGCTCTTTTACGATCATTTTTACAAAGTTTTACGGACATTACCTCGCGTAAATGCTATATGCAAATCTGCCTATTAATGTTAATTTATGGACTGCTTATTGATGGTTATAAGTTGTGAATATATAGTGATTGCGAAGCTTAGGACGTAAGGAACAACTTTCGTGAAGGAACTTTGAGCAATTAGGCGATTGTTGGAGAGGTATGTTAAGGCTAAGCTCCGTCCCTCCTTTTAGCACAAAATCCGAAAAATTTTCCAATACGTCAAATGCGATATCTTACTATTTTGTTCCTAGAAAGACCTTCTGTGAAAGGCATTGGGTTGCAGCTGAGTCATTTACATGATGGTATTAGGTTGAAATTCTATTCGGTCGCTTAAACTAGACTTTCAATATCTATATATCATTTTGTTGGTTTTCCCAGCTACCTATTCATATGTTCGAGGTGTTTCTCTTTTTTGGTTTAGTGCCATTAAATTAAATGTAACATGCAAAGGGAATGTAGTATTCATAATCTCTCCTTCTTCCGTACAAAATTATAATTGAAGCACTTAACAAGTAGCGCGTTGATTCCTAATAATCTCTAACGTAATGCTTCTATTTAAACTACTAAGGCACTTAATTCTGTTTAAATACTTTCTTTTACTAATTGACATGGGACCAAGTATAAGCATTATGTAATGCACCTTTATGAATATTTTCAAAGTTAAGGCTTCACTCTAAATGTTGGGTTAAGTTCCCAAACTTGTTAAAAAGAAATATAAGATCCCACGAGTCATGTGTATATGCTATGACAACGATTATGATGTTATGAGTATGAGTGTACTAATGAGCCAAGATTGACTAAATGATAATGATTAAGATGTTATGAGAATAAGTGTACCAATGAGCCAAGATTGGCTAAGTTCTTGCTATGGCCTGCTATGTGCATTTAATATTCATATCATACATTACTTGTTATGCATGGACTTCGAGCTATAATCGAAGGTATGGGGCCTATTTGCCCAAATGATTATATATATATATATGTATATGGTACAGATGGCCACAGGTTGGTAGATATGATGCCGGTTAGCTACAAAAAAGGACCACCATTGCTAGCATTTGGTTAGGTATGCCATGCATTTGCATCTATATATATGTATTCACAACATGTGATACTCAAGCATACCATGCATATTTGATCATTAGGAGGTTGCTTATTGGCCATTAAGGTTACTTGAGATTTGGTTACAGGTGGTATTTCTATTAACCATTTTACTACAGTTATTTATGATTTTACTTCATGCCTTACATACTAGTACATGTTTATTCGTACTGACATCCCTTTGTCTGGGGACGCTGCATTTTATTTCGTGCGTCTAGGTTTAGGTAGGGGTTCTGATTTACCCCTCCACAGGAGCCCTATTCAGCCGTGAGTTAGCTTTCTCAGGATGCCTACTTTTTGTTGTACAGTTGGGTATAGTCGGGGCCCTGTCCCGACAGTGGTAGCGATTATCTTAGAGGCTATTGTGGACATGTTATTGTGGATTAGTTCTTTTGTGCCTTTCAGTCTCCAGTCATCAGATTGGCATGTATATATAGTGTGTGCTTGTACCTCTGTGGTGGTAGCCTTGTCGGCTAGCTAGTACTTTATCATTTTGGTTTGATTACCTTGATGTACGTGATTTGTTGTTGACCAGGTCATGACCTAAATGGTCCCGACTTAGGTTCTTTTAAACATTATGTTGCGCAATTTTCTTCTGGTCCCTAGTTTAGTTAACTAGCATGTTTAGTGGCTTACCCGACCAATAACAGTATTGGGTGCTAGTCGCAACTCCCCTCTTTTGGGGCGTGACAAACATGGTATCAGAGCAGGTCATGTCCTAGGGAGTCCACAATGTCGTGTCTATTAGAGTCTTGCTTATGGGTGTGTTGTGCACCACACTTATAATTAAGAGGCTACTACACTACTAGAAAATAGGTCTTTAGCGACAATTATTTTGTGGCAATAAGCTAATTGCCACTAATGTATAGCCACGAGGCAAAAGATCAATGACTAATGTTTAATAGCCAGCAATAAGTATATTTTTGGTAGCAATTAAAAAAAATAGCCATAAAAAAGCCTCTTTTTCTTGAAAATAAAAGTTCCCACCATTAATAACTTTGCCCAAATCAAATAAGGAAAAGTTCCCTCCAACTTTCCCAATCCCATCAAATAAGGAAAATTAACCTCATTAAAACTCTCCCATGTTCATAAGGAGATCTTTTCTAAAAAATCTCTCACGTACAGAAGGAGTGGCGCTAACATAATTCATCACATAGCACGTCTGGCAGTGGTATACAGTTCCCTCACAACAATGGAGATAAGGAACAACGAAGTTTTCAGATATGTACTTCACGTTTCTTCACTCCTTTGTTTCTACATGTTCCAGCATCGTCCTTACTTTGTAAACCTTCATTGAAAATTTACCCCTGTAATTTATTTTCTATCATGTTCATTGATCAGTTTTAGGCGAAGAAAACAGAAAATATGTTGATGAACTAATCAGTATTTAGGCATCAATTGTGATTTTCTAGTGATTTAATATTTGTAAAAGTAATGTTTTCTGAGTTTGTGATCTCTGGCTATTGTATTTTTTTATTGTACTTGATTGTATCGATTTCTTAATTAATATATAATAAAGTGTGTCACCTATGTGCTCTGTTTCTGTTAACTTGATCGATTTCTTAATTACATAGACGCATACAGGTGCTCTGTTTCTGTTAACTTAATCGATTTCTTAATTACATAGACGCATACAGGTGCTCTGTTTCTGTTAACTTAATCGATTTCTTAATTACATAGACGCATACAACTTGAGAAGAGATTTCCTAATCATATAAGAATGATCAGTAGGTTTCTTAATCACCTATGTGCTATGTTTCTGTTAACCCGATCGATTTCTTAATTACATAGACCCATACAGGTGCTCTGTTTCTGTTAACTTAATCGATTTCTTAATTACATAGACGCATACAGGTGCTCTGTTTCTGTTAACTTGAGAAGAGATTTCCTAATCATATCAGAATGATCAGGAGGTTTCTTAATCAGTAGCCATCTCAATTTTATCAAGGTCCAAATATACTCTAGCTTTATTTGGGAGCTGATGCCTTAACACTTAGAATTGGCCGATGATGAGTTGAAGTCTGTCTAGTAGAGTAGGATCTCACTATCTCGGGGAAAAATGCAAAAGATCTAGGTTCAGCCAATATAAGAACACTGCAGGTTCGGGTGTTGGATGTTCATTCAGTTCTTGAATTATGAATAGAGTGCCTGATGTAGGTAATTTGCCTCACTGGCTTAAGGAAGCGGTTGCTATCCCACCCCAGCCTCCTGGATATGCCCCAGATTCTTGTTGGATTTTCCAGCCATAGATTGCTCCACCATTTTCTGAACCTAACAGAACTCATTGTGATTCAAGGAATAGATTATTAGTGCCCTCACCCATAGGTGCTGCTTAAGCAAATATAAGACCTCCCAGATTATCTCTGAGAGTTCCACAAGCTCCAATATTACCAGGTGTTATGTACTTTGTTGGGAGTTTATGCTTAAAAGTTTATGTGTCACTCTTATATTAAGGAACATCATCGTTATATTAAGACGCATGACTATTAATACATTAAGTACGTAATGATAGAACTCCTTTCGATACAAAGAAATCAGGTTCAATCATTTCTTAGTCATACTCCACTATTTTTGAAGTCTTCTCTTTTGTACCTGAGCTTCTCAAGTTGCCTCCTCTTTAGTAGCTTGATCTTCTTAAGATATCTTATTCATACCAGCAAATAGTACTAGCAACATAACTTAATTCCTCGTCTGCAGCTTATCCTCTGTCAGGCTAACATCACAAATTTCCTTAGTGAACTACAATTACTAATGCTAGAGCAGACACTTGGTTTCTAGAATTTAAGTAAAAAGTAAAATTAGATCAGATGTGAAGATGTTGATATCAACAAATTCTAGTAAAAACGCAGAAGAGATTCTTATGTTGGATCAAAAGAAACATACAAACTGAGAAAGAATGTGCTTGCTGAAAAACTTGAAGATATCTCAATTTTTACAAGCCCCTAATCATAAATGAGTCATTACTGTCCTAATTCCTGAATCTCAAAACTTGGAAAGTAGTTTGAACATAAACGTTTGAAGCCTAGCGAAAGAAATATAAATTGATCCGACTGCAAGTCCTTGTGGAGCAGCAGGTGCAGCCACCTTTGCCTTTGGTTTCTTGACTACTATGGCTTGTGTGGTCAGTACCTTTCCAGTAACTAATGCTGTAACATGTCCATCTTCATAAACCCCATTACCAACTTCCATAGTTATCAGTTTTACAGCTTCAAGATCAGCTTTGGATGAAGCAGAAAACCAGCCTCAATTATATTAACACCCAACTTAGCTAACTGCCATGCAATGTCAAGTTTCTCCGTAGTTGTCATTATAGCCCCCTGGGGATTGCTCTCCATCACGGAAAGTAGTGTTGATTCAGTTCTGCAAGTTCTCTTAGACGAGATTCAGCATTTCGAAGGTAATGGATTTGACAGAATCAAATTCTGACGCTCAGAACTCAAAATGGCTAGAAAAATCAAAATTTTCAACTTTAAAGAACTAAAAATGGAACTATGGACCTAATATCCCCAATTTACCTCCATATTCAGTTCTGCAAGTTATCCTAGCCTAGATTCAGCATTTCAGAGCTGAGGGATTCGACAGAATCGAATTTCGACGCTCAGAACTCAAAACGGCTAGAGAACTAGAATTTTTCAACTTTAAAAAACTAAAAATGCAACTATGGACCTAAAATCTCCAATTTAACTCCATATTCGGTTCTGCAAGTTCTCATAGCCTAGATTTAGCATTTTGGAGCTGATGGATTCGACAGAATCGAATTCCGACGCTCAAAACTCAAAACGGCTAGAGAACTTGAAATTTTCAACTTTAAAGAACTAAAAATGCAACTGTGGACCTAATATCTCCAATTTAACTCCATATTCAGTTCTACAAGTTCTCCTAGCCTAGATTTAGCATTTCGAAGCTGATGGATTCAACACAATCAAATTCCGACGCTCAGATTTCAAAACGGCTATAGAACTCGAAATTTTCAACTTTAAAGAACTAAAAATGCAACTATGGACCTAATATCTCCAATTTAACTCCATATTCAGTTCTGCAAGTTATCCTAGCATAGATTCAACATTTTGGAGCTGATGGATCCGACAGAATTGAATTCCGACGCTCAGAACTCAAAAGGGCCGAGAGAACTCGAAATTTTCAACTTTAAAGAACTAAAAATGCAACTATGGACCTAATATCTCCAATTTAACTCCACATTCAGTTCTGCAAGTTATCCTAGCCTAGATTCAGCATTTCGGAGCTGATGGATTCGACAGAATCTAATTCCGACGCTCAGAACTCAAAATGGCCAGAGAACTCGAAATTTTAAACTTTAAAGAACTAAAAATGCAACTATGGACCTAAAATCTCCAATTTAACTCCATATTCAATTCTGCAAGTTCTCATAGCCTAGATTTAGCATTTCGGAGCTGATGGATTAGACAGAATCAAATTCCGACGCTCAAAATTCAAAACGGCTAGAGAACTTGAAATTTTCAACTTTAAAGAACTAAAAATGCAACTATGGACCTAATATCTCTAATTTAACTCCATATTCAGTTTTGCAAGTTATCCTAGCCTAGGTTCAGCATTTCAGAGCTGATGGATCCGACAGAATTGAATTCCGACGCTCAAAACTCAAAAGGGCGAGAGAACTCGAAATTTTAAACTTTAAAGAACTAAAAATGCAACTATGGACCTAATATCTCCAATTTAACTCCATATTCAGTTCTGCAAGTTATCCTAGCCTAGATTCAGCATTTCGGAGCTGATGGATTCGACAGAATCTAATTCCGACGTTCAAAACTCAAAACGGCTAGAAAACTCAAAATTTTTAACTTTAAAGAACTAAAAATGCAACTATGGACCTAAAATCTCCAATTTAACTCCATATTCAGTTCTGTAAGTTCTCCTAACCTAAGCTCAGCATTTCGGAGCTGTTGGATTTGACAGAATCAAATTCCGACGCTCAGAACTCAAAATGGCTAGAGAACTCAAAATTTTCAACTTTAAATAACCAAAAATACAACTATGGACCTAATATCTCCAATTTGACTCCATATTCAGTTCTGCAAGTTCTCCTAGCCTAGATTCAGCATTTTGGAGATGATGGATTGGACAGAATCAAATTCCAACTCTCATAACTCAAAATGGCTAGAGAACTCGAAATTTTCAACTTTAAAAAAAATAAAAATGCAACTATGGACCTAATATCTCCAATTTAACTCCATATTCAGTTCTGCAAGTTCTCCTAGCCTAGATTCAGCATTTCGGAGCTGATGGATTCGATAGAATCGAATTCCGATGCTCAAAACTCAAAACGGCTAGAGAACTAGAAATTTTCAACTTTAAAGAACTAAAAATGCAACTATGGACCTAAAATATCCAATTTAACTCCATATTCGGTTCTGCAAGTTATCCTAGCCTAGATTCAGCATTTCGGAGCTGATGGATTCGACAAAATCGAATTCTGATGCTCAGAACTCAAAACGGCTAGAGAACTCGAAATTTTCAACTTTAAAGAACTAAAAATGCAACGATGGACCTAATATCTCCAATTTAACTCCATATTCAGTTCTGCAAGTTATCCTAGCCTAGATTCCGCATTTTGGAGATGATGGATTCGACAAAATTAGATTCTGATGCTCAGAACTCAAAACGGCTAGAGAACTCGAAATTTTCAACTTTAAAGAACTAAAAATGCAACTATGGACCTAAAATCTCTAATTTAACTCCATATTCAGTTCTGCAAGTTCTCTTAGACGAGATTCAACATTTCGGAGCTAATGGATTCAACAGAATCAAATTCCGACGCTCAAAACTCAAAATGGCTAGAAAAATAGAAATTTTCAACTTTAAAGAACTAAAAATGCAACTATGGACCTAATATCTCCAATTTAACTCCATATTCAGTTCTGCAAGTTATCCTAGCCTAGATTCAACATTTTGGAGCTGATGGATTCGACAGAATCAAATTCCGATGCTCAGAACTCAAAACGGCTAGAAAACTTAAAATTTTCAACTTTAAAGAACTAAAAATGCAACTATGGACCTAAAATCTCCAATTTAACTCCATATTTAGTTCTGTAAGTTCTCCTAGCCTAGGTTCAGCATTTCAGAGCTGATGGATTCGACAGAATCGAATTTCGACGCTCAAAACTCAAAATAGCTAGAGAAAACATGGTTGAATGATCAGGAGGTTTCCTAATCACCTATGTGCTCTGCATCTTTAACTTGATCGATTTCTTAATTACATAGACCTATATAGGTGCTCTGTTTCTGTTAACTCAATTGATTTCTTAATTACATAGACGCATACAGGTACTCTATTTCTGTTAACTTGAGAAGAGATTTCCTAATCATATCATAATGATCAGGAGGTTTCTTAATCAGTAGCCACCTCAATTTTATCAAGGTCGAAATATACTCTAGCTTTATTTAGGAGCTTATGCCTGAACACTTAGAATTGGCCGATGATGAGTTGAGGTTTGTCTTGTAGAGTAGGATTTCACTATCTCGGGGAAAAATGCAAAAGATCTAGGTTCAACTGATCTAAGAACACTGCAGGTTCGGGTGTTGGATGTTCATTCAGTTCTTGAATTATGAATAGAGTGCCTGATATAGGTAATTTGCCTCACTGGCTTAAGGAAGCGGTTCCTATCCCACCCCAGCCTCCTGGATATGCCCCAGGTTCTTGTTGGATTTTCCAGCCATAGATTGCTCCACCATTTTCTGAACCTAACAGAACTCATTGTGATTCAAGGAACAAATTATTAGTGCCCTCACCCATAGGTGCTGCTTAAGCAAATATAAGACCTCCTAGATTATCTCCGAGAGTTCTACTAGCTCCAATATTACCAGGTGTTATGTACTCTGTTGGGAGTTTATGCTTAAAAGTTTGTGTGTCACTCTTATATTAAGGAACGTCATCATTATATTAAGACGCATGACTATTAATACATTAAATACGTAATGATAGAACTCCTCTCGATACAAAGAAATCAGGTTCAGTCATTTCTTAGTCATACTCCACTATTTTTGAAGTCTACTCTTTTGTATCTTGAACTGCTCAAGTTGTCTCCTCTTTAGTAGCTTGATCTTCTTAAGATACTTTATTCATACTAGCAAATAGTACCAGCAACATAATTTAATTCCTCGTCTGTAGCTTATCCTCTGTCAGGCTAGCGTCACAAATTTCCTTAGTGAACTACAATTACTAATGCTAGAGCAGACACTTGGTTACTAAAATTTATGTAAAAAGTAGGGATCCTGATTTACCCCTCCACTAGGAGCCCTATTCAGTCGTGAGTTGGTAAGCTCCACCTATTCCTAGAGCTTTCATAGGATGCCTACTTTTTGTTGTACAGTTGGGTATAGTCGGGGCCTTGGCCCGGCAGTGTTAGTGATTTTCTTAGAGGCTATTGTGGACATGTTATTTTGGGTTGGTTCTTTTGTGCCTTTCAGTCTCCAGACATCAGATTGTCATTTATATATAGTGTGTGCCTGTACCTTTGTGGTGGCAGCCTTGTTGGCTAGCTAATACTTTATCATTTTGGTTTATTTATCTTGATGTACGTGATTTGCTGTTGACCAGGTCATGACCTAAACGGTCCCGTCTTAGTTTTTTGTAAACATTATGCTGCCCGATTTTCTTCTGGCCCCTAGTTTAGTGAACTAGCATGTTTAGTGGATTGCCCGACCAATAACGGTGTCAGGTGCCAGTCGCGCCTCCTCTCTCTTTGGGGCGTGACAAAAGGTAGCCTATACCCTCACCTTACGGGCCTTGCATATTTCGGTGGGTGTTGGTACATACATACATCATCATCCCTTAAACGGGCATAAATATAAACCTATGGTGATACGTAGTTATGAGAAAGGTAAACTTTTTATAAGGACCCCTTGGGTCGAGCCTCCACCTCTAATGTCATTCGTTGCTAAGTCATCATCCCACATGAATAAATATACGTATACATGCTTGAAATAGAAGCATAAGTCTTTTCAAATCATAATCATGCTTTAACTTGGGATAAAAATCCAAATCATACTTCATAACCATGCATACTTAAGCTTAAAAACCAAATCATACTTATATACATAGAAATAGCTCATTTATACTTGTACGTGATGGTGTATCCACACCCATAATTGCTTAAATCCATATGATAGACATTATGTGATCACATTTCATGTCATAACCATATTTGTCTTGAAATCATAATCATAATTGGGTAATAACCTACATCATAAATCTCATGGAAAAACTTGTTCATGCATGCATATGTTATGAGGAATGAGAGAATAGCATGGGTACTTGAAATTCATACTTAAAATATTATAATTAGATAAAATCATTTTTAATCAATAAGGAAATCAAAAAATTGAAACATACTTAAAATTACCCATGCCTAAATTCATTATAGATAGGAACATGTAATTTCAATTCTCATAAAAGCCATGTAAATTGGCATAATAATATTTAAATCGTGTTAAAATCATCATCTGATATCAACCGATAACTGATTGTGAACCTTTTTACGGTCTGTGAAGGTGACTCTGCACTAACAAACCCTACAATAACTGGTGTAACTTCTTGTTTTCGAACTCAAAATTGGCTGAAACCCAATGTGTTGGATAGATAATTCAAAGAACTTTAATTTTGTAGGTGATGGGCCACTTAATTATTTTTGTGCAAAGAGATATGATCATTGGAAGTTGACTATGAATGAAACAAGGTTGAAAAAAATTGAACTCTACTTTCAAGGAAGGTTTCACGGTTCATGAATCTTTTCACGGTCCATGAAACTATCTGATAAAACCGACCCAAGTTACAAAATGGGGTTGGCAGGGTCCTATGGTCCCTACATGAGCCACACCACGGTCCGTTGTGAGGTTCACAAACTATGGTGTTGCCCGTGGTGGCACCCTTGGTCAAGGCAACCTCCAGGCAACCAAAAAATGGCTAAGGCCACTTTCGTGAATAGTTTCATGGTCAGTGAAGAGTTTCACGGATCGTGAAACCTTCTTTAAAAGGGTACCTTGGCAAAAACATCTGAAAATCATTTTTCTTGCTTTTTTATGGCTTTCCACAGCTTGGGTCCTTATATTAATGCAGTACATTATTTTACACTTCTCTCTAAATATTAAGGTGGAGAGTCTAAAAAATTGTTGCAATGGTAGTATTAGATTTACTTATTATATTTTATTAAGTTATTTCACTCACTTCATTATCAGGAATTAGTATATAATTCATCTTTAGTCATCTTCCGGTTAATGTAGGAAGAGATTTAGGTGTATTTGATCTCTTGATTTAAATAGTTAAGACTTTATTTGTGTTTTTGAGCATTAAAATCTTGATTTCTATAACTTTTGATCTCTGTATTTAAACAGTTAAGACTTTATTTATGCTTTTGAGCATTAAAATTTTGATTTCTATAACTTTTAGCTTCTTCCAAGGTTTTACCTATGTACTTGCTAGCATTTAAATTCGATTGTCATATAAATAAGAAAGAAAAAAAACATATTCTCTTAGTGAATTGAAATAGTCTTTCACCAGGTGACAATAAATTAAGATTACTCATTTGTTTGGTTATACATGATGTAGAATTACTTATAATATTCTTTTTGTAATGTAAATCTGCAGATGAGACATGTCAAAAATCATTTAAGACTTATGTTAAGTAGACTATAGCAATCTTCTTAGCGCATGTTGAGGTATACTGTCATGACCCAAAAATGGACGTGATGATACTCGTCTTATTCCACCAAGACAAGTCAGCCAAATGCCCAATTATAATGATAAAGTGCGGCAGGATAATACAAATAAAGGTTCAACTACGGATAATTAAGTCGACTTAATTAAAAGTTTTCCCAAAACCTGGTTGTCACGTGCACAAGTCTCTAATGAATCACAATAGATTTGAAGGAAAACACAAGTATCAAATGATATTGTCTCTAGAGTAGAACAAAATTATAAATAAGAGTGAGAAGTCAGCTGGGATGGCAAACAACTACCTTACACAATCTCCACAGGAAGCCTCAGACAAGGAAGAATAGAGGGTATTACGAAGATCCGAGCTTGTAACCTACAAAACATGTAGTAGCAAGGGGTGAATACCAAACACACGATATCCAACAAGTGAAGTACTAAACGCAAAATTAGGTAATATAGAATACAGGTACTCCTAACACACTCCAACCGAACCTCCACAACTACAACCTGTATAAAAACTAGCCCAACTTAATAGTCCACAATGCATATATTGTATAGCTCAATGATATCACACCAATAATTTGGGATCAACAACACAAGGGATCACGTACATCAATCACAAGTTCCACAAAAGGCACTCACAAGTTCATAAATGATAAAGATGTGCAATGCAATACAATAGAATAATATCAGGTATAATGATGCATGTCTAGCCTAGTGATACACACCCGCTGTCTCTCAGCCCGGGACCCACGATGGACTTTTAGTCCATACATCTGTCGTGGTGTGCAACACGACCCTCGAATCATAGTATATGTCGCGGCGCGCGGCACGTCCCTGAAAATATAGTATCCGTCGCGGCGTGCAACATATCCCTCAAAATGGTACATCCTCTTTAATTTTTTTTTCTTTTTCAGCTCACATAACACTTGTCACAAAAGTCAATACAAATAGGCATGTTTACACAATAATGAGGAAATGACTAATTTTAACACAATGCACAACACAACAACATGGTCTTGGTACAACATCAACAGTAACTCAATATGTCAAATCATTCTCAACACCTCACACAAGGAAGCACGAGATTCTATATACTTAACAAAGGTTAAGAAACTCACTGCGGGACTTGAGCCTTCTCGTTTCGAATAGAATTTGAAGCACCACGATCTAATCAAATAAGAATTTACAATTAAATTTTTAAAACGAACAACACCCATATTACCATATGTCCTAACCTAGACCCATAAATTATCCAATTAATTCTATACCAATTTTTCTAAATTCTAAACCTAGGGTTAGTCTTAATATATATATATATATATATATATATGTATGTATATGTATATATATCAAAATTTAATTTGTAACGTGATAATTATAATTGGATTCAAAAATTGAAGAATAGTCCAATAAGATTGAAACGAAATAGTACGAAATAGTGAAATTTCTACAACTGCAGCAAGTTCAATATGTTCTCTTATATGCATATATATTAATTAATATAATTTGGGAGATAACTTACTGTAGACGATAAAATTCGTATCACGAAAATAATAATCAAGAACGAAAATATCGCAACAATCGTTGTATTTTATTTCAATATTTGTGTGTTACAATCTCTATGAATCCTCTGATTCGCCTTTTCAAGTATAAATTCAAGGGCTCTTGAGCTTGTTCTTGAATTTGAAATCTTGTTCTTGGACTTTGAATTTATTCTTGATCTTGATCTTGAAATTTGGATGTGTTCTTGATCTTGATCTTGAATCTTGACTTTGTTCTTGTTCTTAATCTTGATCTTGAGCATGTTCTTGAGTTTAAAAGCTTTTAAGCTTGTTCTTGAACTTGAATGTTCTTGATCTTGATCTTGAATCTTGACTTTGCAGAGAAATTTGTGGCGTTTGATCCACGAGCTCTCTCTAGCTTTCTTGTTTAGAATTCTTCCTCTCTTCTTTTGAATTATGAAGACCCCTATATATAGCTGTAGAATAGAGGAGTCATGATGGAATTAGGTTTTCTCCCGGCCAATCAGATTTAAGTGACGTGACATATTGGGCTTTAATGAAATGGGCCTGTCATTTTGACACATGGCATGATCCCATTGGCTTCTTTGTTTGACTTGGCGTGCCACGTCATTTGACACGTGGCACCAAGATGAACCTCTTGGATATTGGTCCTAATAAACTGGGTTGTCTTTTGTAGCCCAAATAATTAAATTCGGGTTTTTAATTAAATCCATACTTTATTGGACTTAATTAATTAACCCAATTATATTAATCCATAATATTTGTTTGGACTAATATATTTTGGATTATCTTTCGTAGCCCAAATGATTGAATTTGGGCTTTTAATTAAACCCATACTTTATTGGACTTGATTAATTGACCAAATTATATTAATCCATAATATTTGTTTGGATTAATATAGTTTGAATTTAATATAATTTGAATCATTTATAAAATTTATATTTAATAAATTTTATATGATTACAAATGCCCCCTACTTCAAGTCTTGTCGAGATATTTTATCTTTTGAAGACTAGACTTGAAGTATATTATTAAAAATAGATTTCATATGTTTATTTTTATTTATTCTTTTGAATTTTATATATGTTTATATACATATATATATTTCTTTGGGTGGGTGACCGTACTCCCCTTTTCTTGGCACATTTAACCAAGAAGCAATATTTGTTTCTAACCCTTCTTAATCCTTTTGGGACTCTAAGGATTAACATCCTAATTCTTTTAGGATTTAAATATCCTTCTAATATTCTAATTCTTTTAGGATTCAAATATCCTTTTAATATTCTAATCCTTTTAGGATTCAAATATTCCTTTTAATATTCTAATCCTTTTAGGATTCAAATATTCTTTTAATATAATCCTTTTAGGATTCAAATATTCTTTTAATATTCTAATCCTTTTAGGATTCAAATATTCCTCATCTCTTCTCTATAAATAGACCTTGCTCCTTATTCTTTTAGCATCAAGATTCAAGGATTTGGAGTTTCTCTCTTCAAAAAATCCTTGGAATTATACGCGGAGCTTCAAAGTGCGAGGTACAAATATTTTTTTCTTTTTCTTTTTTTTTTGTTCTTTCTTGTCCCCCTTTTTTTTTTGCAGAATTGTGGATTTAATCTCCATTGTATCACAAGAATTTGGTCTTGGGGCGTGGAGGGATAAAATCCATACTCACGCCTTGAGGCCATCAACACGAGGCTTTACGCTGTTCCAATGTTTAAACATAGGGGACCAATAATACGACGCTTTTACGCTGTTCCAATGTTTAAACATAGGGGACCAATTATACGACGCTTTCACGCTGTTCCAATGTTTAAACATAGGGGACCAATAATACGACGCTTTTACGCTGTTCTAATGTTTAAACATAGGGGACCAACAATACGACGCTTTCACGCTGTTCCAATATTTAAACATAGGGGACCAACAATACGACGCTTTCACGCTGTTCCAATGTTTAAACATAAGGGACCAACAACACGACGCTTTCACGCTGTTCCAATGTTTAAACATAGGGGACCAATAATACGACGCTTTTACGCTGTTCCAATGTTTAAACATAAGGGACCAACAATACGACGCTTTTACGCTGTTCCAATGTTTAAACATAGGGGACCAACAATACGACGCTTTCACGCTGTTCTAAATGTTTAAACATAAGGGACCCCCAATGTTAGACAATTTTATAGTAATAGATTTTCTCTATTTTTTCTCACATCTTGCATTTGTGTTTTTAACTTGAAGTTCTTCACATGTCATCTTTTGCCACGAGCTTTAGTAATTCAAACTTAATTCACGTTTGGCACGCTAATAAGAATGAAAATAATAAAAGTCCTTTCTCTTTGAAGTTTGTGCATTTGCCTTTGCAAATTTTACGCAACTTAATGTTGTAACTCATTGAATGAATAAATTCCAAGAATATCCACACAAGACTTGAGAACTTGAGGACCATCATTTGCACATTTGCTTAATATGAGAACCAACATGTAGAATTTGGGGACTTTAGTTTGGAGACTTGGGAAACATAACGCTCCAGCCTGCAAACTTGATCAAATTTGAAAACCTCAAGGACGCCATCGAAGAGACTCACGTTCCATAGGGCTTTGTACCCTTAAGGGATCCAGTAAGGACATATGATTTTTTTTTTACTCATGCAACTGAACTCAGAATATAATTCCAAGCGCCTACGTACCTCAATAAAGAGGATCAAGTCACAACGTAGTTCTGGGGATTTTTTTTTTAGGGTGTCGTACACAGTTTATACTCTTGCGGGCCAGGAGTGTTATGCATTTTTATACCCAAATTTCAGGAAGCATAACTTTCCTCAAGGATAGTATCTCTTAAGGAATTTCGCATTTATTGGACCGATCCTTATGCCATCTGCATCGACAAGCTTGTAAGCACCATTTGAGTATACTTCTTGCACCACATATGGTCCATCCCACTTTGAGGTGAATTTGCCCCCAGACTTATGTGAAGTGATAATGGGCCTTCTTACTGCGAGAACTTGGTCTCCAACTTGAAAACACCTCGAGCGAACCTTTTTATTGAAAGCACGAGACAAACGAGCTTGATAACACTCGAGATTTTGTTGGGCTTCTAACCTCTTTTCATCTAGCGCTTCTAACTCGGCCAAACGTAGTCGGGCATTTTCCTCCTCAGTGAGCCCTTCTTGGATAGCCAGTCTCAAGGACAGTATTTGACGCTCAAGTGGTAGGACCGCTTCAACTCCAAAAGCAAGAGAATACGGGGTTGCTTGAGTTGGTGTGCGATATGTCGTCCTATATGCCCACAAGGCTTCTTCCATTCTTTCCTTAGAGACTACTTTCTTCAGAAGATTGCATAGAGTCTTATTGAATGCTTCGGCCAGACCATTGGCGGCAGCATGATACGCAGAGGATTTTCGCTGCTTGAAGCCAAAAAGATCGCATATTTTATTCATCAACTTATTATCAAATGGCTTACCATTATCCGTTATTATGTATCGTGGAATGCCAAATCGGTAGACAATGTTTACTCGAATAAAGTTTGCAACATTCTCCTTCTTGACTTCTTTAAGAGCTACAGCTTCGGCCCATTTAGAGAAGTAATCTGTCGCGGCCAAGATGTACAAGTGTCCACCAGAAGATTTTGGCAGTGGTCCAACAATATCCAGTCCCCAAGCATCGAATGGCCAAGATGCAATAGTCGGGTGTAAAACTTCAGGCGGTTGATGTATGAAGTTTGCATGGTATTGACAAGCTTTACACCTTCGAGCATAATCCAAGCAATCTTTTACCATGGTTGGCCAATAATACCCCATCCTTTTTATGTGAAAGTGGAGCTTTGGCCCAGACTGATGTGATCCACATACTCCTGAATGTGCTTCTTGCAAGGCTTGAGTCGCTTCTTCCTCCCCCAAACACCGCAAGAGCATTCCCTCAAATGATCTCCTATACAATGTGTCCTTGTAGTAGAGAAAACGAGGTGCCCGACGACGAATGTCAGTTCTTCTTTTAGCATCTTCTGGAAGTATCCCATAACATAAGTAGTCGATGATAGCTTGTCGCCAGTCCTCTTTATTGGCTTCAAAAACTGTGACAACCTTCTCAAGTTTATTCTCCATATGCTCGCCTTCATCCAACGGTGGTACTACCCATTTTTGGCAGATAGTAACTTGAGTTTGATCGGGAAGAGTCAGGGTCGAAGCTAGAGCAGCCAAGGCGTCAGCCGTTTTGTTTTCCTTCCTTGGCACATGTTGAAGGGTCACGTCTCCAAGCCGTCCTATCAACTTTTGGGCATAACAGTGATATGAGCGCAACTCAGGCTTCCTGACCTCATAGGCTCCCAAGAGCTGCTTAATCACCAATTGAGAATCACCAAAAACTTGCAACTGCAATTGTTTTATGTCAACGGCCATTTCGAGCCCAAGTATTAGTGCTTCATATTCTGCAACATTGTTGGAGCAACGTTGTTCTAATGTGAAGGAGAATGGTAAGACCTCTCCTTCTGAAGTAACAAACACAACGCCTGCACCAGCTCCACCACGGTGCGCATCCCCATCAAAGTACATTTTCCAAGGGGGTTGGATCTCGATGACCATTGCATCTTCATCAGGTTGCTCATCAGTTAATTCCCAATCATCTGGTATAGGATGGTCCGCCAGAAAGTCCGCTAATGCTTGTCCCTTGATAGCCTTTTGAGGGATGTACACAATCTCGAATTGTTGGAACTGAAGGTACCATCTTGCTAGTCGGTCACTAAGGACTGGTTTCGACATAACAAATTTGATGGGATTTGCTTTAGAAACCAGATGGATTGTGTGAGCTTGAAAATAGTGCTTCATCTTTTGAATCGAGAAGACTAGCGCCAAACACAACTTCTCGATTGGTGAATACTTCAGCTCATTTGGTGTCATCATTCTGCTCAAGTAATAAAGGGCATTTTCCTTGCCTTCATTATTCTCTTGGGCCAGTAAGGCTCCCATGGACCTTTCTTGCGCCGCAATATAAAGTATCAGTGGCTTTCCAGGTATAGAGGCTGCTAAGACCGGAGGTTTCGCCAAATATGCTTTGATACTTTCAAAGGCTTTGCGACATGTTTGATCCCACTTGAAAGGGACACCTTTCTTTATAAGATGACTGAATGGTTGACATCTTCCAGCTAGGTTTGAGATGAACCTCCTTAAATAGGCTAGTTTCCCCTGGAGACTTTTCAACTCATGAATATTTCGAGGCTCAGGCATTTTCAGAATTGCGTCAACTTTTGCTTGATCAATCTCAATCCCTCGATGTCGCACGATGAAGGCAAGAAACTTTCCAGAAGCAACCCCAAAGGCACACTTTAGTGGATTCATCCTCAGCTAATATCTTCGGAGCAACTCAAACACCATTCTCAAGTCTTTCAAATGGTCGCTCCTTTCTTTTGACTTCACCACCAAGTCGTCAACATAACACTCAACATTTTTGTGGAGTAAATCATCAAATATATTTTGCATGGCCCTTTGGTACGTGGCACCAGCATTCTTCAAACCAAAAGGCATCATCTTGTAGCAATAAATACCTTTAGGCGTACGAAACGCTGTGAGTTCTTCATCCTTTGGTGACATGCGAATTTGGTTATAGCCAGAAGAACCATCCATGAATGACATTGCCTCATAGCCAGTTGTAGCATCAATCATCAGCTCTGGAATGGGTAGTGGAAATTCATCTTTAGGGCATGCATTGTTGAGATCTCTGAAGTCAACACAAACTCGAATTTGGCCATTCTTCTTCCTCATGGGAACAATGCTTGAAATCCACGTGGGGTATTTAACTTCACGAATAAAGCCCGCCTCAATGAGTTTGTTAACTTCTTTCTCAATCAACGGAACCAAGTCCGTCCTGAAGCGTCTTTGAGCTTGCTTGACAGGACGTGCACCGTGCCTGACTGCCAATTGATGGACCGCAATCTTGGGGTTCAAACCAGGCATTTCTTTATAGCTCCAAGCGAATACATCCCTGTATTCTTTGAGTATATCCATATAAGCTATTTCTTCATCAGCTTCTAGGAAAGCACTTAAGTAAGTTGGTCTTGGGTCTTCATCAGTGCCAAGGTTAACTTCTTTTAAAGGATCGATCGTGGTCTTTACTCCCTCTTCGAATTCTGGTGGAGCATCTCCAGCGTCCTCCTCTTCCTGCGGATCATTATCATTAATAGATATATGATGGCACGAAGCGACACCTCCGAATTCTTCATCAATTCTCAGTTGACACAAGGCATCATTCTCAATCTGAGTTGTAACATGACATGAGGAGCCTACGCTTTCTTCATCTTCCTCGCACTCTTTGGTATACACCACAGTGTGAGCCTTCGCCTTTAGTACCTCTTTACATGAAACTACGAGTTCCACTCGTCGCTTCATCCTGGAAGGAATTATGCTTCTGAAATCCTTTTGGATCATAGGTAAAGCAAGCGTCGTTACTCTAAGGTGACTTCTTCGACGCTTATTATTTTTCTCCCTCAATGGACCTAACCTGTCGAACACAGAAGTTCTTGCAACAGGTTTTCCAAGTCGGTCAAAGACAGAAGGTCGTTTGTTAGAAGAAGCACACTCATCTTCCACAGTGATATAATTATTGCTTGCCATTCTTATGGAGATGCGTACTGGGGGTGGTCGGTTATAGCCTAATCCTTCACGTGCTTGCTTAGTTGTGCCCTCCGATAGGAGTTTCCCTAGCCTAGACGGCTCATCAGGGCTGTACCCGGCCTTTGCGAGTAACTTGTAAGCATTTGGATCAAAGCCTTCTGTACGTTTTGTGGGGAGTGAAGTATCTTGTGGCGGATTTTGAGCCACAAAATTTCCCAGTAGCTTCGAAGACAAGTTTATTGCATCGATCCGTTTGATAGGAAGAGTCAACCCTCCTAGTACATTCCCGTATACACCGGATGATTGACCCTCATCTTTCTTCACCTTCGGGACATAACAGAGCGTAGGGGATAGTTTTCTTTTCGAGGGCTTGGCCTTTCCTTTATTTGGACAGGTACTAGGCTCCCCAGTATCAACTTTGGCCCTTTCAGTGGTTGCATTAGTTGCTTTGCTTTTAAGCTTATCAGACTTGGTTTGTTTGACACCCTCAAGCTTTTCCCCTTTCACAACATAACTCTTCAAATAGAACTTTGCATCGGCAAAATGTGACTCGACTTCAGTGAAAGGATTGTTGTCAGCAACTATTTTCCTTTCAATTCCATCCTCAAGGTACTTCAGACATTGATAGTAAGAAGATGAGACAATTTTGTTCTCGTGCACCCAAGGCCTTCCCAATAATATATTATACGAAGTCTTTGCATCAATCACGTGCATCCATGCACTTGATCGCAAATCATCCATGTGAATTTCTAGCTTAATCGAGCCTATAGACCTCTGCCCCCCTTGATTGAATCCTTGTATCAACAAACAGCTTTCACTAAGCTCTTCAGTTGCGATGCCAAGATCTTTCAATGTGTGGATGGGTAGAATGTTGACCCCAGACCCTTCGTCTATCAAAATTCTATTTATCCTCTTCTCTAGCACGTGGCCCACCATATACAAGGGATGATTGTGTAGAGTTTCGCCAAATAGAAGATCATCGTCTGTAAAAGTGATCTTTGTGTCACATGCATGTACTTCTTGAAAAGAGGGTTCCACAGGCTTTTCAGGAGGTAAGGAAGATGCCTTTTTGATGGAATTTCTCCCACCACTTCATCTTTGTTAGTAGGGGACACCTTCAATGAGGTTCCATTTATTGTCTCTCCCTGGTCAGCGCTGAAGCATGATGCCTCAACATTGTCTGGAGCGCTTTTCACACAGAACCAACTTGGTAAGAATTCCCCCAAGGTCACAGGGTGTCGCGGTTTCTGGTGGTAATGCATGTCCACCTTTGGCCCCCTTGGACACTTGACAAACTCCTGCTTCTTTGCCCTCTTTACTATCCTTTGTCTGATCGGTTCTTCAAGTGGTTCTCTCCGTGGACTTGTCTTGTTGCGTCTCCGCCTAGTCACAAGAATCCAACCTTCATCATCATCTATACTGATTTGGGACTTTTCTTTCTCTAGTGACCCTCCTTCTTCAGGGGTATATACTTGAACTGGGTCAAGCGAGCCGAATATGATAGAGATTTGATTAGAGCTCGCCTTTCCGTCATCAAGGACAATCTTCTTTTCTTTAACCAATTGCATAACCTTGTCTTTGAAGACAAAACACTTTCCGAGAGGGTGACTCACGAGTCTATGATACTTGCAATAATTTGGGTCATCGGTCTTCCCAGCTTCATCGGGCCGTTTCATCTCTGGCAACTCAATGAGCTTAAGCTCAACCAATTCATCAAAAATTTCAGGAACGTCAGAATCCAAAAAAGGGTATTCCTTTTCTTGCATCTCTCTCAAGGTTAGCTTTCGATCTGAACGCCCTTGAAAAGTCGTCTTTACGCTTTGTTTCCTACTCTCCTTCGTAGTAAACTTCACAGGCGTCATATTAACATTCATGGATTCTTTATTGTTATTCCTGGGCACAAATTTGCTCCATTTCTTAGGTTCCTGTTTGTCCTTTCCTTTGCGAGGATCATGAACGAGCATTCCATCTTTCCCAGCAGAAGACATGCTCAACTCCATATCATGAGCACGAGTCGCTAGATCTTCAAAAGACTTAGGTTTGATCCCTTGCAGAATGTACAAAAGCCCCCAGTGCATCCCTTGGATACACATTTCTATAGCAGAAGCTTCACTAAGTCTGTCTTTACAATTAAGGCTCGCATTCCTCCATCGGTTTATGAAGTCGATGACAGGTTCATCCTTTCTTTGGCGAGTATTTGTGAGTTCCACCATGCTCACTGTGCGCCTCGTGCTATAGAAGCAATTAAGGAACTCATGCTCCAGTTGCTCCCAACTGTCAATGGAATGAGGCTCAAGGTCTGTGTACCAGTCAAAGGCATTTCCTTTCAAAGAGCGAACGAACTGCTTGACGAGATGGTCTCCATAGGTTCCTGCATTATTACATGTCTCCACAAAGTGTGCAACGTGCTGCTTTGGATTTCCTTTGCCTTCGAATTGCTGAAACTTAGGGGGTTGATAACCGGCAGGCATCTTGAGGCTATCAATCCTTGCAGTGTAAGGCTTAGCATACATATGGGAAGACCTTGTGGAGACTTCATACTTGTCTTTAATGGTTCCTTCAATGAACTCCTTTAATTGATCAAGTGGAATCATCCCTTCGGCAGAAACTGGCAGCTCCTTGACAGTCGGTGCTTGCTTCCCAGGATTTTCAGTTTCTTGAATCTCAATACCCTTTCCAGGTGCATGGCTAGATTCCCCTTCTAGTAAACCATCTACCCTGTCCATCAACTTATCGATGCGAGTCTCTTGGTATTGCATATGCTTGGTCAATCCTTCAACCATCTTTACCAGATTCGCAAGTTGTTCCTCCGTAGATGAAGCATTAGTTGTCATCGCTTGCATGATTGTTGGAGGCATTGAAGAGTAGCATGGATTATTGTGGAAGTTGATCTTTAGAGGGTTCACATTACGCGATGCGTAGGGAGAAGATTCATTGGACGAGTCTTGGTCTTTCTTTGCAGTGGAGTTCCTGGAACCAGAGACCTCAAGTAGAGCCAAAGTCTGCTTGATCTTCTCAGCAATACTGCTTCCTCCTTCCGAAGCGTTTGTAGGGGACCTCGCTCCCTTTGGGGTTGAAGATCCAAAACCAGGGGTTGGTACGGACGACACTCGCGGTGTTTGTTGTCCCAGCAAAGTAGCTTTGCTTCTGGTAACAGCGCCAATGCTTCCAAAAGTAACGCCTAGAATTTCCTCTACTTCAGCAGAAAACTTGGAATCAGCAGCGTTGGAGGAAGTTGATTGGGAGTTAATCTTCTTGGAAGCCATTTGAATGTTCTTTGATTCTTGAAAAGTTGAGATGAGAGGTAGAGATTGTCCCACCGGGCGTGCCAGAATTTGTAGACGATAAAATTCGTATCACGAAAATAATAATCAAGAACGAAAATATTGCAACAATCGTTGTATTTTATTTCAATATTTGTGTGTTACAATCTCTATGAATCCTCTGATTCGCCTTTTCAAGTATAAATTCAAGGGCTCTTGAGCTTGTTCTTGAATTTGAAATCTTGTTCTTGGACTTTGAATTTATTCTTGATCTTGATCTTGAAATTTGGATGTGTTCTTGATCTTGATCTTGAATCTTGACTTTGTTCTTGTTCTTAATCTTGATCTTGAGCATGTTCTTGAGTTTAAAAGCTTTTAAGCTTGTTCTTGAACTTGAATGTTCTTGATCTTGATCTTGAATCTTGACTTTGCAGAGAAATTTGTGGCGTTTGATCCACGAGCTCTCTCTAGCTTTCTTGTTTAGAATTCTTCCTCTCTTCTTTTGAATTATGAAGACCCCTATATATAGCTGTAGAATAGAGGAGTCATGATGGAATTAGGCTTTCTCCCGGCCAATCAGATTTAAGTGACGTGACATATTGGGCTTTAATGAAATGGGCTTGTCATTTTGACACATGGCATGATCCCATTGGCTTCTTTGTTTGACTTGGCGTGCCACGTCATTTGACACGTGGCACCAAGATGGACCTCTTGGATATTGGTCCTAATAAACTGGGTTGTCTTTTGTAGCCCAAATAATTAAATTCGGGCTTTTAATTAAATCCATACTTTATTGGACTTAATTAATTAACCCAATTATATTAATTCATAATATTTGTTTGGACTAATATATTTTGGATTATCTTTCGTAGCCCAAATGATTGAATTTGGGCTTTTAATTAAACCCATACTTTATTGGACTTGATTAATTGACCAAATTATATTAATCCATAATATTTGTTTGGATTAATATAGTTTGAATTTAATATAATTTGAATCATTTATAAAATTTATATTTAATAAATTTTATATGATTACACCTACATTAAATGCTTTGTCCCCCGACATTTAATTCATATCACTGATAACTATATTTTCTTTTTATTCTATCTACTCTTAGTCATATCTCCCATACTAATACATTACAACTTTTTTTTGTAACATTCAGAAAGTTCAAGTCCTTAAAATCATATATTAATTATATTAGTACTCTTTCATTAAGTGTACATATCAATAACTATCTTTCAAAATGCCTAAGGGATTAACATGAAACTCGTATACAATTGACCAGCAGTATGTCCCACATGTTACATGTCTATGCTTACTATATTTATTCCTAATCATTACTTTTTTTACTAACCAAAACTTAATTTTTATAATGTGTAGGAGAAATTTCCAAAGCATCAAAGCAGACACTTACCTGAAAAACAATGTACTGGTGCGACGACGTGTATGTTCTTGCACGAACCCTTCTCCTCTTCTTTATTTTTCTTTTTCCAAACTAATCAAGCATTAAAAGTTTTGTAATTTATTTTAAAATATATGCATCAAGTTGTATAGAATTTTAATTAAATTAACATTTAACCCACCATTTATATTAATTATTCAAACTCACTCATAAATTATAGTCTTAGTTATAAAATAATCCAAAATACTTATTTAAAATCTACAAGAAGGATATTTTAGGAAATCAAGAGGACTGATTTTCAAGATGACCTAATGGGTCATTACTTGCTAAACAATTTCATACCTATTTGATTTTTAAAGGTAATATGAACTCTCCAGGGAGTGTAGAATGTTGTATACTATTGCATTCTCTAATCTTATATTTCTTGACACCAATTTATTAGTCCTTTATATTTTATAACCATTTAAGTTTTAGATCTTCTATTTTACCATAATATATGTCCAATTTTCAACAATGAAAAGGTTTTTGTAATTAGAATTCTAAAAGTAAAATATAACTGACAATTCTTTACTAAAATTTTAGGAAGAGAAGATTGGTGTCTAGGCTTCTGCTGTTATCCCTAAAAGGAATGACAAAGTTTTAAAGGTAGTGCCATAATTTCGTGAAAGATACTAATACCTATGGATATGACAAACATGATGGTAGCAAGATTATTTTTTTAATGGCATAATTTAAATATGATGAACAAAAGTAGATAGAACCTGTTCCATTGTTGTTGAAATAGTATATTAACTGTACTTTTGGAGCTTTCATTTGATTTAGAAAAATCAGTTTATTGATAACATAACTTCTCATAAAACAATATCATCTATACAAATTAATTCAGGAAATTTTTAGTGATCTTACTTTAACTAGCTAGGCGGCCAGCACGTGTTCCATTTGTGTCATGCCTGCATGAACTAGAGATATTTAGTGCTCTTGCTTAAATTAGCTAATTTGTGTTCCATTCGTGCTTCTCTTTTTTCATAATTTTAGATATAAATTGATAGACAAAAGAAGGCTAAAGGAGGATGGGATCTGAGGATTCACCGCAGAAGCTTAAAGAAAAATAATAATTAAAAGACTAAGGGATGGAAGAACAATTTTCATTCAAAAAGGTATTATTGCCTCAAAGTTTCCATCTTTCATAGTTTTTCTATGATAAAGTCAATGTTCATATAAAAAAATACTCCAACTAATTTGGGATTATGACACATTTAATTGATGAAATCCCCCTAATTAAGTACAAGTAATTAACCTTATAGTATTATATTCAATTTTCTAGCCAAAAAATAATGAACTGTCTTTTTAATGTTTGATTAAAATTTTTACATTTTGAGCTACTTTAGTATTCAAATGATATGCAAATAGTTTGTCTCCTAAATTGATCTGCATGTTTCTCTCCTCTTTGACAAACTACTTGATTACTTTTAACATTTAGATGTGCTAGAGGAGCGAGTCCGTTTTCATGAGACATATCTTTGTATTCCATTTCCAACCTATGTTGTTTGAACTCTTTAAAAATGTTAATAAGTGCATGTTGGATTTTTCAAAAGTAGTATATATTTGGATAATCCAACACGGACGTGGAATTGAAAATGAAGAATTCAGACAACTTAGATTTTTACAGAGGTGTCATTTTATTTGAAGAGAACATAGAGTAGATAAATAATTTCAATTTTAGTATGCCTTTTGCTTCAGCACTTCTTGCCAATTTAACATGATATATTTTTTGCTTTTAGATATTATGGAGATAGGCAATACTGCTTTGCTTGGAGTATTAAATTTTATAGAATACTTATTCATAATTTCTCAAGAATGTGTAATTCTCAATAGATTATCTGCTTTTGTTCTTGAAATCTTTTCTTCTTTCTAACTTTCTTTTGTATTGAAAAAAATTGCAACTTGAACTAATTTTTTTTATAATGTTTGGGAGTAGAAAAATGGGAGTATACATTGTCACTTCACAGACATTGATCAAATTTTATTTTTTATAATTAGTGAAGAAAGTTAGGTGTGGATAGGTGTAAAATTAGCTGACGAGGTTAACTAAGACATGCTGAGATGATTCAGAAAGCATTTCAGGCAAATGTGGCTAAAAACTTCAGGAAAACCCCGAATCTCTTTGTATTTTACTTCGCTTGAGATTTTCTTAGTAGCAACAACTGTTTAAATATATAAAAATTGGTGGACATAGGGACTTGCAGGCGGTTCAGAGTTGAGGAGGTTAGAAGGGCTATTAGTAGGATGAAGAGAGGGAGGGCGCTCGGACCGGATGAGATTACGATAGATTTTTGGAAGAGTATGGTCAAGGATGGCATTGAGTGGCTGGCTAGACTGTTCAATACTATCATGAAGACGACCAAGATGCCGGATGTATGGAGGAGGAGTACAATGGTCCCACTGTATAAGAACAAAGGTGATATTCAAAACTGTAATAATTACAGGGGTATCAAGTTGTTGAGCCATACTATGAAGGCATGGGAGAGAGTGGTGGACATGAGGGTGAGAAAAGTAGTTTCTATCTCAGAAAACCAGTTTGGATTCATGCCAGAACGGTCGACTACTGAAGCAATCCACCTTGTTCGGAGATTAGTGGAAAAATACAGGGAAAGTAAGAAGGACCTTGATATGGTGTTCATTGATCTTGAGAAGGCCTATGACAAAGTCCCGAGGGATGTCCTATGGAGGTGTTTGGAGATGAAAGGCGTCTCAATGGCATATATTAGAGTGATAAAGGACATGTACGACGGAGCCATAACTCGGGTAAGAACGGTGGGAGGAGACTCTGAATATTTTCCTGTTCAGATGGGACTTCATCAAGGATCTGTGCTGAGCTCTTTTCTATTTGCTTTGGTTATGGATGAGCTGACACGATCTATCCAGGAGAAAGTCCCATGGTGTATGTTATTTGCAGATGACATAGTACTGATTGATGAGACCCGGACCAAAGTTAATGATAGGTTGGAGGTTTGGAGACACGCTTTGGAGACCAAAGGATTCAAACTGAGCAGGACCAAAACAGAATACTTGGAGTGCAAATTCAGTGTTGCGAGGGATGAAGCAGACATTGATGTGAGACTTGCGGCTCACCTTATCCCCAAGAAGGAAAGCTTTAAGTATCTGGGGTCTATCATCCAGAGTAGTGGGGATATCGACGATGATGTCACACATCGTATTGGGGCGGCTTGGACAAAATGGAGGTTGGCCTCTGGAGTATTGTGTAATAAGAAGATACAACCTAAACTCAAAGGTAAGTTCTACAGGATGGTGGTTAGACCATCTTTGCTGTATGGGGTGGAGTGTTGGCCAATTAAAAATGTACATGTTCAGAAGATGCAGGTCGCAGAAATGAGGATGTTAAGATGGATGTGTGGTCACACCAGGAGTGATAAGATTAGGAACGAGGTCATTCGGGAGAAGCTAGAGGTGGCCCCTGTAGCTGACAAGATGAGGGAAGCGAGACTGCGATGGTTTGGACATGTACAGAGAAGGAGTATCGATGCCCCTGTTAGAAGATGTGAGAGGCTAGATTTGGAAGCTACAGGGAGGGGTTGAGGTAGACCAAAGAAGTATTGGGGGGAGGTGATTAGATATGATATGGTGAAACTTGATCTCACCAAGGACATGACCTTAGACAGGAAGGAGTGGAGGTCGAGAATTAGAGTAGCAGGCTAATAGGGTAGATAGGAAGGAGCGGTAATTGTCTGTCTTTATATGTTATTTATCTGCTTTTACATGTTTACTATCCTGTATCTACGTATTATTATGTGTTCTTCTCTTTCTTGCATGTTTAATATATCTAGCTTATTTTGCTGATGGGTTTTTGTGACGAGGGTTTCCAGGAAACAACCTCTCTACCTATGTGGTAGTGGTAAGGTCTGCGTACATCTTACCCTCCCCAGACCCCACTTGTGGGATTTCACTGGGTATGTTGTTGTTGTTGTTAGTGGACATAGGGACATTTGCAGGCTGACATCAATCAACTTCTCAATCTTTATTATCAGCACTTTCTTGACCTACAACAAATTTGTTTCCTGAACTCAACAAATTCTTCCGATGCAAGTCTCAGAGTATTTTTTTTTCTATATTTTCTTTGTATATTGTTTAATGTCATCGTCTAGGATACTATAGTTTTATGCTCTATGTGATTTTGAAATTTTATTATTTTAGGGAAATCTATTTTTTGTAATTGTCTACGTAGATAGCTTAATTTGATCTTCTAAAGTACTGCGGCACTATCGATCTATTTGGATTTGATTATTTAAGAGGATATGAGAATATTTATTGTATTTGTGGATAGATTAACTAGATGGTTTATGATACAGCTTAGCCAACACTCTCTATGATTTTGTAATTAATTACTATAGAGCAACCTAATGTTTTTGGAGGTTGTTCATCTATATTGTCTTCATATATAGCTTGACGTGATCTTCTAGGATATTGTAGTGCAATCGCTCTCTATGATTTTAAAATTTATATGTATTGTTTTCGTTGGTGCAAGACCCTGCAAGTTAGGAAGTACAAAAGTGCAAAAAAAATGCAAAAGTTAGAAATTGCAAGTCAATGAACAAGCCTCATTTATGGCTCATGGTTCAAACTATGGGTTGGTAGAGAAGGCTTATGGATAGGATTAGTGAGGATGGAAAACTGGTTAAGTGTGGGGATTATTTACGAGAGGATTCTGTGGTCCATAAATAGAACTATAGACTCTATGAGGGGTTCGTGGATTGGGATTTGGGTTGGTAGAAGATTGGGCTTTCTAGATCTTCGTTTATGAACAATAGGATGGGCCATGGTTCATTTTACCAGCCATAAAAAGAGGATGTAGTTTGGGTTTTGAGTTGAGAATTTTTCCAAGTATGGGAAAAGTTTACGAGGGATTTTCATGACCCATAGAACAAATGATGACTCGTAAAGAAGGCTTCGTAGTTTGAGGTACAAAGATGATTTTAGAGGGCCCAAAATATAACAAGGATGAACCCCCCCCTCCCCTCCTCCATTTGATGATCCATAGGTTAGTTTATGATCCGTAGATAAGGTCCGTAGATTGGCCCTAATAATTTTTAATGAAGGCTAATTTTGATATTTATCCATATTCTAAGCCCAATACTATGTTGGTTTAAGCCTATTCTTCTTGCATGTCAACCCTAACTCACCCCAGACACTCTCATTCTCTTCTATTTCTAAACTCTCTCAAATTTCCTAAGAAAATTCTCCTCTCAAGGTAAGAAGGGCAGCTAGGGTTTTAAAGGTTTCTTACCCAAATCTCAATTTTTTTTAGGTCTTCTAGTTAAGGTATGTGGGTTTGATTTGTGGATTCCTTTCATCCACAAAACTCAAGTATGTTTCCTATTTTAGCTTATCTTCAACTTATGAAATTCTATGAGTTGCATGAAATCTTTCTAAATGATGATGTTATGATGTATTTCTAATATGAGTTATATTAGTGTAATTCTATGATATGATAATGAGAGTTAATAATTTACAAGATGAATTTTATGTGTGCTATCTAGGATTCTGAATGATGTTAAAATGGTTATAATGGGTTGTTTTAAGAATGTTTTAAATGGATAAGTTTTGTTATGTTCACACACGATATTCTTGAATTTCATGGTTTAAAACTTTCAAGCATTAACCCACTCAGTTTTAAGTTAAGTTATTTATTGAAGAATGTTATGAATGATAACGACCTTTAAGTTGATGTTCTTGAAAATTTAATAAAAGTTAATACACATTTTATGAAGCCTTTTTTTATGATATTATCAAAGATGGAGAAAGGAAAATTCTCACCAAAGATAGATCCTCTTGTAAAAAGGTAATCCTCACATGAAGGAATTCCTAAGTTAAATGAGTTATTCCTAATATGATGATCTTATGTTCTAAAACTTATAAATGTATGATTATGATTATGATTATGCTTATGTTTTAATTTGTTCCACAGGACTTGACTTAGCATCGGATGGGGCTTGAGATGGGATTCAGTAAGGGAACCTTAGTAGCAACCTCCTATCTCATTAACTATGTGCCATCATAGGAGCCTTGTAGACTAAGGCCAGTGGTCCACAATAACAAAGTTAAAGTCAAAGATATGCATACATAAGTTGACAGAGTTCTACCTGGCAAGTAGTCTCCCTATACCAACGTATAAGGTTATGTTGGATTTCATGTAATATCTCACATAGTATGAAATGTCGATTATGATCTCCTCACACATAGATATGTATATGATGGTTTATGCTATTTATGATGCTACAAATGATTTTTCATATGATACATTAATTATTCATCATCTTGAGCTTTATATGTTTGTTATGATTATGATTATTGCCTATTATGATATATGATTTCCTTGTTGCATTGCATCCCATACACTTAGTTCATTCAAAGTACTAGCACATATTTTGACTACACGATATTAACATATAGGAATAGGCACTTCTTCTTCTTTAACACGTGGCTAGTTATGGACATTTGAAGACTAGTTGACCGGTCAGTCCTCTAGTTTAGGGACCACACATGTTCCTTTCATGCTTGATGTATTAAGACATTTGATTTTCTTAACCTGTATTTCTTTTGGCTACTTATACTTGGGGGTGAGCTTTGAACATGCCTTAGCCCCCACTAAGTCTTTTATTAGAAGGTATTGCTGGATAAATGTATAAAGAGTTTATGCTTAGACCTTGCTTTTATGATTTGGTTTTCCCTTAGTCTCGTTTCCCCCCTTTTTTATTCCGCATTATTTTGATCATTACTTATAAATGCCTAATATATTCCAAGAGGCTTGGGTGAGGTGTCTTTGGATTCTTCATTCACTGTATTATAACTAGGCCCTAGGCTTGGGCCCTGACAAACTTGGTGTCAAAGATTGAGGCTTTGATATAGAGCTCAGATGTCCAACATACTGCATCTAATAGCATCTTGTTTATGGTTGTCAAACACTCCAAATGTAATGATCTTGTAGATTATTTTTGAGCTTATCTATAAATATTACTATTTTGCCTTTTCATAAGTTTTTTGGACCTATTTTGAACTATCTGTATTGTTGGAACTGAAATTCTGAGTTTTAAAATTGGAAAATATTAGTTTTGGCATTTTTAGAAGCTTAAGTTGTTGAAAAAAATGAGTTTTTTACCATTCTGAGTTTCAGGTGTCGAATTGGAAATATATCGATTCCATTAGCTCTGGAATGTCGAATTCGATTTAGGAGAGATTATAGAACTAAATTTGGAGTTGAGATGAAGATTTTGGACTAAAGGTTGTATTTTTAATTGTTTTCGAAGCCAAAGTTTGACTTTGGTCATCATTTGGAGTTTGGAAGCTTGGATCAAAATTCTAACAGTTCTAGTAGTTCCAATTGGTGTAATTAATGCTAGACATGATCTCGTCATAATTTATGGTGTTGCCGAGGACAGTTTCGGTATTTTGAGTTTTAAACTAGTTTGTTTGAGTTGCATTGGTAATTATATCGAGGGGACCTCAAAATCAAATTCTGATTATTTCGTTGAGTTCGGACCACTACTTCCTATATAGATGCATATCTAGTTTATGAAATTTGGGTTCCGGAAGTGTTAAAAGGGTCCTTTATAAGTTTTGGACTTAGTTGTGTTTTGATGATATATCTGGTTTCTGGCGTAGTCACTTTTCTTCTCCATGTTTTTGGAGGTCTGGGTGTCATAAGCCCCATATTCATGGGAGTTCGATTTGTGTTCGCGGAGTTTATCCCTCTTGATCCGTGTTCATAGGTAGGTGTCCCCATTCGCAGAGAAGTCTTAGTTGATGTAATGAATTGTTTGGTCATTTTTGGCCTTATATGTGAAAAATACTGTTTTACCCTTTTGTATGTTGCTTTGGACCGACTTTGAACTATTTGAATGGTTAGATTTGTAATTCTGAGTTTTAAGAGTTAAAGATATGAGTTGTGGTCTTTTTGAAAGCTTAAGTTGTTGAAAACATGAGTGTTTGTGTCATTCTAAGTTTTGGAGGTTGTATGAGGAATCCGTCACTTGTATTAGCTGTGAAGTGTCGAAACTGAACTACAAGAAGTTGGACAACTTAATATGGAGTTAAAATGAGGTTTTTAGGCCCAAAGTTGTGATTTTAGTCATTTTCAAAATCAAAGTTTGAATTTGGTCAATATTTGAAATTCGAAAGCTTGGATCGAAATTATGACAGTTCTAGTAGTTCCGGATGGTGAATCTAATGCTAAGAATAGTCTTGTCGTAATTTTTGGAGTTGTCAAGGGCAGTTTTAGTATTTTGAGTTTTAAACTAATTTTATTGACTTTAATTGGTAAATGTGGCGAGAAGGCCTTAAAATCGATTTCTAATAATTTTGTTTAGTTCGAATCGATTTTTTTGGTATTGATACATATGAAGTGTGAGAAATTCTGAGTTCGAATGAGTTTTAAGGGGTCTATTCCGAGTAGGAAAATTGGACTTGGCTATTGCTAGTTACTGATATCTGGAGCAAGCAGCGGAGGTGTGGGTCTTCTGAGCTCCGCATGGTTCACGCGTTCGCGGATTTGAGGCCTAGAGGTCTCTGCGTTCGCGGGATAGGATCCGCGATCGTGGAGTAGCTTTTATACTTGGACAGTTTTAAAATCGAAAAAAACTATTTATAATCCATTTTTGAATTTCTTAGCTTTTTAAGGCGATTTCGAAGATTCTTGTTCGGTAAGTGTTTTTAATGCTACACTAATCATTTTCTATGAGTTTTATCTTGATTTTATCTTTGAAGTCATGAAATTACACACCTAAAATTGGGGATATTTAGACTATATTCTCCAAACTTTAATTTTTGATTTCTCAATTTAAGCTTGATTTTAATGGGATTTTCGCCCATGAACTCTATTTTAGAGTAGAACATGATTCCGAAAACAATTTTCAGATATGAAACTTTCAAATTTTAGCCCTAATTTTGACCATTTTGCCCCTAAACCTAAACTATGCCAATATAAGTATCAAAATGCTTCTCTTAATGACTAGTAACTATTTTTCACAGTGGTTGATTGAATTGCAAGCTCGATTTAAGGATTTGAGTTTATTAAAAGCTTGTTTGATTGCGGTTCTGGCATCGAGGTAGGTTCCGCTAATCTTTTGGGACTGGATTTGAGTTATTGATCTTGTCATGTGATAATTGTGAGCTTTAGATGCATGATTGTGCAACTGAGTTGTTGTGTTGAAATGATGATGGAAAGCAATTCCGAATGATTCGAATCATGGTATAATCTTGATCCTATTGATGAACTGAGTAGAATTGATGAATTGATGAGGATTTGATATAGTATGTGATTGAAAGAGTCTTGTGAGACCAATTGGGATGAGTAAGATCCGGTATTATTGATATACTTGTATTGTTGGGTCGAGATAGGTCCGGTATCATTGTTATATTTGTATATTTGGGATGAGTCAGGTCCGGTATCATGGTCATACTTGCATATTTGGGACGAGTTAGGTCCATAATATTGATATTCTTGCATACATTGGACGAGTTAAGTTTGATATAATTGATATTCTCGATTATTGATATAATTATGATAATTTAAAATGTGATGATGGTTTGGGCATTAGCTGCAACACTTGATATTACTCCTTGGGTGCATATGATCCGTATGAGTTTCATGCCTTAGTATCCCTATTGTGGTGCTATTTATTTGTTTACATGCATAATTGGGTTATACTGTTGATTTATATCTATTATGTATGGTCTGTAACATCCCTTGACCCTCGTAGGAGGCAAGGGCATTATGATTCATGTTTGAACCACCCCCTTGACCTGAGTAGGAGGCAAGGATGAGATTCATACTTCTCATATCCTAACCACGGGCAAGTGGCAAGGGCTTGGCGTCATATTATTACTTGACCACAGGTAGGGAACAAGATTGTGGCATACTGATATTACTTGACCACGGGCAGGTGGCAAGGCTGTAACACCCTTGGTATTTGCCATGATTAGTTATGCATTATATTTCTTATTGTAGTTATATGATATCATGGATTCTTGAGGACATATTAGCTTATTACTATGGTATATATTATAATTTTTTGCTAAACTTTTTGAATGTAGGGATAGGGTTCTTCGTTATTATATACTTGTTCGATTTCTCTTACCTAGTCGGTTGAACCTACTGGGTAAATTTTGATGTACTCATCCCTACTTTGTTTCCTCCCCGCAGATTGTGCACAGGGCGCAAGACAAGGTAGTTGACCATTTAATCCGAGTATTATCTATACCATCCAAATCTCATCGGTGAGGCTCAGACGCCAAGTCATCGTGGATCTTTGGATCTTCTTTTATTTCTTTTCCCGCAGACTATGTATCAGATTTTATGAGACAACATTGTATTTTCTTTTAAAATAGTTATATTTACCCTTTTGTATTGTTTTAGATGTCTTGTACTCATGAATCCAAGTTTTGGGAGATATCTTATATCTTATGAGTTTGTTTCCGCTTTATTTTATCGTTCTTTAGTTGCAATCTATTTTTGGTCGTGATAAGTTTGGTATTTGAGCTCTAGGTTTGTTGGGCTCATGAGTCAAGAGCAGGGTGTCTAGTAAAGTCTCATGGATCGGTTTGTAGATGGTCGCACCTATCCTTGGGAGGCTACGGGATACTTGTTAGGAAAGAGTTTCCGCAACTTGTTTCCATTCATGTGTTCCTTTGTATTACCCACTTTGAAAGTGTCTAATCTACTCCTTCTATGCAGCTATCGGTTACTCGATCCCTTTTCTTAGTGGGAGAGCCCGAGTTAGCTGATGTGGCTTCCACTCGAGGTCGTGGTAGAGCTCGTGATAGGGACAAGGGCCGAAGGATTTCTAGGGGGTTAGCTCTGTCTAGGGGACATACCCGATCGACTTCTCTAGAGGCTACTATGGTGCCAGAGGCGCCTACTGATCCTATTCCACCTCCTTCAGCTCCATCCCCTATACCTCAGTTCAAGAGCTACTTATGAGGTTACTAGCCAGATTGGAGGGAGCTCCTCCAGCCCCAGCTATTGCTGAGATACCAATTTCTACCACACAGGTTGGTCCTTCTAGTATTCCACCTGAGCCAACTATGATTCATATGGGTCCTTCTTCAGCTCCAGCAGGCCCTCCTATTATTACTCCACTTTAGGCATCTAAACTGATTTCGGGTACTTAGTTTCAAAGTTTGGGTATTGCTCCATCTATTGCCCCTCCCTTGTTTGTGGTGCCACCATCTTCTGCCATCCCATCCACGTGTACATCATAGCAGAAAAGCTTTGAGAGGTTTTTGCAGTTGGCTCCACTGTGATTCGATGGCACTCCTGGTAATAGAGCTTATGATTTTCTGCCAGAGTGCCAGAACCAGTTATGTAACCTGGATATTCTTGAGTCGCATGGGGTTGCCTACACTTCATTTCAGTTCACTGGCTTTGCCAAGGAGTGGTGGAGGTTAGTGGTAGCTCGTCGACCTGTTGGACCACCAGCTATGACCTGAGGATTTTTCACTGAGATATTTTTGGAGAGATTCGTTCCCTACAGCCTCTGAGACAACCACCAAGATGAGTTCAATAGGCTACAATAAGGATCTATGTATGTTTCTGATTACGAGGCTAGATTTCATGCCTTATCCAGATAAGCCTTGTCTAGCATCCCTACTGAGTTCGAGACGATTTGATGGTTTGCCAAGGGCTTGGCAGGGTATCTTCAGGAGGCTACAACTTTCTTGGTGTTAGCTGGAGGTACTTTCTAGAGTGTTGTGGATCATGCTCATATGATAGAGCATATCAGGCCAGATGGATAGGGTGGCAGGAAGAGGTTCCGTCTAGATAGACAGTTTGGTGGACACCCGCCATAAGACCAAGAGATTCAGAGGTAGATCCATCAGGCCCTGGCAGTTCAGGTAGCTCTTCCAGCAGCTGATAGTATTGATAGATCCAAATCTACTCAGGTGGGTAATGCACCTAGGCATGGTAGTTCTTCGACACAATTATCTTAGGGGTGGGACCCCAAGGCTTGTTATGTTTGTGATGAGGTTGGGTACTTCGCCAACCGTTGTCCACATTTTGTGTTTCCTACTCAGACTTCAAGACCTCACACAGTAGCTAGAGACACCTCTCAAGGCATAAGGGTGTCACGATCCGAACCTAGCGTCTAGGAGTTACATGCCGAATAGGAACCCTACATTCCCCAAACAAGCCTCAAAGTAGCCATAATCACATCAGCGGTTCAAAAGTGTAAATGCATAGTAAACATATAGTTCTAAGGGATGGAAAAGTAGGACTCACGCTATGGGGATGTCATAGGGATAAGGATCAACATGGCTTCACATATCACGTGGCACGTAAAGAATAAGGGGAGGGTAAGTATGATTCACTCTATAGGGACCATTAGGGACTTAGGATCTTTCATACCATAACATACAAGCACATCATAATAGTAATAGCCAATTCACATAACGATATCCAATAGGTAGCCATATCCATGACATAATATCTGAATACAACACTTAGCATACAAATGTAAAAGAGTCTACAGGATGTCTAACAATGCCTCTAGTCATAAAATAGGACGGGGCCAAGACATGTCCCGGGTTCACCCTAAAAAAAAGTAACATAATCAAAAGCACCATAGGTAGAGGAACGGTGGTTTGTCCTTGGAAGAAAGGACTCACCACAACAAGTATCTTGAGATCTAAATTAGCCGTCGTACGGTGGACGAAAGTAGTCCTCGGTCCCTACATGATTAGATCATGCAGGCAAATGTATATGCTAGTATGTTTGAATGTACTAAGTATGCGTGCATGCAATGCATATGAATTATCAAACCTGCATTAAATGTTAGATGACAAAGACACATAATATAGAAAGATATATATATATATAGCAAGAGATATGGTATAACAATATGCCATGAAACCATTGATGCAGGAATTGCAATAACATATTTAGTGGCGATGGACTATAACTGAAATATCAAACTCATGCGAGCTATTACATGAATTATTCCAATGAAGACCTCCCATCGTAGGAGAAGATTACTTGCCAAAGGTAATCTACACCACACCTCACGACCTAGTCTTTTAGGTGTGACAGACACCTTCCTTACGACCTAATCTTTTTAGAAGGATTTCCATATCATATCATATAAATGTGTAACCATTCCGTATGACCCAATCATTTTGGTAATGGCTATGATATACCTATGTTGGCACATAGTTCAAGGAAAGGTAGAGGGCCCTTGAAGATAGCCTTGACACCCCCAATCCATCGGTGCTAAGTCAAACATCCCACAAGAATACTTATACATGTACATGCTTTCAAAAGAGGCACAAGTCGTTTCAAATCATTTCAATGCACACTTGGGCTCAAAAGCCAAACATATTTCTTAAACATTCATACTTGGGCTCAAAAGCCAAATCATAGTTCACAGTCATGCTTCTTATGCCTGAAAATAGCTCATTCACATATACGGAATGGTGTAAGCACCCAAAATGCTCAACGAGCCATATCATAGACATTTATGTGATCACATTCTTGTCATAACCATAATCTTATCAAAATCATATATATGAACATAATTGGGCTTAATCCACTTTATAATTTTCGTAAAATCCAACTCTCATGAGTGTTTATGCCATGAATGATATGTGAATAGTAATAGGCAATATAGATTCAATCTAAAATCAACAATGCAATATGAAATTCAAGTAAATCCATAAATAAAATCCACATACAAATCACAATTTAGATTACCCATGCTTAAATCAAACTTTAAATGGACAATGCATATTCAAATATTCATAATAATAATGTAATTCAACATTTTAGGGCTTAAATCAACTTAAAATCATCAATAGAGCATAGCCCACACTTTAATTGAATTTATTAAACCATAATCTTCAAAATCCATATTTAAAGTAAGCAAAATTCCATAAAATTCAAGTGAAAGAGTTTGGGTCTTCTTGGTTGAAAGGGACAACGAATCAATCCCACATACCTTAGCTAATAGAGAAGATTCAAGAAGAATTTTGATGAAGAAAAGAGTTTTCCCTTGATTCCAAAGCTTAGTCTTCACAAGAGTTCTTAAGAGTGAATTGAGAGAATTCTAGTGCAAGGATGAATTTGAATGAGAGAAATAAAGTATAGGTCATTTGAATGTCTTTAGATAGCAGAGAAAGTCACAAAAGACCCTTAAGATAAACCATAATTTCAAAAACACCATTAATGAAACGAGTAAAAAAATTGAAGTCAGGGGTCTGAAGAGGGGTATACGAACCGTGATGATGTATACAAACCGTATACTTGCTCCGTGATCCAACACTTAGAAAAATTCCACTAACAAAGGTTTGAGACGATAATTCCATAATTAGAAAATTTCGATGTAGGCATCCATACGGTTAGTCTCACGGTCCGTACCAAGGTATACAGACTGTGTACTCCTCCGTCCCACTTCACTTAGAAAATTTCTTCACAACAAAGTTCTAAGACTGTGATCCAATACTTAGAAATTTTCTCTCTGGCACCTATACGGGGGACCTCACGGATCATCAAGGGTTATACGATTCAAGAGACGGCCTGTGTGACATGCCTTGACTCTAAAACTATTGATTTTCAAGGCCAAGGCTACCACACGGTCCATCACACAGTCCGTAAAGCCTCACACGGTCCGTGTAGTGTCCATGCATGGTATACCTTGATCCCAAGTTCCACATTTAAGTCCACAAACCCCACAAAAGGCCAAGGGACAGTTCAAGGAGCTTCCACATGGTCCGTATGGCTTCACACAGACCGTGAAGTCTTCCATGTTCCACCTTGGTACAAAACTTTCTAGAATAGAAATTCCAAGCTCCATTAAGGTCGTACAAAATCCGGGTCCTTACATCATCTTCCTCTTGGGAACATTCGTCCTCAGATATGCTAGAACAAGGCTAGAAAGGCTTGACTTAGAACATGAAACATCAAAACATAAGGTACAATGCATATTTCATCACTTGAAAATCATAAGGTCATTGAAACTCATATCAAAACGTATTCAAATCATTCAAAACATCATAAAAATCATTTTGGTGCATATGTATTCCTGTCATGCCATGAAACTCAAGAGTGAAAGAATTAGGAACAGTAGGAATAGAAAGAACCTAATACCTTAGGATTGAACCTAATACCTTAGGCTTGAACCTAATACTTCAGGAAAAGATGGGGATATCGTTTTATCATGTCCAACTCGATTCCCAAGTAGCACTCTCTATATGTTGATTTCTCTGAAGTACCTTTATCGAAGCCACATCCTTGTTATGAAGTTGCTTCACTTGCCTATCTAAAATCTCAACTGGAACTTCCTCATAAGACAAGTTTTCCTTAACCTCAACACTTTCCAAAGTCACAATAGTGCTAGGATCATTGACCAATTTTCTAAACATAGACACATGGAAAACCAGGTGAATAGAATTCAAATCCAGAGGCAAATCCAACCTATAAGCCATTTTCCCAATCCGTTCAGCAATCTCATAAGGACCTACATACTGGGGACTTAGCTTGCCCTTCTTTCCAAAATTACATACACCCTTCATAGGTGAGACCTTCACATACACCCAATCACCAACATCAAACTCATGATCCCTCTTCTGAAGATCCAAATAGGACTTTTGGAAACTTTGAGTCGTCTTCAACCTCTCCCTAATCAACTTCACCTTCTCCATAGCCTCCAACACCAAATCCAGGCCAATCAAAGCCATCTCTCCCAACTCAAACCACCCCACAGGAGATTTACATCTCCTACCATACAAAGCCTCAAATAGTGCCATACCAATGCTAGCATGAAAGCTATTATTGTAAGAAAACTCAATGAGTGGAAGGTGATTATCACAATTACCTTTGAATTCCAACATGAGAGCCCTCAACATGTCCTCCAAAATTTGAATTGTCCTCTCGGTTTGTCGATCGGTTAGAGGATGAAAAGCAGTACTTAACTTCACCTTAGTACCAAGTCCTCTTTGAAATGACCTCCAAAAGTGTGAAGTAAATTGGGTACCATTATCCGATATGATAGACCTTGGAACACCATGCAACCTCACCAACTCTTAGATTTACAACCTTGCATAATCTTTGGCACTAAAGGTAGTGTTGACCAGTAGGAATAGAGTCGACTTAGTCATCCGGTCAACAATAATCCAAATTGAGTCAAATTGCCTTTGGGTTCAAGGCAAACCAACCACAAAATCCATGTTCACATCTTCCCACTTCCAAGTAGGAATTTCAATATCTTGAGTCAAACTACGGGGCCTTTGGTGCTCTACCTTCACTTGTTGACAATTAGGAAATTCGAATATAAACTTGGCTATATCCCTCTTCATACCGTGCCACCAATACACTTCCATCAAATTCCGGTACATCTTAGTAGATCCTGGGTGAGTAGAGTAATGTGAGTTATGGGCTTCACTCATGATCACCCTTCTAAGATCATCCACATCCGGAACACACAACCGATCTTGATACCGAAGCACCCCATTTCTCTCTAGGGAGAAAACCTCAATATTTTTTTCTTTCAACGCAACCAATGACGGATCTAGATCTTGCTTAGCCTTAACATCAACAACCACAAAAGATTCGACCCCATTTTGAACATGAATACCACCATCATTAGAGTCAGCCAGCCTAACACCCAATCTAGCCAAGCAATGAACATCTCTTGCTAACTCTTTCTTCTCTTTATCAACACGAGCCACACTTCCCATAGACAGCTTACTGAGAGCATCGGCTACAATATTTGCCTTGCTGGGATGATATTGTACACTCGTCTCATAGTCTTTAAGGAGTTCAAACTATATCCTTTGCCTCAAGTTAAGATCCCTTTGAGTGAACACATATTGAGAACTTTTGTGATTAGTAAACACATTAATATATACCCCATACAAATAGTGTCTCCAGATCTTCAAGGCAAACACCAACGCTGCTAAGTTAAGATCATCAGTTGGGTAGTTACGTTCATGCACCTTCAATTGCCTTGATGCGTAAACCATCACCTTACCATGTTGCCTAAGTACCCACCCCAACTAAATCCAAGAAGCATCACAATATACCACAAATCCCTCTAAGCCATCTGGTAAAGTCAAAATAGGAGCCAATGTAAGTCAATCCCTCAAGGTGTGAGAACTCTTCTCACACTCATCCGACCATATAAAATTGGCCTTCTTTTGAGTCAACTTGGTCAATGGATATGCAATAGATAAGAAACCTTCTATAACAACCAGCCAACCCCAAAAAAACTTTGAATATCCAAAGGAATCAATGGTCTAGGCCAATTCATTACGACCTTAGTCTTCTTCAGGTCAACCTTAATACCATCATTGGATACCACATGACCAAGAGAAGCTACTTCACCCAACCAAAAATCACATTTGCTAAACTTGGCATACAACTTCTTCTCGCTTAAAGTCTAAAGAACCAACCTCAAATGATCTATATTCTCCTGCTCACTTCAGGAATAAATAAGGATATCATTAATGAAAACAACCACAAAGCTATCAAGAGATGGCTTGAACACCCGATCCATAAGATCCATAAACATGGCCGGAGCATTAGTTAACCCAAATGACATTATCTTAAATTCAAAATGCCTATATCTTGTCCGAAAAGCCATCTTGGGAATATCACATTCCCTAACCTTTAATTGATGATAACTAGAACGAAGGTCAATCTTTGAGAAATGGGTGGCCCCTTGAAGTTGATCAAACAAGTCATCGATTCTAGGAACTGAATACTTATTCTTTATGGTTACCTTATTCAATTGCCTATAATTATTGCACATCCAAAGAGATCCATCTTTCTTTCCTACAAATAACACCGAAGCACCCCATAGAGATATACTTGCCCTAATAAAGCCCTTCTCCAACAAATCCTTCAATTGATATTTCAACTCCTTCAACTTAGCCGGTGCCATATGATAAGGAGGAATCGTGATAGGTTGAGTATTTGAGAGAAGATCTATGCCAAAGTTTACTTCCTTTTCGAGAAGAATACCAAGCAAATCTTTGGGAAACATATTCAGAAACTCATTCACCACTAGAACTGATTCAAGAGTAGGTGACTTGAACTCCACATCCTTGACTCTCATAATATGATAAATACACCCCTTAGAGATCATCTTTTGGGCCTTAAGGTAGGAGATAAACCGACCCTTAATAGCGGAGCACTACTCTTCCATTCAAGAATGGGCTCATCCGAAAATTAGAACTTGACTTTCCGGGTTCTATAATCTATAGAGGAATATGAAGCATGCAACCAATCCATCCCGAGAATTATATCACAATCAATATGTCAAGTTCCACAACATCACAGGGGAAGACTTTATGTAAAACAAAGACAGGGCAACCCCGATAGACTCTATGAGCAACAATAGATTTACCCACGGAAGTATAAACCAAAAAGGGCTCCCTCAAGATTTCAGGATTCAAATCAAACTTAACGCCCAACAGAGGAGTCACGAAAGATAAATTTGCAATCGGATCAAGCGAAGCATAAACATCAAAATCAAAGACTTTTAACATACCAGTCATAACATCTAGAGCCTCCTCAATTTCCTAGCGAGCACACAAAGAATAAAACCTATTTTTTCTTTGGGAAACACCTTGAGCTCTTTGCTGGACTTGACCACCTTGAGCCACTTGAAATTGACCCTTTTGAGCCACTTTAGGACAATTAGCAACCTTGTGGTTCTTATCACCACACCCATTGTATGCACCCAACTCTGTCCAACAAGTACCTATGTGATTCCTGCCACACTTGTCACACTGAGGAAACAATGGCCCATCACCAACCGGTGCCTTGGGAGGAGTCACCCTAGCATTAGCAACTCGAGCATTAGAACCTTGGTCCTATTGGAAGCGACCATAACCATTACCCTTGGAATTGGAGAACCCACCATCATAACGGGCCCACTTAGGATCACGCACCCTTTTGTCTTTGAGCTTTTCTCCTTCAATCTGTTTAGCATATACCATGAGCTTGGAGATGTCCATATCCTGAATAAGCATAGCTGTACGACATTCTTTCATAACCAAGTCAAAGACTTCTAAAACAAACTTGTGCATTCTTGCACGGGGGTCAACCACAACATAGGGGAATACTTGGAGAGCTTTGTGAATTACAGAGCATAGTCCCTTACACTCATACCATCCTATTTGAGGTTGATAAATTTTGTCATCTTGGCTTCCCTAATTTCAAGCGGGAAGAAACGATGCATAAATGCAAATTTGAATTCCTCCCAATTAACAACATTACCACAAACCCTTTCCATCAACTATTGTGTGTCCCACACTTGAGACACATCTTTCAACTGATAAGCAACCAAATCAAATTTCTCCTTAGAAGTGACTCCCATAACATCAACACATTAGTGAGCTCATCAATGAACTCTTAAGCATCCTCATGAGCCTTTGACCCATAGAACACAGAGGATTCATCCCGGTGAAATCTCTCACCCTAGAAGCCAAGGTGGGATCTCAAGGAAGATTAGCCTGTCTAGTCTGAGAAGTCGCCACTTGTGCAAGCATAGAAAAGTCCCTACAAAATTCACCATTAGATATAGGCTCTTCCATAGGCCCTTGGGGAACTTGTTCCTCACAAGCCGGGGCCAGTCTTGGCAGGGAAGCTCTTTGTGGAGGCATATTTTTTAATGTAACAAGGATACCCTCAGGATAAGTAAACCAAATATATGGTCCAAAGCACGACATAAGACATGAAAAAGTGAGTCAATTCCTAGAACTCTATCATAGTCTCCCACTCATAGGCATGGTGCACTTCGCACCCATGAATAGGACTCTACTCCATACAGCATGTTCGACTTTGAGGATCATTTACAAACCTAGTGCTCTTATACCAAACTCGTCATGACTCAGACCTAGGGTCTAGGAGTGACATGGCGAATGGGAATCTAAGAGTTACCAAACAAGCCTCAAAGTATCTATAATAACATCATTAGTTCGAAAGCGTAAATGAATAATAAGCAAATAGTTCAAAGGAATGGGAAAGTAAAGCTCATGCTATGGGGGATATCATATGGATAGGGATCAACATGGCTTCACATATCACATAGCACGTAGAGATAAGGGGCGGTAAGTATGACTCACTCTATGGGAGCTATTGGGGACTTAGGATCTTTCATACCATAAAATACAAGTACATCATAATACTTATAGCCAATTTACAAAATGATTCAAATAGGTAGCCATATTCATAAACATGATATCCGAATTCAACATTAGCATACAAACAAAAAAGAATCAAATCGCACCATCTCTGTAATAGGTAAATGCCTCTTTTTCTCCTGAAGTTATCAGAATTACTCGTAATAAGATATTGGCTACAACTGAAAAGGTCTTATCAATAGAAATTCCATTTATCCTTGATCTAGGCATAGGTAGCAATCCATTCTCGAATTCTTTTTATTACCTCTTGGGAAAAAGATCCCACAAAGAAAAGAATTGTATAGTACGAAATAACATAAAAACTTATTTTTTAAGAAAAAAACAAAAGATATGAATCCTCTATTCCAATTGTTCCTTTTTGACAAGAATCGAAAGAAATAAGAAATATTTCTACGCGATCCGATTTCATACTAATGTAGTAGTATAGGAACTATTCCAATTTCGGTGAAGTTACAAATTAGAAGAACTCAAGAAATTTTGATTGAATCATGATACACCTGGCGCATTTAAAAGGGTCTATAGGATGTCTAACAATACCTCTAGTCATAAGATATGATGGGGCCCAAGACATGTCCAGGCTCACCGTCAAAGTAAGTAACATAATCAAAAGCACCATGGGTAGAGAATAATGGTTTGTACTTGGAAGATAGGACTCACCACAACAAGTATCTTGAGAATCCAAACTAGTCATCGTACCGTGGATGAAACTAGTCCTCGGTCCCTGCATCGTTAGATCATGTAGGCAAAAGTATGCGTTAGTACGTTTAAATGTACTAAGTATCGGACATTATGCATATGACTTATCAAACATGAATTTAATGTTAGATGACAAGGGCACATAATATAGAAAGAGATATATACAACAAGAGATATGGTATAACAATATGCCATGAAACTAATGATGCATGAAATGCAATAATACTTAAATATAGTGGGAATGAATTATAACCAAAAAATCAAACTCATGCGAGCTATTATATGAATTAGTCCGATAAAGATCTCCCATCAGTATGAGAAGATTACTTTCCAAAGGTAATCTACACCACACCTTATGACCTAGTCTTTTTGGTATGATGGACACCTTCCCTATGACCTAGTCTTTTCATAAGGATTTCCATATCATATCATATCAAGGTGTAACTATTCCTTACGACCCGATATTTTTGATGATAGCTACCACATATCTATACTGACACATAGTTCAAGGAAAGGGATAAGGCCATTAGGAATAGCCTGACACCCCCAATCCATCGACGCTAAGTCAAACATCCCACAATAATACTTATACACATACATACTTTCAAAAGAGGCACAATGTTTTTCAAATCATTTCAATGCACACTTGGTGTCAAAAGCCAAATATATTTCTTAAACATTCGTACTTAGGCTCAAAAGCCAAATCATAGTTCTCAATCATGCTTCTCATGCATAAGAATATCTCATTCACATATACAGAATGGTGTAAATACATAAATGCTCAAAGAGCCATATCATAGATGTATATGTGATCACATTCTTGTCATAACCATAATTTTATCAAAATCATAGACATAACATAATTAGGCTTAACCTACTTCATAATTTTCATAAATTCAAATGCTTATGAGTGCTTATGCTATAAATTCTATGTGAATATCAATGAGCAATATAGATTCAATCTAAAATCTACAATGCAACATGAAATTCAAGTAAATTCATAAGTAAAATCCACATTCAAATCACAATTTAGATTACCCATTCTTAATTCAAACTTTAAATGGACAATGTATATTCAAATATTCAGAATAATAATGTACTTCAATATATTAGGGCATAAATCAACTTAAAATCATCAATAAAACATAGCCCACACTTTGATTGAATTTATTAAACCATAATATTCAAAACCCATATTTAAAGTAAGCAAAATTCAATGAAATTCAAGTGAAAAGAGTTTGAGTCTTCTTGGTTGAAAGTGACCAAGAATCAATCCCACATACCTTAGCTAATAGAGAAGATTCAAGAAGAATTTTGATGAAGAAAAAAGTTTTCCCTTGATTACCAAGCTTAGTCTTCACAAGAGATTTTAAGAGTGACTTGAGAGAATTCTAAGTGCAAGAGTGAATTTGAATGATAGAAATAAAGTATAGGTCATTTGAATGTCATTAGATAGCATAGAAAGTCACAAAAGACCCTTAGGATAAATCATAATTATGAAAATCTCATCAATGAAATGAGTAGAAAAAGTGAAATAAGGGATCTCAAGGAGGGTTATAGGGTCCATGATGATGTATACATACCGTATGCTTGCTCCGTGATCCAACACTTAGAAAAATTCCACTGACAAAGGTCTAAGAGGTAAACCCATACTTAGAAAATTTTGACATAGGCATCCATATAGTTGGTCTCATGATCTATACCAAGGTATACTAATTGTGTACTCCTCCGTCCCAATTCACTTAGAAAAATTCTTCATGACAAAGTTCTGAGACAATGATCCAATACTTAGAAAATTTTCACTCCGGCACCTATACGAGGGATCTCACGAATCGTGAAGGGTCATAGGGTCTGTGTGACATGCCTTGGCTCTAAAACTATGGATTTGTAAGGCCAAGGCTACACATGGTCCGTGAAGCCTCACACCATCTGTGTGGGGTCCACACGTGGTATGCCTTGTTCCCAAATTCCACATTTAAGCCCACACACCCCACACAAAGCCGAGGGCCACTTCACGTAGCCTCTATATGGTCCGTATAGCCTCACACAAATCATGAAGGTTTCCATGAAGTGCCACCTTGGTCCAAAACTTTTCGAAACCAAAATTCCAAGCTCCATTAAGGTCGTACAAAGTTTGGGTCCTTACAGAGGGGTGGTGCTAGAGAAAGTCGTGGTACAAGGAGAGGTGGTGCCCGTGGAGGCCCACAGGCTAGTGGTGGTCGTAGAGTTTGCTATGCTATTCCTAACAAGGCCGAGGCAGAGGCTTCTGATGTAGTTATCACATATATGGTTTTAGTGTGCCACCATTCAACTTCAATTTTATTTGATCCAGGCTCTACTTACTTATATGTGTCGACATATTTTTCTTTTGATATTGATATTATGTGTGAGTTGCTTGCCGAGCCTAATAGTATTTCCACCTTGGCAGGTGAATATTTAGTGGTGAATCAAATTTATCGGGGTTGTGTTATGACTTTTATCCGGAGAGATACTGTTGCTGATTTGATGTTGTTGGACATGGTAGATTGTGATGTAATATTAGGTATGGACTGGTTATCACCTTAGCATACTATTCTTGATTGTCACGCGAAGACCATGACCTTATCTTTCCTTGATAATCTTTAGTTGATGTGGAATGGAGCACCTAGTTCCTATCCTAAGGGTGTTATATCTTATATGTATGCTTGTCGATTAATAGGAAGGGGGTGTTTGGCATATTTAGCTCATGTTCGTGTTGTTTCTCAGGAGTCCCCATCACTGGAGACTATCAGGGTTGCAAGAGAGCTTATGGATGTAATTTTGACTGATTTGCTTGGAGTTCCTCTGGATCGTGATATTGACTTTGCTATTGATGTAGATCCAGGCACTAAGCCCAAATCTATTGATCTTTTTCGGATGGCTCCGACTGAATTGAAGGGGTTAAAGGAACAATTGAAAACCTTGTTGAAGAAAGGCTTTATCTGTCCGAGTGTATCTCCTTAAGGTGCTCCTGTATTATTTGTGAAGAAGAAGGATGGCACTATGCAGATGTATATTGACTATTGCCAGCTTAACAAAGTAACCATCAAGAACAAATATCCTTTGCCTCGTATTAATGATGTTTTTGACTAGTTGTAGGGTACCTCAGTATTCTTAAAGATTGACTTGAGGTCCGGTTATCATCAGTTGAGAGTCGGGAGTCTGATATCCCAAAGACAGCCTTCAGGACCCATTATGGGCATTATGAGTTTGTGGTCATGTCATTTGGGTTGACTAATGCCTCAACTGCTTTAATGGAGTTGATGAACTGAGTGTTCAAGCCCTATTTAGACATCTTTGTGTTGTGTTCATAGATGATATCTTAGTTTATTCCAAGAGTGAAGTAGATCATGTTTAGCACTTGAGGACTGTACTTCAGAGATTGAGGAAAGAGAAGTTGTATGCTAGGTTCTCAAAGTGTGAGTTTTGGCTTGAGTCCGTTGCATTTCTTGGCCATGTTGTGTCAAAAGAGGGTATTATTGTCCATCCGGCCAAGGTAGCAGTTGTTCGTGAGTGGGCTAGGCCTACTTCGGTGACTGAGATTCAGAGTTTCCTTGGTTCAGCGGGGATATTATCAATGTTCTGTTTAGGGCTTCTCATCTATAGCAGCCCCATTGACCAGATTGACTCAAAAGGCTGTAGCATTCCAGTGGTCAGATGATTATGAGTTGAGCTTCCAAAAACTCAAGGGTTTGTTGACTTCAACACCTATTCTTGCTTTACCCAAGGAGGAATTTCCATTTATGGTGTATTGTGATGCTTCCGGTGTGAGTTTGGGTGGTGTATTGATGCATAGGGGAAAGGTGATAGCCTATGCTTCTAGACAACTGAAGGTGCATGAGAGAAACTACCCTACCCATGACTTGGAGTTTGCTGCGGTTGTGTTTGTGTCACGTCCCGAGAGGGTACCCAAGACGTGTTCGTCACCTAGAGACTATTGCTAGTCCCCAAGAGAACCACTTGGCCTCATCACATTCATTCGATCAAATAACTCAAGACAATTAGCGGAAGGCTAAGGAAAGTAAATGGGCACATCAGATCTAGTTCTTAAAATAATATGTACAATAGAAAAAGGCTAGTAGATAATACTAGCTCACAATCTTAACAATCAATATCCAACTCTAGTCTATGAAGCCTCTACCACTATAAAGTGGTGCCAATGACAGACCCATGGCTACCTCAATCAAAATAAATCTAGTCTAGAATAACTCTAAAGCAAGATGAAATAAAGATAGTGAATCCTCCGAAGTAGGGGGGGCTCACCAATCAGGTGAATGTCTCAGATCCTCAACGGTGCACCTGTTGATGATATCTAACCCCTGTATCTGCATCATAAAATGATGCAACACTGAGTCGTGTTAGTACGTGGAATGTACGGTATGTAAAATAGCTGAATAAAATAGAAATAGGTAGACTAATATGGAAATAACATCAACTCAGAATAATAACCAAATCAGAATATCACATGTCTATTTAAAGAAAGAATAAAGATTAGACAAGTGAGCCATCATCCAATCATCCTCATCAATCAACTCAACTCAACTCAACTCAATTCGACTTGACTCAGAGTACTCAAGGTAGGAACTTTTTGGGGGTTTCTCTTATCTGACAACAATCACTTATGAGCCAGAGATTGTACAACATCCCGCTGGTGTCGCCATGACCGTTCCATACTTTCCAGGTAGGGAATAACTCGAATCCACTAGGGATCCGGACAATTAACATATTAAGTCCTATTGTTTCAGGACAATAATGTAAGGACGTGTCCGACTTTAACAGACTTAATCTATAGAATGGGAACTTGTCCGACTATAACAGACTTAGCCATCAAGTGAGAACTTGTCCGACTCTAACAGACTTAGCCCTCAAGGTGAGAACTTGTCCGACTCTAACGGACTTAGCCTTCGAGATAGGAACTTGTCCGACTTTAACAAAATTAGTCCACTCCTATGCTTGGCGACGTAGTTAATGAGTACGAGTTGGACTTGCTCCTACTCTTACTCATTTTGGTGCTCAATACTCCTCCCAAGACTCAATGCTCATAAGACTTATCATCTCAACTCAATTATCTCAAATTAGCCTCGTAGAAACTCTCATTAACTCAAACTCAAGGGTCCTCTATTATTTCAGGGACTTCTACTCATCTCGGTTAACTCAATTCTCATTAAGAACTCAAGGACTCAAATCATCAATTAGAAGAAGTCGTTTAGTCAAAACTCAAAAACTTGATTATGAAGACTCATAGGATCATCAAACTCAATTAACTCAACCTCATGCTCATATCAAGACTTCTCTCAACATACTCAAACCAAGGCTCTAGACTCTATTCCTAGGTTCATTATGCATAATTTAACAAATTAACATATAGAGTTTATACTATATTTCATGAAAAGTATTAAAATTGAGTAAACAAGTTTATGATGATCATCAACATATGCAAATATATGTAATAGGCATAAGTTTCAAGAATATAATCAAGAAAGTATTCAAGAAACATATATGGGGACTCAAGGACTCTCAACTCCTCTATTACCGTCTATGGGGCACATAAGAGAACAATCTCATGCTTTTAGTTTAGCCTTACATACCTGGAATGAAGCTGTCAACAATCACTTCAAGGATTTCCTCTTGAATTCCTCAATTTCAAGCTCTTCTCCTCTTTCCTCAAACCCTAGTCTTTTTCAAGGACTTAGAATGACTTAGAATGGGTTTTAAAAAACCCTTTTTACGCTTAAACAACCTAATTAGATTGTGTATAGAGTTTAGAAGATGTTGGAAATTAATCGGAATGCCCCTCACAAATTTAAAAAATTTTCAGCTACGGGATAGCCCAGTCCACGACGCAGACTGGTCGCGCATAGTGTATTTTTCTCCGAAAATTTTCTAAAAATGTTTTCCCAATCCCGTCAAAATTTTTTGAGAAGATATAAGTGTAAGTCCTCTGCAGAGGTGCGACGCGCCTCTGTCGTGCACTGATACTGTTTTTCATTTTCGGGTCGAAAATTTATCTTTTGATCAGGTCGCTCTAAATATTGATCGAGACCATTTTCCAACTCAGGTTTTCATGCTGATCATAAATCTGACCTCAGATTTGCCATTCGAGCATGGTAAGACACATTATGCGCTCATATCTCTTCTAGGGGTATTTTGATAATTTTACCGGGTGTTACATTATCGCCCCCATGGGATCATTCATCCTCGAATGATGAGTAATGGTAGTTACCAAGGCACGAATAGACTCAAGACTCATCTCAATATCCACGTCCATAAATCAAACTATCGACTCCTCATCAATCTCAATCAACTCTATTCAGACTCAAGACTGGACATATCAACTCAAGGATAGAAACATCAATTAAATCAAAGGTAAGAACATTATCTTTAGCATTCTCATCAGCAGGCACAAATAGAACATCGAAACTTAATCAATTCGAATCATTTACACATTTTGTCAGTCAGTTGTTTGAACTCAAGAAGGAAGTTACCAACTCTAAGCGAGAATAGAACCATCGTAATATACAAGACTCTACGGACATTCTCAAGCTCCACTCTCCACCGTAACTGTGCTCCTTTTCATGGCACTCTACTCCATCAACTTAAATTTATAGCTCCTATTTAACTCCCTACCTATCCATATCCTCTTATTTCATTCAAGCCTACATCTGGGCCTCATGGTTCTATTGTATTAAGATGATTATATCCATACAAGGCTAACCCTCAATACTTAAGCCCTATACTCTCACAGGGACTTTCCCCAAAAAATCACTAGTCCTCTTCACTACCCCACTATCCTAACTTGAAACCCTCGTCATGAAGTCTTCGACAGTCCATCATCAATACTCGTATAATAACAGCCACACATTTAAGCCTATAAATCTAACCATTTCATCTGTATCTAAGAAATTTCAAGCCTACTAAGCACTTCTACCTCCGCCATTCAAGGAGTTCTCACTCAAAGATACACCAACATATTCTTTTCTAGTGACACTCTAATTTACCTTACCTATCTATTGTATATATCATAATGTCTCATCTCTCCCCTCCTTCATATCTCTATCCCCACATGACACAAGTACAACACCAATGTCATGATAAGGATACATTCACTCCTCCTCATCTACCTTCATTCTCCGTCTACTACTATTAGCGTCACTACTTTGACCTAGAGGGACTCGTCTTCTCCCACTTTGGCAAAACCCCAGCTACTACCTCCTCATGCCAAATAAGCACGATTATATATTTGAAACTTGATACTCTCAATCCTACCTCCACAATGGCATAACAAGCCTATGGACAAATCGTGTGCAAGATGACATCAAAATAATTCATATTTAGCTCAAATAGATCAAACATGGTACCTTTATAGTGGACGAGAAGGGTGCAGTCACTGTCGGCTCACTCAATTAGGATAAACTCATTAATGAGGAGAGGGTCACAAAAGATACGACACCTGAATCAAACCAATCATAGTTATAGTAGGGGCTCAAACATACCAGTGACATCATCTGGTGGTGTTGGCATAGATGATTGGGCTTTGTAGGACCACATTGTACATTCCCTTTGTAGGTGACCCATTTTGCCACACTTGTATCTGGTACTCCCTCCGCAACATTCTCCCAAGTGAAACTTCCCACACGTGCCATAATGTGTCTTGCCTTGGGAAGGTCGGGCCACACTTGCTTGTGATTGAGATCCCTGAGCTCTAAAATTATGAGACCCCTATCCATCTCTGGGTACGAGTGCACTATTAGATGAAGGTCCCGTGTGAAGGAGGCTCTCGTTCCTATTCTCTCTCTTACCAACCTCGTGGATGGATTACTTTTGAACTCTTCTTTGTCATGCTGCCTTTCCTAATCAGCTTGTTGTACATAATTCATTAACCTCCCGATGTCCATGTCACTCACCAGCATAGCTCCTCTCCCATCCTTCCTTGGCCCTCTGTTTAGCCCATCAACACATATCCCTATTCTTCCCCTCATGTCAACAACCATATCTGGAGCATAGCGAGATAGCTGGGTGAACTTAAATCCATCCTCTTGCACAATCATGGAGCCCTGTTTCAGATTCAAGAATTCTCTTACCTTGGCCTCCCTTCGTTTTTTTTGGAAAGAAGCGCCCCAAGAAAGCTTCCTCGAACACTGCCCAAGCCAATTACGGGGCTTCCTCTCCTCTACCCTTCTTCCATTGGTCAAACCATAGTCAAGCCACACCCTTCAGTTGGTAAGCAGCCAGTTCAACTCTATCAGCATCAGCCACATACATCACCTGGAACACCTTCAGAAGCTCTTCAATGTAGTTCTCTGGGTCCTCCTTCGGTATAGATCCTGCAAACTCAGATGGGTTCATCCTCAAGAACTCACTGACCCTGGATGTAGTTGAAGCATCCTGACCTACTCCTTCTCTAGTACGAGGTGTTGTCACAGCCTGTGCTAAAGTTTGGATAGCCTGGCGAAGCTCAGCATTCGAGACTTCAGCTTGTGGGTACTGCTCAACAGGTATAGCTAGGTTTATGAGCTCTTCATGATATCAGGGCTCAGATTGGTTAGCATTCTGTCTAGCAGGATGCCCTCTTCCTCTAATAGCTCTTCTTAGAGGCATGATCGCAACTCTGCAACGCGTAGAGCACGAATTAGAAGAGAGCTTTCATAGAGTTTAACTCTATCACACAAGTTGGAATACGAAAGAAGTGTAACTATTCCTAATGTCCTATAGCCTCCTGCTTATGAAGTATGGTCGACAACACACCCATAAACAAGACTCTACTAGACACGACTTCATAGACTCCCTAGGACACTTGAAATTCATGCTCTGATACCAAGTTTGTCACGCCATGGGAAGGTACCCAAGACGTGGCCGACACCTAGAGACTATTGCTAGTCCCCAAGCGAACTACTTGGCCTCATCACCATTCATTTAAGTAAATAATTCAAGACAATTGGTGGAAGACTAAGGAAAGTAAATGGGCACATGTCATCTAGTTCTCAAAATAATATGTATAATAGAAAAAAGGCTAGTAGATAGAACTAGCTCACAGTCTTAACAATCAACATCCAACTCTAGTCTATGGAGCCTCTATCACTATCAAGTGGTGTCAATGACAGACCCATGGCTACCTCAATCAAAATAAAGCTAGTCTAGTTTAACTCTAAAGCAAGATGAAATAAAGGTAGTGAATCCTCTGGAGTAGGGGAGGCTCACCAATCAGCTGAATGTCTTGGATCCTCAACAGTGCGCCCGTTGACAATCTCTAACCACTGTATCTACATCATAAAATGATATAGTGCTGAGTGGCCTTAGTACGTGGAATATACAGTATGTAAAATAGCTGGATGAAACAGAAATAGGTAGAATAATATGGAAATAACATCAACTCAGAATAATAACCAAATCAGAATGTCACATGTCTCTTTAAAGAAAGAGTAAAGATTAGACAAGTGAGCCATCAACCAATTGACCCCATCAATTAACTCAACTTAACTCAATGGAACTCGACTCGACTCAGAGTATTCAAGGTAGGGTCTTTTTGGGCCTTTTTCTTATCCGACAACAATCACTTATGAGCCAGTGATTGTACAATATCCTACTGATTTTGCCACAGCTGTTCCATACTTGCCATGTAGAGAACAACTCAAATCCACTAGGGATCTGGACAATTAACATATTAAGTCCTTTCTATATTGATGGATACTATTTATTCCTCTAATATCACTGATAAAGATGATGATTACGATAAATCCTAGTGAGGGACCAGGAAGTGTATATGAGTTTCTTGAGCCCCTATAGAACTTCCATGCCGAGAGTACCATTGCACTTGGTGGAGGTGTTGCAGAGGTCCTACCCTGCTAGCTAGGCTGGGTAAGTCATACGACAGTTTTACATATGCATTCTAGGGATATTTCATGTATGTCATTTACATGCATCGTTGTCACTAGTATATTATTTGTTGTTTGGTCCCCTAGAAGCATGGAATGTTGGTTAGGACTTTGCTTGCTTAATGTGCCATTGGTTGTGTAGAATGTTGGTTGGTTATTGTTTGATCATATTTGTACATATTTGTGTTACATTGGTAGTTAGTGATTATCCTTCCCTTGGTTAAATGTGATAATTTTCTAGGTTGAGTTCGATTAGTTCCTAGGTAGCTAGGTTGTTTTTACGCTTTTGATGTTTTTTCTGCCTCTTGACCCCTAAATAGACTCTTTAGCTTTTCTCTCTTGCTAATAGATGGTAGACCTGCTTCTCCCAACTACACTTCTTGCCTTACCTTCTTCCCCTTGTTTATCTTAACAATTATTAATTGTATCTACTAACCTGTTTCTTGTGCTATACTTGCCCCATTTTTATGTTTTACATACTTACGTTATCTTTGGAGCTCGGTCAGCCTATGCCTACTAGGTTCCATTTATATGGTACTCATACTACACTTCTGCCTCTTGTGGATTGTAGTTTGAGTCCCCACTATTAATTTACTTTCGTGCAAAGTTGTTGTGGATCTTAGTGATTGGGGTAAGCTCTAAGTATCCGAGGTTGTTGATTCCCACTCTGTTGCTGTTTAGGCGAGTCTTTATTTTTTATAGAAAGATAACTTGTACTGTTATTATATTTTGTAAAAGCCTTGCACTCTTTTTTTATGTAATAGAAGCTCAATTACTGACTAATGCCAGGTCTTAGAGAGGTTCCTTTATTTTATTTCTTTCATTTGGCATTATCTTCTTTTTATTTTGGAAGCTTTTACTTCTTATGGTTTTCTTCCATGAGTAATCTGTAAGCTATGTGTTAGCATGTCACAACCCCAGTGAGACTCAAGGTGTAACACGACAAATGAGATCTTCGAGGGAACCCCAAACTAGCCTTCTTAGCTTATGATGAGCATTCAAGGATAATGAGAGAAGAAATAAAAGCGGAAGCGAAGGCATGTCCCTAGCTCACGTATAATTAAAATGAAAAATAGTCTCAAATATAAGATAAAGCTGGATGATATAGGTTCGGTTCTTGAAGCATGAGGACTCACCTAATTCATCTCTGAAATCAATCCAAGTCTAGCCACGAGGAGGAGGAGGAGGATAGTCATGTGCCCCTACATGGTGAAATAATGTAGGCAAGAGTATATGTTAGTACATTTGAATGTACTAAATATGTGGCTATGCAATATTATAGTAATATAAATGAGATACAAAGCTAAGTAATGCATGAGCAAGGGCACATGTACATATAAAACTGAAGTAGAGAAAGGAATCAACATACCAATATTCCATGAGTCTAATGATGCATGATATCATAGTATCAACATATATGGGAATGTCACTGCAGTCGGCAATAGGCTATGCGAGCTATAATATGGAATTTCAGTGTTGCCCCTATATTAGTTAAAAGGGAGTCTACTTGCAAAGGTAGAGCTCTACATTTGATAAGCTATGTTGATCCATTAGCAACTAATATATGGAACATTATCATTCCTACGGTTGCACATAGTTATGGGACAATGGGATTTGCTTCTATAGGGTCATGCCTCAACTAATGGGTGAACCGTAATCCCAAGGTCCTCTCGATGTTAAGTCAACATCCCACCGGATACATAATATCAGTATATAGTCATACTCATCATAAATCATCACAATTCATATATGCACGTCATCATCATAAGCTTGATTAAAATCTCATAGCTCATAACGTTATGCATACGAGTATCTCATTTCATGCTAGCGTCGTGGGTCACCTTTCATAATCCCAAGTTTGCCTTATGGATCTTTGGTCATCTTCAAGGTCGTAGATCCCCTATTCATAAGCATACTAGGGTCCTAGGTCACCTTTGAGGATCCTATCCTAAATCCCCTTTTTATTATCATACTTGAAACCTTGTATATGCAAAAATAGAATCACTTGCTGAAGTGAAGAGAAATGGCATTGGTTCATATCCATCATGTTCAAAATCATGAGAGTAAAGGAATTTCATGAACAATCATTAAAATGAAGATCTTTTAAGTCATTATTGAAGGAACCCATTCATAATTTCCATAATCGATATAACATACTTGAGAAATATCATGTAACTCATGTAATTCATGTATATTGAGAGTAATTCATGCATATTCCAATATATAAACGTAATCTATATCATAATAATAACATTTGAAACCAAAGTCATGAAAACCTTTATTTGATTGTGCTTGAAATTAATGAAATAGTGTGAAAATAGGTTGGGCTCTATGGGTGAAAGGTATCCATGAATGAGAACCTACATAACTTGATGAGAATCGAAGGATTGAAAATGAACATGGCTTGAAATTGAGTGTTCCTCAATGAATTCTTCACTTGAGCTTAAAAGGAGAGACTTGAGAGTTATTTGAAGGAGTGAATTTGAGTCTAAGTGTTTGAAATGGTATTAGAAGTCCTTAGATAGGTTAATATAACATTAGAAGGGTAATTTAGTCTAAAACCATACAAAATAAAGTTTAGGAATTAGGGAAAGGACTCAAATGCCTATATGAAACCATAATTTAAATCTAGACGACATCTTGCAAGAAGGCACCACCATGACCCGTGGTGTGGTTCGTGGGGTGTGCCTTGGACTTTATAATTAGGGTGGAAGGATGCAATCCATGAGTCATAGAGGGTTCTGTGGTGAACCATCTCACTGTGAGTGCCTCTAATGCAAACCAAGGGGCTACTTCATGAGCCTCTTCATGAATAATGTGGAGCACCACAGTCTGTGAAGGGTATCTTGGTGGACACCTTCGGCCAAAATTTCTAGAAAACTTATTTTTAGGACTTGGTTTCTCTTCCAATGGATGGGACCTTACAAAATCTCTCCCTTTGGATCATTCATCCTCCTCATATGAGATGAGAGTTACCTTGAATAAAAGAAAATAAATATCAACAACCCATCATGAATGTAAAAATGCAAGTTAAGCATCAAAATCGTAAAACCTTCAAACCTTTGCAACTAACATCATTTAAAATCAATTTTATCAGCATGCATGCATAATATGACATAAAAATATAGGAATGAAAGGATTCGAACCATTTGAGAATGAATGGCCTATTACTTTAGGCTTGAGTAGAGTGGAAAAGATAAGGGTATCATCACATCATATCCGCTTCTGCTTCCCATGTAGCACTCTGAATTTGTTGGTTCCTCCAAAGGACTGCAAGCGATGTAACTTCATTGTTACGTAGCCTCTTCACTTGTGAATCCAAAATCTCAACTTTTATTCATAGTTCAAATTCTCCTCAACCTTAACACTCTCTAAAGGCACAATAGAGCTCAAATCATCTATGAATTTCCTCAACACGGACACATGAATTATTGGATGAGCCATAGTCATTTTCGATGGAAAATCCACTCTATATGCCACCTTACCAATCCGCTCAAAAATATCATAAAGGCCTATATGTCGAGGACTCAAAATCCTTTTCTTTACTAAACTGTATCACACCCTTCATAGGTGAAACCCTCATATACACCCAATCCCCTACATGGAACTCAAGATCTCTCTTCCTAATGTCTAAACACAACTTTTAGCGTTTTTGGCATGTCTTTAATATCTCCATATGTGCTTCACCTTTTCCATACCATCCAACACCAAATAAGGGAAGATCAAATCCATTTCACTAATTTCAAACTAACCCACTAGGGACCTACATCTTTTTACGTACAAATCTTCAAATGATGTCATCTCAATACTAGCATGATTATTGTTTTTGTAGGCAAACTCAATAAGCGGTAGGTAATCATCCTAGTTACCCTTGAATTCCTATGCACATTCCCTCAACATGTCTTTTAGGTTTTGAATCATCCTTTCGAATTGTCCATTAATTTGTTAATGAAAAGTGATACTCAGCTTCACCTTGGTGCCAAGTCCTTTTTGAAACAACTTCTAAAAATCAAAAGTGAATTGGGTAACACAGTCTGATATGATGGACAACAGTACACCATTCAACCACACAAACTCCCTGATGTACAATCGTGCATAATCCTCGAAATTGAAAGTAGTCTTAACCAGTAGGAAATAGGATGACTTAGTCATTCGATCCACAACTACTCAAATGAAGTCATATTCCATCCAAATGCGGTGCGAACCAGTCACAAAATCCTTATTCACATCTTTCTACTTCTAAATAGGAATTTTTATGTCTTCGGCCAGTCCATCAGGACTTTGATGCTCCACCTTTAATTGTTGACAATTAGAGCACTCTTATACAAACCTAGTTATATCCTTCTTCGTGCCATTCCACCAATACACTTTGTTCAAATCTCAGTACATTTTGGTGGATCCAGGATGTAATATGGAGAGTGTGGGCTTTCTCAAAATCGCTCTTCTTAAACTATCTCTTTTCGAAACACATAACCAGCGTTGGGAAAAGCACACCATCTCTCCCTTGGGAAAAATCTCTATACTCTTTTCCGCGACCAACTTTTTAAACTCAACCAATGTCAAATCTAGCTCCTATTTTTCTTTCATATCCACTACCACCGATGATTCAACCCTATTCTACATATGGATGCCACCCTCATCAGAGTCACTCAATCTCACACCCAAGCATTCCAAATGGTGTATATCCTTCTCCAACTCCCTCTTGGCCTTATCTCATGAGCCATAGTACCCATACATAGCCTACAGAGAGCATTAACTGCAATATTTGCCTTTCGTGCATGATAATGCATACTCATGTCATAATCCTTGAGGAGCTCTAGCTACCTCTTTCGCCTCAAATTTAGGTCTCTTTACTGAACACATATTGCAAGCTCTTGTAATCAACGAACACACTAATATGCACCCCATAAAGATAATGATGCCAAATGTTTAAGGCAAACACCACAACCGCCAATTTAAAATCATGGATTGCGTAATTCCATTCATGCACCTTTAGTTGCCTTAAAGAATATGTTATGACCTTACTATTTTGCTTTAGTTGACAATTCAAACCGACAAGTGAAGCATCACAATACACCACAGACCCATCCAAATCTTCTGGGAGTGCCAAAATAGGAGCTATTGTAAGGCGATCCTTGAAAGTTCAAAAACTTTTTTCATATTCTTCTGACAATTAGAATTTCACTTTTTTGTGGTCAACTTGGTTAAAGGTGCAATAATGGATAAAAATCCAAACCTTCATTAATACCCATCAAAACCCAAGAAGCTCCTAATATCCAAAGAAAATAATGTTCTAGGTTATTTTCTTACCACTTTAGTCTTCTTTAGATCAACCTTAACTTAATGCCATCATCGGATAATACATGGCCAAGGAATACCACCTCTCTCAGCTAGAACTCATACTTGTTGAATTTCGCAAACAACTGCTTATCCTCACGATTTGAAGCACAACCCTCAAGTGACCCATATGATCTTCCCTACTATGAGAATAAATTAGAATGACATCTATGAAAAATACCACAAATGTATCAATATAAGTCTTGAACACCTTTTTCATAAGATCTAGAACACTGCCAAAGCATTGATCAACCCAAATGACATGACGACAAATTCAAAGTGGTCATACCTTATTCGAAATTACATCTTGGGAATATCACACTCCCTTACCTCAACTGATGATAGTCATAACATAGATCAATTTTGGAGAAGTGACTAGTGATGTGCTGCAAAAATACAACACTTTTGATGTTTAAAACTTGGAATTTTATGTGTTCTTAATACGATGTTAGTTGGTTTTATGTGTTTTTATGTCTATATTTCCAAGATATAGGTTAGCCTTGATTTTGGGAAAAAGTGCAGAAGTTTCTGATTTTTGCTGTTATACGAGACCTTTTACGGGTCGTAGATCATTCTATGGGCTATAGGGTGGTTTTGTGAACAATTATAGTGGGAGGTGTTTTCTGAAGTTTATTCTATGAATATTCAGACAAGTCGTAGAAGGTTTTATGAGTCGTAGATGATGGTTCATGCGCTGGAATCAGAGATTGGGACTTTCTTAAGTTCATTAAACAAAACTCCCTTTATGAGTCATAAATCACTTTACGAGTCATAGAGGGGTGTTGTAGAGTTGAAGTCCAAATTTCTAGTAGCTGAGTACGAGACCCACTTACGGGCCGTGGAATGCAATACGACCCATAAACCCCTTCATATAACGTGCCGACCAATTATCCTATTTTGGTTAGGACTTATATTTTACTTATTATAAATAGTTTTTTAGGTTATTTTTTTGAGAGAGTCGATAGTTTTTGCTAAATTTTCATCTAGTACTGTAGAAAAAGAGAGAAAATTGTGAGATCAATTTGGAGAGTCTTTGAGAACACTTGTGTTTGAATTTCATATTTAAGCTTGTGGTTCTTATTGAAGTTTTATTTGCTTGTTCTTAACTCTATTGTGTAAGTGTTCAATTATGTTTTCTCAATCCATAATTCTTGCATCTACAAAAAGCATGAGTAGCTAAATCCACAACTAGTGTTATGGGAACCATAAAGAACTAACAAAGTAAAATCGGATAATTCATAATTCTTGAAAGGTGTACATGCATGTATTAGTTAACTCTTTTCGTTTTGCATGTTTTCTAATGGTGGCCAACAATAGAATCCGCCTAGTGTTACTGACTGGACCAAGGTAGTAATAAATAGAAAAAGAGATTAATTAATAGGATTCGATTGATGTGTTCTCGTTTAATCAACTAAACTAGGCCAAGGAGAGGTTCTATTGGGACCAATAGGTAAGGGTTAGTAATGCACACTATGGAGATTGGCCAAGTCGCAAAGTGAAATTCACCTCTCACCTTTGACCAAAGGGCTTGGTGAACATAACTTACCATCTTGCATGCTATACACTAGAAAAGAATTAGGTTATTCGGTGATACTTAGTTGGGGAATCATGGGGAACACAATACCCTAGTTTCTCTCCATATTGACTTATCTCCTGTTTTAGTTAGTTTATTTGTAGTTTTTATCGATTATTGCAAGAACCCCCTTTTGGGGAAGTAAGTCGGTTAACTATTCACATTGCGATCAGTGAATTCTCTTAAGTTACGTATTCCTTATGGGTTCGACCCTAACCTTTTTTAGGTTCTATTTCTTGATAGCGACCGCTTTATCCTCTAAAAAGGAGGTGTAACTTGGGAGACATCAACTAGCCCTTTGCTACTGGTCAAACAAATTATCTATCCTCAGTAGTGGATACTTATTCTTTATGGTTACCTTGTTCAATTGTTGGTATTCTATACACTTCTGAAGCAACCCATCCATTTTTTCACAAATGGAGTACCTTATAGTAAAATGCTTGGCCTAATGATTATCTTTTCAACAAGTCATCTCACTAATCCTTTAACTCTATCAGGGCTATTTGGTAGGGAGGAATATAGATAGCTTAGGTATCGAGAAGGAGATCCATCCCAAAGTCCACTTTCTTCTGGGAGGAATATTGGGTAAATCTTCACGAAAGACATTTGGAAATTCATTCACAATAGGAATTAACTTAAGAACGGGAGGTTCTGAAGTGGTATCCCTAACCCTAACAATATGGTCGATGCACCCCTTAGAAATCAGTTTTTAGGACTTTAGATAAGAAATGAATCGACGTTTAAATGCTAAGTCACTACCTTCCCATTCAAGAATTGGTTTATTTAGGAATTGGAATTTGACCTTACGGGTCTGACAATCCATGGAGGTATAAGAAACATGTAACTAATCCATCTCCAGAATAGCATCAAAGTTAACCACATCAAGTTCAACAAGATCACAATGAATAACTTCATACAATTTAGAAACTGACCCACCCATAAGATTATAGATGGAGAAAGGCTCTAGTAGGATTTTATGACTCATATCAAACTTATTGGCTAGGAAGGGAGTGACAAAAGATAAATTGGCACTCGGATCAAGTAATGCATACACATCAAAGTTAAAAACCTTCGACATGCCGGTAACCATATTGGGAATCTCTTCCACCTCTTGCCTAGCATGGAGAACATATAATCTATTATAGTGCTGAGCACCACCTTATTGAACCCACTGTTACCCTTGGCCACTTAGAGAAAGCTATCCTTGGGGACGACCTTCTTGACCCTTGTTTTCTACATTGGGCATTCTGATTGCTTGTGGCCCATCCTATAACACCCATGCGAGTACCAAAGCTTGTCAAGCACCTACCTCCATTCTTCTTCCCACAAGTAGTGCATCTAGGATAGTCTTGTCTACCACCACCTTGGACTCTAAGGTATCATACCATATCCTTGTTAAACCTCACATTGGAGCTTGATATGACCCTTGGACTTAGAACCTTGGGCCTTGTTGAGGATGACCACTTCCACACCAGATCTAGCATTTAAGAAACTATCTTCAAACCGGATCCTCTTGGAATTTTTCACTCTACTCTCCTTGAGATTCTTACCTTCAATTTGCTTAGAAATGGTCATGAGCCAAGAGATGTCCATATATTTCATATGCATATCAGTCCAACACTCTTTGAGAACCAAATCAGATATACCAGAATGAACTTGATCGTTATGAAACGAGGATCAATAACCAAGGATGGAGCATATTTGGAGAGCTTGGTGCACTTGAAGGAATGCTCCCCTCATACTCAAATTCTCTTGCTTGAGGTTGATAGACTTAGTCATCTTTTCTTCCCTAAGTTTAAGTGGAAAGAAGCGATCAAGAAATGCAAGCTTGAAATTCTCTCAACCAATTAGACCTTCATCCACCCTTTTAGACACCCACTGATTTAACCACACTTGGGCTTCCCCCTTAAGTTAATATCCTGCCAATTTTGCTTTCTTCTTTGCATTCACTCCCATGACAACCCATACCTTATACACCTTATCAATAAAATCTTGAGCATTCTCATTTACCTCTGAACCATTGAACTTAAGAGGGTTTATCTGAGCAAAATCTCTCACCCTAACAGCCAAGGTTGTAACCATACCTTGATTGGCTTAGTTTGCCAAAGCTTGGGCCAATATAGAAGTAGCAGTCTGGAATTCAACATTGGTATATTATTCTCCCAAAGGGTCATGAGGAGATTAATCCTCGTTATCACATACTTCCCTTGGCTTGCGTACTCTTCTTGGAGGCATTTTCTGAAAAGCTCAATGATTAATCATTAGAGTTAGAAAGCCTTAGGAAATGTTCTATAGAATGGAATGAACCATGAAATAAGTGAAATATTTGCTAAAATTCCTTATAGCCTCATATTCATAGGTATGTCATACTTCACACTCATGAATCAGACTTTACTTTACACAACATATTGAACTCCCTAGGATACTTCATATCCTTGGGCTTTGATACCATCTTTGTCATGAGCCAAGCTAGACCCTGGGTGTAACATGACGAACGGAATCTAAGAGAACCCCAAACTAGAATACCTAGCATATCATGAGTATTCAAGGATATTGAGAGAAGAAACATAAGTGGAAGTTGAGGCATAATCATAAGCTATAGCATAAAAGCAATAGCAGATACATAAGCCATAAGAGTCATACATCATGTCCAATAAACCTCCAAGTCATAGATTAGGCGGGGCTAAGACATGTCCTATCTAACCCTCAGTGAAAATATAAAATAGTCTCAAAAATAACAAAAAGATGGATGATAGTAGGTTCTATTCTCGAAGCATGAGGACTCACCAAATTGTCTTTAAAATCAATCCAAGTCTAGCCACGAGGATGAGGAGGAGGATAGTAACCTGCCCTTACAGTGTGAAATGATGAAGACAAGAGTATGCGTTAGTACATTTGAATACACTAAGTATGTTGACATGCATTACAATAATATATATGAGACATGTAGCTAAGTAATGCATGAGCAAGAGCACATATACATATAGAACTAAAGTGGAGAAATGAATCAACATATCAATATGCTATGACTGTAATGATGCGTGACATCATAGTATATCAAAATATGTAGGAGTGTTACTGTAACTGACAATAGACCATACAAGCTATAATAGAGAATTTCAGTGCTGCCCTACATCAAAAAAATAGGAGTCTACTTGTGTAACACCCCTCATGTTTTGAGGCATGAAAACAAAAGACAAGAAATTTACCAATGGCCTGACTCTACTAGCCACACCATAGACTATAAAATAAACCACGAGTCATAGGTGGTCTCGTGGAAAGTGCCCAGGAAAAGTGGAACATTGAAGGATTTCTGGAAGTTGACTTGAATGATACTAGATGGGCTGTAAAAGTCCTGATGACTCTTAAATTGGTCTCGTGGCAAAAAGCCCTGAGGAACCTAAAAATTTTCTAAGTTTGGGATAACATTATGGGAGTGTCTACGGCCCATAAGTAGATCTACGAGTTGTACTGCATGTTTGTGGCTTAGAAGATGCAATTCCAGTGGCTCAATGTTTATGACACCCTAGTCCAAGAGGACCGTAGGTGCATCCACGACCCGTGAAAGGGGTTTCATGAAAGGCTCCGACAGATTTTAATATATGGTGTTTTTGAAAATTCCAATCCACCTAAGTCCTAAACTATATCATTTTGTCTCCCCTAACTAACTCAACTGGCCTAACCTCTACAAATCCATATTCCTAATTCATTCACAGTTTTCAATCCTCAAAATTCTCTCAAGAGTTCTTAATATTTCTCTTTCTAAGTCAAGTGTTGCATTTAAGTAAATGCTTGGAGGTTTTATTAAGGATTTCTATATTTTCTTTATTAATTGTAAGGATTCCACTTGAGGTATGTAGGTCTTCATTCATTAATTACTTGCATCTGTGAAGCCCAATCCAAAACCTTCTTTTAAACAAATTTTGTGATTTCTTATGGGCTTTTAAGTTATGATTCCTAATACAAGGATTATGATTCCTATATGATTACTATGACTAATTATGCATGAATGATAATGAATATAATAATGTATATGATTTTCATACAAAAGTATGTGATTTCAAAGTATGCATGATTAGTGCTTAATGACTTGATGTGGGTTCCTTTATTAATGATCTAATTTGATTTCAATTGCATATTTTCTATATGGTTCATACTCAATTGCATGACTTTGACTGAAATGTCCATGAACCCACACTTAGCCCTAGTCTCCTATAATACAACTATGAACTTCTATGTCTATGATCTCAAGTATGAAAGGCATGTTTTAAATAATGATGATAATGATATTATGAAATGATGATGTTATGAAAGCTATGAAGATGCTATGATAAAGAGGGCGATGAAAACTCTAATGTTAATGATAATGTTAAGCTGGGAATGTCTTCCTACTATATGGTGAAAGCAAAGTAGATGGGCTATTCTTATGACATGATGTTTCTGAAAGACTATGATGATTATTTTGAAAGCTATGAAAGTATGATTTTAATAAAGTGTGAATTATGTTAAAAGCTATGTATATGTATGATTTATGTATTCTGTGGGATATTACTTAGCACCGAAAGGACTTATGTGAGGAGGAGTATCTCTAAGGGTCCTTATATAAATCCTCAAGTCCCATAATTGTCATAGGAAAGATTTTTATATTTTATGCCTTAAAGGTATACTATTGGATCGAATTAGCTTATATGGTGGACACTCACAGTACTAGAATAGAGCCTAAAGAGGGGTAAAATGATGGTTCTCACCATGCTAGGATAGAGCCTATAGGGTGAGGATCGAGTCTACCTTGGCAAAGTAGACTCCTCTTAGCTCAATGTGGAGTGAACATTAGGATTCTATGCAATAGTCCGCATGGTATTATATGTTGGTTATGTTATTATTCCCACATATTTAATATAAAAGTATGAATGGATTTGATGGTGCGTCACTTTATGATTTTGAACTTGCATGCTCATACATCTCCTTATCCTATTGATTATAATTATGCATATTGATATTATTATAATTTTTTTGATTCATGGAATACCTACATACTTAGTATATTGTATGTGCTAACACATACTTCTTTGACTACATGATCTAACTATGTAGGGAAGGATGATAAGGCGATCATTCCATTTTGTGGATAGACTCGGATCTCTAGATTGAAGACTTGTTGGTGAGTTCCCATGCTTTAGGAACAAGCCCTATGATATTTTCTTTTATGTTGAGACTTCATCACTTTTATTCTTTTGATATATGTCTTAAGGGTGAGCTTGTGTGCTATGTGCTAGTCCTCGCCACGATCTATGATCTAGAGGCATGATCTGGACCTTAATGGATCGATGTGATGCACATTCCCCTAAGGGAACTATGACACTTTCACTTTATGTACTTCCGCTTGCTTATTCTCTTATTTATGCTTATTTTACCTTATCAAATGCTTATGATATGAAATGAGGCTTGGATGGGATGCCTTTGGGTGTCAAATTCATCGTGTTATGGCTAGGCTTTAGGTCCAGGTCAAGGCAAAAGTTGTATTAGAGCACAAGGTTTAAAAGCATCTTAGGGAGTCCAACATGCCGCGTCATGTAAAGTCTTGTTCCTTAGTGTGAAGCATGCCACATCCATGAATAGGAGGCTATGAGACATTTTAGGAAAACTTTGCTTCTTTGTATTCTATGTCGTGCCTTCAAAGTTTTTGCATCCTAATGCTTGTCCTTTGGTGTTTTCAGAAATGGCTCTATGACGTGCTTCATTACCAACGGAAAATAATGCTAATGCGAACTAAGTTCCTCTGGCTCCTCAAGCTCCCTAAGTCCCTCAAGTTGACCAAGTATCTAATGTTAAGTTTAGAGTCGCAATACTATGTTGTCTTAAGCTGTTACTTCTCCAAAGACTCTAACTCCGGCTTCGAGGATAAGGGATTTTACTAGGTTGAATCCCCCAAAGTTCCATGGTTCAAAGGTGGATGGGGATCCACAAGTGTTCATTGATGAGGAGCATAAGGTGGTGCAGATCATGAGGGTATCTTTCAAAGAGAAAGCTGAATTGGCGACTTATCAACTTAAGGGAGTGGCTCAAGTTTCGTTTACTCAATGGAAGTCCAAGAGGGTTGATGAAGGTACTATTCATTGGGAGACTTTTAAGGCCTCTTTCCTTGATTATTTCTTCCCTGTTGAGCTAAGGGGAGCTAAGGTGATGGAATTCATGAACTTGAAGCAATATGGTATGAGTGTGAGGGAGTATGTCCTTAAGTTCACCAAGTTGTCCGAATTTGCTCCATCTATGGTGGCCGTCTCTAGGGCCTATATGAATAAATTCACTTTAGGTGTGTTTGACTTAGTAAAGATAGAACGCAACACCGCTATGCCCATTAAGAAAATGGATATCTCTCAACTCATGACATATGCCGAACAAGTGAAGAGTGAAACGTTGCGAAAGATGAGGACAAGAGAGTCTAAGAGGGCTTGTTATGATGGTAGGTTCTCTTATGGTAAGTCCAGTGGTGGTTGATTCCAACAAGGCCAAGGGTCTCCTAAAGGTGCTCCTCAAAGGTTTGGCAAAGAGAACGGATCCACTCCTAAGACTCAAAGTGATGTTGTGAAAGGTGGTACTATTCCTCCTATATGTCCCTGGTGTAGAAGGAACCACATTAGTAAATATTTGAGAGGTTTTAGTGCATGCTTCTATTGTGGAAAGATGGCACATAGAATTGCAAAACATTCTAATATTTCTAATAAGGGTAAGGAAGGGCGTCCCTGTAAGGTCCTGGAATTTGTATGACCTTAATGGTGCATGGAAATTGGTTCTAGAAAGTTTTTGACCAAGGTGACACTTCATGGAAGACTCCACGGGTCGTGTGGCTCACCATAAGCCGTGTGGAGGTGATTTTTGGTGGCCCTTGGCCTTATGTGTAGAGTGTTGGCATTAACGTGGAGTTTAAGACCAAGGCGCACACCACATGAACCCCACACAGTCTGTGTGAGGCTTCACTGGCTGTGTGGGGGACCGTGTGGAGGGCCTTAGCCTTGAAATTCCATATTTTGGCCAAGGTAGTTCACACATGGACCTCTCACAAACCATATAGACCTTCATGGTCCGTGAAGCCCTCCATATAGGCGTTTGTGTGAAGATTTTCTAAGTATGGGATCACTATCTCGAAACTTTGTCAAGCAAGAATTTTTCCTAAGTGAGGTATCACGGGAGGCCATATGGTCTGTGTGACCTCTCACGAGTTGTGAAGCCCTCCGTATGGGTGTTGGCGTGGAATTTCTTTTCTAAGTATGGAATTGACGTCTCAGACCTTCATCAGTGGAAATTTTTCTAAGGTTGGCTTTACAGGGGATCACGGATCGTGTGACCTTGTACATACCGTGAGACCTTCTCACGGGACCCTTGGCAATATTCTTCTACATGATTCAAATGACCTATACTCTTCTTTCCTCATTCAAATTCATTCTCATACTTAGAATTATTTCAACTCACCTTTAAGAACTCCTCTCAAAGACTCTAGTGAAGGCTTAGCTTGGGAACTAAGGAAGATCTCCATTCTTCATCAAATTCTTCTTTTTTCTTCTTGGCAAACATAGGTATGTGTGATTGATGCATGATCCCTCTCAACCATGAAGACCCAAACTCTTTTTACTTGATTTTCATGAAATTTGAGCTTACTTTAATTATGAGTTTTTAATATTATTGTTTGTTTAATTCAATTGAGGTATGAACTATGTTTCATTGTTGATTTTAAAATGATTTAAGCCCTGATATCATGAATTGCATTGAAGTTATGAAGTTTTGAATGTACATATCCCCTTTAAAGTTTGAATTAGGCATGGGTATTCTAAATGGTGATTTGAATATGAATTTTACTTATGGATTTACTTGAATTTCATAATGTGTTGTTGATTTATAATTGAATCTCTATTGCCCATGCTATTCTCATCTCATTCATGGCATATACATATATGATTATGGTTTTCATGAAGTTTATGATGTGGGCTAAATCCAAATTATGATGATGATTATTTTTTACTGAAAGTATGGGTATGACAAGAATATGATCTTATAAACGTCTAAGATTACGGCTCTTTGAGAAATTATGGGTGTTTACACCACTACGTTTATGGAGCACCGATTGAGGTTGGAGGCAGGGTGGGCTATCCCCAAGTGTGCATAGTCTTTTCTCATGAAAGTGCTCAAAGGAGCTATTCTTATGCATGAAAGTATGACATGAAGTATGTTTTTGCTATTTAACCTAAGAATGCATGATTATAAAATATGATTCGCCCTTTTAGCCTAAGTATGCATTATTATGTTTTGAGAAGACTTATGCCTTTTTTACAAGCACATATACATATATGTATTCTTGTGAGATGATGACTTAGCATCAACGGGATTGGAGGCAGGGTGGGCTATTCCAAGGGTCCATATTCCTTTCTCTTGACTTATGTGCCTAACATAGGTATGTTTATGCCCCTCTGTGGATGATGAATGATTATTGATCTACCTTTGGAAAGTAGGTCACCTTTTTATCGATTGTGAGTAGACGACGGAGTTTTAAGCGATAACTCACTTGGTCTTATGTCGGTTAAGGTCCTTTCCCTTTATATGTAAGGTATTTTCACATTCATGCATCATGCAACTCATGCCATATTGATATATTACTATTCTCTTGTTTATATGCCTCTTTCTATGTATGTGCCCTTGTCATTTTACATTGAATGCAGGTTTAATGAGTTCATATGCATTACATGCCTACATACTTAGTATATTCAAATGTACAAACACATACTTTTGCCTACATGATCTAACATGTGAGAACCGGAGACTACATTCATCCACCTTTTGACTGCTAGTCGGATTTGAGATACTTGTTATGGTGAGTACTATCTTCTAAGGACAAGCCACTGTTCTTTTACCTATGTTGCTTCCATTTATGTTATTTACTTTGAGGGTGAGCTCGGGACATGTCTTGGCCCCTGTCCCATCTTATGACTAGAGGCATTGTTGGACATTTTATAGACTCTTGTACATATATATGTTATATGTTGACATTTGGAGCTTATGATTATGGTTATCTGTTGGATATGGTTATTATGGATTGATTATGAGTATTATGATATGGACTCATGTTATGATATGAAATATCCTATATCCCACGTTTCCCCCATAGAGTGAGTTATACTCACTCTCCCTTTAGTCTTTATATGCTATATGTTATATAAATCCATGTTAATCCCTTTTCCTATGACATCCCCATAATTTGAGTCCTACTTTCCCATCCCTTAGAATTATGTGTTTACTATTTCATATACGCTTCTGAACTGATGATGTACAAAATGGATGCTATGAGGCTTGTTTAGAGACTCTAGGATTCCCATTCTCCATGTCACTCCTAGAACCTAGGGCCAGGTCGTGACAAGCTTAGTACCAAAGCACTAATATAAGTGATCCTTAGAGTCCAACATGCCGCGTCTAGTAGAGTCCTATTCATGGGTGTAAAATGCACCATGCCTATGACTGGGAGGCTATGATGACATTCTAGGAAATGTCTCACTTTTTCATGTCTTATGTCATGCTTTGGATCGTTTAGTAAGGTTTTTTAATCCTGATGATATCCTTGCTACATTATAGAAGATGCCTTCACAAAGAGCGCTCATACCAAGACCAGCTTCGGCTAATAAGGACCATGTCCCTCAAGGGCCTATGGAAGAGCCTATCACTAATTGTGAATTCCATACTACTATTGCTATGCTTGCCCAAGTGGTGACCACTCCGAATAGACAGGCTAATCTTGCTCCCTGTGATCCTACTCTGGCTTCTAGAGTGAGAGTTTTACCTAAATGAATCCTTCGGAGTTTATGGGTCAAAAGCTGATGGGGATGCTCAAGAGTTCATTGATAAGCTCACTAAGGTGTTGAATGTTATGGGGGTAACTTCTGAGGAGAAGGCTGAGTTAGCTGCTTATCAGTTGAAAGATGTGGCTCAAGTGTTATACACTCAATGGTTGATGGAGATGGTTTGTGGTAATGCTATTAATTGGGAAGAGTTCAGGGCTTGCATTTTTGGATCATTTCTTCCCTTTTGATCTTAGAGAAGCTAAGATTACAAAATTTATCAACCTTAAATAAGGTGGTATTAGTGTGAGGGACTATACCCTCAAGTTCACAAAGCTCTCTAAGTATGCTCTTGTGCTTGTGGATGATCCCCGTGTAAGAATGCACAAGTTTATTTCTGGGACATCTGACTTGGTTGTGAAAGAAGATCATATGACTATGCTTATTTGGGATATGGACATCTCCAGGATTGTGACGTATGCTGAACAAATCAAGGGAGAAAAGCTCAAAGAGAAAAGGGTGAAGGATTCTAAGAGGGCCTATTATGATAGTAGGTTCTCCAACTCCAAGAGTGGTGGTGGTTATGGTCACTTCGAACAAGTCCAAGGTTATAATGTAAGATTTGCTAATGCTAGGGTTCCTTCTCCTAAGACACATGTTAAGGATGGACCATTGCCTCCACGATATGACAAGTGTGGAAAGGTTCACTTCGAAAAGTGCTTATGGGGTTCTGGTGCTTGCTTTTAGTATGTTGAGATGGGCCACGAGCTTGCTGATTTCCCAAAGGCACCAAAGAAGGGTCAAATGGTTTAGGGTAATCTAGTCCAACCAAGAGCTCCACAAGGTGGTGCCCCGGAAATAATTAATTCAGGAAGTAGAGAAAGCTCTAGATGTTATGACTAGTATGTTCAAAGTCTTTGATTTTGATGTTTATGCTTTGCCTGATCCAGGTGCAAATTTATCTTTTGTGACTCCTCTATTGGTTGTTAACTTTGGCTTGGGCCCTGAAAATTCTAAGGGAACCCTTTTCGGTTCGTACTCCCATGGGTGAGTCTATTGTTGCCCGAAGAGTCTATCGGGGTTGCCCTATATTTGTTTTGCATAAAGTCTTCATGTGTGATCTTGTTTGAATTTGATGTTATTATCTGGATGGATTGATTGAATGCTTCTTATGCCTATATAGATTAGAACCTTATAGGACAAGTTTCAACTTCCGGAAGAGCCCGTTCTTGAATAGAAGGGTAGTGACTCTGCTATTAAAGGTCAGGTTATTTTCTACCTTAAGGCCCGAAAGATTATTTCTAAGGGGTGTATATATCATATTTTGAGGGTTAAAGATGTGGAATCTAAGTCATCTACTCTTGAATCAGTTCTAGTGGTGAATGAGTTTCTGGATGTGTTTCCCAAAGATTTGCCCAATATTCCTCTCGAAAGGGCAGTAGACTTTAGCATAGATCTTCTCTAGAGACTCAACCTATCTCTATTCTTCGTTATCATATAGCACTGGTTGAGTTGAAGACGTTGAAAGATCATTTGAACGACTTGTTGGATAAAGGCTTCATTAGGTTAAGTATATCTCCATGGGGTGCTTCGATGATATTTGTAAGAAAGAAAGATGGTCTCTTCGGATATACATTGATTATAGGCAATTGAATAGGGTGACCATCAAGAATAAATATTTTTCACCAAGGATCAACAACTTATTTGATCAACTTCAAGGGGCCACCTATTTCTCAAATATTGACGTCCGTTCTGGTTATCATCAATTGAAGGTTATGGGGTGTTACATTCCCAAAATGACTTTACAGACTAGATATGGGCACTTTGAATTTGAGGTGGTGTCATTTAGTTTGATTAATGCTTTGAATGTATTTATGGATCTTGTAAATCAGGTGTTCAAGACATTCCTTGATAGTTTTGAGGTTGTCTTCATCAATGATATCCTTATTTATTCCTGAAGTGAGTAGGAGCATATGGATCATTTGAGGATGGTCATTCAGACTTTGAGAGAGAAGAAATTGTATGCTAAGTTTAGCAAATGTAAGTTTTGGTTGGAAAAGTGACTTTTCTTGATCATGTGGTGTCTGGTAATGGTATTAAAGTGGACTCGGAGAAGATCGAGGCCGTGAAGAATTGGCCTAGACCATTGACTCCTTTGGATATTCAAAGTTTCCTGGGTTAGCTGTTATTATAGAAGATTTGTTGAAGGTCTCTCATCTATTCCATCAACATTGACCAAGTTGACTCAAAAGATGGCCAAGTTCGTATGGTTAAATGATTGTGAGAATAGTTTTCAAACTTTGAAAGATCGGCTTACATCAGCTCTTATTTTGACTTTAACGGATGACTTAGATAGGTTTGTGGTATATTGTGATGCTTCTTGGATTGGGTTGGGTGGTGTGCTTATGTAACATGGTAAGGTGATAGCTTATGCATCTAGGCAGCTGAAGGTGCATGAGCGTAATTACCCCACTCATGATCTTGAGTTAGCAGCTGTGGTGTTTGCTTTGAAGATTTGGAGACATTATTTGTATGGAGCTCGTGTTGATGTTTTCACTGATCACAAGAGTTCACAATATGTGTTCACTCAAAGGGATCTTAACTTGAGGCATAGGAGGTGGTTGAAACTCCTTAAGGACTGACATGAGTGTACAATATCATCTCAGCAAGGCAAATGTTATAGCGGATGCTTTTAGTAGGTTATCTATGGAAGGTGTAGCTTATGTTGATGAAGGGAAGAGGCAGTTGACAAAGGATGTTCACCGTTTGGCTAGATTGGGTGTTAGGTTGGCCCACTCTAATGATGGTGGTATTCATGTTCAAAATGGGGCCGAATCTTCCGTGGTTGTTTATGTCAAGGCTAAACGAGATCTAGATATGTCATTAGTTGAGTTGAAGAAGTTGGTTGCTAAAAATCATATTGAGGTTTTCTCCCAAGGGGGAGATGGTGTACTTCGGTATCAAGATCGATGGTATGTTCCGAATATAGGTGAGCTTAGGAGGGTGATCATAAGTGAAGCCCATAACTCCTATTATTATATTTACCCAGGATCTACTCAAATGTATCGAGATTTGAGGGAAATGTATTGGTGGCATGGTATGAAAAAAGATATAGGCAAGTTTGTATCCGAATGTCCTGATTATCAACAAGTGAATGTTTGGCTCAAGATATTAAGATTCCTACTTGGAAGTGGAAAGATATAAACATGGACTTTGTGATTAGCTTGCCTTGGACCCGAAGGTAATTTGATTCGATTTGGGTTATTATTGATCGGATGACTAAATCGGCTCATTTCCTATCGATCAATACTACCTTTAGTGCCGAAGATTATACAAGGTTGTATATCCAAGAGTTGGTGAGGTTGCATAGTGTGCCCAGGTCTATCATATTGGATCGTGGCACCCAATTTACTTCTCACTTTTGGAGGTCATTTCAAAGAGGACTTGGTACTAAGGTGAAGTTGAGTAATGCTTTTCATCCTCAAATTCATGGACAAGCCAAGAGAAAAATTTAAACTTTGGAGGACATGTTAAGGGCTTGTGTGTTGAAATTCAAGGGTTATTGGGATGATCATCTACCACTCATTGAGTTTGCTTACAACAATAACTTTCAGGCTAGCATTGGTATGACACCGTTTGAAGATTTGTGTGGTAGGAGATATAGATCTCTGGTGGGGTGGTTTAAGTTAGGAGAGATGGCTTTGATTGACCTAAATTTGGTGTTGGAAGCTATGGATAAGGTGAAGTTGATTAGGGAGAGTTTGAAGATGACTCAAAGTTGCCAAAAGTCTTATTCGAATGTGAGGAAGGGGGATCTTGAATTTCATGTTGGAAATTGGGTGTTTATGAAGGTCTCACCCATGAAGGGTGTAATGTATTTTGGTAAGAAGGTCAAGTTGTTTCCCCAGTATGTAGGTCCTTATGAGATGTCAAGAAGATTGGTAATTTGGCTTATAGATTGGATTTTCCTCTAGATTTGAGTTATATTCACCCGATTTTCCATGTATCTACGTTGAGAAAATTAATTGGTGATCCTAGTACTATTTTGACTTTGGAAGGCATTGAGGTTGAGCAAAACTTGCCTTATGAGGAATTCCCGCTTGAGATCTTGGATAAGCAAGTGAAACGGCTTCGCAACACGGATGTGGCTTCGGTTAAGGTGCTTCAGAGAAATCAACATATAGAAAGTGTTACATGGGACACGGAGTTGGACATGGTGAAGTGATATCCTCATCTTTACCAATCTACTCAAATCGAAGGTATTAGGTTCTTCCTATCCCAAGTGGTCCCAATTCTTTAACTCTTGTGTTTCATGACATGGCACGTATACATATGCACAAAATGATTTTTAAGATGTTTTGAACGATTTGAACACATTTTGATATGAGTTTAATGACTTTATGATTTTCAAGTGATGAAATATGCATTGTACCTTATGTTTTGATGTTTCATGTTCTAAGTCAAGCCTTGTTCTAGCACATTCGAGGAGGAATGTTCCCAAGGGGGAGATGATGTAAGGACCTAGACTTTGTATGACCTTGATGGTGCTTGGAAATTGGTACCGAAAAGTTTGTAACTAAGGTAGCATTTCATGGAAGCATCCATGAGCCGTGTGGCTCACCATGGGCCATGTGGAGGTGCTTTAAGGTGGCTCTTGGCCTTGTGCGTAGAGTGTTGGCATTAATATGAAGTTTAAGACCAAGGCACACACCACATGAACACCACATGGTCCGTGTGAGGCTTCACTGGCTATGTGGTGGACCGTGTGAAGGGCCTTGGCCTTGAAATTCCACATTTTGGCAAGGCACTTCATACATGGACCTCTCACGGACCACATAGACCTTCACAGTCCGTGAAGCCCTCCGTATTGGTGTTGGCATGGAATTTTTTTCCAAGTATGGAATTACTACCTCGGACCTTCGTTAGTGGAAATTTTCTAAGGTTGGCTTCACAGAAAGGACCACGGTCCGTGTGACCTTGTACGGACCGTGAGACCTTCTCACGGGACCCCTAGCAACATATTTCTACATGATTCATTATTGGCATTTTTGTAATTATGGTTTCTTCTAAGGGACTTTTGTGACTTCCTAAGACATTCAAATGACCTATACTGTTCTTCCCTCATTCAAATTCATTCTAACACTTAGAATTATTTCAACTCACGCTTAAGAACTCCTCTCAAAGACTCTAGTGAAGGCTTTGCTTGGGAATAAAAGAAGAGCTCCATTCTTCTTCAAATTCTGCTTGTTTCTTCTTAGTGAACTTAGGTATGCGGGATTGATTTATGGTCCCTTTCAACCCATAAAGACCCAAACTCTTTTTACTTGATTTTCATGAAATTTAAGCTTACTTTAATCATGGGTTTTTATGATTATTGTTATTTAATTCAATTGAGGTATGACCTACGTTTTATTGTTGATTTTAAAATGCTTTAAGCCCTAATATCATGAATTGCATTAAAGTTATGAAGTTTTGAATGTACATGCCCCCTTTAAAGTTTGAATTAGGCATGGGTATTCTATATTGTGATTGGACTATGAATTTTTCTTATGAATTTACTTGAATTTCATAATGTATTGTTGATTAAGGATTGCATCTCCATTGCCCATGCTTTTCTCATCTCTTTCATGGAATATGCATACATGACTATGGTTTTCATGAAGTTTATGATGTGGGCTAAGTCTCAATTATGATGATGATTATGTTTTCAATGAAAGTATGGGTATGACAAAAATATAATCACATAAATGTCTATGATTATGGCTCTTTGAGCAATTATGGTTGTTTACACTACTATGTTAATGGAGCACCGATTGAGGTTGGAGACAGAGTGGCTATCCCCAAGGGACCATACTCCTGTCACATGAAAGTGCTCAAAAGAGCTATTCTAATGCATGAAAGTATGATATGAAGTATTTTTGGGCTATTTAGCCTAAGAATGCATGATTATGAAATGTGAGCTGGCCTTTAAGCCTAAGTATGCATTATTATGTCTTGACAAGACTTATGCCTCTTTTATAACCATGTATACATATATGTATTCTTGTGGGATGATGACTTAGCATCGATACGATTGGAGGTAGGGTGGGCAATCCCCAAAGGTCCAAACTCCTTTCTCTTAAACTATGTGCCTAACATAGGTATGTTTATGCCTCTTTGGGGGATGATGAATGATTATGGATCTATCTTTGGCAAGTAGGTCACCTCTTTATCCCTTGTAGGGTAGACAACAGAGTTCCAAGTTATGGTTAACTTGGTCTTATGTCGGTTAAGGTCCCATCCCCTTATATGTAAAGTATTTTCACATTCATGCATCATACAACTCATGACATATTGATAAATTATAATATTCTTGGCTATACGCTTCTTTCTATGTGCCTTTGTCATCTAACATTGAATGCAGGTTTAATGAGTTCTTCTGCATTGCATCCCCACATACTTAATATATTCAAACGTACTAACGTATACTTTTGCCTACATTATCTAACCATGTAGGAACTGGAGATTACATTCATCCACCGTTTGACGGCTAGTTGGATTTGAGGTACTTATTGTGGTGAGTCCTATCTTCCAAGGATAATTCACCATTCTTCTACCTATGTTGCTTCCGTTTAGGTTGTTTAATTTGAGGGTGAGCTCGGGACATGTCTTGTCCCTTATCCTATCTTATGACTAAAGGCATTGTTGGACATCTTGTAGACTCTTGTATGGATATATGTTATATGTTAACATTTGGAGTTTATGATTATGGTTATCTATTGGATATGATTATTAAAGGATTGATTATGAGTATCATGATATGGATTCATGTTATGATATGAAAGATCCTAAGTCCCGCTTTGCCCTCATAGAGTGAGTCATACTTTACCGCCCTTTAGTCCTTATGTGCTACATGTTATGCGAATCTATGTTAATCCATTTCCCTATGACATCCCCATAGCGCGAGTCCTACTTTATGGTCCCTTAGAATTATGTGTTTACTATTTCATAAACGCTTTTGAACTGATGATGTGTGAATGGATGCTATGAGGCTTGTTTGGGGAATCTCGGATTCTCATTTGCCATGTCACTCCTAGACGCTCGGTCCGAGTCGTGATAGTCCCCAAGGTCAAGTAGCTCAAAGAGGGAATGTACAACAAGGTGCCCAAGCTCAAAATGGTGGTCCGTATGGTAATCTATTCTATGCTCTACATGCTAGGCAAGAGGTGATGAGGCTCCCGATGTGGTTACCGATATGTTAAAAGTCTTTGACCATGATGTATATGCTTTGCTTAACCTTGGTGCCAATATTTCCTTTGTTACTCCTTATGTTTCCATAAAGTTTGACGTGTCTTCGAAAGTATTGCTAGAACCTTATTCAGTCTGTAGTCTTGATGGTGAGTAAATCCTAGCCAAGAAAGTCTATTGAAATTGTCCCGTGTCAGTCTTACATAAAGTCTTCCCGTGTGATTTAGTTGAGCTTGCTATGATTGATTTTGATGTTATTCTTTGTATGGATCGGTTGCATGCATCCTATGTTTCTATCGATTATAGGACCTGCAAGGTCTTATTCCAAGTTCTTAATGACCCTGTCTTTAAATGGAAGGGAACCAATTTTGTGTTCAAAAGAAAGTGTGTCTCCTATATGAAAGCCATGAGAATGATTTCCAAAGGTTGTCTATATCATTTTGTCTGAGTCATGGATGCTGAGTCTCATGTCTCTACTCTTGATTCGATCCCCATAGTAAATGAGTTCCTCGATATCTTTCCCAATGACTTACTCGATATTCCTCCCATAAGTGAAATTGACTTTGGTATTGATCTCTTTACTAACACCCTGCCTATTTCTACACCTCCATATCGAAATGGCCCTAGCAGAGTTGAAAGAACTGAAGGAACAATTGAAACACTTGCTTGATAAAGGATTCATAAGGCCTAGTGTGTCACCAAGTGCTCCCATATTTTTTGTAAGGAAGAAGTATGGTTCACTTATGATGTGTGTTGATTATAGGCAATTGAATAAAGTAACCATCATAAAAAACAAGTATCCACTTCCAAGGATCGATGGTCTATTTGATTAATGACAATATGCAAGCTACTTTTCTAAGATTGATCTCGGGTCTAGATTGAGGGTGAAGGAAGATGATATCCCAAAGATGGAATTAAGAATTCTATATGGTCATTTTGAATTTTTGGTTGTGTTATTTGGACTAACAAATACTCTTGCCACATTTATGGATTTGGCGAACATGATGTTCAAACGGTACTTAGACATGTTTATGGTGGTATTCATAGACGATATATTGGTGTACTCACTAGATGTAAAGAACCATGAAGATTATTTGAGGACTGTGTTGCAATTGTTAAGGGATAGATAACTCTTTGCCATGTTTAGCAAGTGAGAATTTTGCCTAAGAGAGGTGGCTTTTCTTGGTCACATTATCTCGGGTGATGGTATTAGAGTTGATCCAATGAAAATGGAGGCGGTGAAGAATTTTCCTAGACCGTTATCTCCATCTGATATTAAAAGATTTTTGGGCTTGACTTATTGAAGGCTTGTTGAGGGATTCTCCTCCATTAATTCTCCTTTGACAAGGTTGATGCAAAAGAAGGTGAAATTCTAGTGGTCCGATTAATGTGAAAAGAGTTTTCAATTGTTGAAGCATCATCTTACTCTAACTCCTATTTTGACATTTCAAGATGGTATGGATGGTTTTTTGGTGTGTTGTGATGCCTCACATATAGGTTTAGGTTATGTGATGATGCAACATGGAAAAGGGTCATTGCCAATGGTTCAAGGCAATTGAAAGTGCATGAAAAGAACTAGCCGACATATAATCTTGAGTTGTTGGTTGTTATGTTTGCACTAAAGATTTAGTGAGACTACCTCTATGGGGTACATGTTGACATATTCACCGATCATAAGAGTTTTCAATATGTGTTTATCCAAATGGATTTGAATCAAAGGTAGAGAAGATAGTTGGAACTTTTGAAAGATTATGACAGGAGTGCGATGTATCACCCTAGTAAAGTTAATGTTGTGGCTAATGCATTGAGTAGAGTATCTATAGGCAGCATAACACATGTGGAAGGTAGAAATAAAGAGTTGGTCAAAGAATAGCATTGTTTGGCTTGTTTCAGTGTGAGGTTGGCTAGCTTGAGTGATCTTGGTATGTTAGTGCCTAGTGGGGGTGGAATCATCTTTGAAGGAAGAAATAAAGTAGAACAAGACATAGATCCTACTTTGGTTGAATTAAAGAAGTTAGTGGTTGGTAAAAAGGTAGACGTCTTTTCACAAGGGGGAGATGGAGTATTGTGTTACCAAGGATGATTATGTGTATGTCTTAAAGAAGAAGATGCTTGATGAAGCTCATAATTCCAAGTATTTTATTCATCCAGAATATACTAAGAAGTATAGAGATTTAAGAGAAGTATATTGGGCGGAATGATATGAAGAAATACATAGCAAGGTATGATGAAATGTCCGAACTATCAATAAGTGAAGGTAGAACATTAAAGACTCGGTGATTTGACTCAAAATTGAAATACCAACATGGAAATAGGAGACAGTGAATATGGACTTCATCATAGGTTGGCCAAAGACTAGAAGGCAATTTGACTCAATATGGGTGGTTGTGGAGAGAATGATGAAAACATCCCACTTTTTGTCGGTGAAGACTTCTTATGGTGCTGAGAATTAAGCTAAGGTTTATATCTATGAATTGATGAAGTTTCATGGAGTACCATGTCCATAATATCGGATAGAGGTGCTCAATTTACTTCTCATTTTGGAAGTCATTCCAAAAAGGCCTTGTCACAAAGGTGAAGTTAATTACTGCATTTCATCCTCAGAAGGATGGACAAGCCGAAAGGACAATACAAACATTAGAGGATATGTTGAGGGCTAAGTTGGGATAACCACTTACCTCTTATTGAATTTGCTTATAACAACAGTTTTTATTCAAGCATTGGTATGGCTCTATTTGAAGAATTATATGATAGATGGTGTAGATCATCGGTAGGATGATTTGAAGTTGGAGAAATGTGAAATTTGATACTTGATGCTATGGAAAAGGTAAAATTTATAAGGGAAAGATTAAAGGCTTCCCAAAGTCATCAAAAGTCATATGTCGATGTGAGGAGAAGAGAACTAGAGTTTAATGAAGGTGATTGGGTGTATTTGAAGGTTTCCCCAATGAAAGGAGTGATGCATTTTGGTAAGAAGGGAAAATTGAGTCCTAGATATGTGGGACCCTATGAGATAGTAAAGAGAATTGAGAAAGTAGCCTATGAATTAGATTTTCCTATGGAATTAGCTATGGTTCATCTAGTGTTTCATGTTCCCATGCTAAGAAAATATTGGATGACCCTAACTCCATTGTTCAATTGAAAGATGTGTCCTTTGAGAAAGATTTGACTTATAAAGAGGTACCAGTTGAGATTTTTTACTGGCAAGTGAAGAAGTTGAGAAATAAAGATGTTGCATCTGTCAAGGTGTTATGGAGGAGTCAACAAGTTGAGAGTGTTGCTTGGGAGGCTGAGGTGAACATGATGAAACAATATTCTTATCTCTTTCCTTCTATTCAAGCCAAAGGCATTTAATGTGATCTATTCCTTCTAAATTCTCACGAATGCATATATATTGTTAAGTTTCATGCATGCATGATCATGAAACTAGCTTTTAATGTTTTTCGATGCTTAAGTTTGATGATTTTATGAAAACGATGATTAAGTTGCATTTATGCTATGATGATGACTGTGTTCCTTCTCTATTCGAGCGTAATTCTGTCTCATTCGAGGATGAATGATCCAAAGGGGGGAGATATTGTAAAACTCCTCACTTTTTGAGCCCTAAAAAATTGAAAGATAGGAAATTTGCTGATGGTCTGACTCTACGAGCCACACCACGGCCCGTAGAAGGAACCACGAGTTGTGGGTGGTCTCATGGAAAATTTCCAGGGAAAATGAAAAATTAGAGGATTTCTGGAAGTTGACTTATATTTTACCAGATAAGCTGTAAAAGTCCGTACAACTCGTAAGTTGGTCTCATAGAAGAAGCCCTGAGGAACCTAAAACTTTACTAAGTCTGGGATCATTTTAAAGAGTGTTTACGGCCCATAATTAGATCTACAAGTCATACTACATGTTTTTGGCTTAGAAGCTACGATTCCAGTGGCTAAACCTTTGTGACACCCTGATCCACGAGGCAAGATATGGACCATAGGTGCATCCATGGCCCGTGGAAGGAGTTTCGTGGATAGCTCCGCTAGTTTTAATGAAGGGTGTTTTTGACATTTCCAATCCACCTAAGTCTTAAAATATGGCATTTTGGCTACTCTAACTACCTTAACTGACCTAACCTCTTCAAAGCCCTAGCCCTATTCCTAATTCATTCAAAGTTTTTAATCCTCAAAATTCTCTCAAATGTTCTCAACATTTCTCTCTCTAGTGAAGGGTTCCATTGAAGTAAAATCTTGGAGGTTTGATTAGGGATTTCCAGATTTTCTTCTTCAATTGTAAGGATTCTACTTGAGGTATGTGGGTTTCCATTCATGGATTTGTTTCATCCATGAAGCCTGATTCAAAACCTTCTTTTAATAAAATTTTATGTTTTTTTATAGGCTTTTAAGCTATGATTCCTAATGCATGAATTATGATTCCTATATGATGAATATGACTAATTATGCATGAATCATAATGAATTTCACGATATATATGATTTTCAAGCAAAGGTATGTGATTTTAAAGTATGCATGAGTAGAACTTAATGACTTGATGTGGGTTACTTTACGAATGATCTAATTTGATTATATTTCATATTTGCTTTATGATTCCTACACCATCACATGATTTTGACTCAAATTTCCATGAACCCACACTTAGCCCTAGTCTCCCATTATAAAGTTATGAACTTCTATGTCTATAATCTCAAATATGAAAGGCATGTTTGGAATGATGATCATAATGATATTATGACAATAATGATATTATGAAATATATGATAATTCTATGATAGAGAGGGTGAAGAAAACCCTAATGTTTATGATAATGTTACAGTGGGAATGTCTACCCACACTATGATGAAAGCAAAGTAGATGGACTCTTCTTATGAAATGATGTTTCAAGAAAAACTATGATGATTATTTTGAAGCTATGAAAGTATGATTTTAATGAAGTATGAACTATGTTGAAGGCTATGTGTATACATGATTTATGTATTCTGTGGGATATGACTTAGCATCAAGTGGACTTGTGTAAGGGGGACTATCTCCAAGGGTCCTTATATAAATCCTCAAGTCCATAACTATGTGCCACCATAGGAATGATGTTCATGTCTTATGCCTTAAAGGTATTCTATTGGATCCAATTAGCTTATGTGATGTACACTCACCATGCTAGGATAGAGTTTAAAGGGTAGGGTTAAATGATGGATCTCACCATCTTAGGATAGAGCCTATAGGGTGAGGATCGAGTCTACCTTGGCAAAGTAGACTCCTCTTAGCTTGATGTAGAGCGAACATTGGGATTCTATGTTATTGTCCGCATGGTCTTATATGTTAGTTATGGTCTTATTCCCACATATGCAATGTATAGTTATGAATTGATTTGATGATGCTTCACCTCATGATTTTGAACTTACATGCTCACATATTATGTCTATATCCGATTTATTATGATTATGCATATTGATATAATTGTGATATCCTTTCTTTCATGGCATACCTACATACTTAGTACATTCTATGTGCTAACGAATACTTTTTTGCCCACATGATCTAACCATGTAGGGATGGATGATGAGGCGACCGTTCCATTTTGTGGCTAGACTCAGATCTTGAGATTGAAGACTTGTTGGTGAGTTCCCATGCTTTGTGAACGAGCCCCATGATATTTTCTTTTGTGTTGAGACTTTATCACTTTTATTATTTTGATGTATATCTTTAGGGTGAGCTAATGAGCTATGTGCTAGTCTCCGCCAAAATCTATGATGTAGAGGCATGATTTGGACTTTAATGATTGATGTGATGCACTTTCCCCTAAGGGAACTATGCCACTTACTCTCTATGTATTTCCGCTTGCTTATTCTCTTATTTATGCTTATTTTACCTTATCAATGCTTATGATGTGAACACGAGACTTGGATGGGATGCCTTCGAGTGTCACATTCACCGTGTTACGGCTAGGCCCTTGGTCCGGGTCATGACAACTTTTCAAGGTAGAATTTTACATGTCATAAGCTATGTGGATCTACTAGCAAACCATATTGGGAACATCACCATTCCTACGGTGGCATGTAGTTATTGGACAACGAGATTTGCTTCTAACGGGTCATGCCTCAACTAATTGGTGAACCGTAATCCCAAGGTTCTCTTGGTGCTAAGACAACATCTCACGAAATACATAATATAGGTGTCACAAAACCCAAGCCTAGGGCCTAGACGTGACACGGTGAATGGAGAACCCGAGGGGATCCCAAACAACCCTCTTAAGAATGCATGGAACATCCTTGGTTTAGCGGAAGCATAATTAAACAATAATCAAACATTAAATAATTTCTAAGGAGAAGTGAGACTTTGGACTCATGCTATGGGATTATTGTAGGGAAGAGGATTAGCATGAATCACGTAACAAATAAGTCTAAGGGGTGGGTAAGTACGAAACATGCTATGGGCATAAATAGGGACTTAGGACTTTCATCTCATCATAGATGTACAACTTGAACATAAAGGAGTAAAGACTAAGAGAAATCTTCGATAATTTCATATGCATAACGAGTCAAGCTCATAACATACATAACCATAACTATATCCAACCACACCTCTAATCATGAATAGAACGGGGGCTAAGACACTTCTCGGGCACACCTCAATAAATAGTATCCAAAATAAAATAGACAAGTTTTAATAGAGCATGAAAATAAATGGGTACTGTCCTCGGATGCAGAGGACTCACCAATAGCAAAGGAGCTCCGCTCTCTACATAGTTTGATCATGCAGGCAAAAACTATATGTTAGTATATTTGCATGTACTAAGTATGCAGGGTGCAAATGCAACAAAAAAACATAATCCGTAAATAAACAATATGTATAATCATACTCAAATATTGAAGGCTCAATATGACATGGATGATAAATGCTTAGTGAAGGCATGCATGAAAGATGACCAATCACATGACGTATCATACATAGGTGGGAAAGGACTGTAACCGACATGTAAGACCTAGCAAGCTACTACTTGGAATCCCGATGTTCACTCCATATCGGACAAGGAGTGGTCAACTTTACCAAAGTAGACCAAACACTATCCTTATGGGCATGGCCTTTGTGGAAAGTGCCACCACCTTATGGCATAGCCTTTTTAGTGTGTTTCACATAATATCCTTACATTACAACATAGCCTTTTCAGTAGGTTCAACAAATATCCTTACCTTACGGCATTGCCTTTTCGGTAGGTACAAGCCCATATAGGGATCAATATCATACCTATGGTGGTACATAGTTGATGTTGCTCAACCTAGCTACTCAAAGGAAGCAGGGGTGGTCATCATCAACATAATAACCCAACTAAGAGGTTGAGGTCGAACCCCATAGGGAATCATCGTTCACAGATAGAAATGGTTCGTTGGACTAAACAATTGTTGGATTTGGGGGGTTGCAATAATTGAAAACAAGAATCAAATTAACAAGTTAATCAACAAATTAGGAAAGATTTTGGGAATGTGCAAATATGATAATCGATCTACCAGCTGGGTCTCAATATTTGACTAAATGAGTTGATAATGAGTGAATAGTCTAGGTTGCTTGTAACCCATGTTCAGCTATGTTTCATGTGATGCAATTATTGTATCATATGCGGACCGCCGAAGACACGCTTGGCCTAAGAAATCTTGACGAAACCCTATTACCTTGGCCATTGAATCCATGGTTGTGGACTTCAACTCAAACCCCATAATGTTTCCAGCCATTATATCCATTCCATACTCTAATCGTTTCGGCTAAAGCAATAGTTGGAGATCTAAAGTAAAGCCTAGGTTTTCAACCTTGAAATTATAGATTAAACATAGGAATGGATATAAATCCACTCAAATCAACTACAAATAAGTCAAACTATTAAAGACCTAAAACTATAAATTAAGTCAAAATATCAAAGACCTAATAAATAAATCAAGAACCAATGTCAATAGCATACCCCCAACACAGAAATGCTAAAATTTAAAGATTTGATACCAAGTATAGCAATTTCTTTCATGGGAAACAACATTGAATAGAAAATAGTTGATTATCACTAGCCAATCTACGCAAATTTTGCTTCCCCATGCTTGAAAACCCTATCAACCCTTATACTCTAAAAAAGGAAGGTTCTATGTACTACTCTACATGTAAAACTAAGAAGAATGATGTATATATATAATGTCCTTTCTAGTTTGCTTATATAGTCCGTGAAAAGGTGTGAGAGTTTATGCTACAAATTGTCATATCATATGGGGTACGTTTTGATAGGCTTGGAAACTCAGGCTTCTGGGTTTTTCACTCTACGAGGGTCTTCTACGGCACGTGAACATTTCCACAAGCCATAGTTTCCTCTCATATGAAAATACAAAAACTTGAAGTTTCTAAGAATCTATCAGATGAGATCTTTTATGAGCCGTAGAATATTCTACAACTCATAGACAGGACTCATGGATCCCTACCTGTAGAAAACTTAAACATTGGAACACTTCTACGACTCAGTCTATGACCTGTAGATTTGTTCACTAGTCGTGTCTTGTCTCGTAGATGCAATTCCAGTTAACAAAATATATGAACACTATTTTTACAAGGGCTTTCTATGGCTCGTAGTGTTTACTACAGCCCATAGAAGTGCCTTCGTGGACCCATCTGTGACCAAGTCTGAAATGATTTTCTTTTTCATTCCTTGACTTGTGGGGATAACCATGTTTGCTAAGTATGTATGTTTCAGGTACTATGGCCCCAAATCCAAGATGTTATGAGATCCGAGCCTTGCACAGGAGGCTGAGAGATAAGCCATTGGGGGATCAGGACACCCCCGAGGTCAATGGTTCGATTGAGGATCTCAGCGTCCAACCTGACCTAGAGGCTGAGCGTCCACAGACACGGTCCGCCGCTAGACTTGGGTAGACCCAAACCAAGGCTATTGTTGTTCTCTATCCCTAGACTGAAGAGGGAGGCAACAACGGTAGCAACTCCATCCAGATGACTCCATCTAGAAAGGAATCTGAGTAAGAGTTAGAGTCCGGCGACGAGTCGGAGATGGAGTCCTCTACCACACCACCTCAGGCATCACCATCACCTTCGAATGCTCTATCTAGCCGATGATGTGTTTAGGTTATGTGGGGGATCTACGTATAGGACATGCAGCGGAATGAGCGAGGCAACCCAACTTGCTCTATTTTTAAGGAGCCCTAGATTATCACTTCCGAACTAGATAGTGTCCTCAGCCTTCATGACACTATTAGTAAATAAGGGCTCTAGTGGCTGGCCAGAGCACCAGGGATGCACTTCCTGACCATGGTTCATGAGTTTTATGCCTCCTAAGCCGCCACAGTTTTCAACACACTTTTCAAGGGGAAAAAGTCCCTTGCTCAGCCCAAACTAACACACAGTAGAGTGAGTGTCTGTCAGGTGGATATCTCTGAGACGACCATCCATCGTATGTTTTTATGGCCTAAGTTCCCAACCCCCAAATCGATAGTAGAGTGTGATCATAGATTGGGGTAGATCAGGGATAAGGCCCTAATGAGAGACCAGAGCTGTAGGGATGGCTTGATGAGATGGGTTGCTGTATAGATAGCAAAGTAGGGCTCGACCCTACATGGATAGCCACTTCATCTAAGCCCATTGTAAAGGCCTTACTCACCTTTCCTGCCACATTCTGGTGGGCTGTTGTGAGATAACAGATACGATCAACTCTTGCAGATTATACTTTGATGTGGGACTGTATTATTTTGGTTGCCAGCATCTTGGCTGGCTATGAGATTGACTGGGCCAGCCTCATCGCAAAGTAGATTCACGAGGTGGCCATGAAAAGGTCTACCTCTATCCTCTTTCCTTGCTTAATCTACAAACTCTGTATAGAGTCAGGGGTGGAGAGTCTACATCATTTGGACTCACTCATTGAGGTCCAGCGCACTTTGGATACCAGTTTGATCTGCTGGCCCTTCAGTGAGCACTGCGTCATCCTGGAAAGATACCAAAGATGTTCGCAGTGAAGCCACCACCTGAGGCTCCATCCACCACCACTACTGTTGCTGTTACTAAGGAGAGCCCTCCACAGAGTTCATTACAAATACTTCTATCGCACAGACTGTTCCTACACCGACAACACCCGCTGGAATGGTCTATATGTCAGCGACGTCCATTCAGGCCATAACACAGAGACCGGCCCACACTGTGTCCCAGTTGACTTAGTTACTTTAACATATCAGGCCCTAGGCCCGCCAGGCTATTTCAGAGGTTGAGCGACGCATGCAGGCATTTACAGTTGCCACTATTGAAGACAGTCATATATGTGGATGCCCACATAGATGCTTTTGAGACGCGAGTCCAACAGAGCCTTAGCACAGCACAACTAGTAGATATGACAACCCTTTAGATGGAGATCTAGCAGTTCTGAGCCGACATGATAGCAGCTTTGGCTGCATCGGTGGTATTCTCACAAACTGAGCCTTCGGTGCCAGTGGGTGGACTTGTTTGCTTCTGAAGAGCCATCACAGACTTCCCACGAGAAGAGGCCATGCATTGATGATGACCCAAATTTAATGAGGCTGCAGGTGATGTTGACAGAGGAGCAGAGACTTAAGCTTGCCAGGATGCGATCAAAGTCAAGATGAGGAGATGAGGCAAGCTGAGAGCTAGAGAGGGCGAGAGGTGTTGGCCCCTCTGGTCATGCTCTTACCACTGAGGAGACCACCAGGTAGGTTGAGGGTGGCCAGACTCAATCAGGGACCCGCGCTTAGGATCCCAGGTATGTTGCTTATTAAACCCTGTGCTTTTGTATTCCATTTTTGTGCATTGAGGGTGGCCAGACTCAATCAGGGACCTGCGCTTAGGCTCCCAGGTATGTTGCTTATTGACCCCTGTGCTTTTGTATTCCATTTTTGTTCATTGAGGACAATGCAACTCTTTTTCAATGGGGTGCGAGCAGTTATAAGCCTCAGTGAAGTTTGAGTAACCTTGGCCTATAATTATCCCAAATTTTGGATCCGAGGGTTTTCTTGCCAGTGTTCTTTTTTCCATGGATATTTAATTTTTGTTGAACTGACATGTTTAGGATGTATAGGTAGTATTAGTAGCATGTAGTACTGACATTTATATCATATGTTTGTTTTGTGTTTTTGTGTAAAAAATGATACCCACCAAAATTTTGTTAGTTAGTCTTGATAGTAACCATGCATGTTTGATTCTTGAGAGTGCTTGTTCGGATAAGTAAGGATAAAATTGAGATAAAAATCATAATCTGAGAGTCTTTGTTAATAGTGTAATCAGTATCATGTGAGTGTGAGCTTTCTTTGATAAATTCATATGCTGTGTTTTAATTCAAAACTTGCCCTGCGACTCTGACTTAGACTGTAGGTTAGTTAGTTAGGAAAGGATCTTAGGTTATTGTTCATCATAGTCCACTTAGCCTAAATAACCAACCAAATGTGTGAAATATCACTTGATCCTAATGTTTGAACCTTACATGTACCCTTCTCTTTGTAAAAACCTAAGTTACCTAACCTTATTAGATGTAAAATCTTGAAATTGGCCCTGGTCCTTTCTTGAACATTGTGCACCTTGGCTGAGGCAAAAAGCTTAAGTTTGGGGTGGCTACCAAAAGTGCCCCTGTTTCTTAGATTGGATATTGTGCACCTCGACTCAGGCCAAAATTCTATGTTGAGGGTGGTTGGTGTAAGGGAAAACACAAAATGAGGGGGAAAACTAGTGATACATGAAAAAGGGGGTAATACTGGGTCCTGGGTGCAAGAAAAATGAGCGATGTCTAATAAAAAAGCTAAAAATGAAAAGTTATGTGAAAATAAAAGGTAAAAAGTTGAAAAGAATAAGGCACCCAGAAAAGCTTGAAATAGGAAAAAGGGGAGAATGAGGTGAAAAATAACAGTATTTGTAGGCAAAAGTGTAGAAAAATGCAGTGTCAAGGAGGGTCATTAGTCATTATATTCCCAAAATATCATACCAAAGCCCTCTGAGCCTACGTTACAAGCCAATAAAGTCCTAAAGTGATCCTAGTCCAAGTAGTCGAAGGTCATAGTCATGAGTATAGGGGCAAGAATATGGTATTGAGCAAGGTATTTGAATGTCTTTTGTGAGAGTGGGTGATTTTGCATAGTCCCAAGCATTGAATCTAAAAATATCATTATGAGAAGGATATGGGACTTCTTTCTGTGAGGGAAGTTGTATTGCATTGTTGACATCGGACTAACTCTGCGATTGTTGCTTGTTGATAATTACCTTGCTTTTCATAGTTGCACTGTCACATATGTTGATCTATATTCGTGTGAGACCCCGTGTTTCTCGTCTTCTATTATATAAATAGTGTGGCACTATATAAGGCATATGTGATTTTTGCTAGCATCTAAGGATAATAAGGCTAACAATAAGAGGTAATATCAAGGACTTGATGTTTCAAGTCAAAGGAATCCCCTAAATACACATTCAGGATTAAAGAAATAAATGGCTCGAGTGGCACCTTGCCCTTTTTGGAAGGTTTAAATTAGGTTTCACATTTTAGATGGGTCTAAAAGTGTATAATTTGCTAATAATGGATCTTTAAAAGTTATTTTAATAGCACAAAGGTCATACATTAAGTTTTGGAATCAAGAAAGCTGCAAGACACAGGTTGGCCAAAGTTACTGTAAGTTTCTTTAAGAAATCTTTCTTAAATTTCGGTCAAATGTATTAGGCCATATCTCCCAAAAATAAGGAGTTGAAAGGTCCATGACCTATCAAATTGAATATCTATGAGTCTAGTTTGCAACGCACAAAATCGTGCATCAAACCGACCTCAGAATAAAATGTTATGAAAGTTTTACCGAGACTGCCCAAGCAGGAAACTGATTCATGGGCCGGGTCGAGTCAAGCCCAACTATAAGTAAGCTATTTTGACATTTTAAAGCTCAAAATGAACAATTTTTGTCTCAAAATAGTACGAAACTAAAGAGAAAGCTCCGACAAGTTCTCTAAGTGATTTAGGTAAGTTTTTTGCGTTTTTACCGTTAAAATTCGTCCCCGTGCCTAGAAATGTGTACCTTATGCTTTGCAATTGTTTTCCCCTCCTATTACCTGTGTTTGGGGCTGTTTTAGGGCTGTAAAAAAGGTGGTGTTCCTGTTGGTAATTCTTGGTTTGCAGGTGATGTGTTTAGATAATAACCTTGGGACTCCTTTACGGTCATTTTTACGATGTTTTATGGACATTTCCTTGTGTAAATACTCTTTGCCGAATCTGGTCATTAATGCTAAATTTTGGACTGTTTATAAGTGTCTTTAAGCTGCATATATATATTTATTATGAAGCTTAGGACGTAAGGAAAAACTCTCATGAAGAAACTTTGGGCAATAGGATGTCTGTTGGGAAGGTATGTTAAGGCTAAGCTCCATCCCTCCTTTTAGCATGAAATTCGAGAAGTTTTCTAAAGCGTCAAATTCGATATCTTACTATTCTGTTGCTAGAAAGACCTTCTGTGAAAGGCATTAGGATTGTAGCTGAGTTATTTTCATGATGGTATTAGGTTAAAATTCCATTCGTTCACTTAAACTGGACATTCAGTATCTATATATCATTTTGTCGATTTTTTCGGCTACATATTCATATATTTAAGGTGTTTCTCTTCTTAGAGTAGTGCCATTAAATAAATGTAGAAAGTGAAGGAAATGAAGTATTCATAATCAGTCCTTCTTCCATAAAAAAATATAATTGAAGCATTTAATAAGTAACGCGTTAGTTTCCAATATTCTCCACTGAAGTGCTCCTATTTAAACTACTAAGGCACTTGATCCTGTTTAAATACTTTCTTTTACATGGGAACAAGTATAAGCATTATGTAAAGCACCTTTATGAGCACTTTCAAAGTTAAGGCTTCATTTTAAATGTTGAGTTAAGTTGTCAAACTTATTCAAAAGACATGTGAGATTTCACAAATCTGGTGTATATGCTACGATAATGATTATGATGCTATGAGAATAAGTGTGCCAATGAGCCAAGATTGACTAAATATATGCTATGGCATACTATGTGCATTTAATATTCATATCATACATTGCACGTTATGCATGGACTTCAACCTATAATCGGAGGTATGGGGCCTATTTGCCCAAGTGATTATATATAGATGTATATGGTACAAATGGCCACAGGTTGGCAAATATGATGCCGGTTAGCTACCGTAAAGGACCACCATTTCTAGCATTTGGTTGAGTATGTCATGCATTTGCATCTATATATATGTATTCACGACATGCGATACTCGAGCATACCATGCATATTTGATCACTAAGAGGTTACTTATTGGCCATTAAGGCTACTTGAGTTTTGGTTACAGGTGGTATTTCTATTAACCTTTTTACTATGGTTACCTATGATTTTACTTCCTGCCTTACATAACAGTACATGTTTATTCGTACTGACGTCCCTTTGCCTACAGATGTTGCATTTTATTTCGTGCGTGCAGGTTCAGGTAGGGGTTCTGATTTACCCCTCCACTAGGAGCCCTGTTCAGCTGTGAGTTGGTAAGCTCCACCTCTTCCTAGAGCTTTCACAGGATGCTTACTTTTTGTTGTATAGTTGGGTATTGTCGGGGCCCTGTCCCGGCAGTGTTAGTTATTCTCTTAGAGGCTATTATGGACATATTATTGTGGGTTAGTTCTTTTGTGCCTTTTAGTCTCCAGTCATAAGATTGGCATGTATATATAGGTGTGCATGTACCTATGTAGTTGCAGCCTTGTCGGCTAGGTACGTTATCGTTTTGGTTTACTTATCTTGATGTACATGATTTGTTGTTGACTAGGTCATAACCTAAACGGTCCCTTCTTAGTTTTTTTTAAACGTTATGCTGCCCGATTTTCCTCTGGTCTCTAGTTTAGTTAACTAGCATGTTTAGTGGCTTACCCGGCCAATAACGGTATTGGGTGCCAGTCGCGTCTCCCCTCTCTTTGGGGCATGACAATTGGCTTGCTTGATAGCTATTTGATGTGCTTTTAAAGTGGTGTGGGTATCTGTGCTGGAGTTTGATGTCATGTGTGCCATTAGATTGAGGTCTATGTGTTACTGTATTGCTTATGCAGATTGAGTCTGTCGCATGAGGACAAACAATAATTTTAAGTTGAGGGTGTTAATGTGTTGTCAAAATACAATACATTTGATGCTTAAAAACTAGAAATTCTGTATGTTCTCAAAGTGATATTAGTAGATTTGATGTGTTTTTATATTTATTTTGCACGATTCCAGAGTTGGCACGATTTTTGGGCTAAGTGTGTGCAGATTTTGCAGAAGTCAAGGCTTCATGAGACTTTTAACAGGCCGTAGAGAATTCCATGGGCCGTTGATTTGGTTTCGTACAAAATTCCAATGAAGGGTGCTTTTCTAAAGTTAAGTCTACGAACATGCAGATAAGCCGTAGAAGATTTTATGATCCGTAGGCTTGGTGTCATGCCCTGAGGATCAAAAAGTGGGGAGTTGCTAAAAAGTCAGGAGTCAAAACCCTTTACGCACCTTAGAATTTAATATGGCCCGTACATAGGTGTCGTAGAAGTCAACCCTGGAATTGAAGATGAAATCCACGAAGCACCAACTACGGGCCGTAAAACATTATACGACCCGTAGAAATTCTCGTAGAGCCTGGCGACCTAGTTCTCCTATTTTATTTTGTTTTTGCATTTTAAAGACTATAAAGAGGCTTTTTAGGTTTTTTTCATAGGGAACATAACAAAACAATAGAGAATAGTAGAAAACTTGAGAGAAACACTTGTGAAACATTATTTTGTGTCTTTAATTCAATCTTATGATTCTTCGTGAAGAGCTTAGATTTATTGTTCTTAATTCTCTTGTGTAAGTACTCAATTATATTATTCAAATTCATGATTCTTGCATCTACACTGATCATGAGTAGCTAAATCCACAACTAGGGCTGTGGGAACCATGAAGAACTAACAAGGTAAAACTGGATAATTCGTAATTCTTGAAAAGTGTGCATGCATGTATTAATTAATTCTCTTAGATTTTAATAATTTTTAATGGTGGCCAAAGTTAGAACTCGCCTAGTGTTACTAACTGGATCAAGGTAGTAATGAATAGGAAAAGAGGTTAATTAATAGGATTCGATTGATGTTTCTCGTCTAATCAACCAAACTGGGCCAAGGGAAAGTTGTACTGGAACAGTAGGTAAGGGCTAGTAATGTCACACTGTGGGGATGGAATAGATCATGTAGTGAATTTATCTCTCGCCTGGATTAAAGGGTTTGGTAAACTTACTTACCGTTTTGCATGCTACACAGTGGAAAAGAATTCGATTATCTAGTAATACCAAGTTAGGGACTCATGGGGAACACAATACCCTGGTTACTCTTCATATTGATTTCACACTTGTCGTAGTTTAGGATTACTTTTCATAGTTTTTACGACCCCGCCCCCCTCCTTGGGGAGATAAGTCGGTTAATCCACCAGAATTGCTTTAAATTCTTCTACGTCTACCATATTCCCTGTGTGTTCGATCCTAACCTTGGTTAGGTTATATATCTTGACAATGACCCCTTTAGCCTTCAAAAATGAGGTATAACTTGGCGACATCACCCCCTTCTTTGGGGAGATAAGTAGGTTAATCCACCTGAACAACTTGAAATTTCTTTAAGTCTACCCCGTTCCCTGTGGGATCGACCCTAACTTCTGTTAGGTTATATATCTTGACAACAACCACTTTTTTTTTATTTAACAGACCTTACCCAAGGATCTCACCCCTCGTGGCGGTCAGGGGTTGAGCCAATCACCCCCAAGACTTATCATAGATATAAAAACAGAAAAATACAAAGGAGGGAGACATAAACCTTACCTCCGACCTATGATGGTTCACCAATTGGCCAACCTACTAAGGTCGGCCAATTAGTCCCCATTTCTAAAAGCGAAAAGCAAACCTAGACTATACCTAATAGAGTACTACTCTCCTTACATATAATCTAAGAAAGCAATAAACAAGGGAGACTCTCCCCTTACATAAGTAAAAGGAAAATAAACCTACGACTAATCCTAAGGATAACCAGAAAAATAGAGATTAGAAGTAGGCCCAGGAGGCCTCCTGGTATCTCAAGACATCACAACTCAAGGTGGCTTCTTGATTCTCTTCAATTTCTTCCTTCTGAAGGTGACCATATCATCCTTGTCCAAGTAGAAATAGGCTTTTGCTTGCTGAAAAATATACTTGCACCTGGTTGAAGTTGTGACTATGTTTAGCAAGGGCATCTGCCACAGAGTTAGCCTCCCAGAGAGTATGCTTGCATCTAAAAACCTTCCAACTTCATGCTATGATAATGAAACTTGTCTATTCCTTGAGCCATATAAATAGTAGGAGGGTGTGCCTACTTATCAGTAAGCCATCTCTGTAGCAATTCAGAGTCCACTTCCAAAATGACCTTCCTGAAGCCTAACTGGATACACCAAGAAATGCCTATAATAGCAGCATCCAATTCAGCTTGATTGTTGGACCCTTCACCACCAGGAGCTTCATAAGAAAATAAGAATAGCCCCTCACTGTTCCTGATAATTCCACCACCTCCCAGCTTACCAGGATTTGACAAAGCACTACCATCTGTATTGAGTTTCACCCACATTTCAGGAGGTCTGGTCCACTTTACAGGGGTGATTTTAATGTCATGCACACACTGGCCGGCAACTTTGATGATTTCTATCCAATTAGTGGACCACTGCATATAAGGATATGCACTTTTAAGCATGAAAGAGACATCCTTAGCCACCAAATACTTCACTCTAGCCAAGTTAGAACTGGTGCCAGAATATTTACTAGAGCATCTGTTCTTCCAGATATTCCAGCATATGAAAATAGGTACAGCTTGAAATATGAGCTTCTGAACATCATTAATATATCTCATATCCCACCATTTCATGATGACACTCCTCAAAGGTAAGCAGTCAGCAGAGACCCCACAAGAACCATCAAAAAATTTCCACACATTATGAGCAAAGTGGCCAGTGTTGAAGATGTGTTCTATGTTGTCCCACCCTGGTTTATAGCAGCAGTAGCACTTACTAGGTTCATGACCAAAGCTGATCAACTTATCATTAGTAGGTAATTTCCCTTTTAATGCCCTCCATAAAAGAAAGGAGCACTTAAAAGGAACATACCTGTTCTACAGATAGGAGTTGTTCTTGGATCTCATTTTCTTATCTCTAATCAAATTCCAGGTAGATGAGATTGTGAACTCTCCATTAGGATTGACTCCACATGGCTCTATCAGGAACCTCATGACAAATCTATAACCTGATACTCAGAATAGTATCAACAACCTGTGAAGGAGCAGTGTTTACAATCATCTCCTGGTTCCACTAGCCATCTTGGATAAACTGGGAAACCTTGGTGTTGTTGAGCCTGTTGCTAGTATTCCTGAGGTGAGCCAAAGGCCCCACCCCCAACCAGTCATCCCACCAAAAGAAACAATTCCCAGAATTAATCTTCCATTGAATATGAGGCTCAATCTCATGCTTCATCTGCATCATGTGTTTCCATACCAGTGACTCTCCAGTGTCCCATTTTTTGCTCACCGAATTAGATCTCTGACAATACTTTGCCTTAAGGAAGTCTCCCCAGAGAGTATTCTTGGTTCTAAAGGTCCACCAGTGCTTGTATTGAAAGGATTTGCAGACATCTTTCACCATTCTAACTCCAATACCACCTTCTTCATAAGGGTAGCTCAAGTTCTTCCATGAGGACCAATGGTATTTCTTTTTACCTTCCCACCAGCCCCAGAAGAAATCAGCTGTGAGGCATTGAATCTGCTTTAATATAGTAGAAGGGGGAGATACGACAGATAAAAGATGAATAGGAATGGACTATAAGACATGTTTAATAAGTGTAGCTTTACCACCAAAGCTTAATATCTTAGATTGCCATCCAGAGATCCTTGCTGCAATTTTAGAGACCATATCTGAGAAGTATATCACCCTTTGTCTACCAATATATAAGGGGCAACCCAAATAGGTGATAGGATCTGATTTCTGAGTAAAGCCAGTAATGTTGTAGACCCTATCACAAGTAGTCTGATGAGCTGTAGGAGATACCAAGAAATGAGTTTTGCTTTTGTTGACCAGCTGACTAGATACCCTCTCATAAGTAGCTAATGTCTTCATGATCAAATCCAGGGATCTGCTAGTACCAGAATTAAAAATGATAACATCATATGCAAAGATTAGGTGATTAATCTAGGGACCTCTCTTCTCCATATAGAAACCTTGAAACTCAGGCACCTGGTGCAACCTGTTTAACAATCTAGATAGGATTTCAGCACCTAGAATGAATAAAGCAGGAGATAAAGGGTCTCCCTGCTTAAGCCCTCTGGTAGAATGAAAGAAACTATGTCTAGAGCCATTAACAATAATAGAATACCAATTATTAGACATGACTCTCCATACCATATCAATAAAATGCTCACCAAAGCCCATTCTTCTCATAACAACACACACAAAAGCCCAGGACACCCTATCATAGGCTTTGGCCATATCTAGCTTGATAACAATATTATCACCCTCCACAGGCTTCTTGATCTGATGAATAATCTCTTGAGCAAGCATAATATTTTCTGAGATGTTTCTACCTTTAACAAAACCTGACTGGTTTTTAGATACCAGAGTAGGCAAGATAGGAGCCAATTTCATACTTAACAATTTAGAGAAAATCTTGTTTATACATTTGCTAAGACTGATAGGTCTGAAGTCTGTAAAGTTGTTAGGATTACTGGACTTTGGCAACAACACAAGGCAAGTGTGGGAGAAGCATTTAGGGATGCCTTTCCCACAAAAGAAGGCATGAACAGTTCTCAACAGATCCTCCTTGATGATCTCCCAACACACTTGATAAAAATTTCCATTATATCCATCAGGACCAGCAGCTGAATGGGGGCTCAAAGCCATCACAACCTGGTGCAACTCCTCCATAGTTGGCATTGCTTGAAGCTTGTCATTGTGCTCCTGATTAAGCATGGGGGGATGGTACTAATCACCTCCTCATCAATATATTTATCCTCACCAGTAAAAATCTTCTGGAAATGCTCACAAGCAGCCCCAGCTATATTCTCATCACCCTGAATCCAGTCACCATTTTCATTCTGCACTCTGTGAATATACAACCTTCTTCTTCTACCTCTAATAAGAGCATGAAAGTATAAGGTGTTAGCATCACCTTCTTTAAACCAATGGAGTTGGGTTTTCTGTTTGAGCATGGACTCTTCTAACTTCAGAAATTTAATATGCTCAGCATTCAGCCCATGAAGATGACTTCTTCTGTCCTCAGAATTATTATTGATGTAATCTTCTTTAGCATACTTAACTTTCTCCTCAAATTCCTTGACCTTGACATATACATCACCAAAGTTACTTTTTGAATAATCACTGAGAGTGGAAGAAAGTTTTTTTAGTTTTTGGTGAAAAACCCACATGGGGTCCCCATGGACCTTACTGGACCAACTGTTCTTGACCACATCCATAAAAGTGGGTTGGTCAGTCCACCAGTTCAAAAACTTGAAGTACTTGACACTTTGAACAGTTCCAATAGACATTTCCATCAAAAGTGGGCAATGGTCAGACCCCACAGAAGTAAGATGGGTAATGGTAGTGAGAGGCATGACTTCCAACCATTTGTCATTGAACATAGCTCTGTCAAGTCTTTTCCAAATGGTAGAATTCACACCTGTATTGTTGCACCATGTAAACTTTTGACTAGTGAAGCCCAAATCAATAAGACCACAAGCTTCAATGACTCCAATGAATTCAAAGCTCCTCTTAATATTATAAGGGACCCCCCCCTAGCTTTTCCTCTGTACAAGTGATAACATTGAAATCACCAACAACACACCAAGGCAAATCAGTCCTAGTATTGGCATTATACAACATTTTCTCCCATAAAGGGTGTCTGAGATGATCCCTGCATTTTGCATAAACAAAAGTGATGATGAAGGCTTGGTGGCCCTTACTGTGCTTCACCTCACAAGTGATTTGCTGTTCATCAGTGTCCAGAATTGTACAATCAACATCCTCATTCCAGAATAACCAGATCTTCCCATTACTATTACAGGTAGCCTTGTCCATACCAAGCTGTATACTGAAATGAGTAAGCTTAGAATTATCTGAAAAAGGTTCCAGAATGGAGAACATAGACAATTTGTGAATTGACAACAACCACTTTGACCTTCAAAAAGGAGGTGTAGGTTCTGTGACATCACTTTGTTCTTTTCCTGCCTAGCCTCAAAGTGGTCAGCCAAAGTCTTCTCTCTAGCCTTCTCAGCTACTACTGTGCCAGGACCCTCCATAGCCTCACGCTTGTTCTTTTAAACATTACCCTTAACCTTCATAAGTGGTCAAGGGCTAATGTTGTCCCTTGAGTTGGCCCTGGAGGTTATGCTCCTTGGTGATCCTTTGAGGATGGAAACTTCCTTTCTATATTCAGGGAACCTAGAAGGCCCGAGAATTTGAGGGCACAGAGTGCCTATTTTCTTTCCAAACCATATCACCCCCTTCATCATTGAAGACTTCAGTTGCATCTGACCTGTCAAGAAAAACTAGCAAACAATGTGAGAATAAACAACAGGTGACAATCTTCAACAAAGATCTTAGGGCATTCGAGGCCATTCGGCTTATGCATCTAATTCAGCAAATTGCCAAACAAGATAGGTGGTAAAAATTTCCTTCACTGAATATAGCAGAAAACAAAAGATAAGGGGTTGTCACATTAGGCGGTAGTTTAGAGAAATCGCCGACTCGCTAAATCATGTCGGTGGTCTAAATTCTTACCGCCAAACATAACAAGAACAATTTTTCAATATGGTTTCCTCAAGGGTGATGCGTGGGCCTAGTTGGCGCAATGCCAAATAGTTTTCAGCAATCAAATCGACCATTTTAACATACGGCAACCAGAACCTCAAGTCCCTCAAAACATAGAGGGGTTTGCAAGATACAACCCAACACCCAACTGAGCGATTATTTCCTAGGCTTAATTTTGGTGAAAGGAAGACTTACCCTTAAGAATGACATCACCCAATCCATCATAAGGCAAGTTCAAATCACTTAATCCCAAACTAGGGCTACTCAGACTTCACCCATAGGTTCACAAAACAAGGACTCACTACAAAAAGTTCAAAAGCATTCATTTTGCAGAGGTTAAAACTCAAACCACATAGCTCTTTAAGCCTCTCAATCCTATTTTTACAGCAACACCAAGTTTAATAAGAATAAGGCAACGTACCTGAAGCTCCACATGCTAACAATGGCAGCGAGAAAGATGATGGTGAAGTTGGACACATCGATCTCAACAAAAAGAAAAGAAGAAAAGAACTATAGCGGAAGAGAGGCGTATGCGGGCGGCGAGTTTAGGAAGAGGGAAAAAATAAGAAGATGAAAAGCAAAAGTGATTAATGAGCATTTAAGGAAAAGATAGAGACTCTTCGACTTTTGTGTTACTATTTACTTCTGCAGAGGGTACTCGGTGATTTGTCGTTTGCACATGAGACCGCCTTTCTAATCTCCTCTTGAAGCTGACCTCACAGACTAAAAAGTGAGACAACTAGGTATCACCAAGTATCTTCAGTGATACGCTAGTTTAGCAATGTGTTTGCCCGATTCTGCAGTGACTCACTCCACAAATTGACTTCAAAGAGCAGTCAAAATCAACATCACTTTATTCGTTCGGTGATATGTTGATTTTCACCAACTCTACCAAATGTTGTAGCACTCTAGGACTCTTCAAAGGTGACAATGTGCGGTCAATTTTAGGATCGCCTTTCCAATTCGAAGACATGCCAAATTTTCTAGGAGATCACCAAATTTGACAACATCTAAGAGGCCTGGTGATGAGTTAGAAGGTGGCAAACAGGTTGTCGTCCTTTTCGTCGGTGATACACCGACTGAACCCTTAGACCATTAAAATCAGCAACAACTCCAGGGCCAATGTTTGACCCAAAAAGTGATCAAAGTTGAGGTCATCGATGTCTATCGGCATTTCACTGATTGTTCACGTAGCATTACCTTTCTTTCCCTATTTCATCTCTCAACACAAACCTGCAACTATCAACACACATTATTATTATTCCACTATTCACTTGGGTTGCTTCTCAAGAAGTGCCTGAGTTAACATCGTGGCATGATGATGTTTGTTACACTAAGCATCACTAACATACATGACATGAACAACCCGGACAACCGGTGGTTTGCCATAATACTTCTTGAGCCTCTGTCCATTTGTCTTAAATCTTTAGCTCTTGTGCTTTTCAACTTTTACCACTCCGTTACCAAGTACCTCTATCACCCTAAAAGGACCTGACCACCTCGATCTAAGCTTCCTGGGGAACAAATGCATTCTAGAATTGTAGAGCATCACTAAATCCCCTTCAACACATTTTCAAAATTTTCTGATTGTGCCATCTTTTCATCCTTTCCTGATAAAGAACTGAGCTTTCATAAGCTCTCAACCTAAACTCATCTAGAAAATGGAGTTAGGTCAGCCTAGCTTCTAGAGCTTTATCAGATTTAAAGTTAAGTTTCTTGGGGGCCTATAAAGCTCGATGCTCTAATTCGACAGGCAAATGGCATGCCTTTCCGAACACAAGTTGATAAGGGGACATTCTAATATGATCCTTGTAAGAGGCGCCTATAAGGCGTCATCAAGCTTAGCCACCCAATATCTCCTATTCCTATTCACTGTCTTTTCTAGAATCATTTTTAACTCTCTGTTCGATATTTCCACCTGCTTATTTTCTTATGGATGATATGCGGTTGTTACTTTGTGCTTTATTGCATACTTACTCAATAATGATCCGAACATTCTGTTGCAAAAATGGGATCCCCCATCTGTAATGATGGCTCGAGGAGTACCAAAACAAGGATATTTCTCTTTAAGAACTTCACTACTCACTTGCCATCATTCATCGGTAAGGCCACTGTTTCAACCCACTTTGAGACATAATCGATAGCTGACAAGATATATTTGTGACAAAAAGATCTTGTGAATGGCCCCATGAAATCCACCAACACACATCGAATACTTCCAACTACAAAATTTGGGTTAACGAAAATTCATGCCTTCTTGAGATATTTCCTTGCAATTGGTACTTTGGGCATGCCTTGGCGAATTCGTGAGCATCTTTATGCAAGGTTGGCCAATAATAGCCACTTTGCAACACCTTAGATGCAGTATGTATTCCCCCATGATGGCCTCCTACTGCTGATGAATGACATTCTTCCAGAATAGCCTCCATTGTTGACTCAGGAACGCATCTTAGGATCATGTTATCTAGGCATTCTTTAAAGAAATAGGGCTCATCCCAATAGTATTTCTTCATATCATGCGAAAACTTTCTCCTCTTGTTGGGATTAGCAAAATCTGGAATGATCTGACTAACCAAGTAATTTGTAAAATTAGCATACCAAGGTGTAGCCACCACAGCTAATTTCATCACTGATTCATCACGAAAATTATTAGAGAGTTCCTCCTCTTCAACCTAAGAGGTTAGTGATTCAAGTCTGGACAGATGATCCGCCACTTGATTCTCGCAGCTCTTTCTATCTCTTACATCAAAATCAAACTTCTAAAGCAGTAGTACCCACCAGATAAGCCATAGTTTAGCATCCTTTTTTGCCATAAGATAGTGAAGTGCTACATGATCAATGTGGACTAAAACTCTTATACCTAGGAGATACACCCGAAATTTTTCAAATGCATACACTACAGCTAACAACTCTTGCTTTATCACTGTATAATTTTTTTGGGTCATATTCAACATCTTACTAGCATAATAAATTGGGTGGAAAGGTTTCCGAACTCGTTGACTAGCATAGAACCAAAGGCCACACCACTTGCATCACACATCACCTCGAACGGTTTAGACCAATCCAAAGAAATTATCATTGGAGCTTCAATCAATTTCTGTTTGAAAATTTCAAATGACTTGAAGCATGCACTATTGGAAACAAAATGTAATTCTTTTTGTAAAAGCTTGCACATGGGGATAGCAATTTTAGCAAAGTCTTTTATGAACATTCTATAAAATCCAGCATACCCCAAGAAACTTCGCACGCCCTTGACTGAAATTGAGGGAGGAAGCTTTGCAATGACTTCAACTTTATCTTGATCGACTTGTAGTTCTTTCCCCGAAATCTAGTGGCCTAACACAATTTCCTCTTTGACCATGAAGTGACACTTTTCCCAGATGAGCGCCAAGTTTATTTCAACACACCTCTGCAACACCTTTTCCAAATGACCTAAACACTGATCAAAAGTATCAGCTGATGTGCTGTCAAAATACAACACTTTTGATACTTGAAACTTGAAATTTTGTGTGTTCTTAATGCGATGTTAGTGGATTTTATGTTTTTTGGTGTTTGTATTGTAGGATTTCAGGGTTGTCATTGATTTTAGGAGGAATATGTAGAAGTTGTTGATTTTGAGGATGTACGAGACCCTTTACGGGCCGTAGAGCATTCTACGAGCCGTGAAGTAGGTTTCCTGTACAATTCCAGTGAGGGGTAAATTTTTGAAGTTTGGTCTATGAACACGCAGACGAGTCGTGAACTATTTTACGAGTCGTAGATCAAGTCTCGTGCCCTGCGGATCAGAGAAGAAGGACTTTCTAAAGTTTCATTAGACGAAACCCCCTATAGACCATAGAGGGGTATCATAAAAGACTAGTCCAGATTTGCAGCACTGAACTACAAAAGCCCAAATACGGGCCGTGAATCACCATACGACTCATAATGCATCTCATGAGGCATGCCGACCCACTTATCCTATTTTATTTAGGACTTGTATTTAAACATTACAAAAAGGTTTTTAGATTATTTTTCTTGGACGATTCAAAGAGTTAGCATAAAAATAGTGAGATAGAGTAGAGAAAAACATTGGAGAGTTTTGAGAAACACTTGTACTTTGATTTCTTCTTCTAATTACAATCTTCTGATTCTCATTGAAGCTTGGATTTACTTGTGCTTAATTCAATCGTGTAAGTGCTTTATTATGTTATCCAAATTCATAAGTCTTGCATCTACACAAATCAGGAGTAGCTAAATGCACAACTAGGGTTGTGGGACCATGAAGAACTAACAAGATAAAATCAGATAATTCATAATTCTTAAAAGGTATATATAATGTATTAATTAATTCTCTTCGTTTTGCATGTTTTTCTAGTGGTGGACAATATTAGAACCCGCCTAGTGTTACTAACTGGAAGAAGATAGTAATGAATAGGAAAAGAGATTAATTAACCGAATTTGATTGATGTATTCTTGTCTAATCAACCGAACTGGACCAAGGGGGGTTGTACTGGGATAATAGGTAAGGTTTAGTAATGTCACACTGTAGAGATGGACCACGTCACATAGTGAAATTTGCCTCTCACCTGGGCAAAGGGTTTGGTGAACTTAACTTACCGTTCTGCATGCTAAACACTAGAAAAGAATTAGGTTATCTGGTGATACTGAGTTAGGGAATCATGCGGAACATAATACCCTAGTTTCTCTCCATATTGGTTTAAACACTTGTTTTAGTAAGCATTACTTTCATTAGTTATTATTAATGCCCCCCCCCCTTTTTTAGGAGATAAGTTGGTTAATAACCTAAATTGCATCATTAGATTCTTCTAAGTCTATCATATTTCCTGTGGGTTCGACCCTAACCTTGGTTAGGTTCTATTTCTTGACAACGACCGCTTTAGCCTAAAAAAGGACGTGTAGCTTGGGTGACATCATCACCCACTACTGAGAAATCATCCATAAACACCTCCATGGAATCTTCAACCATGTCGGCAAAGTTGGACAACATACACCTTTGAAATGTAACTGGGGCATTACATATTACAAATGGCATTCTTTTGAAAGTGAATGTACTATAAGGAAAAGTAATGGTGGTTGTATCTTGATCTTCGGGGACGATATATATTTGATTATACCTGGAGTGCCCATCAAGGAAACAATACAACCCCCTCCTAGCCAATCTATCCAACATTTGGTCCATGAAGGGTAATGGGAAGTAATCCTTTTGCATTGATGCATTTAGCTTTTTGTAATCCATGTAGATTCGCCATTCGGTGTCTAGCCGTGTTGATATTAGCTAACCCTTTTTTTTTTGGAACCACGGTCATACCTCCCTTCATGGGCACACATTGGACTGGACTTACCCAATTGTTGTTCGTAAGTGGGTATATCACTCTGGCATCCAAAAACTTTATGATGTCCTTTTTTACCACCTCCTTTATGGGTGGATTGATCCAGCACTGATGCCAACACTAGGCTTGCAGCCCTCAACCAATTTAATTTTGTGGGTGCAGAATCCCAAAGGAATGCCAACAATGTCGACAATCATCCAACAAACAACATTCACGTGTTTCTTGAGCACCATAACAAGAGTTTTAATTTGCTTTTCATGTAGCTCTGCTGCTACAATCACTAGCAATATATTGTTCTCTCCCAGAATCGCATATTGCAAGTGGTTTGGTAATTCTTTTAGCTCGAGTTTTGGTGGTTCCTCAATAGACAACTTTATTTGTTGTGTTTCACGATTTTCAAATCTAAATCAAGTTTCGTTGGGTTTCTTGAGTGATTTTTTGGTCCCCATCATTGCAGCCACCACTTCATCACAAGCATTCACATCTTCCTCCACATAATTTCAGCAAGTAAGCTAACTCTCCAAGATCTTGCACAGCCTCATCCACCACATCAACAACAGTATTTACTTGGAAGTCATCCGTCCTTCTTAGTGCTTTATCAATATTGAAACTTACATCTTCATCATTCACCCTAAATTTTAGGCTCCCATTTTCAACATCCACCAGGCCCTACCTGTGGCTAAAAATGGTCGGCCCAAAATAATAGGCACATCAATGTCCATATCACAATCCAGAACTATGAAATCAGCTAGGAATATGAACTTATTTACTTTTACCAAGACATCATATAATATTTCAATCAGTCTTTTGACTGATCGATCAGACATAAGTAGCTTCATGGTTGTTGGGGCTAGGGTATTCACACCAAGTTGTTCGAACACCATCATAGGCATCAAATTTACACTAGCCCCCAAATCACATAAGGCTATACCAAACTCATATGTTCCGATAGTGCACAGTATTATGAATGCACCCAGATCATCTCTCTTTGCAACCGCATGTCTCGTTAAAATGGCACTACAGTTGTGTGACATTTCAATCATTTCACACTATAGGGCTCTCTTTTTATCCACCAACTTCGTCATAAATCATGCATATGCTGACATTTTGCTGAGAACCTCAGCCAACAATATACTAATTTTCAAGAAGTTGAAGAGAGACAAAAATTTCTAAACTTAACTTTGTCACCTCTCTTTTCCTGCTTCTGAGGGAAAGTTGCAGCTCCTATGTACATTTTTTGAGGAGTGGCCTCTTTTTTAATCTTTTTTGTTTCAGCCCCTGTTAATCTGTCCTCATCTTACCGAGAATGTTGTTGCTTTCGTTTACTTTTTTCTCATTGTTCCTTTCACACTCCTTGATTCCCCCAAATATAGGGGTATTAGAACCCATGCTAAATTCAAGAGGGTTGTTACTTTCGGCAGTGATAGCCATGCATATTTGATCATTGCTTCTTGTTTGGTCGTGCATTTGAGCTGAGAGCACTTCTAAGCGAGCTTCTAAAATTTTAAGTGAAGTTGCATGAGACAACATTGTTTGGTTCAATTAGGATATTCCTAACTTCATCTCTTTCAGCACGTTATCTAAAGCTTCCACTTTGTTTGAAATTCGAGCAAGCATCTCATTAACCGACCATTTATCTGACTTGGCATACTGTTGAGATGAAATAAATCTATCTTGTCTCTAATCATGACATTGTAAAGATTTATTCATCCTTCTACCATCAGTCCAACTAACTCCAACATTCCGACCTTGATTCCCGAGTGACCGTTGAAAGGTTGGCTGAGAACCCACTACTTGATTCCCAATGAAATACACCTCTTCTTCGAGATTACTCTCACTTGGATCACGCTTATGGGAAAGATACCTGCAGCTTGTACAACATTAATTTGTTATGCTTTGGTCACATATTGAGTTATGAAATCCAGATGCTTCACTATTCTTCCTATGACTTCATCTCGCTTCTTCTCCTTAGCCAACTGCTCTTTAGACATTCCCCCTCTTGTTAAGGAAGCACAATCCTTATGGGTGTACCATGCTTGCTTATTCTAGCAAATCATCCAACAACTCTGAGGTCATTGCAAATGTTTGCTTCATGAGCCCCCCCCCCCCCCCCGGACTAACCGATCAGCCACATTCTTGTTGACGACACTTAAGCTTACATAGAAATATTGCAGCAGCAAATGAACAAGGATCCCATGAGTTGGGAACTGAAGTAGAAGTTTCCGAAATCGCTACCAAGTCTCATGCCATGGTTCATCATCAATTCTTCTAAAATTCTCTATGCTCCCCCTCAACTTAATCATTCTTGAAGGTAGGAAGAATTTCTCGAGGAACTTAATCTGTAATTCTTCACATGATGTAATTGCCCTCGGGGAAGCTCCGCCAACCACTTCGTGGCTTCTTCTGTTATAGAAAAAGGGAAAAGCCTCAGTCTAATAGCTTCTTGTGTGACACTTCAATACTTGAATGGTGAGCACACATCAATGAAGTTCTGAAGGTGTTCATGGGGATCCTCACATGCTTGTCCTCCGAATAGTCCCCTAAGCAAAGTAACTACACCATTGTATCGGTGATTTTAAATTCAGCATTTGCGGCTATTGAGGGCAACAAAATTGCTCCTACGCTGCTTACTTGGTCCCATTTGATATTTCGAAGGTCATTTATGTCTCCCATGATTTCACCCTGAACGCTTCTTTTATCTTCCACTTTAGCACCTACTTTTCAATAGAAAAAACAACAAGAAAGCAGTAAAAATAACTCTAACTATAAGAGCAAAGCTCAATAAACACTTCAGTTATGAACTTACCGATTTCCTGACAACGGTGCCATTTTTTATGTCACTCAACCTGGCTACTCAAAGGAAGCAGGGGCGGTCATCATCAACATAATAACCCAACTGAGAAGTTGGGGTCAAATTCCACAGGGAATCCTAGTTCACAGATAGAAGTGGTCATTGGACTAAACAATTGTAGGATCTAGGGGGTTACAATAATTGCAAACAAGATTCAAACTACACGATATCTAATTAACAACTTAATTAACAAATTAGGGAAGATGTTGGGAATGTGAAAATATGGGAATCGATCTACCAACTGGGTCTCAATATTTGACTAAATAAGTTGATAATGAGTGAATAGGCTAGGTTGCTTGTATCACATGTTCAGCTATCACAAATAAGTATTTCATATGATTCGATTACGATATCATATGCGGACCGCCGAGGACACACTTGGCCTAAGAAGACTAAGAAAAACCCCAATTACCTTGGCCATTGAATCCATGGTTATGGACTTCAACTGCAACCCCAAGAGGTTTCCAACCATTACATCCATTCCACACTCTAATCATTCCATCTAAAGCAATAATAAGATATCTAAAGTAAACCACAAGTTTGCAACCTTGAAATTATAAATTAAACATAGAAAATAGATGTAAATTCACTCAAATGAACTGCAAATAAGTCAAATATCAAAGTCCCAATAAATAAATCAAGAACCCATATTAATAGCATACCCCCAACATGGGATTTTAGCCACACATGCTAGAAATTAAAGATTTAATACCAAATATAGCAGTTGCAGTCATGGGTAACAAGATTGAATAGAAAAAGTAGTTGATTATCACTAGCCAATCTACTCAAATTTTGCTTCCCCAATGCTTGAAAACCCTATCAACCCTTGTACTCTAAAGAAGGAAGGTTCTATGTACTACTCTACCTGTAAAACTGAGAAGAATGGTATATATACAATATCCTTTCTAATTTTCTTATATAGTTCGTGCAAATGTGTGAGAGTTTGTACTACGAATTGCCATTCGGCGGTCAAGGCCAACCATTACCGAGCACTCCGATGATGTGCTGAATGTGCACTTGACCGTGCTCTTCTACATCTTCATAAGGCTTTATCTTCTACAATATTGGGCGATAGTTCTTCACTTCACCCATACAATTCGGCGATTCACCGAAGTTCCTATCATATCGCCTTCTTGTCAAAGTTTTGGGGCTTTGAGTACTTCAACTTTAAGCGGTCTCTTATGCCATTCGGTGGTGTGCCTATGTATGATTTGCCACATAGATTCTAACTGTGTTCCCGACTTGAGCTTGAACCTTGGTTGTTGCAATGCTACGCAGTGTCTCTGAGTGTTCGACGGATCATCGAATATATACGCGGTGCCACTTTTCTCCGCCTTTTTGCACTTTTACTCCCTTTCCAAGATTTGCCAAGTATTGTCCATTTGTGCACTTTTAATCGCATTTTCTAATATAACACATGCATATTCGTTAGAGATTAAAAATAATAACACACTAAGGACCATGTTTCTTTGCAAGCTACCCCCAAAATGAGTCTGAAATATGGAGTCATCACTCCATATTTGAAAGGTTGAACTCTGCAACATTAGGTTGTTAGTTTCGCCCATCGGTGATTCGGTGAATCAGTTGACAATAGTGATTTTGACTGCCTTTTAGGTGCTTTAGCTCTTTGTCCTATGTTATTGGGTATTGTCCTTCTATGCACTTTCATCCTCAATTCTAACATGAAACACGTAGATTAGTAAGTATATGAGGCATAATAATACTGAGGATAATATTTTCTCACTTTTTTTAAGCTCTATATGAGTCCAAAATATGGACTCATCAATCGTGTCTTGCTTCGTGCTTCTTTTGTTAGTACTTCATCCATTCTCCTTTTCTAATAAGCATTTTGAACCTTCAGTTTTTCAGTAGTAGCAAATAAGAATTTAATATGTTTAACTCCTTAGGTTAAATCATTTTGTCAAATGTGTTCGATAATTCTTCTGGAGAGATCAGTCTAAATTTTTTTCAGATCTTAAATATTACACTTTTTGTGGTCCTTCCAAGTTATATGTACATTCATAATGAGATACCAATTATAATTTCTTCATTTTCTTATTGGAATAGTTGAGTATGCAATGTCTAACTTATTTATTCTCTTTCTTTCGTTGGAGACTTATCAATTTTGTTGTGTCTATGCAGACATGGAACTGTGATACATATAGAAAATAAAAGCAGTCGAAAAATGCAAGAAAATTTTGACTTCTATAAAGGGAGTTTTGTAGCTTAACTTAGCTCACCTTGAACATCTTTAGTTTGTACATATTATAGTGTTTGTTCAATGGTGAGAACTCAAATTCCGATTTGTCATTTTATTTGTGCAGGTTTTGATAAGTGTACCCCTTAAAGGTGTATCATGAAAGAAGAAGTCGTTGCTTTTGATTTATAATACACAAACTTTTGAATAAATATTTTTTTTTGGTTGGGGGGGAAGGGGGGGGTTGAGGATGACTGTTATGTATGTTTTTTTAAGTTATTCCCCACTGCCATCTTCTAGTCATCATGCCAAATAGTTGAAACAAATTTGTAAAAGTTTTGTACTTATGGAATAATACAAACAGTAGAGATAAAGGCACAAACACCCTTTACCTAGTTTTTTAATAAGCCACACTTAGAGCTACTTTGCTCTGCCCTTTGGCATTACTTCATTTATGTGTTGAGGATATACTTTTGCCTATTTGGAGGGAAAAATCGTCATATTTTTGTTTTAATTTCATCCAGACCAAGCAAGGAAGAGGGCAGTTTTCTAAATAGTGTGACCTACTTAAACCTGCATCGCACTCCTAATTGAGCATTGCCGAATCCACCACTACATCAACTTTCACTTCTCGGATAGAATTGTACTATATGTTTCATTTGTGATAAATTACTAATAATACTACTATTATTTTATTTAGAGGTAAGAGTAAAAATCACACCTAAAATATCCTCTTTTATATTTAAAGAAACATACATCTATCTTTTATTTCACTCTTACCATGGTGTGTGAACTACACTCTCTCTTTTATTTCAAAAAATATGTCACATCACTCTACATGGATGAAACATTTCGCTTTGATTAAAAAAATAAATAAATTATAATATTAGTTAAAATTAAATATTAAAGTATTATTATTTTAAAAAAATATTATAAAATAAAATATAAAATATTTTTCTTACCCCATCCCACTACTTTCTCTCATTGTAACTCCCCTCCTGCGCCGAACCAACTAATGTTTTTTTAAAAAAAATATATAAAACTTTTTTAAAAAATTCTTACTTTATCCCCACCCCCCCTCCCCCTCCCCCTTCAAAAAATTAATTTAGATATTATTTTAATTTTTTTAGAAAAAATAATATTACGCTACTCCCCTAATCTCCGCTTTTATTTTTTTCTGATTTTTAAAAAATTATTTTTTATTTGCCGTAAACAAATTTAAAATAGATTTTTTATTTTTATTATATTCAATACACAAGTAGAAAAAAATATTTTCTAAAAATATGTGTACAAATTTATAAAAAAAAACTAAAAAATAAAAATAAATTAGGAGCGGAGATTTAGATGCGGGTGGGACAGAATTTTATTTATTTAAAAAATCAATTTTTTTAGGTAGGAGTTGAGTAGGGGCTAGAATTTCAACTTTTTAAAAATATTTTATGAAAGAGATTCAAATAAATAAAAAAAGAGGATTGTTGGGGGTGGGGGCTAGGGAGTGGAGGTGGAGTAAGTGAAAAAAATATATTTAAATTTTATTTTTAAAAACTAATATTTTTTTGAAAGAATATTTCTACTTTAATCTTTAAGTTTAATTAATATTAATAGTTTATTTAATTTTTGTCAATGTAGAATATTTTATTCATGTGGCAAGATTTTTTTTCAATAAAAGAGAAAGTGTTTTACACACCACTGAATGCATTTCTCAAACTAATAAGTGATATTTTAGGTATAAAACTCACACTATCAATAATTTATATATGAAACTCAAAAAAAAGAAACTTTGATACAATCATACATCTTGAAATCAGCTTAAGTATTCCTTTTTTCCTTTTTTTTTTAGCTCATTTATTTTATCTAATTTATATCTAATCTATTTTTCTGGCTTGGCTAGGTGGGATAGTCGAGGGAACACACGACAACTCAATGAAATGAAAGATCCTTGACACGTATTCTCCGCCGGAGTTAAGACCTCAACCTCTTTGATCTGGATATTTTCCGAACTTTCTATATATTAAACTATATCAGGATACCGATTCGTAGATCTCTCAGTTCGAGAAATCAAAATAAGAGGCTCGAACCATTTCTTCTGACTCTTTTTCAAATTCATTGTTCTTTTGAATTATGGTCAATACCGGATATATAAGCAGTGATTTCAAATCCAGAGGTTAATCATACTCTAACAACTTTATGTAAGGCAGAGTTTGATTTTTTTGGGGTGATAGTGGAAAAGAGAGGTGAGAGCAATAACAACAAAAGCAGCGGAAGATCCTGCAGTATATTTGGTTGTTTGCGGTGGAATAGATTCAAGTGTCCGGACCAGTAGATCCACAACAAATAGCCGTTGACTTAGTTGCTTTTGCAGTTTATTTTAACTCGATGTTGATCCGACGCAACTTACCGGTGATAGTCGCAGCACCAAGAGCTTTCAAGGGAGGGGGCCAGGATCTCTAACTACGCGAATCGAATTAAAGCGTTCTCCAATAAGGGCATCATGAAATGTAGCGGTATCTCTCCTGAGTCTATGGTCTCGATTGTGGGTGGAAAAAATGAATGCTACTATTACTCTTTTTCAGCTTGAGAACCAATGAAAGTTGTGAAAAGAAAGAATGGCCTAGAGGGTGCACTGAGGACAATGTGGAATAAATGAGGATATTTAATGTTTTATGTTTTCTAAAGAGTCAACGTTCAACAAAGGCAAATTAAGGGCTGCCACGTGTCCCTTAAACTGCTATTGTAACTGGATCTCCTACCGTCTGTCTACCTCTTATGGGGAAAGCACTTTTTTTTATCCTTTAGTGTATGATTTGACTCCACTCAATATATCATGCCCATCAACAGACCCACTGCAGCTGTACCGGCGAAGTCAACCTAGAATGTTCGTCAGGTGTTTTCAATATGAGTACACCCGAAAATCGGCCAGCCCTCATTCTCTTGGGATGCAACCTTACCCCCTCGTAACTCGTTCTACCATACTCCAGATACCCGCGCGTCAGAAGGGTGGACTGACCGCACTGATTGGATTGTTTTCCTCGTCTAAGAACCGGAAGCAGGCATTCCCTAATCCTACCAAATTCCCACTTTTACTCAAGCAACATATATGAGACCTCAGGTACAAGATACTATCATTACCGCCTGGATAATTAAGATATTTCTTTTTATACTTATCTTTTTTATTTATTACGTACTATAACAATTTCTTCACATCTTAATGGGCTGTAAAGGGTCAATTGCTAATTTTAACCTTATGTGGAATTATTTAGGATCATCATGAATTTATGAAAAAATTGATTTTCATTTTTAGGATGGCGATTACAAATTTTTTAATTAAGTGGGTATTGAACTGGACAACTAATATATTGAACAGAGATAATGATGAATGATGAATTATGAATTAAGTGATAAATCATTTTGTGAGATTTAAAAATACAGATTTATTTTTAATATAATGAACAAGTATAAATAATTAAACATGAACTTTATAGGGTTAATTTAGTCATTATGTATTTAATATGTAAAAAATAGTATAAATAATAATAATTAATAACTTAAAATATTTAAAAAACAAAATTACATAAAAAGTAGTATTAATCATAATAATCCTTTCAGATTTTGATTGTTTTCCAAACTAAGCTTGAAATACTTGATACAACGTTTTCCAGTACAAAATAATTAGTGTAGCATTTTTTATGGCTTCATGTAAATTCGAAGCAAATCCTCATTTTAATGGTTTAGACATAATATTTGGACAAACAGAAACAAACAATTGTTTGGTTGAGGAACTAAACAGTGATACTAAGCCATGAATATAAATCATTTTTATGGCAACCACCCTTCAAAAACAATATAAACTCAACCTTCATATAAATTACAGGATATTCTCCTTGTATTAGGAATTTACGTTCAACGTGAAATATAATCGATTTCAAATACTAAATATTAGGACAATAATTTAATAATTATTATTTAAGAAAATAGTGAAAACAAATTTTCTTTTAATGAATATTTCTAAATAGATAGATTATTATTATTATTATTTTCCCAACAAACTTAGAATTGTGACATGGAAATTGCGTTCTTTTTCCATTTCCCATGTGCTAGAGGTCAAGCAAGCCTATGTAAAAGGGATGCTGGTTTCCATGCGCAATAGGCCAAGTCATCCAAGTGCAAATAAAATCTCTAATAGTACATTCTTGTACATGTCAATAACTGGTTTCACCACAATAAAATTAGAGGTTCTACATGCGCAGGCGCGTCTTTCCATCTTCAGCAAACGGATGATATAACGACACCTGTTCCACGGCAAATTAAGCTTCTCTGCAACAGTTAAAAGGACATGTTTGCTCTACCACAGGCAAAACAACCACACAAGAATATGATAAACGTGATGGAGAACAAACAAAATGACCAAAAATGGGAAAGAATTTAACACACAGCCAGAAAACTGTTTTAAAAAGACATAAACACAAGCTAAGCTGGAATGAGACAAGAAATAATGTGTCCAACATAAGCCTGAATAAACCAATTGATTTATCTAATCATCTGACCCACATTATAAACTTCAAAATCGTACAACTTCCTTTCATTTTTTACCATAAGCAGGCAATAGTCATTACTGGTTAGTGCTGAAACAGACCAAAAACATTGGTGAATCATGTAATAAAGCCTAGTGTATTGATATTGTTAAGACACCAATTAAGTAAACAAAAGTGCTATGTCTAACATTCAACAACTTAAGCTTTTAGATGAGATAGTCACACATTTGAACATGGTACCAGAACTAGCTAAGGCTCTAGGTCCATGTCTCACTGCCACCACTAACTAAAAGAATTGCCACGTGTTTGGCTCATGATAAAAAGGAATCAAGTCGCGTGATGGGGCATGTCACGAGAATAATTAAGTAAATAAATGTGCTCTCTCTAATAGCTTAGCTTTTAGATGAGATCATCCTACACTTCAACAATAATTAGAAGAGTTCATGGTCAAAAACTCAACTAAACTATTTGGATTGGCTTATTTCAAGGGTTTTTTGAGAAGTACTTGGATAAATTTTAAGAATGTGCTTATAAGCACTTGATTAAAATGATAAAAAATAAGCCAAAAGTCATAAATTAGGATTTCTAACTTCTGGCTTTTTGCTTATAAGCCAAAAACCAATCCAAACAGGCTCTTAAACTACCACTTTTTCGCGAGTTTCATATCTCAATCATCCATTGTTCACCTTTCCTACTTAAATTATCCTTCCCTTTGTATTAAAACACCCTTGACGTTGAGCTACTAGTGCGTCCAGTATACACTCCATTTTAGTTTTTAGAAAGGAGTGCTAAGTGGCACTACACATAAAAACCTTGTCATTGAGCTACTAGTGCATCCGATACACACTCCATTTTAGTTTTAAAAAAGAGTGCCAAGTGGCACTCCACATAAAAAGGCTAAGATTTGAGAAACGATGGAAAGGTATAGAAGGAAAAGAGAGAACAGATTTTTCAAAATAAATTATTCAGCTAAGTTAGTTGTTATACATGCAACCTTGATTTATTTTTAAGGGTTTATGAGCTCCCACGCTATTATCGAGTGATTCAAATATTTGGCGAGCTCAACAACAAGGTGTGTTCAAATACAAGAAGTGTGATAGTTTAGGTAGGAAAAGGCAACAATGAATAGTTAGATATGAAACTCGCAAAAAAGTGATAGATCCTTCTGAGTTTGAAAAATATTTCCTCCAAAAATCACTGAAAAACAAAAGTATGGTTTATCGTGTAACTCTTGAAATACAGACTTAAAGTTACATCCTCCCGCATACTAGAACATGACATAATGAAGTAATACTAAACAAGAGGGACAGTTATATTCAACTCAGCATCCATTATATAAGTTCAGAGAAGAAAGTGACCTCTATAAAAGTAGAAAGCATCTTCTCACATCATAAATTTATTTTTCTTTTCAGCTGGCTTAAGAATTTGGAAAGAGCACATCAAGTTTTCATCAACACTCATCATAGCACCGGCATTGTCAAACTCCCCGCAGTAGTTGGGTGCTGAAAAAATTGTGACAAGCTGCCTCTCAGCAAAGAATTCATAACCATCCTCCACAACCTGAAAAAAAGAAAGATGCAAATCAATTACCTCAGAGGAGAAACACCCAAGGACCAACAAATCAGGGCTCCTTTACCTGATGCGCACGACAGACAAGGTCCAAGTCATGCTTGGACAAAAATTCAGAAACTTTATCAGGGCCAAAGGTGTATGAAACTCCTCTATCGTTCATCCCCCACCCCTTCACATCTTTTCCCGGATCCGACCAAAGCAAATCACAAAGCAAACCAGTGTCCGGGATGGCAGTTGGACGTGGTAAGTTCCGAATCTGATCCAAACTAGAAAGATCAGGGGAGAGACCCCCATGCATGCATAAAATCTTATCATCGATAAGTGCTGCCACAGGAAGGAAATTAAAACAGTCTGTAAAGGACTTCCATAGTTTCACATTGAACCGGCGCTTACACTCATCATAGAATCCGTATATCCTATTTATAGAAGCACATTCATGGTTTCCCCTAAGCAAGAAAAAGTTCTCAGGATACTTAATCTTATAGGCAAGCAAGAGGCATATTGTTTCCAAGCTTTGCCTCCCACGATCTACATAATCACCTAAAAATAAGTAGTTAGCCTTCGGAGGAAAACCACCATATTCAAAAAGCCTCAACAGATCACTGTACTGCCCATGAATGTCACCTGAAACCCAAAAAAAAAAAGAACAAGTAATGAGTAGGGAGGAAAGAACAAAACTGAAGCAAGGGAAGGAAAATAGTTTGCTTACCCTTCAAGGACAAGGACAAGCCCGATGCACTAAAGCTCCCACTATGTGATAGGTCCGGGGAAGGGCCCAACCACAAGGGTCTATTGTACGCAGCCTTACCTTGCATTTCTGCCAGAGGCTGTTTTCAAGGCTTGAACCCATGACCTCCTGGTCACATGGTAGCAACTTCACCAGTTACTCCAAGGCTCCCCTTCACAAGTTTGCTTACCCTTGACTATTAAAAAGCTAAATGTGGTTTCAAGTCGAGGTAGCACAAATTTTGTACTATTACTTCATTTGTGAGAATATATCCATTTTACCTCCTCTCAAGTAGTTCAGTCAATTTAATATTACTAATTCTCATATTGTATCAGACATTTTCACATACTTGCACGCTAACTTGTAGTTTTGATAATCTTGGTGGCTGGATCAACTTGTGTGCACCTCGACTAATACCATGGGGCACCTACTACCTTTCACTAACACAACACCACAGGTATGGGATAGCTCCATCCACTAAGGCTTGACATATGGAAGAAATAACCTATTGTCTTTTCCTCCATTGGAATTTGAAACTAAGATCTTATGGTTCTCAATCTACTTCATTGACCATTAGGCCACACCTTGGGTGCTTGACTTTTTTTAAAAAAGATGGTGACAAGCTTGTATTAAAATTTGAGTGGACCATATTTAGAAAATGTATGTAGCAAAAATATCTAAACCAACAAATTATCTACTATCTTATAGAGACTCTCGAGCTTGTAATAGAGACCCTGTGTCTTCTATATGCTCTTGCTTACACCAAAAAAGAAAAAGCAAAATACAACTAAATTTTATCTTCTGGATTGAGTTGCTTATCCCCCTCAACATCCTAAATTCCTTCTCTTTCATATAATCCACCATAAGCATGTCGGGATCATGTTTCATTTTCGTGAGCTGCCGAGCCTACATCTATATCAACTAGACATCAACCCTAGTGTATCCATTGGCATTTTCCAACTTAAGCCACCTATTGAATAATGAGAAAGATGTTACATAATTCTGTAGTTACTCTGCACCAACATATCCAGTGCAATCCCACTATGTGGGGTCTAGGGAGGATAGATTGTATGCCGACCTTACCACTACCTCATGGAGGTAAAGAGGTGGTTTCTGAAAAACCCTCAGCTCAAGTGCATCAAACCCAAGTAAAAGAAGAAAACAATAAAGAAAGCACAGCAGTTAATAAGAAAAGCAATGTAAAGTCTACGAGAGAGAAACAATAACAACAAAATAATAGTGCCATAATCGAAAAACAATAAACAACATATGAAAAGAACTACAGTGATAAAACTAGAACCATGCCAGGCGCTAACAAACTTAATTCTTCAGGCAAGAATACACTCTATCCCTACTAACCTTCTATCCTAATACGCGAGACCTAAAGTCATGTCTTCGTTTTATATAAAATGGCATCATGTCTTGTCTAATCACCTTCCCCAATACTTTTTTAGCCTATTTCTACCCTTCCACACACCCCCTACAACTAACCTTTCGCACCTCCTCACTGGGCATCGGCACACCTCCTTTGCACATGCCTAAACCATCTCAATCCCATTTGCCTCATCTTGTCGCTACACAGGCCACTCCCACCTTCTCTTGGATAACCTAATTCCTAATTTTGTCACTGCCAGTATGCCCCCATATCCAACATCCTTATCTCTATTATATGCATTTTCAGAACACGTGAGTTCTTGACTTGTTAGCACTCCACCTCATACAACAAGTACGATCTAACCACCACTCTGTAGAACTTACATTTATGTTTAGGTAGTACCTTCTTATCACACAAGACTCCAGAGAAAAGCCTTCATTTCATCTATACTGCCCCAATATGATGTGTAACATCATCATCAATGTCCTTATTATCCTGCATTATGGACCCAAGATATTCAAAACTTTTTTATCTTGAAAATAAGTTGTGTCACAGGCCTTACTTCCACGTCCTTTCATCCATCGCAACATTGTACTTACACTCCAAATATTCTATTTTGGTCCTGCTCAACCTGAACTCTTTGGACTCCAGAGTTCAAAACTTATCATTAAATTTGTCCCGTGCCTCATCAATCACTACTATGTTGTCTAGTCTGCAAATAACATACACCATACATCATCCTCCTAAATAGATCGTGTAAACTCATCCATCAACAAGACAAATAGAAAAGGCCAAAGAACTAATCCTTAATGTAGCCCCATCTCAACTAAGAAGTGTTATAAGTCTCTTCCTAATGTTCTAAGTCGAGTTTTGACTCCATCATGCATGTCCTTTATTATCCTAATATAACACATCGAGACACTTTTAGCCTCCAAACATCTCCAAAGGACATCTCTTGGGACTTTGTCATAGGCATTTTCAAAGGCTAATAAACACCATAGGTAGGTTCTTCTTCCTTCCCCTATATTCTCCACCAGTCTCCGCACAAGATGATGGCTTTAGTGATCGATTGCCCCAAAATGAATCTCGAAAATGGACACCCCTCTCCTCACCCTCATCTCCACCCCCCTCTCCCGGACCTTCATATATTTGTTTCGACATTTTTCCCACATAAATGACAAATAGAACAAAGTTGCATTCCCCTTCTCTTAAGCTTTCTTGTCTCAAACAAGCCTTCTTAGCTATTAATCAAGCAAAACATGCCACTTCATATTGAATCTTGCCCTCCATATATGTTTCAGGGGCCACCACTTAGTTACATTAGTGGCATAATTCAACATATGATAAGATGTTTCAATGGAGAAAACTCTAGAGTCATGCCCTAGCTGCCATATTCAGCCGAGACTATGTTAGTTCCAATGAACTAGTTTAATGTGTTGTGAAATTCAGCAAACCTTGTCAACCTCCAAATCATTAAAAAACCCTTGAAACTTAAATTCCATCCCCCGTGTATTCCATACCTCACTAATAGTTGCCTTTTGTTGTTGACTTAAGGTGAAAACATCACAAATAAAAGTTTGAGAGTGGCATGTCCTAGCCAGTTGTTTTCGGGAAGGTTATTTTTTTGCCCATTTCCAACTCTAACCTAAGCTTGATACTAAAGATTGCATAGTCTTTCATCTCCTCTTAGGGGTCGTTTGGTAAATAAGGTATCCCTGAATCAATTTGGATACTTGTTTTGTTAACGACATAAATTTATCCTGGCCAGAAAGGGTTTGGAGATTATGCGAGGGGAGGAACAACTTGAGCTACATTGACCTTTTGCTTTTTCTGATGTCAACAAGACAGCCTACGACTATCTAGCCTGTACGACTATCTCACGCATCAACATTCTAGCGGTACCTAACCCATTTGAGGAGCTTCCCACCTCCCTATGATAAACACGACCCCTTACCCCTTTTTCCGTCACCAAGAAGACTACCAAAGGCGATATTCTAAACCCATTAACAACAATGAAACAATGTTCTGAAATTCATCCACCATCCCAAAAGGCCTCTGTCCCATCACCAGCCCATCCCAATGGTGTTTTTACTCTTGATTAATAAAATTGTTACCTTTCTTTAAAAGAGAAAAAGGACCAAAAGATAACTCATAATCATCAATAAAATAGACATTGCATATTATAAGGGGAACATATATGAGAAAGTGAGAGCACCCTCAATATAATTTGTGTCATACACTCAAGATACATTCTCTCACTCACATAGAAACAGGGAAAGTTACCCCCTCCTTGTCCTACAGGAGAAATCGGGCCAACCAATGGTGTGAGAATTTTTATATTGTTTCTCTATATTGTAGGTAAAACATGATAAATTAACACATCTATATTCTATTATTATTATTGCCAAAGAAATAGTGGAGAGAGAAGATTAGACATGACATGACACAACTTTAACATACTAAGGGCATGACCTTGGAAAAGAAGGTTATGGAGAAGACAAATTACGACAGAAAGTTAGATAGTTAAACGTCATCTCACTTATTCTTCTGTACTATTAATAGTATTATTAATTATACGTATTACTTTTGTAGTTTTTTGTCCTGTCCTTTGAGTTTGAGTGAATATTTTGTACTTTGATTATTGTTATATATTGTTATGACTACTATTCAGGATGATTTGTTGGGTTGTTTATAGTATTTTGCCATGACTTCTTCATTTCCGTTATTTTCAATTGAACAAGCTCAAACTGGCATGAAACCAGTTTGGATTCATGCCAGGACGGTCGACTACTAAAGCGATCCACCTTGTTCGGAGATTAGTGGAGAAATATAGGGAAAGTAAGAAGGACCTTCATATGGTGTTCATTGATCTTAAGAAGGCCTATGACAAAGTCCCGAGGGATGTTCTATGGAGGTGTTTGGAGATAAAAGGCGTCCCAATGGCATATATTAGAGTGATAAAGGATATGTACGACGGGGCCAAAACTCGGGTAAGAACGGGGGAGGAGACTCTGAATATTTTCCTATTCAGATGGGATTTTATCAAGGATCTGTGTTGAGCCCTTTTTTATTTGCCTTGGTGATGGATGAGCTGACGCGATCCATCCAGGAGGAAGTCCCATGGTGTATGCTATTTGCAGATGACATAGTACTGATTGATGAGACCCGGACCAAAGTTAATGATAGGTTGGAGGTTTAGAGACACGCTTTGGAGATCAAAGGATTCAAACTGAGCAGGACCAAAACAGAATACTTGGAGTGCAAATTCAGTGTGGCGAGGGATGAAGCAGACATTGATGTGAGGCTTGCAGCTCACCCTATCTCCAAGAAGGAAAGCTTTAAGTATCTGGGGTCCATCATCCAGAGTAGTGGGGATATCGACGATGATGTCACATATCGTATTGGGGCGGCTTGGACAAAATGAAGGTTGGCATCTGGAGTATTGTGTGATAAGAAGATACCACATAAACTCAAAGTTCTACAGAATGGTGGTTAGACCATCTTTGTTGTATGAGGTAGAGTGTTGGCCAATAAAAATGTACATATTCAGAAGATGCAGGTCGCAGAAAAGAGGATGTTAAGATGGATGTGTGGTCACATCAGGAGTTTTAAGATTAGGAACGAGATCATTCGGGAGAAGCTAGAGGTGGCCCCTGTAGCTAACAAGATGAGGGAAGCGAGATTGCGGTGGTTTGAACATGTGCAGAGAAGGAGTATCGATGCCCCTGTTAGGAGGTGTGAGAGGCTAGATTTGGGAGCTACACGGAGGGGTAGAGGTAGACCAAAGAAGTATTGGGGGGAGGTGATTAGACATGATATGGTGAAACTTGATCTCACCAAGGACATGACCTTAGATAGGAAGGAGTGGAGGTCGAGAATTAGAGTAGCAGGCTAATAGGGTAGATAGGAAGGAGTGGTTAATTGTCTGCCGTTTATATGTTATTTATCTGCCTTTATATGTTGACTATCCTGTATCTACGTATTATCATGTGTTATTCTCTTTCTTGCCGGTTTATCATATCTAGCTTATTCTGCTGATGGGTTTTTGTGACGAGGGTTCCCAGGAAACAGCCTCTCTACCTATGAGGTAGTGGTAAGGTCTGCGTACATCTTACCCTCCCCAGACCCCACTCGTGAGATTTCACTAGGTATGTTGTTGTAACAAGCTCAAACTTGGAGAGAAATTGGTAGTCTAGGGTTGAACATTATACTGCTTTTTCCTTGACCGATGAGTCTATCGGAAACAATCCCCCTACCTCCAATACTCGGGTAAGGTTTGTCACCATCCGGTTGTGTGATTTTATTACTTTTACTATCTTTAGGAACGGTACTAATTTTGAGTGTCATAGTAGGTTTCTAGTTACCCAAAATCTGGTGCTAACAATCTATACCTTTGGTATTTGTCGCAAGGTATCATTTCATTTGTACTTAAGAGCTAGAGAGCACAAGAACTAATTAACATCCCCATTCAATCTTGCCAGAAATTATGGACTGCTCACGCCAACTGTAAATTGTTGCAAAAGCCTGTTACATGGCTAAACTTGCAGCAAAACAAAAGTATCCAACCCAATCTAGGTCGGCATCTACCTGTATAGATTATCCAATACCTTCCATGGAATTAACAATGAAGAGATGTCATAGCTCAACACCAACTAACAGAGGCCAAAGCTTTCAATTAATATCCCCGACAATGGACTGGTGGAGCAGAGGTTTTTTTTGTTTCCCACCTGGTGCCCGGAGTCGACTTTTGAGCCCCAATTAAATTCGGATCGCACACTATAAGGTCCATTCAGGGGTGCCACTCCCAACATGATTTTCTCCATAACCCCAAACTCAAACCTAAGACATCTAGTTAAGAGCGGAGCAATGCCACCACTGCACCACAACCCACCTTGGTAGCAGAGAAAAGTTAGTGTTGGTCATTTGGTATAGTTCTTTCTAGTCTAGACTAGAATAAATCTCAGTATTAGTTTTCTTGGGTTGTACACGAAAATTGAACTTTTTTATTTATCGATAATGCAAAATGTAGTGAGACATACATAATTTTGGTGGTATGTTAAACTCCTTTATTTAACATAACAACTGTAAAAACTACAAATGAATCAAATCAGAAGAAAACAAAGTAAAATCGAGGAAATTTGGCTGGTTTACAAAAAATCTAATTTTAGATATATGTAATAGATTAACTGAGATATCAACACGATATAATTTTTCTAAAACAACATTGACACCCCTTGTTTGATTGCAACTTTAACTAATGACTTCATATTTGAAGAATGGATTGTAAGCAACATCTCTAATCTATCTGGAGGAACAATCCCTGCCCAAACAAAAGCTACTTCAATGTGTCACTTCAAAAGCAATGAGTAAAAGGAGCTAATACTGAAAGCAGTAAGAGTTAAAACTAGTATATGTTGGCTCCTAACCCAAACAAATACGTAGCAACATAGGAGACAACATAAGCATGATTCCATGATGACTGCCTTAGTTATGTTCTACTGAAGTGTCTAAATAGTAAACCAGACACAGAAATAGATGGTGAGCTATTGACTAGAAAATCATAACCTACCTCTGATAAACCAAGGAAAGTAACCAAACAAGGCAATCTAAAGTAAAAAGAGTAGACGTAAACAGTAATGACTTATGACTGTGGCAATGGATCACCCACAACCGGAAGGATACTTAACATAGATAGTGGATCTTTCAATGAGTTAGAAGAATATTCTTTACTTGGATCGTCAGAGGACCAAAATCCCTAGAGGAGGTCAACTTCAAGGGCGGTGGTTTTTCCTCAATGGGAACCATTATAATTGTTAGAATAGGAATAGGAGTATATAGTCCTATTTAGAATTGGAATAGGAATATTATGTTGGTTTCCAACTTGTACTTGGATTATATTGTAGTGTATAAATAGGGTCTTTATGTAGTAATGTAAACACACAATTCAATAATATTTTTCTCATATTTCTCACATGGTATCAGAGCATCGGTGAAAAAAAAGATCATTGTTCAGATGACTGTTTTGGGGTTGTTTTGTGCCAAATTTTGTTGTGGGTGTCGTGCGAAAACCAACACCATCACTAGGCTTGGGAAGCTTGGGAGACCAGAGCCGCTCGAAGGTGGTAGTTTCCCGGCGAAATCTGACCTTGCGCCGGCGCGCGAGGTTAGTTCTGGCTACTTTCCGGTAGAAATTTTTTCCAGCAGGGACGCCTCCCCATTCTGAGGCTATCCATGAAATTTTTTCCCAGATCCGATTGCCGGAATTAGGATTCCAACGATTTCAAGAAATTTTCGGCGACTGTTTCCGTGTTCCCTGGCAGTTTTCGGCCAGTGTTTGAACTTTTTTCCCCTCAGCGAGGTCGCCTCTGCATTCCAACGCAGACCACATATACATTTTTTTAATAGTGGACAAATCTGATTTTCGATGACTACTAAAGTTTGACTTCAAAAGATGTCTTTTGAGTTCGATATGTTTGGCCCAAAAATACAAGAATAGGAAGTTCAAATCCTATGACCACTTCAGAACCATTAATGGATAGTTCCAACTACTTAGCATGGGCTTCATCGGTTGAAATATGGTGCAAAGTTCAAGATGCCCACGACCACTTAAAAACCAATGCTTACTGAGGAATCTACAACAACCAAAGCACAATCGGAGAAGGTTAATGCTCAATTGTGTAGTCTCCTGTGGCGATCTATTGATTCCAAGTTGATGCTCTTGTTTCACCCGGTCCAAACATGTTATTCAGTTTGAGAAAAGGCTCGTGCTTTATATACTAATGACATATCTTGAGATTTTATGATGTGGTATCTCAAATGACCAACTTAAAGAAATAAGAATTTGATATATCTACATACTTGAGACACGTGCAGGTAGTCATAAAGGGATCTGAAACGTTGATGCCAGTCACTGCAAACATGACAACACAACAAGAGCACAGGTAGACATTATTTTTAGTCCTTACACTTGTTGCACTCCCTGCTAATCATGATTTTTTAAGTGACCAAATCTTAGCTAGTCCTACCATCCCTAAATGTATAAATTATTCTCTCGTTTACTTCATTTTGCTGCGCCTCCCAGTCATAAAGTAGTTTCATCACCCACCATTGACTCCTCTATTCTTGCATCTCAAACTATTGATATACAAAAATCTACTATGGAGAACCGACGAGGAAGAGGTCATTCTGGAAGATCTCGCTCTAAGTGTAGTTATTGTCACAAGTCTAGACACATTCGCGACATATGTTATACTTTGCATGGTCCACCACCCAGTTATGATCCTATTATTATTAAAGAATATAACGAATCCCTTCAAAATCGAGCAAATAAGCAAACATCCCTACAAGTAGCACCTGTTGCTCAGCCTAATGTTTCTGTTACTCCACCTAATCGATCATCCAATAATGCTCATATTGCTCAGGCTGAATATGATGAGTTCCTTCAGTATCGAGCAAGCAAATGTCTCTACAAGTAGCATCGGTTCCTCAACCTACTGTCCCTGTTGTGGGTAACACCTTTTGCTTTTGTTTCATAGTCTAGTACTCTTGGATCATGGGTTATGGACTCAGGCACTTCTGATCATATTTTTGGTAACAAATCACTTTTGTGTGATATTGTTTATTCACAATCTCTTCCGGCTATTACTTTTGCCAATGGGATCCAAACAAAACCAAAAGGAGTTGGAAAAGCCCAACCCTTACCTTTGGTCACCTTAGATTCTGTTCTTTATGTCCCTGGTTCTCCTTTTAATTTGGTATATGTTAGTCGTTTGACGCGATCCTTACATTGTCGCATTTATTTTTTGATGATTTTTTCCTTATGCAGGACCGCAGTATGGGATAGATGATTGGCACAAAACATGAATCACAAGGTCTTTACTATCTTATGTGTTCAAATTCCTTCACAGCATGCTCCGTTACAAATCCTCCAAACCTAATTCACAAATGTTTGGGACATCCTAGTCTATCTAAATTACAAAAGATGGTGCCTAGTTTGTCTAGTTCATCCTCATTAGATTGTGAGTCATGTCAAGTTGAAAAACATATTCATGCTACATTTTCACATAGTACTGAGGGTCGCTCCGAGTCTATATTTTCTTTAGTTCGTTCGGATATTTGGGATCCTAGTGGAGTTAGTTCACCCTTAGAATTTCGTTATTTTGTTAGTTTCATTGATGATTATTCAAGATGTACTTGGGTTTTCTTAACGAAAGATCATTTAGAGTTATTTTCGATATTTAAAAGTTTCTTTCCTTAAAACACAAAACCAGTTTGGTGTTTCCTTTCATACCCTTCGTAGTGATAATGCGTTAGAATACGTGTCCTCTCAATTTTAGTAGTTTATGACTCACCATGGAATTATTCACCAAACATCTTGATAGTACACCCCTCAGCAGAATGGTGTAGTAAAATGAAAGAATAGGCATCTTATTGAAACTGCTCGCACTTTTTTCATTGAGTCCCATGTTCCACTGCGTTTTTGGGGTGATGTTGTCCATGCATCTTGTTATTTAATTACTAGAATGCCTTCATCTTCTATTCAGAATCAGGTTCCACATTCCATATTGTTTCTTTTATCACATCTCTATACTATACCTCCTCGTGTCTTTGGGAGCACATGCTTTCTTCATAACTTAGCTCCAGGAAAGATATACTAGCTCTTCGTGCTCTCAAATGTGTCTTTCTTGGCTACTCTCGAGTTCAAAAAAGGTATCGTTGTTATTCCCTAACCTTAATTGATATCTTATATTCGCTGATGTCACATTCTTTGAATCTCAACCTTACTATACATCATCTTATCATCCTGATATCTTTGAGGTCTTACCTCTACCTTAGGTCCTGCCTATACCGACTTTTGAGGAATCTCCAATTGTAGTGCCACCTCTAATAAAACCCAAGAAACCTCCACCTCTCTTGACTTATCATCGTCGTCCACATCCACCAGTAGTTCCAGATGATTCATGTCATGCGCCAGACCCTGCTCCTATTGGGGACTTGTCTACTCCTGCCAACCGAGTGCACTTCAAAAAGGTATACAGTCCACTCAAAATGCTAACCCACATTGTACTTTCTTGAGTTATCATCGTCTCACATCATCCTATTCTGCATTTGTATCGTCTTTGTCCTCTATTTCCATTCATAAGACTACAGGTGAAGCACTTTCTCATTCTGGATGGAGGCAGGCTATGATTGATGAGATGTCTGCTTTACATACGAGCGGTACTTGGGAACTTGTCCCCCTTCCAGCAAGTAAATCCACTATTGGCTGCCATTGGATTTATGCAGTAAAAGTTGGTCCAGATGGTTAGGTTGATCGGCTTAAGGCTCGCCTTGTTGCCAAGGGATATACTCAGATATTATGGCTAAATTTTAGTGATACGTTTGCTCCCGTAGCTAAAATGGCATCTGTCCGTCTTCTTCTATCTATGGTTGTTCGTCATTGGCCTCTTCATCAATTGGACGTTAAGAATGTTTTTCTACATGGTGATTTTGCGGAAGAAGTCTATACGGAGCAACCACCTAGTTTTGTTGCTCAAGGGGAGTCTAGTAGACTTGTATGCCGATTGCACAAGTCACTCTATGATCTGAAACAGTCTCCTCGAGCTTGGTTTGGAAAGTTCAGCATGATAGTTCAGGAGTCCGACATGACTCATAGGGGAGCTGATCACTCTGTATTTTATCAGTATTCTACACCAAATTTGTGTATTTATTTGGTTGTTTATGTCGTTGATATTGTTATTACTGGCGGTGATAAAGATGGTATTGCTAGTTTTAAACAACATCTCTTTAAGCATTTTCAGACTAAAGACCTTGGCAGATTAAAGTATTTTCTAGGTAGTGAGGTTGCTCAGTCTAGATTAGGTATTGTTATTTCTCAACACAAGTATGCCTTAGACATTCTTGAGGAGACGGGAATGATGGGATGTAGACCCATTAACACTCCTATGGATTCGAATGTTAAACTGCTTCCAAGACAGGGGGAGCCACTCAGTAATCCTGAAAGGTATAGACGGCAAGTGGAAAAATTAAATTATCTCACATTGACTAGACTTGACATCTCGTTCCCCGAGTATTGTAAGTCAGTTCATGACTTCCCCTTGTGATAATCATCGGGATGCAGTTGTTCGTATTTTGTGATATATAAAGTAAGCGCCCGAAAAAGGACTACTCTTCGAAGATCAAGGCCATGGTATATCATGGGATATACAAATGTTGATTGGGCAGGATCACCCTCTGATAGACAGCCTACATCCGGATATTGTGTATTAGTAGGAGGTAATTTAGTGTCACGGAAGAGCAAGAAACAGAATGTGGTTGCTCGATCTAGTGTAGAGGCAAAATATCGAGCAACGGTTGTAGCAACTCGTGAGCTTATTTGGATCAAGCAGTTATTAAGGGAGCTAAAATTTGACGAAATTGATCAGGTGGAACTTGTGTGTGATAATCAAGTGGCCCTTCATATTGCATCAAATCCACTATTTCATGAAAGGACCAAGCACATTGAGATTGATTATCACTTTGTCAGAGAAAAGATACTCTCAAGAGATATTGTTACAAAGTTTGAGAAGTCAAGTGATCAGCTTGTAGATATCTTCACCAAGTCCCTCACTAATCCTCGTACAATTATATCTGTAACAAGCTGGGTGCTTATGATTTGTATGCACCAGCTTGAGGGGAAGTGTTAGAATAGGAATAAAAGTATATAGTAAAAAGTTCTATTTAGGATTGGAATAGGAATAGTATGTTGGTTTCCAACTTGTACTTGGATTATATTGTAGTGTCTATAAATAGGGTCTTTATGTGATAATATAAACACACAATTAAATAATATTTTTCTCCCATATTTCTCACAATAATTTTGTCCCCACCCATACTACACACCTCAACATTCTAAAGATACAAACCAGAACCAAACACATTATGTATCAGTATATTATTTTCTAGATACATCATTTTACATTAGTATGATCCAAGCAACTTGTCAAATTTGCACATATCATCAGAACTCTCTCTTATGAATCTCCTTTTACTTAATAATATCTAGGGTTAATCAGACTCTGTAGGGATTCAAATACAAACTTCTGTTGTCTTAATGTTTCACCAGGTTATAAGAACTCTCATCCCCAGTTTTGCACTACATAGGATATCTCAAGAAGCAAGTCATGGTTGACAGACTTGCAAACATCAATTATTACAGAGAAAGCACTAGGGCAGAGGCTATGTCACAAAAGGACTTTATAATTTCATTTCTTCACAACCAGAGTCATTACCTATACGACGACGTTCAATGTCTTTTTTCCCTCTAAAGTTGACAGGATCAAAGGGCCTAAAGAACAAGACTTTCAGTTCTAAACTACCCATTAAAATAACTCCAATCTGGACAACTCAGCAGGAAACTTGGAGCACCCAAACAGCAATCATAAAGATATATCTAGGACGAGAAACAACTAAGACGGGGTTACTTTTATTCTTTACAAGAAAACAAAAAACACCAGAGCAAGAGTTAAAAGGACAAGTAATACAGATATGCATAGAGTAGAATTCCGCGTATATTACCGCAAATTTTGATGGGTGCTTCAAGTTCAAGGAGATTTGGCTGTTTGACGAAGATATCCCTAGAGGCAACACACAGTTGCTTGATTTCAGACTCGGACAGCTGCACCAACTTGCCAGGCTTGGATGATCGGACTTCTAATAGCTTCTCAATAATCCTATCAACAACTGCAGGGTCCATGAGTCCCCTGCTACCGTCCTTCAATCCCCCAACACCGATCCACTAACAACGCTCAAGTTTTCAAAAATAGCACTATATTCAAACCAACTGCTACACAAAAATGCTTTTCTTATTTTTTTTTTTTTCTTTACGCTCATCAATCGAAATTGACTAGTCGGCTGTGACTCCAGAAAAATGAAAAGAAGGTGTCAAACTAGATTTTTCAAATTAATAAGAAATAATTTTTACCGTCTTAAAGTTAAAGTCTATCTTAATTTGAGATTAATATTTATTAAATATAAAAATTTTTAATAATTATAATTTTTTTCAAAAAAGTCATTCTCCACAGTGATTTTTCAATTGATCCATTAAGGACATATTTGAAAAGTCATCTGATATTTGAAATTAGTATAATTATCAAAGTGGTAATTACCATCCAAACAATTACATAAACTAGTAATTACTCTCTCATTTTTATCTAGCACAATGTAATTATCAATAAGTTGTTTGGTTACATAAGTGTAATAATAAGATTATGTTAAATTTTTAAAATAAAAGTTAATTATCAAAAAATAAAATTTATATTAGACAAACAAAAGTATTTATAAATATATATTGATAATGCCACAACTCGAGTCTAGGGCCTAGGTCCGACACGGCGAATGGGAAACTCAAAAGTAACCCAAACAAGCCACTTAGCATATCTTATGCACATCCTTGATTGAGAAATATAAAACAAGCATCCACAGAAAAGTCTAAGGGAATCGGGGCTTTGGACTCTTGCTATGGGGATAGATAAAGGAAAGGGATTTACATGATCATATAGCAAGCAAAGTACTAAGGGGAGGGTAAGTATGGCTCAAGCTATGGGGAAGTAGGGACTTAGGAAGATCAACTTCATCCCATCAACACCAACAACATCAAATAGCATCACATAGGGGATAGGGACTAAAGGATAAGTCTCTATAAATGCTCAACATCTCATAATAAGTACATATCATATGTATTCAACAACACCTCTAAAACATGAGTAGGCTGGGGGTCAAAGACATGTCTGATGCTCACCCTCAATGTACGAAATAAAATGATATAAAATCTCAACATAAAGATAGAAAATCAGATTTTATCCCTGAATGGGGGACTCACCACAACAATGATTTTCACGAACTAAGCTAGCCACATGGAGGAGGATAAATAGGAACTCTGGTCCCTATATGGTTAAATCATGTAGGCAAAAAGTATGTGTTAGTACTTTGAATGTACTAGTATGTGAGATGCAATGCAACACTAGATAATAATCTTCATAAACAAGGTGCATAATCATATACAATAAAATATAAACTCAATATGTCATGCATGTGAATGATTTATGAAAACTTGCATGACAGTTAAATCATAACTTCTTTGCATCATACTTATGTGGGAGAAGACCATAACCGACATCTAAGACCAAGCGAGCTACTACTTGGAATCCAATGAACTCCTTCTATTGGAAAAAGGTCAATGAACTCCTTCATTCGGAGAAGGGGAATCTACTTGCCAAGGTAGAACTACATACACTTCGAAATTGCATCTTTAATGAATAATATGGTTTTTATGGATCCACTAGCCTAAATTAGCCTACAAGGGCTCATATGGTGGCACATAGTTAAGGAGACATAGGGTTTCTTCTAGGGTTTCCTTACTAAACCCACCACAATGCTCCACTCGGTGCTAAGACATTATCCCACGGAATACATTTGAAAATATATGCATAATCATGGTCATTCATAAACTCAAAAGCATGGCTTCATCATCATCATATATAAAGAGTAGCTTATCTTAATTTGAGATTCAACATGTGAGAATGGTCCTTATCACAATGGGATCTATCTTTTTGTGAGAATTGTCCTTTCACCATCTTTAACTTTGACTTTCATATGAGGGATTCAAAACATTGTAACTTTAATTTCATAACTTGTAATTGAACCCTCAACTTTGGAGATCATATTCCCTTAGAAAACTTTGATATGATAATTGAGTGGATTTCATGCATGTAAACCCTAAATCATGTAACTCAAGAGAATTATGCATCAATGTAGTGAAAATCATCAATTTAAATCATCCTTAGATAACCCACCATAATCATACATATCAACTTTCAACTTGAATATAGAAACATGTAATCCATCTCATAAAATCATCAATTCATAGTAACTCCTGGTATCATAACTTCCATAGCTTTGGTAATCATTAAATAACTTCATCATAGAAAACCCTTAATATTAACTCATGTAATAGAAGAAGAATCTCGACATAACTCATGCTTAATAGAATAATTAGAAAAAAAATCCATAAGATATCAACATTGAAACTTGAAGGATTTAGTAAATTAGGTTTTGGGACTCCATGGGTGGAAGAACCCATAGATGAAGAAACTCACATACCTTTTAAACCTTGAAACTTGAAGAACCTTGAGAAACCTTTTGGAAATCTCGTCTTCAATGGACAAAACTTGAATTCCAAGAAATTGGAGGAACTTGATGGAGAATTCTAAAGAGAATTTCAGAAGGATTTGAGAGTGTTTAAAGAGAGATTTAGGTCTAATAACCGGAGAATTTTTTAGTATTCACATATATAAAGGTGTTGGATTAAGTCCAAACTATTCTCACTTAACCAGGGAAAAGTTCAAAAAAATTTACACACTAAAGGACCAGGGGCGCGACGTGCCTTGGTTCTTAGACTGTGTAATTTTGCGTGAACCTCAATTTTCCCCTGTTTAAGCCTAGGAATGGGTTTAGGCCACTTTTGTACTATAAGGGAACAAGTGGACGATGCGGACTTGTCGCACACTCTTTTAGTTTATGCAATTTCATGAGAAAAATTATTGTTCGATACTGCTGACCTAAAAATTAAAGGCAACCCTTTTCCTACATAATTTTACCTCCCGAAAAAGAATATGAAGTCAGATTTGGAAAATAATGCACAAATTTTATGATATTCAAAAAATACTTCATAGTATCTTTTTGAGTCGCATTGGGAGGTGTTACAATATCTCCCCTTTGGGAATATTCGTCTCCGAATATTATGAAACTACGCTTGAGAGAAATAACAAGATGCTTTTCATCCCTAACATAAATTTATCAATGCAACTTAAACATCATATTCTTGAAAACTTCAAACTTATGCATCAAAATGCTATTAAACTTGATACCATGAGTATGAATGCATTCAACAGGACTCTAAGGGCTGAAACTCATAACTTGACATCTTAAACATGATTGTCTTATTACCTTAAGCTTGAGTAGAGTAAAAAAGATAGAAATATCATTTCATCATGTCCGCTTCCGCTTCCCAAGTTACACTTCAATTTGTTGGTTCCAAAGGACTTTAATGGATGCTATATATTTGTTCCTCAATCTCTTTACTTGCCTATCTAATATTTCCACTAGAACTTCTTCCGATGACAAATTCTCCTCAACATTCACATCTTCCAATGGAATAATAGAATTTGGATCCCCTATGAACTTCCTCAACATTGACATATGAAACACTAGATGAATCCAATGACATCTCTAACTCATATGCCACCTTACCAACCCTTCTCACAATCTTATAAGGTCCTACATACCTAAGTCTCAATTTTCCCTTCTTTCCAAACCAACCCACACCTTTCATGGGTGATACCTTCAAGAAACCCAATCACCAACATTAAATTCAAGGTCCCTTCTCCTCACATCAGAGTAGGACTTTTGTCTACTTTAGTTTTGTCTACTTTGGGCAGTCATCAATATTTCTCTTATAAGCCTCACTTTTTCCATGGAATCCATAACTAATCTGGTCTAAATAAGGCAATTTCCCCAACTTCAAATCATCCCACCAGTGACCTACATCATCTACCATATAGGGCCTCAAATGGCATATGCTTGAATAATAACTATTATTGTAGGCAAACTCGATGAGAGGTTGATGATCATCCGAACTTCCCTTGAATTCTAAGACACAAGCCTCAACATGTCCTATAATGTTTGAATTGTTCTTTTGGATTGCCCATCATGGAATGCGGTACTTAACTTCATCTTAGTACCAAGACCTTTTTGGAATTACTTCTAAAAGTGTGAGGTGAATTGAGTACCACGATCCGAGATGATGGATAACGGAATCACATGCAACCTCACCAACTCCCAGATATATAACTTGGCATAATCCTCGGCACCAAAAGTTGTCTTAATCGGCAAGAAATGAGCTAATTTCATCATTCGATCCACTATTACCCATATAGAATCAAGGTGTATCTTGGTCTTAGGCAAACCAAACATAAAATCCACGTTAATGTATTTCTATTTCCAAGTAGGAATCTTAATATTTTGAGACAAGTCACCCGACTGTTGGTATTCCACCTTAACTTGTTGACAATTGGAGCATTCGGCCACAAATTTAGCAATATCCTTCTTCATTCCATTCCACCGATATACCTCTCTCAAGTCACTATACATCTCAGTGGAATCAAGGTGAATAAAATAGGATGAATTGTGAGCTTCTTACAATATCAAATTTCTTAACACCCTCACATTTGGCACACATAATCTCTCTTGATAACTAAGCACCCCATTTCCCCCTTGTGAGAAGACTTTTAACTTACCTTCCTTCACCAACGCCTTCAATTTAACTAAGGAGGGATCAAGATCTTGATTAGACTTGACATCCTCAATCAATGATGACTCGGAGCTATTTACCACCATGACGCCACCATTCTCGACCTCACTCATCTTTAACCCCAATCTAGCCAACCTATGTACTTCCTTTGCCAATTCCCTATTTCCATCATCTTCAAGGTGTGATACACTACCCATGGACATTCTACTTAGTGCATCGTCCACCACATTAGCCTTACCTGGGTGATATTTCACACTTATGTCATAATCGTTAAAGAGTTCCAACCATCTCCTTTGCCTTAAATTGAGATGTAAACACATGTTGAAGGCTTTTATGGTCAGTGAACACATCAACATGGACTCCATACAAATAGTGACGCTAAATTTTCAATGCAAATACCATGGCTGCCAGCTCAAGATCATGGTTTGGATAGTTTTTCTCATGCACCTTTAGTTGTCTTGAAGCATAGGCAATCACCTTACCATTTTGCATCGACACACAACCCAAACCAATTCTTGAGGCATCACAATAAATTAAAAAAACCATTGGTACCCTCCGACAAAGTCAAGATTGGAGCTGAAGTCAACCGGTCCTTCAAAGTTTGGAAGCTCTTCTCACACTCATCCATCCACACAAACTTCACTTTCTTTTAGGTCAAATTAGTCAATTGGGACAAAATAGCGGACAACCGAGAACCCTTGAACAAATCCTCTATAATACGCCATTGGGCCAAAGAAACTCCTAATGTCCATAGGAGTCAATGGCATTGGCCAATTTCTCATCCCTTCCATCTTTTTGGGGTCAATCTTTATCCCATCACTGGACACTATATGACTAAGAAATGCAACCTCCTTCAACCAAAACTCACATTTGTTGAACTTGGCAAAACAATTTCTCATCCCTTAAAGTTTGTAAGACCACCCGCAAATGCTCTTTGTGATCTTCTTCATCCCATGAATAGTTTAAAATGTCATCAGTTAATACCACCATGAACATATCAAGGTAGGGTTTTGAAAACCCTATTTATAAGGTCCATAATGATAGCAGGTACATTGGTTGACCCAACGGACATCACCACAAATTTAATGTGTCCATACCCCATTTTTGGAATATCACATTCCCTCACCCTCAATTGATGATATCTAGACCGCAAATAAATTTCGCAAAAGTGCCTAACCGCTAGTAGTTGATCAAATAAGTCATCGATCCTTGGGAGTAGATATTTGTTCTTGATGGTAACTCTATTGAGTTGGTGATAATCTATATACATTCGGAGTGCCCCATCCGTCTACCTTACAAACAACATGATGTCATCCAAGTTACACCTCCTTTTTGAGGATAAAGTGGTTGTTGTCAAAAAATAGAATCTAACCAAGGTTAGGGTCGAACCCATGGAAATACGTAGAAGTTGGAGAATTCAATTAATGCAATTTGAGTGTTTAACCAACTTATTTCCCCAAGGGGAGGGGGGTTGCAATAATCAGTAGCTAACTAACACAAGAGTTTAATCAATATAGAGAGAAACCAGAGTATTGTGTTCCCCATGATTCCTAACTTAGTATCACCAAATAATCTAATTATTTTCTAGTGTGTAGCATGCAAGACGGTAAGTTAAGTTCACCAAACCCGTTGGTCCAGGCAAGAGGCAAATTTCACCATGTGACTTTGGCCCATCTTTGTAGTGTGCATTACTAACCCTTACCTATTAGTCCCAGTACGACCTTCCCTTGGCCTAGTTCGGTTGGTTAGACGAGAATACATCTATCAAATCCTATTAATTAATCTCTTTTACTATTCATTACTACCTTGGCCTAGTCAGTAACACTAGGCGGCTTCTAATGTTGGCCACCATCAGAAAACATGCAAAATGAAGAGAGTCAATTAATACATGCATTCACACTAGCCAAGAATTATGAATTATCCAGTTTTACCTTGTTAGTTCTTCATCGTTCCCACAACCCTAGTTGTGGATCTAGCTACTCGTGATTTGTATAGATGCAAGACTTATGAATTGGAATAACACAATAGAGCACTTACACAATTCAATTAAACACAAGCAAATCTAAGCTTCAATGAGAGTCACAAGATTATAAGATCAAATCAAAGTACAAGTGTTTTTGAAAATTCTCCAATGTTATCTCTCCTCAATCGCACTATATTTCTCTCTCTAATTGTTCAACTCCCCAAAAACTTAATGAAAAATAACCTAAAAACCTATTTATAATATTTAAGATACAAGTCTTAAACAAAATAGGATAGCTGGGTCGGCACGCCTCACGAATAGCTTTACGAGCCGTATTGCATTCCACAACCCGTAATTGAGCTCTCGTACTATGTTGTTGCAAAAACTGGACTTGAGATTTACAATACCCCAATATGACTTGTAAAGTGTTCCACAGCCCGTAGAGGGTTTCGTTTGATGAATATTCAGAAAGTCCTCCTTCTCTGATCCTTAGGGCACGAAACATGATCTATGAATCGTAAAGTAATCCATGACTGATTTGCATGTTCGTAGAACAAACTTTAGAAAATTATTCTCTCACTGAAATTCTCCATGAAACATCCTTCACGACCCATAGAATGTACTACGACCCATAAAGGGTCTCGTACATCACCAAAATCAACAACTTCTGTATTTTCTTCCCAAAATCAAGGCCAACCCTGGAATCTTGCAAATAAAACACAAAAATATATAAAACCAACTAACATCCATTGAGAACACATAAAATGCCTAGTTTTAACATCAAAAGTGTTGTATTTTGACAGCACATCAACACCCTCAACTTAAAATTGTTGCTTGTCCTCAAGTGACGAACTCTATCTATATAAGTAGTACAATAACACACATACATCAACCTAATGACATATATCACTTCAAACTCAAGCACAGATACCTTGATCACGTTTCAAAACAGAATCAAATTGCCATCTAGAAAACCAATATAGACCGATGCATGTGACAACACAACTATGACAAGTGAGACACTATCAACAAGCCACAATCACTAAATAAGCCTAATGCTAACAATGCAATGCAAGTGCACTCACAGAAAGAAGTCCCATATCTCACTTTCAATGATGTTTTCATGTATAATCTTGGGAGTACGCAAAATGACACACCCTCACAAAAGATATTCATGCATCATGCCTAATACAATAGGCTTGCCCCTATACTCATGACTAAGACCTTCGACTACTTGGACTAGGATCATTTTAGGACTTTGTAGGCTTGTAACGTAGGCTTATGGGGCTTTGGTATGATATTTCTGAATTATGGTGACTAACGACCCTCCTTGACACTGCATTTTTTCTACACTTTTTCCCCTACCAACACTGTTATTTTTATTCCATTCTCCCTTTCTTTATTTTCTGGGTGCTTTCTTTTCATTTTTCAGCATTTTGCCTTGCTTTTACACTTTATTTTTCTTTTTAACTCACAATTAAGGCATCACTTATTTTTCTTGCACCCACTACATGATTTTTCTCCTTTTCTCTGTATCACTAACCTTTCCCTTTATTTTTGTGTTTCACCCTTACACCAGCCACTCTCAACTTAGGCATTTGGCCTGAGTTGAGGTGCACATTATCCATCCTTAGAACCAGGGCCACTTTTGTAGCCACCCTCAACTTAGGATTTTTGCCTCAGTCAAGGTGCACAATGTTCAAGGAAGGACCAATGCCAATTTGAGGATTTTAAAACTAATAAGGCTATGTTAATTAGATGTTTGCAAAAAATAGGTACATGTCAGGCTCAAGCATTAGGATCAAGGAATATTTTGTGAATTCGGTTGGTCATGTAAGCTAAGTGGACTTTTAAGAACAATGACCTAAGATCCTTTCCTAATCCAGCTAATCTACAGCCGAACTTAGAGTAAAAGGCAAAGTTCTGAACTAGCACACAACACATGAATTTAGCAATTCGAGCTCACACTCACACTCACATGGCACTAACTATATTATCAACAAAAAGCTCTCAGATCATTTTTTTATATTAATGTATCGTCACTTATTAGAACAAGCATTGTCAACACATCTAAACATACATGGTTGCTATCTGGATTAACTAATTAAAATCAAAATTTGGTGGGTATTTTTTTTCACAAAAAAAACAAAAACATGTATATGTCGTAGATATCAGTACTATATGCTACAAATACTACTTAACATCCTAATTATGCTGGTTTAATAGAAAAAAATATCCATGGTGAAAAAGCGCACAAACAAGAAAACCTCGGGATAAAAAATTGGGGTAGTTATGGACCCAAGCTACTCAAACTTCACTGAGGCCCATAACTACCCACACCCCATCGAAAAAGAGGCGCATTGTCCCCAATGCACACAATCAAAGCAAAATAGTGCAATCAAAGAAAAATAAAGTATAGTGGTAAAAAAATCATACTTGGGCACCTAAGCGCTGGTCTCCACCTTGTGTTGCCTTCCAAGTAGTGCCTAAGTATTGTTGCGGCATGACTTGGACAAATTGGTTACTCAGACTTCACCAATTGCCAAAACCTCATCTATTAAATCATCTGTCCACTTCATAGATTGACAGATATTGAAGACAACTTCTTCTTCGTTCAATCTAAACCTAAGTTGACCAGCTTCCATATCCACTAGTGCTCACCCATTGGCCAGGAATGGTCTTCCCAAGATAATTGGGACGTCGAAGTCGACTTCGCAATCTAGGATCACAAAGTGTACGAGAAATATCAATTTTTCAACCTTTACCAGCATATCATATAATATCCTCACAGGCTTTTTCACCATGCAATCAGCCATTAACAACCACATACTCATCGGAGTAGGGCTCTTAATCCTACCTTCTCGAAGACTGCAAAGGGCATTAGATTGATGCTAGTACCTAGGTTACATCACGCCCTTGCGAACTCTACATCTCCAATGGTGCAGGGTATGGGAAAAGTGTCGGATCTTCTCGCTTTCAAACCAAGGACCTCGTAGCAATTGCACCGCAATGTTAAAGCTCTTGGGAGAGCTCTTAACTCACAGTGTGATTCTTTATAACAAGGTCCTTCATGTACTTTTCATACTCTGGCATCTTCTCCAATGCCTAGACAAGAGGGATGTTGATGAAGAGTTGTTTCAGCATGGATATTTGCCTTCCTCCTCCCCTTTTTAAATTCTTTTAGGGAAGGGAGGAGAAGGCGTAGGATTGGTCTTTAACTTCTGTAGTGCATCAACATATTCACTCATCCCATCCTTGCCATGATCATCTCCAGTATCCGCATCCTTGACCACAACTGTCTTCTCTCGAACATCATCCTCATGAATTGGCATAGAAGGATCAATGGTGCTCTTGCCACCATGAGTAGTAATCGCTATGCACTTCCCTTAATTCTTAAGGTTTTGAACTGTGTCTTTAGGTAGTGCACCCCTCTGGCACTAATTGAGTTGAGTCGACACCTAACCTAACTATTGCTCAAGATGTTTGATGGCAACAAAATGAGATTCAATTTTCTAATTAATATTGGAGATCCTAGATTTTATCTCCCTTGAAGTGTCACCCTGTGTCTCAGCTTTCTTCAACAGACAATCAAATATCTACTCAACTTGTGAGCTACTCGCACATGTGTCGCGATTGTGTGGTGGCACATATGGACCATTTCTATAACCATCTCTGTGACCCTAATCTACTTCTTTATCTTGGCCCGATTCCAATCATAGTATCCTCCATGGTTGTCCTTGAAAGCTCTATCTCGATTGAAGTTCTGACCTTGGTTTCCTTGACCTTGGTGCCAATAGTCCGAATAGGACCCTTGGGCATTGGTTTGGAAACCCACTGTCTGATCAACAATAAAACAAGTGTCCTCCTTATAGTAGGACTCATCATACATGGGTGCATGTGGAGGCTGATGAACGATTGCATTGACTCGCTCCTAATTCTACTTCATCATCACCTCTATGCTTGTATGGATTCGGGTAAGCTCTTGCATAATTTCTTCATTGATCTTAGCTTGCTCTGAACCAACACTAACAGTGCATGAACTTTTGGTAGATGTTTTGCCTCTTTGCTCGTATGCACGATTGTCTTGACCACTCTCTCCATTCTTTTGACGATCCTTGCAAATGGATTATCTAAGAACATGCCCCCATAATGGCATTGGCGCAAGCCTGACTGTTTTCATCAAGGGCACGGTAGAAGATCTACACTAAGGCATCATTAATAATCTTGTAGTTCGGGACACTCCTCAAGCACTTAGTAAACCGCTCCCATGTAGTACTGATCGAGTCATCCGGAAGTTGCTCAAAGTTGTTGATCTGATAAATTGAGCTTCTTCGATCTTGGGAAGTACCTCTCCAAAAAGGCCTTTTGCAATTCAGCCCAACTGGTGATCAAACTCTACGGGAGTTCAGATATCCATAGTGCTGCATTGCCTATAAGAGACAATGGGTAGACACGAAGTTACACAGTATCTGTAGACAGATTATGTGTTCCCATCACACTTTTGCAGACAAATGAAACATTGTGTAGATGGTTATGAGGATCCTCCGATGGTAAGCTCGCAAATAGCCCGCAGTTCTATAGCATCTAAAGTAACCCACTTGAAACTACAAACTTTGTGTCAGCCGGTAATGGTGGCAACTCTAACTCATAACAAACCTTGCCAAGCCGTCTCAAAATCCAATAAGGCCCCACATACCTAGCGCTCAATTTTACCTTTTTGACAAACCAAACCACACTCTTCATGGGTAAGACCTTCAAATGCACCCAATCATCAACCTTGAACTTAAGATCTCTCCTCCTAAAGTCGAAATAAGACTTTTGCCGACTTTGTGTCATCTTGAATCTTTCCCTTATCAACCTCACCTTCTCCAAAGCTTCTAAAATCAAATAAGGACTTAGTAAATCCATCTCCCCCACTTCAAATACCCGGATCTACATTGCCTCGCATACAAGGCCTGAAATGGTGTTATCCCAATACTTAAGTGATAACTATTATTATAAGTAAACTCAATAAGTAGGGGATGATCATCTCAACTGCCCTTCAAAACCAACACACAATTCCTAAGCATATGCTCTAGGGTTTGAATGGTCCTCTCAGTTTGACCATCTATTTATGGGTGAAATGTTGTGCTAAGCTTGACTTTAGTACCAGGAACTCGTTGGAAGGATTTCCAATTGTAAGATGTAATATGAGTACTGCAATCTAAAATGATGGGCAACAAAACCCCATGCAACCTAACCAACTCATGGATGTACAACTTCGATTAGTCTTTGACACCATAGGTTCTCTTGACTAGTAGGAAGTGAGCTGACTTTGTCATTCTATCAATAATAACCCAAATGGATTCAAAATTCTTCTTAGTCTTAGGAAAACTATTACCTGACCTTTGATGATCCACTTTGACTTAATGTCTTTCTTCATACCACCCCTCCAATATACTTCCTTCAAATCTCTATACATCTTTGTGGAATCGGGATGAATAGAATAGGACACATTATAAGCCTCTTTAAAAATTAAACTTCTCAACCCATTAACATTTGCCACACACAATCTACCTTGATTCTAAGCACACTATCTCCAACTTCGGAGAAAACCTCTACTTTGCCTTGTTTCACCAATTTTTTCAATTCGACTAAAGTGGGATTAAGATCTTGCTTGGATTTTACATAAACAACTAATGAATATTTACAACCATTTAGCACCATCATGTCGCCATTTTTGTCTTTACCTAATCTAACACCCAATCTAATAAACCTATGAACTTCTCTTGCCAACTCCTTTTTCCAATCAACAATGTGAGCCACGATCCCCATGGATTCTTTATTTAGTGTGTCAGCCACAACATTGGACTTGCTCAAATGTTAATGCACGCTCATATCATAGTTCTTAAGGATCTCCAACCACCTTCTTTGCCTCAAGTTGATATCTTTGAGTGAACAAATATTGGAGGCTTTTGTTATTGATGAAGACATCTACATGAACCCCATACTAGTAGTGATGCCAAATTTCAATGCAAATACCATGGCCACCAACTCAAGATCATGTGCAAGGTAATTACGCTCATGCACCATTACTTGCCTAGAAGCATAGGCAATGGCCTTGTCACTTTCCATCAACACACACTCTAATTCGACCCTTGAAGCATGACAATAGAGAATGATTCCTTTTAGCTCTTCCAGTTGAGTCAAAATAGGAGCGGAGGTAAGCGTATCTTTAAGGGTTTGAAAGATTTTTTCACATTCATCGGTCCAATGAAACTTTACCTTCTTTTGTGTCAATTTTGTCAAAGGAGATGCAATTGATGAAAATCCCTCTACAAATCTCTAGTAGTACCTCTCTAAGCCTAAGAAACACCTAATATTTGAAAGAGTCAAGAGCCTAGGCCAATTCCTTATCACTTCGGTCTTCTTGGAATCTACTTTAATCCCATCACTGACACCACATGCCCAAGGAATCTAACTTCACTCAATCAAAACTTGCATTTGCTAAACTTGGGAAACATCCTTTCATCCCTCAAGGTTTTTGATACTACCCTCAAGTGCTCTTCCTCACCCCAGGAATAGATCAAAATATTATCGATGAATACCACATTAAAGATATCAAGGTAGGGTTTGAATACCTTATTCACGAGGTCCATAAATATTTCTAGTGCATTGATCAAACCAAAATACATCACTACAAAATCAAAATGCCCATACCATGTTTCAAAAGCCATCTTGGAACATCACACTCCCTTATCCTCAATTGAGATGATTGGATTAAAAATCAATCTTATAGAAGTGACTAGCCCCTTGTAATTAGTAAAACAAATCATCTATTCCTTGAAGTGGAAACTTGTTATTTATGGTGACCTTATTGAGTTGTCGGAAGTCGATGCACATTCAAAGTGAGCCATCCTTTTTCCTCACAAACAAAATTAGAGCACTCTAAGGTGACTTGCTAGGACTTATGAAGCCCTTTTCCAACAAATCTATCAATTGTTCCTTTAGCTTATTTAACTCCAACGAGGCCATATAATAGGGAAAATAGAGATAGGTTGGTATTTGGGAGGAGATCTATGCCAAAATCAAATTTTCTTTTGAGAGGAACATCGGGAAAGACATCGAGAAACTCATTAACCACGAGGACCAAATCAATGGAAGGAATATGAGAATTAACATCCCTAACCATCACAAGGTGATAGATACAACCCTTAGCAATTAATGTATGAGTTTAATACAAGAAATGAACCTATCCTTAACTACTTAATCGTGACCTTTCCACTCAAGAACGAGTTCATTAGGAAATTCGAACCTAACCCTATGGGTTCTATAATCAATAGATGCATGATATGCATACAACCAATCCATCCTAAGAATAATATCAAAGAAATCTACCATGTCAAGTTCAACAAAATCACAACGCATGGTTTATGCAATATGAACATCGGGAAATCCCTAGAGACCCTTCTAGGAATATTAGACTCACTAATAGATGTATTGAATATATTGGGATATACATCAAACCTATTAGCAAGGAATGGGGCAATAAAGGATAAGGTGGAACCCAGATCCAACGCAGTATACTCATCATAATCAAAAACCTTTAACATACCAATGGTAAAATTGAGCACCTCATCCACTACTTGCCTCCCTTGAAGAGAATAGAACCAATTGTAACATAGAGCACCACCTTATTGACCCCCTTGAGACCCTTGACCTTCATGGGCACTATGTCCTTAGTGATGGAAATCTCCACCTCTATTTGGAAAACTTGGACAATTGGAAAGCTTGTGCACCTTCTTGCCACACTCATAGCAAGAATTCGAGTCCTGTAAGTATTTACCACTATAATTCTTTCCAAAACTTTGAACACCCCCGAGAATGTTGGTCCACCACCACCTTGAACTATAGGGTTTGACACCCTATCATTAACAAACCTTTGAATTGGAGATGGGACATCCCTTAGCCTTGAAAGTTTTAATGTTGTTGAAAATAACCACTTCCACCACTCTTAGCTCCTTGAAATCCACCTTCAAAATAAGCCCTCTTAGACTTTCCCATTCTCTTCTTCCTAAGCTTCTATCCCTTAATTTGTTCGGAATAAGTCATGAGGTAAGATACGTCCATTTTTCTTACAAGTATAGCGGTACGACATTCTTCATTAATCAAATTAGACAAGCCCCAACACAAATTTATTCATCCTAGCTCAAGATCAGCAACCAAGGTGGGAGCATACTTTAATAGATTGGTGGACTTGAGGGAATACTCCCTCACACTTATAGAGCCTTGTTTGAGATTCATAAACTTCATCATTTTTGCTTCCCTTAGCTCAATAGGGAAGAAGTAATCAAGGAAGGTGGATTTGACTTCCTCCCAAGCAATGAGACCATCATCCACCCTGTTCATCTTATATTGGGTGAATCACATTTGTGAAATTTCCTTGAGTTGGCAAGTTGGCAACTTCACTCACTCCTTCGAAGTCACCCATATAATGGCAAAGACTTTGTATACTTCATCAATGAATTCTTAGGGGTCTTCCTCTAATTTTGAACCATGAAATTCTAGAGGGTTCACCCAAGTAAAATCCCTCACCGTTGAGGATGAATTAGGAGCATGAGGAGCTTGGGATCCTTAGTAGGCCTTGTTGGCCACAACTTAGGCTAACATGCTGATGACATTTGATACTTGGCATAAGTGACCCCATATTCTTGGGGAGCTTGTGGAGCCGGAGGAGCCTGCTCCTCATTGGGGATGAGAGCCCTCTTTGGAGGTAAAGAACAAGTTGTTAGAAGTATAAAATCTTAGGACAAGTTCTAAGCCATGACATATAATAGAAATGAGTCATTTCCAAGACACCTTATAGCCTCATATTCATAGTTGTGGTGTGCTTCACAATTATGAACTAAAGTCTATTCGATATGGTATGTTAGATTCAAGGACCATTTTATAACTTAGTGCATTGATACCAAGTTTGTTTATGACCCTATCCTAGGGCCTATACGTGACATAGCAAATAAGGAACCCGAAGGTACCTCAAACTAGCTCTAGCATTCACTAAGAACATCATTGGTATAGATAATAAAATAAGTGAAAACTAAGACAGAGAGACTAAGGGATAATCAATATCGACATAACAACTAGAGTCTTAATAAATACATACATGTCTATATATCTAAAAATACCTTTAAGTCATTGATAAGGTAGGGGCTTAGACATGTCCCAAGCTCATCATCAAATATATATATATATATAGTGGAGCAAGATGTACTAGTCTTAAAGTAGCAAGCTAGATAGTAAGGCTATTGTCCCTAAACTAGAGGATTCACCAATGAAGCAAAGTATTCAATCCAAAAGTCAACCATCAGTGTGAGGAGGAAGAGGATTGCTAGACCCTACATGGTGATATCATATAGGAAAAATTTGTGTTAGTACTATGAAATATACTTAGTATGTGAGCATGTGCTGAAGTAAAATAAAGCATTTATGTTATTTGGAAAGTACGAACATAATAAGTGCATGGATGACTAAGGCAAGTAATAACTTCAATTATTGTACATATGTGGGAAAGGAGCATAGCCGACAAGAAGACCATGTTAGTTATAACATAGAATTCTAATGTTTCCTCTATACCAGAGAAAGAGGAGTCTAATTGCCAAGGTAGAACTCTATCCTACTAGGTAGGTGTCATGAAACATCGTGTTATATGTGAATCCACTACCTTGGACATATCAGCAATATAAACCTATGGTGGCATATAATTACGAAATAAAAGGCTTCATATAAGGATCCTTGGGATAGTTTCTTACCTCAAGCCTCATCCAGTGGTAAGTTAAGTCCTACAGAATAGATGTTATAAGAATATACTAGTCATGCATTTATAATTTCAATCATAATCACAGTCTACAACTTGTTAAGATTTCATGTATATAGAGTAGCTCATTAAAATCTTTTAGTGATTCAAGTATGGGATAATCATCCTTATCACATAAAGATTCCAACATTTGGAGTGAGAAAACCTTTAACCAAAATTTACCTTTCACTCAAAAGCCTCATATATACATATATAATGGCTTCTGTAAATATTTAATCGGAGCCTTTGACATTCAAATCATGCTTCTATTAAAAATAAAATAAATAATGTGGGTTCAAATCAAATCATCCTTAAATCATGTATTTCAATAAGGTTATGCATAAACATCATAAATTTTATCAATTTAAATCATAATCCAAACAACTCACCATGCATTTCGAAGATTCAATATAGCTTGGTATAGAAATATTTGATAAATAAATAATTTCATATAATTGAGAATTAATTTATATCTACATAGGTAAATAAACATCAGTGATCTCATAATCTATGCATTTGGAGCTATAGTGTGAACCTGTGAGATTTCACAACCTAAATTAAGAGATATTGGTAAAGAAAACTTGAGCTTCATGGATGAAAGGAACCCATGAAAGAAAATCTACATACCTTAGAGCAAAATAGAGAAGGAGATTTAAGAATTCCTAGGTTCGGTAAAGAGCTTGGAAGAAAATAAAGTTTTTTCTTTAATGAAGGATTTGGGATCTTCTTCTTCCTTGAGAGAGAAATTTGAAATAAGTGAAAGGAAAAAGTTATTAGGGTGTAAAATAGGCTTAAGGGAGTGAATTTGGGTAATAGGGTCAAAATACCCTTCTAGGAATGTAAAAAAATCATCAAACATTAAAGAATGACCTTTTAATGAGTCCTGACGGTCAATTCAACAATCTGGAGGTCCCATTGCCGAACCATCTTGTGATGTGCTGAATGGAGACTTTCGATGCCTAATATGTTAGTTTCTGAGGGTTTTCAAAACCATTCAGCAGACACATTCGATGATGCACTAAATTGGCACTCAGTTCACTGAATTGTCCAGCCCAGACCTGCTCCACTAAAATGACCATAGCGTTTTACTCCAAACTTCGAATATGGAAAAAATGGATGAGTTATAAATATAATTCAAAGACCTTTAATTTTATAGGTAGTGGGTCATCTTTATCTTTATGTGCTAAGAGATGTGACTATTTGAAGTTGATCTTTATATGAACTCATAGCGAAACTTAGCTGATAGAAATTCTTTGGAATTGGATCGATGTAAGAGATCCCTTATGGCCCTAAACCACATAAAATACACTTTGAATACCTAATAATTAATCATACTACATTAGAAGTTGTCAAGTCAGACATTTACGCATACGAGGAATGGCTCAAGCCTTTTCTAGGAAAATCTAGGGAGTCACATTGTATGACATGGATCTATTGCAATCTTGAAGTTTTAATCTAATAAAGAATGTTTGCAAATATTGATTGAGCTTTATTATATCATTTTCACTTGAGAAAGCAAAATAGAGTTGAGTATGACCAATAGTGAGAACTTGTTAAAATTTACTCTATGGGTTTGAGCCAAGGATAGGATAATTCGAGTAATTTTTCATTTAATAATATGAATTAGGAATACTCAAGCAATGTTCAATGTTTTTTTTTGAAATGTTTCTTGGATTTTGAGAGAACTTAAGTGACATACATTTGATAGTTTTAGAGAATGCCAAAATATAGCATAGAACCAAGCGCCATTTATGTATCAATCTATTTTATTATAGTTAATCTTTACCTATTCGAGTTAAAATCCCAATCAGTATGTACACACCCATAATCCTTTTAATTTTAGTAGATCAGTTTGTGATAATTCTCTACTTTATTACTTGATATTGATGAATTTTAATTGTTAGCTAAAACTCGCCACTTTATTATATATACATATTTCTTAAAAACTACAATAGCTAGTTTATTTGAATTGAGAAATTTATTGAAGATAATTCCATTAGTCAGTTTGAATGGTTTGATCTCGATCTCATAAATTAGATAATTATTTGACAAATGACTTCCTATGTCTAGAAACATGAGACATATTTAAGTATATCATGAAAAAAGATTCAACTCACAATTTAATTACATATCATACAAGATATCTAGAGAAATGGTAATCAACTCCATTAGTGGTGTTCAAGATACCTGAAGATATTATGATTTTAAATAAAAGAAATGATCAAAATAGAAGAGAAAAAAATGATAAAGTATAATAACTATTGTAATTGATTCAACATTTTTTGCATCTGTTACTTCAACATCTTAAAAAATGTAATGATTGTTGCATATGCCTCAACAAGTGCTACAATAGTTTTAGCAACAAATATAACAATGCCGAAATAGGTACAACAAAATCTAAACTATATGCAATAGTTTGAAATTGATGCAATAATTGTTGAAATATATCTAACAACATTTCTTTAAGAAGTTGCTTCATTTGTTTCAATAATATCTACATTTGTTGTTGAACTATTTTCCCAGTTCCTATCACAATGGTAAAATAATGTTAGATTAAGTTCTACATAAGCAATGAACACATTATTCAATTACCAAAATGATATAAAATTATCTCTTAAACAATGTTCAGAGTTGTTCAAATGAAATTCACTCCACAAAATGCATGAATCAAGTGAATATTTATTAATCAATTTTTCATAAATAAATAAAAAGAACTGCAACAATAGAAACAACAAAAGTTGAAAAAAATGAGGAGGTAGTGGTGAAGGAGACGAAGTATATGCAGAGGCAAAAGGAGGGGGGCATGAACTAGATGTGTTTGTTGTAAATGATGACACTTTTATTTTAGGTAATAAGAGTTAGTTATAAGTTGTGTCAAAGCAAAAAGGAAAAAATATTGGGAGCCTATTTAAAAATATTCAAATATCATTAATCTTAGTCATAAATTTAATATTTTTATCGAATTCTACCATAGTAATGCTTACTATAATAAATAACAAAATAACTGCTTCAAAATAGAATAATACTAATTCTAATGAATATGCTAGAAAAATTAATAGCTTGTTAGCAATTAATTCTTTGAAAAATCAACAAATTCGAGCATGAAAGCAATCACTTATCATTTGTTTTAACATACACTTGTGTGAGTGCATTTGATGAAACTTCAACAAGATATTTCTTGTACAAATTTTCTTCTTTCATAAAATTATTTCACATAATTTCTTAAATAAAATCTAACATTCTTAGAATATGCATCTTTCTTGCTTTGAGTAACACTGAATTTATTGTTTATACAATATTTATCGTCATCATATCATTATCAAAATCATGATCAAATTCATTTTTAGGAGGTTATTTCACTATATAGTTGTTTATGATTTTATTAACTTTATAAATTTGAGACATTAAGTTAATAAAACCAACATGACTTGCAACATACCGAAAAAGAGTAATGATAATATTATTCACATATTTTTTGTTTTAGCATCCTCTCAATATGATACAAACATATTTCATGGTAAATATGTATGTGATTGCATGAGTAATTCAGTTGAATGTGTCTAATAACAAAATTTGTTCAGCATAAATACAAAATGTGTTCTTCAACCAGTTTAAAAACTAATCATAAGAATTGATATTTTTAGAGTCTACTATGTCAAAAGCTAGAGGGAATATTTGGTTGTTTTCATCCTTTGACACAACTTCAATAAGAACATTTCAATGTTTTCTCCATAAAAGAGTTACATCCATTGTAATAACAACTCTAAAGTATTTCTAATAGATATGAATTCAACATTTGCATAGAACGTATAAATAAATATGTACAATTGAAAAGTAAAAAAAATCAAGAAGTCTTAATTATAATAATAATTTACAGTAAGTCATTAATAACTGCACAATAAATTTGGGTCAGCCATTAATAATTGAATTTTGTAGATATTGAATGTTACAAATTTTGGAATTCTAAATATGTGTAAGGCCCCATAAGTTAGAAAGTACAAAAGTATGCACAATAAATGCAGAATTGAGAAGCTGATTAAGTGTAGGGGTGATTTTACGAGGGATTTTTATGGTCTGTGGATGGAACCACAGACCAATGAGGTGTTTGTGAATTGGGATTTGAGCTGGTGAGAATTTGAATTTTTGGATCTTGGTTCACGAACTACAAGATGGATCGGGATTGTGTTTAAGAGCTGTAGAATGGTCGTATGGTTTGAGTTCTGATAGGGTGAAAATATTCTATGAGTGGGAGGTGATTAACGAAAGAATTAACGACTCATCAACTACTTTATGAGCTGCGAAAGGTGTACATAGTTTGATGTTCATAGATAGTTTTCAGTGGTCTAAGTGTAACCAGGACGACACTCCCTATCGATGACCGGTAAGTCAATCTACGACCCATACATTGTGTCTGTAGATGGAGTCCAATGGATTTTAATGAAGGGAAATTTTGACATTTGTTTGCGTCCTAAGTCCAAGCCTACGTCATTTTAAGCCTATTTTTTCCCATATCAGACCCATTTCTCTCTATACTCTCATTCACTCTCTACTCTAACTCCACCAAATAGATTGTAAGGCAAATTCCTCTCAAAACACGAGGAAGGCAAGCTAGGATTATCAAGTTTCTTCCCGAAATCTCAAGCTTCTCTTTAGGTCTTCTAATCAAGGTATGTGTGTTTGATTTGTGGAACCGTTTCATTCACAAAACTCAAGTATTTTTCCAGCATCATTTACTTTCAAGTCATAAAAATTTTATTAGTTGCATGAAGTCTCTTTAAATGATAATACTATGATGTGTTTTCTATTATATGAGTTATATTATATAAAATTATGTTATGATTGTGAGAGTTGAAGATTTACAAGATGAATTTCAGGTTTTTCTATTTAGGGTTTTAACATGATGATCGTAGGTTTCTTTGACAATGATTTAAATAGATAAGTTTTACTATGTTTATACATAACTCTCTTGAATTTCATGATTTAAAGTTTACATGCATTAATCCACCAAGTTTTAAATTAACTTCTATGATAAAGCTTGTTATGAATATTAAGGCCTTCGATAAGAATGTTATGAAAGTTTTATGAAAATTAATAAAATATTTTATGAAGTCCTTTTTATGATGATATTAAAGAATGGTGAAGGGATAATTCTCACCAAAAGATGGACCCTCTTGTGAATGAATTATTCTCATACAAAGGGATTCCTAAGTTAAATGAGCTATCCCCAATATGATGATGTTATGTTCTTAAGTTTATGATTGTACGATTATATCTATGTTTTGAAGTATTGCATGAGACTTGACTTAGCATGGGGATTGATGTAGGATTTGATAAGGGAACCTTAGTAGCAACCTCCTATCTCATTACTATGTACCACCATAAAAGCCTTGTAGGCTAAGGCTAGTGGATCCACAATAGCACAAATTAAAGTTAAATATGTGCATATATAAATTGACGGAGTTCTACCTGGAAAGTAGTCTCCCTGTGCCAACATAGGTGTTTATTGTAATAGCCCCTAGTTTAAGAGCCTTTGAGTGCAAAAAAGTTAGATTGAAAATGACCTGGAGTCATTGTACGAGGTCAACTTATGACTCACACGAGGCGTTACTGCCCGAGATCGATCCGTAAACATGAAACTTTAGGAAGTAGAAACGTTTTCAAGTGTGGGGTAACCCACATACCCCTTTGACAGCCTATAGAAAGTAATACAGACCATAGATAGGTTCATAAATAGAGGGCCTTGACTTGAAAGAAATTGGAGTTTTCAAGAAGGTGACCTACATGTTACTAGCACAGGCTGTAGAAGCATGTACAACTAGTAGAATCCCTTCGTGTATGGGGTCCAAAAAAATGAGAAAATGGCTAAGTATCACACCCCGGGAGGATACCCTTAGCATGGCCGACACCTAGAGACTATTGCTAGTCCCCGCGCGAACCACTTAGCCTCATCACATTCGTTCAACCAAATAACTCTATGGAACAATGGAAATAACAGTAAGTAATGGACACATCTCAGCTATAGTCTCATTATGATATAGATAACAATAAAGGCTAGTGGAAATAACTAGCTCACATTCTCAAACATCAACATCCAACCATCATCTATGAAGCCTCTATCACTAATCATGTGGTGCCAATAATAGAACCATGGCTACCCAAATAAAAACAAATGAATATTCCAAAATCTAACTCTAAAGCAAGATTAAATAATAATAATAGGGGATCCTCTGAAATAGAGGAGGCTCACCAATTACCTGCGAATCTCGGATCTTCAACAGAACGCCTATTGACGTTCTCTAGTACCTGCCTCTGCATCATAAAATGATGCAGTCCAAAAGGGACATCAATACGTGGAATGTACTAGTATGTAAAATAGCCGAGTGAAACAGAAATAGGTGGAATAATATGGAAACAATATCAACTCAGAGTAATCATCAAATAACATCAAACCATCAAATATCTATCTATGCAAGAATAAAGAATAGACAAGTGACCCATCAACCTCATCAATCAAATCAAACTCATCTCAAAGGAGCTCACCTTATCTCATCTCAACTTAGAGTACTCAAAGTAGGAAATTTATCGAGTTTCTCTTATCCGACAACAATCACTTATGAGCCAGTGAATGTACAACAATCACGCGGATGTTGCCACAGCCATTCCAAACTTGCCAGGTAAGGAACAAATCTAAATCATATCAGCTTACCCAATATGGAGTCAGTCGTCAATATGTCCGCTATTGTTTCATGGATTTCTAATCAAGAGGGAACCACAATATATGTGATGGTTCTAAAACTATCAATCCAATAAAACTAATCAACTCATAGGGACATTGGCCCTATCATAAATCAACGTCTCATGGAGGTTTTAGCTCTCTCATCAATCAACATCTCATAGGGACTTTAACCCTCTCATCAGTGAACATCTCATAGGGATTTAGCCCTCTCATCAATCAATCTCAATCGAAGACTCAAGATTTAGAACAATCATTAGGAAACAATCGAAGAGATACATTGGTAGAGTTAATTTATAGAGACTCATAAGACAATCAAATTCTATCAACTCATCATCATTCTCTCATCACAATCAACAATCTCAACTCAAGGCTTTAGACTCAATTCTTAAGTTCATTATGCGTGATTTTCAAATTAGTCATGTAGGGTTATGCAAATTCTCATGAAAATGTTCAATTTAAGAAACAAGTTTATGATGATCATCAACATAGAAAAACATGTGAATTCAAATAGGATATTAAGAAAAACCATCAAGGATTCATGCATGGAGACTCTTGAACCATCAACTCATCTATGACTATCTATGGGGCACATGAGAGAACAATCCCATGCTTTTAGTTTAGCCTTACATACCTGGGATGAAGCTAGAAATCAAGCACATCAAGGATTTCTTCTCAAACCTCTAAAACTCAAGCTCTTTCCTCTTTCCTCAAGCCCTAGCCTTATAGAATGTTGGAAAGGACTTAGAATGAGGTTTTTTTAGACCCTTTTTACATCAAAACGACTTTATTAAATCATGTATGGAGTTTAGAAGAGGTTGGAAATTGACCGAAATGCCCTTCGTAATAATCTAGAAATTTTCAAATCGGAGAAGACGTAGTCCGCGACGCGGACTAGCGCGAATAGTGTATTTTTAGAAAAGTTTCTGAATGAGTTTTCTCAATCCTGTCAAAAACTTTTCAGAAAAATATAAGTGATGGTCCGCGATGGAGGCACAACGCGCTCCTGTGACGTACCAACATTATATCACACTTCGGATCGAAAAATTATCTTTTGATCGGGTCGCTCAAAAAATCGATCGATACCATTTTCCCACTCAATATTTTGTACTAATCACAAACCGGCCTCTGATTTTCCATTTGAGCATTGGAAGAAGCATTACGCGCATACTCTCCCTCTAGGGGTATTTTGGTAATTTTATCGGGCGTTACATCATCTCTCCCTTGGGATCATTCATCCTCGAATAATGAGTAAGGTGGATCTCAGGGCATGAATAGACTCAAGACTCATTTTAACACTCAATTCAATCAATCAAATTCTTGACTTAAGAATAGAAAGTCACATCAATAATAGATCAATCAATTCAGTGTAGGGTAAGGAATTTACCTTCAGCATTCTCATTATTTGGCACAAATAGGTGTAGATATTTCACCTTCATCTCTTCCTCAGCTTCTCATGTGGCTTCCTCAACAGATTGATTTCTCCACTGGACTTTGACTGAGGATATCTCTTTGTTACTCAACTTACAAATCTAACGATCAAGGATTTGAACAGACACCTCTTCGTAAGATAGGTTATCTTTCACGCTAATGCTATCCACAGGGATCACCAAGGCAGGATCTCCCAAAAATTTCTTCAACATCGACACATGGAATACCGGATGGACTCCCTCTAACTCAGAAGGCAGATCTAACTCATAAGCAACCTTCCCAATCATCTTTACGATCTGATATGGTCCCACATAGTGTGGACTCAACTTTCCCTTCTTCCCAAATCTTAGGACACCTTTCATAGGTGACACCTTCAAATACACTCAATCATCTACCTCGAACTAATGGGGCTTGTGGACCCCAGGTAAGTTCTTTGAAAATTCGCTAAGTGTTGAGGGTTCTATGAGACCATGATTTACGAGCCGTAGAACCATCTATGACCCATAATTGGGGTTTCAAGGTCAGGCCCAACAAATTCAGTTGACCTAAGTAAAAGTATAAAAAGAGGGGTCAAATTATTTTGACCCCATATTTGCCCTAATTTACAAAATCACCCAACCTACTCCACACCCCCAAATTTCCGCTACCTCCGGCCACTGTCGACCTAAATTCTCGCAAGAACTCCGGCCGACCTAGAGTTTAACTTCTACTCACCTCCTTCCTCTTCTTCAAGTTAATCCCAGTTCTCGATATGTTTTAGTTTAATTAACCATTAATTTGCCTTGTATGGATGATTGATTTGAATATTATATTGGGTATGGTTTTAGAAACAAAATCATAGTTTGAATTTGATTGTGATTAGTTGAAATTGCGTTGCCCATGCTTGATTCTTGTCTAAATTCGGAAAAGGGTACAATGACCTTGTGTGAATGTTAATTATTTTTTCCTATCTTGTCACTCACCTTAAATGATTTAATGATTATGTTTGTGCATTGGTGGGTGATGACATAGGTACATGATGTTGCATAAATCAATTAAAGGTGGTCAGAATTGTAGGATAAGTTATGCTAAAACAATCTTGATGGGGTGTATGTGTGTTGAACATGTTGGGGGTGATGGGTGTAGTGCTGAAACTATGTGGGTGCATGTATTCTTGCTTCGATGTTGATAATTTATTTGTTGAAATTGTCCTTCTGGGTCCATGGGATGAACTTAGAAACTCAGGTAACTGAGTTTTCTGGTTCATAAGTGGCTTTTATAGCCCGTAGAGTAATCCACGAGTTGTAACGTGCACAATTCTAGAAACTTGATGTTTTTGAGTATCCACCAGAGAGACCTTCTACGAGTCGTAGATCACTGTATGGCTCGTAGATAAGTCTTGTAGGTCTCTACTTGAATTTAATTACTCGCTGGAATTTTCTACGACCCCAGTCTATGACTTATAAACTACTTTACGAGTCATATTTGGTGTCATAGACTTTTCTAGTAACCAAATTTGTTTGAACCACTGGTCTATGAAATCTCTTTTCTGCTTGTAGTATTCACTACGACTCGTAAAGGGGCCTTCGTAGAACCCTTCTTCAATTGAACCCAGATGAATATTTGTATTTTAATTCTTGATTTGTTGGCTAACCATGGTGCGGATATGCTGATGTTTCAAGTATTATGGGCCAAAAGCCAAACACGCAGAGGTCGAGGCTATGAGGAGAAGGCTTAGGGACCAGCCTTCGGATGATAATCAAACCACTTAACTGAGTGGTTCACTTGAGATCCTAGATGTCCAACTGGACTTAGAGGTGGCTATACCAATGACCAGAGCCACTACCAAAGCTGGGCAAACTCAGGCTCCAGTTGCTTGCACTCCCCAGTCGAAGGAGGGAGACAGTGATGAGAGGGGGCTACCACAGATGACTCCATCCAGAGAGGAGTCCAACTATGAGGATAGATCAGAGGCTGAGTCCTCCACTAGACCATCATATGCCCTCACTAGCCTGTGGTGCATCGAGGGAGTGCGGGAGATCTACACAGAGGGTACACAGCCGAGAGAGCCAAGCAAGTCAACCCTCTCCATTTATGAGGAACCCAAAGTTATTGCTGACAGACTTGATGGTGTCCCTAGCTTCCAGGACATGATGATTCGACACGGGCTCTAGTGGTTGTCCAATTCTCTTAGACGATACTCCACAACTATTGTGAGGGAGTTCTATGTATCATATGCACCACCATCTAGCCTACTCTTCCAAAGGGGAAGAAACCCCTCGCTTAGCCCAAATTAACAGAGATGAGGGTGAGAGGCCGGCGGGTAGATATATATGAAGATTCCATCATATGTTATTTGGTCCCGAGTCTCACGCCCCCAGATCCATCGCAGAGTTCGACTACAAGGTGGGGCAGACGAGGGACCCACTAGTGATGAAGGATTTTGTGCAACGAGCCACATTGATGAGATGGGTGGTTGAATATATTGTAGAGTAGGGTCTGGAACCTACTTGGTTCGCCACTCGCTCAGAGCCTATAGTCAAGGCTTCGCCCAGTTTCCCCATAAAATTTTGGTGGGTGATTATTCTTTCACGCATCCTGCCGACATTTGTTGATAATACTCTAATGTCGGAGCATGCGGTATTGGTTGCCAAAATCTTAGCTGGCTATGAGATTGATTGGGCCTTCCTCATTGCTGAGCAAATTCATGAGGCTACACCGAAGAGGGTCACCTCCATCCCATTCCCGCACTTGATTTACAAGCTCTATCTAGAGTCGAAAGTGGAGATACTACATCAGCTAGACTAGATGATTGAGGCCTAGCACACATTGGATCCCCGCCTAATCAAGGCCGACAAGAACTTGATGGCACTTTGTCGGGCACAACCTTCATCTATGCCCGATTTGTTCGCCCTAGCGCTACCACCTGAGGGTACTGAGACTGTCACCACTACTACTACTGCTGCTATTAAGGTGAGGCCCCCGCAGCCCAAGGTAGTAGAGGAGAGAGGGCCCACTATTATTGTTCTTGCACCAGAGGCCACTACTTCACAACCTCCCACCACGAGCATGATCTACGTGTCCATCACTTCTATAAAGGCCATGGGGCAGAGGTTAGCACATGCTGAGGCACATTTGACTTAGTTTATTCAGCAGATTAGGCTATGGGTCCGCCAGGCTACTACAGACTCGGAGGGTCGGAGCCAGCCATTTACTATCGCGACTATTCAACACCGTATTTCTATCGTGGATTGCCATATTGATGCCTTTAAGGGTAGTGTACATCAGAGATTGGGCGAGGCCCAGCCCACAGATTTTTCAGCTATGCAGATGGAGATCCAGCTGCTTTGAGCTGACTTGACAATAACTCTTGCAACATCGGTTACACTACCAGCGGCTCTACCTTTGGTGTCAGTAATTGATTTGTTCTCTCCCAAGGAGCCTATCTAGTCTTCCCTTGGGAAGAGACCTTGCACAGATGAGGAGCCAGATAAGAGACATGTACGTGCAAGGATGATAGCACAGGAGGAGCTCGAGCTTACCTTGAGGGGATAGAGGAATGATAAGGTGATGAGAAACATATGAGGGGCGTTGGCCCCTCTGGAAAGAGTACCACTATTGATCAGACAACCTCGCAGGAGGAGGGTGGCCAGACTCAGCCACACATGGTGCTTAGGTGCCCAATTATGTATTTTTGACCGCTTATGTTCTATTTTGTTTTTAATTTTGTGCATTGGTGAGAATGCACATCTTTTTTGATGGGGTGTGGATAGTTATGGGGCTCAGTGAAGTTTGAGTAGCTTATGGTCCATAACTACCCCAATTTTTAATCACAAGGTTTTCTTGCTTGTGTTCTTTTTCCTTGTGGATGTTTAATTTCAGTTGAACCAACATATTTAGGATATTTAGATAATATGTGTAGCATATAGTACCAATACTTGTGGCATATAACATGTTTTTGTGTTTTATTTGAAAAAATGGTACCCACAAAAAATTTTGATTAGTAGTTAGAAAGTAACCATACATGTTTAGGTATTTGACAATATCTATTATGATAAGGGTAAATTGAGATAAAAAAACATGATCTGAGAGTCTTTTGTTGATAATGTATGCAGTGTCATGTGAATATGAGCTTTATTTTATAAATTGATGTGTTTTGTGCTAATTCAGAACTTGTCTGGTTACTCTAAGTTAGATTCTAGATTAGTTAGATTAGGAAAGGATCTTAGGCCATTGTTCTTAAATATTTAGCCTAAAAATAACCAACTAAATCTATGATATATCCCTTACTCCAAACGTTAGAGCTTAACATGTACCTATTATTTCAAAACACCTGATTAACTCAGCCTTATCTAGTGGAAAGTCTTGAATTTGGCCCTGGTCCTTTCTTGAACATTATGTACCTTGACTAAGGCAAAAAGCCTATGTTGAGGGTGGCTACCAAAAGTGAGGATGGATAGTGTGCACCTCAACACAGGCCAAAAGCCTAAGTTGAGGGTGGCTGTGTAAGGGTAAAGCACAAAAATAAGGGAGGTGAGATAGGAATACAAAGAAAAAGGAGAAAAATCACATACTGGGTGCAAGAAAAATGAAAGATGCCTTAATTGAGATCTAAAAAGCAAAATGAAGTGTAAAAACAAGGCAAAAAGCTGAAAAATGAAAAGAAAGCACCCAGAAAAGCTTGAAAGAGGAAAAAGGGAGAGTAAGGTGAAAACAAAAGAGTTGGTAGGGTTAAAGTGTAGAAAAATGAAGTTTCAAGGAGGGCCTTTAGTCACTATTTTTCCAAAATATCATACCAAAGCCCCCTGAGCCTACGTTACAAGCCTAGAAAGTCTTAAAGTGATCCTAGTCTGATTAGTTTCTGAGTCATGAGTATAGGGGCAAGCCTAGAGTATTAGTCATTATGCATGAATATCTGTTGTAAGAGAGAGTTATTTTACACAGTCCCAATGCTAAAACTTGGAACATATATAATACTTCTTTTTGCGAGGGCACTTGCATTGCATTATTAGCATTAGACTTGTTCAGTGATTGTGGATTATTGATAATACCTTGCATGTCATAGTTGTGTTGTCACATGCACTAGTTTGCTAAATAGCTATCTAATTCATTTTGAAGAGTTGGTGTGGATATCTATGTCTGAGATGTATGTGATGTATGCCATTGAGTTGAGGTATGTGTGTTACTGTATTGTTTATATAGATTGAGTCTGTCGCTTGAGGACAAGCAATAATTTTAAGTTAAGGGTGTCGATGTGATGCCAAAATACAATACTTTTGATGCTTAAAACTTAGGATTTTGTGTGTTCTCAATGCAATATTTGTGGGTTTTATGTGTTTTTGTGTTTAGATTTGCAGGATTACAGGTTGCCCATGATTTGGGGAAAAATTACGAGAGTTGCTGTTTTTTGCTGTTGTACGAGGCAACCTACATGTCGTGAGCGCTCTACCAGTCGTAGATTGGTTTCAAGAGGAATCCAAGTGAGGGGCTATTTGCTAAAGTTAAAAACTACGAATATGCAGACGAGTCGTGCCCTGAGGATCAGAGAGGTGGACTTGCAGGAAAGATATTAGAAGAACCCCCTTTACGGGTCTTAATCCATTTTACAAGTCGTAAAGGGGTGCCGTAGAAGTGAAGTCCAAAATTCTAGTAGCTGATTACAAGACCTCGACGACGAGCCGTAGAAGACAATACAGGTCATAAAGTGCTTTCGTGGAGTTTGCCAACCAATTTTTCTAATTTGTTTAGGACTTGTTTTTAATTATTATAAATAGGTATTTTAGGTTATTTTTCAGAGGAGACACACAAGTTACCACCAGTCCATGAAGGTTTAGCTTAGTTTTAGGTTAGTGCTCAGAGAACTCAATATTCTTAGAGAGAAAATTGTGAGAGAGTCTTTGAAAACACTTATGGTTTAATTCAATCTTCAAGCTTGTGATTTTCATTGACATTGGATTTGCTTGTTCTTAATTCAGTTGTATAAATGTTTAATTACGTCTTCTAAACCCATAATCTCTTCATCTAAACAAAGTATGAGTAGCTAAATCCACAACTAGGGTTGTAAGAACCATGAAGAGCTAACAAAGTAAGACCAGATAAATCATGATTCTTGGAAGGTGTACATGCATGTTTTAATCAGCTCTCTTTGTTTTGCTTGTTTTCTGATGGTGGCCAACATTAGAACCCGCCTAATGTTACTGACTGGACCAAGGTAGTAATGAATAGGAAAAGAAATTAATTAACATGATTCAATTGATGTGTTCTCATCTAATCAACCAAACTAGGCCAAGCGGAGTTTGTACTAGGACTTATAGGTAATGGTTAGTAATGCATGCTATGGAGATGGGCCAAGTCGCATAGTGAAATTGGCTCTCACCTTTGACCAAAGAGCTTGGTGAACTTAAGTTACCATCCTGCATGCTATACACTAGACAAGAATTAGGTTATCCAACTATACTGATTTGGGGAATCATGGGGAATCATGGGGAACACAATATGAATTTGTCTTGAGTCTACGTATTCCCTGTGAGTTCGACCCTAACCTTGGTTAGATTCTATTTCTTGACAGCGATCCCTTTCTCCTCTAAATAGAGGTGTAACTTGGGGGACATCAGTGAGGTACTTCAATTGTCTTACCTTTAAGATTCCTCTTCTTTGTCACCAATTCCTGTCTGAACCTAGCATACCCTGGCATTTCAATTCATGCTTCCATATGTGGAACATTTATTGACAATGAAATTGAACATATAAAGGAATTTTTGAAACTTAGATCCTCTTTTTTCTTCTTCAACCTTTATGGAAATGGAGGATCAACTTTAACTTGAGGTGTTTGCCGCCTCATAGGTGGACTTGAATTTTTGGGGAGAGCTTACTTTATAATCGCCGCATTATCCCCACTCTTCTCTTGCTTGTTGATCTCGGGGTTGCCGAGAACTTCACCATCTTCAACTTGAGCCTCATGCTCATCATCTTCAACAACTATCACATGTTCCTTTTCTTCTACCTCTTTCAAGCCTTCTTCAACAACAAGTGATGGTTTAGTGCCCTCGACCACTTTTCTACTACGAGTAGTTATGGCTAAACGTTGTTGATCATTCCCTGTTGGATTAGCCATCGTGTCACTAGGTAGACCTCCTTTTGGACGTTGATTTAGATGAGCCAAAATATTCCCAACTTGAGTCTCCAAATGCTTAATGGATGCTGAATGAGATATCACAGTTTGACTCAGTTGAGAAAATCAGATTTAATCCCTGTTAGAACTTTATTAGAGGCTTCCACCTTACTCAAAATTCGAGAGAGCATATCCTCGATTTGAGTTTCTCTTGATTAACCACTAGTTCAGTAGCCCTCACCCTATCGTGAGGTGGAATATACCTATCTCCATCAGGATTTATCCAACCTCCAACTTGAGGTTAGTCAGCCTATGCACGATCTAACCATCCGGAGTTGTTGTTCCAACCTTGATTCCCGGGTGGCATTAGAAAAGACAGCTAAGAACCCACCATTTAGTTTCCCATGTAATGCATATCTTCTTTGTAATCGCCTTCAAATGGTTCACCCTCAAATATCACATCTTCGGTAGCTCCCTGTCACGCCCTAAGCCCCATTAAGGTGGACTGGCACCCGTTGCCAGCAAGGCTTGGGAGAACCAACATATAACTATACACCTGCTATGAACATTTAAGAGGTTTCCATACTCAATATGCTGTCAAAAGAAAGTAAACTGTACTAACAAACCAAAAGTAAATGCATAAGACTAGGCCGTTGGAGCCGCGATGTCTATAATACACTATTTAACCACACTTTAATTTACATTGTCTACAAAGTCTCTAAATAAGGAACAATATCTATATGAGTCGGGACAGGCCCCGCCTCATGACCAACTATACAATACAAAATACAAGTTCTAAACACACAAGCCCCGAAGCAACCTGGAGCTTAGTAATAACAGCTGAAAGCCCTGTACTCTTACTAGAGAGATCTAGTAGCTCCTGTACCTGCAGCATGAAATGCAGGTCCCCCATAAGGGACGTCAGTACGAGATAATGTACTGAATATGTAAGGCAGGAAATATTGTATATGCAATAAGAACTCAAATGAAATCACACACTGGTGTGTAAGGATGAAAACACCACCTTTAGTCATACTGTGGAATCAAGTACTTTATGTTTTTTTAATTACTGTATCTTTCTTTACTGTATAATCTGTGCACAATATATTATGTAAATGACCAGCTGATCAGTGGTAAATCTGTAATGGGATCGACCCTGGCTAGGTGATTCCTTCACCCCTCGGGCTACCACCCGTAAACGAGATCGACCCTGGCTAGGTGATTCTTCCACCCCTCGGGCTACCACCCATTTATAAGCAACTGTAAGTTATCTTTTATTTACTTTGAGATGGTTCTTTTGGTGGTCATAACCTTTAGAACTATAGGAATATATACATGTGACATATGAACAACCATACAAGGTAATACCACAATGGAAAGAGAGATACACAACTAATGAACCGTATCGGAGATTAAACAACACATAGACTTTGTTTGGTAAGAAGGAACTCATGTATATTTAGTATTCAGGTACATATGCAGGTTGACAATGACTATGTATGGGTACATATGAACATGGTAAAAAGTGGGGACACGGTTAGTAGCCATGTCGGAGTTTGTACGTGCCTTTACGTTCTAAGGAAGATTATAAATTTCATGCCAAGTAATAGGAAATCAAGTAGCCTTACATACCTCGCTGTACTATGTCGTTATTACCTCGAAGTAGTATCCTTTTCCTCCAAACACTTATCTACAATATATTAGGTGACAAAACTAGTGTTAGAAGCTAGTAAGCACATCTTAGTAATCCAATTTCACCCAAAAATAATATCCGGGCAGCAAGCTCGGAATTAGCACCCAAAGAGTATTCTTTCAACATTTCCACTCCTAATCATATTTTCTAATACACATTCCCATATACATGTCATATCCAGCTATGTTTAGTCCCATAACAACATTACAACAACTCATACAGTACTTCATACAACAACTCCACACAACATGCAAGTAGACAACACAACATTGCGTCCTTCCGCTACACTTCGACGTCAACTATTCCAAATCCGTTTCAACCTCAAGCAAACTGTCCTCAACATATTTACACACAATTACAGTCCTAAAACAGTCCAAAAACAGTCCCTAAGTAGATGGAAAACATGAGACAACAATTCCCAAAAACAGTCCACGAATTCTTACTAATGAGCGGAATTAAGACATCATTTAAGAACTTATTTTTGCGGAAGATAAAAGTGGTCCAGCAGCCTCCTCACATCATTCCAGACCCAAGAATTCTTAAAAACATACATATTACTTCATAACGCAGCCAACTAACAAGTTAAAAGTCTCTTATTTAACAAGAAAAGTGAACCACAATATTTGGAACACATGCTGTCCCAAAATTCCTGCACAATACAACCAACATACTCTTCATGTTTTTCATGGAAAAATTACATCAAACCATGGGTATTTTATTTTACCTTAACCCTCAAGGATTAAGTTCTCTTCAAGAACCCTAGAAGTGTGTCTTGTCTGCTTTAGAAAATGAGAAGAGAGCAAGAAGAAACTTAGGGAGAAATCTGAAATTTTGGCTTGAGAAAATGGCTAAAAGTTGCTGCTTGTTGCTCCCTTTTATAGGCCACTTTTGGCCGACTTTATTTTGGGTTTTCAACCTTATTTTATTAAGGTTATGGGGCAGCAGCTTGGCCCTTTCATTTGGGCCTTATTGGGCTTCAAATGGGATGGGCTTTGTTGCAAACATTTCTCCCCTAAGCCCACTTAGTTTGGGCCCTAGTTTTGAATTGGATTGTAATTGTAATTTGGCCCTTTTCCTATCCATATTGGGCTGCAAATGTTGTCCTTTTATGATGCTAAACCATGGGCCCAAATGGCATTCTTAACTCGGGGTTAATTCTTTATCGGACTTGAACAAATTCGGTGTTGGGCCTTGTCTCCGTTTACCGAGCTTATTTAAGCTAAGCATGTAGGTGACTCACCTACTAGCTTCCTAAGTCACACAAGAACCTCAATTATTTCACTTCATTTAAGGTCACACTCTTCTTAACTTGACTTAAAAATTATATACGCTCTGTCATCTTAAGCATTAGACGTACGTATAGCCCTTTAGTCTAAAATTCACGCACTTTTAAAATGTGTGCGGATTTGACCCCGCCATATCATGTTTCATCTGTGTTGGACTAGTACATGTAAGATGTGGGGTGTTACATCCTCCCCCCCTTAGGAACATTCATCCCCGAATGTAAGCATAATTGAATAGGTTAAACAAGTTCGAACTTACGTGTAAACAGACTTTTGAAAACATAATAAGAATTCATGTTCACGTACCTACTACTCCTTTAACTCTGCATCTTGGACTTCCTCTTTAGCTTCAAATAAATAAGGATATTTAGACCTCATTGCTTCCTCAGCCTCCCACGTTATCTCTTCTACCTGTTGGTTCCTCCAAAGCACTTTTACTGAAGGTATTTCCTTATTCCTTAGCTTTCTAACTTGACGATCTAGGATAGCAATAGGTACCTCTTCATAGGTGAGATCTTCCGTAACCTTCATATCTTCAATAGGAGTAATACGAGATGGATCACCTATGCATTTTCGAAGCATTGAGACATGAAAAACTGGATGAACCATTGAAAGCTCCTGGGGTAGCTCTAATTCATATGCAATCTGTCCAAACCTTTTAATAATCTTATATGGCCTTATGTAACGTGGGCTTAGTTTCCCTTTCTTACCAAATCTCATAACACCTTTCATTGGAGACACCTTTAAGAATACCCAATCTCCTACTGAGAATTCCAGTCCTCTTCTTCTAGCATCTGCATATGATTTGTGACGGCTTTGGGCTGTTTCTAGCCGTTGTCGTATTACCTTGACTTTTTCCATGGCATGTTGGACTAGATCTGGACCAAGCAAGGTGGTTTCACCCACTTCAAACCATCCTATCGGTGATCTACATTTCCTTCCGTACAAAGCTTCATACGGTGCCATCTTGATGCTTGAATGGTAGCTATTATTATAGGCAAATTCAATAAGTGGCAAATGGTCCACTCAACTACCTTTGAAGTCCAATGCACACGCCTGCAACATATCTTCAAGTGTTTGAATGGTACGTTCTGCTTGACCATCTGTCTGCGGGTGGAAAGCTGTACTCAAATTCACTTGTGTCCCTAAGCTCCTTTGGAAGGATTTCCAAAACTTTGCGGTGAATTGAGCTCCCCGATCAGATATAATGGAGATTGGGACCCCATGTAGTCTAACTATCTCCTTAAGGTATAGCTTTGCATACTCTTCAGCCGTATAGTCACTATTAACTGGCAAGAAGTGTGCTGACTTTGTAAGTCTATCAACTATTACCCATATGGAGTCAAACTTCTGAAATGAGTGAGGCAACCCTGTAACAAAATCCATATTAATCATATCCCACTTCCATGTTGGAAGCTCTATACATTGCATATAACCTCCCGGCTTTTGGTGCTCTACCTTAACTTGTTGGCAATTCGAACATTGAGCCACAAATTCTGCAAGGTCCTTTTTCATGCCTTCCCACCAAAACATTCCCTTCAGGTCATGATATATCTTAGTTGATCCTGGATGGATAGAATATCTTGAATGATGGGCTTCTTCCATTATTCTTCTTCTTAGTCCATTTATATTAGGAACGCACAATCTATTTTGACAGTAAAGTACTCCATTTTGGGTAAGTTCAAAGCCCTTCATTATGCCTTGACTCACCTTCTCCTTAAGTCGCCGTAGAATAGGATCTTTGAACTGTTTTTCTCTTACCTCTGTTACCAATGAAGACTCTGCAGCATTATGCACAACAACCCCTTCCTTTGGAGTTTCAATCAGGCGTACCCCCAAATTGGCTAGTTGACGTAGATCCTTAGCGACTCCTTGACTTACCACGGTCTGATCATCAATATTCACAATTGCCTTGCGGCTCAAAAAAGCATCGGCTACCACATTTGCTTTCCCTGGATGGTATAGTATATCAACATCGTAATCCTTTATTAGCTCCAGCCACCTCCGCTACCTTAAATTTAGGTCTTTCTGTTTAAATATGTACTATAAGCTCTTATGATCAGTATATATGTCAACATGAACCCCATACAAATAATGGCGCCATATTTTCAAGGCAAACACAACAGCTGCTAGTTCAAGGTCATGTGTCGGGTAGTTTTTCTCATGTGGCCGCAGTTGTCTCGAGGCATAAGCAATTACCCTACCATGTTGTGTCAGTACACACCCTAAGCCAACCCCCGAAGCATCACAATATACCACATACCCCTCTGTGCCTTCTGGAAGTACTAATACAGGTGCAGAAGTTAGCCTGCTTTTCAACTCTTGAAAGCTCCTTTCACATGCATCATTCCATTGAAATTTGGTCGCCTTATGTGTCAACTTTGTTAGAGGTGCAGAAATAGAAGAAAAACCTTCAACAAATATTCTGTAATAACCTGCCAACCCTAAGAAGCTTCGAACTTCGTTGGGTGTTGTTGGCCTTGGCCAATCTTTCACCGCCTCTATCTTTTGTGAATCAACCCTTATTCCTTCATCGGATACAATATGACCCAAGAATGCCACTGATTTTAACCAAAATTCACATTTGGAAAACTTGGCATACAATTGCCGATCACGAAGAACTTGTAATACCTGCCATAAGTGATTTGCATGTTCTTCTTCTGATCATGAATACACCAAAATGTCATCTATAAATACTATCACAAAGACGTCCAAGAACGGCTTGAATACCCTGTTCATTAAGTCCATAAAAACTGCAGGTGCATTTGTCAGCCCAAATGACATAACAAGAAATTCAAAGTAACCATAGCGTGTCCTAAAGGCTGTCTTGGGTATATCTTTCTCCTTCACCCTCACATGGTGATACCCTGATCTCAAGTCAATTTTCGAAAAGCATTTGGCACCCTGTAACTGATCAAACAAATCGTCAATCCTGGGGAGGGGTATTTGTTTTTAATTGTCACCTTATTCAATTGCCGGTAATCAATACACATTCTCAGGGTGCCATCCTTTTTACGTACAAATAACACTAGTGCACCCCAAGGGGACACACTAGGTCTTATAAAACCCTTCTCTAGCAAATCTTTTAATTGCTACTTTAATTCACGTAACTCTGCCGGGGCCATTCTATATGGAGGGATATAAATAGGTTGAGTGCCTGGGGGTAAATCAATGCCAAAATCTATCTCTCATTCGGGAGGCATACCTGGAAGCTCTTCGGGAAACACATCAGCAAATTCATTCACTACCGGAACCGATTGAAGAGGTGGTGATTCAGCCTCCATATCCCTTACTCTAACTAGATGACATATATACCCCTTTGACATCATCTTCCTTGCCTTAATATAGGAAATAAACTTCCCCTTTGGTGCCCCAACATTACCTTCCCATTCAAGGACTACCTCATTTGGAAAGTGGAAATACAGTCTCTTAGTTCGGCAATCCACAGTAGCATAGCAAGAAGCTAACCAATCCATACCCATTATAACGTCAAATTCCACCATATCTAACTCAACAAGGTCCGCCAATGTGTCACGGTCACAAACAGTTACGACACAGTCATAATAGACCCTTTTAGCTATAATAGATTCACCAGTAGGTGTAGACACTTCAAATGGCTCATTCAATAATTTAGGTGTTCTTTTAAGCTTCCCAGCCACTAGTGGAGTGATATATGATAATGTAGAACCAGGGTCAATTAATGCATACACATTATGTGAAAAGATGGACAATGTACCTGTGACCACATCGAGTGAAGCTTCTAAATTCTGTCGACTCCCCAGAGCATAAGTGCGATTTTGGGCTCCGCTGGGGCTAGCTGCTCCTCTACCACCTCCACCATGGCCTGTAGGTGTTTGCTGACCCCTACTGAAGGGAGGAACTGATGATGATGATGCAACAGCTGACCCAACAGGTTGTGCTATATCACCCATACGTCTTCTGGGGAAATTTCTTATCATATGCCCTGGTATACCACACCAATAACAGGCATTTGTCCCCACACGACATATACCTGAATGACTCCTCCCACATTGTTTACAAGACTGCCTAGGAGGAATCTGCTGGCTGGCCGAATATCCTGTTGTCCGTGCACCTTGTCCCTCACTTCTTTGATTAAACGGATTACCTCTAGGCCCTTGAAATTGCAGTGGAGCACTGACTGCAGAATAGGAGGATGATGGTCTAGGTGGTTTACCAGGAAATCGGGGCCTAACATCACCTTGGGATGGTACAAACTGCCCTATAGATCTGGCCCTCTTGGACTGGCCCCTTTCTATCTCTTGTGTCCTTCTCCTTTGCCTCTGATCCTCTAGTTTTTGTGCAAATGCTTGCATCCTTACTATATCCATGTCTTTATTCAATGAAGCAATAGTACAGTCTCTTACCAGATACGTATCCAACCTATCCACATACCGATGAACTCTATCTGCCATAGTAGCAACTACATTAGGAGCATACCTGGCCAAGGAGTTAAACTGGAGGCTATACTCCCTCACGCTCATACCCCCTTGGTGGAGATTCAGAAACTGATCTGCCCGGGCCTCTCGGATCTCATGTGGCAAGTAATGGTCAAGAAAGGCCTCTTTGAACTCCTTCCAGGTAGTTGGAGGTGCATCTATACCCTTAGATTGCTTCCAAGCTTCATACCACAATATAGCCACACCTTTCAATCTATATGCTGCCAGTTCTACAGCTTCTGTACCACTTACATGCATAACATCTAAAGTGCGTTGGATTTGGTCAATGAAGTCTTGCGGATCTTCATTAGGATCTGACCCGGTGAAAGTTGGAGGGTCCAAATTAAGGAAGTCACGTATCCTCGTGCTAGCCGCCCTATTCGCACCATCTGCACCTACAACTGGGCCTTCTTGTCTTTGGCTTTGGCTAGCAACTATGTGGGTCAATAATTGGACCGCATTTCTCAGATCCTACACAGTAGCATCGGCAGGTGGTTCTGAGGGAGTTTCACTACGACCTGGTTCATCAGGAGCTGGAGGAGTTGGAGATGTTTGGGACAGAGACTCATCTTGGGCCTCATCTCGTCGTCTCACCAGACTGGGCATACTAGTTACAACTTCCACCTCCTTCCCCTTGCCTTTGCTTTTCCTTGTTTCAGGCATGCTTACTATACAAAATAATTTAGAGGTTAGAAATAATCAACCTACAACACTTGGCTCTATGGCACGATCTAAAGAATGAAAAGAAAGTGACAACTCCTAAATGCCACGTAGCCTCCTGCTTATAAATGTGGTGCACAACACATCCATAAACAAGACTCTACATAGACACGGCTTTGTAGACTCCCTAGGACGACCCGCTCTGAACACTTCTGTCACACCCTAAGCCCCATTAAGGCGGACTGGCACCCGTTGCCGACAAGGCTCGGGAGAACCAACATATAACTATACACCTGCTATGAACATTTAAGAGGTTTCCATACTCAATATGCTGTCAAAAGAAAGTAAACTGTACTAACAAACCAAATGTAAATGCATAAGACTAGGCCGTTGGAGCCGCGATGTCTATAATACACTATTTGACCACACTTTAATTTACATTGTCTACAAAGCCTCTAAATAAGGAACAATATCTATATGAGTCGGGACAGGCCCCGCCTCATGACCAACTATACAACACAAAATACAAGTTCTGAACACACAAGCCCCGAAGCAACCTGGAGCTTAGTAATAGCAGCTGAAAGCCCTGTACTCTTACTGGGGAGATCTAGTAGCTCCTGTACCTGCAGCATGAAATGCAGGTCCTCCGTAAGGGACGTCAGTACGAGATAATGTACTGAATATGTAACGTAGGAAATACTATATATGCAATAAGAACTCAAATGAAATCACACACTGGTGTGTAAGGATGAAAAGACCACCTTTAGTCATACTGTGGAATCATGTACTTTATGTTTTTTTTTAATTACTGTATCTTTCTTTACTTTATAATCTGTGCACAATATATCATGTAAATGACCAGCTGATCAGTGGTATATCTGTAATGGGATCGACCCTGGCTAGGTGATTCCTTCACCCCTCGGGCTACCACCCGTAAATGAGATCGACCCTGGCTAGGTGATTCTTCCACCCCTCGGGCTACCGCCCATTTATAAGCAACTGTAAGTTATCTTTTATTTACTTTGAGAGGGTTCTTTTGGTGGTCATAACCTTTAGAACTGTAGGAATATAGACATGTGACATATGAACAACCATACAAGGTAATACCACAATGGAAAGAGAGATACACAACTAATGAACCGTATCGGAGATTAAACAACACATAGACTTTGTTTGGTAAGAAGGAACTCATGTATATTTAGTATTCAAGTACATATGCAGGTTGACAATGACTATGTATGGGTACATATGAACATGGTAAAAAGTGGGGACACGGTTAGCAGCCATGTCGGAGTTTGTACGTGCCTTTACATTCTAAGGAAGATTATAAATTTCATGCCAAGTAATAGGAAATCAAGTAGCCTTACATACCTCGTTGTACTATGTCGTTATTACCTCGAAGTAGTATCCTTTTCCTCCAAACACTTATCTACAATATATTAGGTGACAAAACTAGTGTTAGAAGCTAGTAAACACATCTTAGTAATCCAATTTCACCCAAAAATAATATCCGAGCAGCAAGCTCGGAATTAGCACCCAAAGAGTATTCTTTCAACATTTCCCCTCCTAATCGTATTTTCTAATACATATTCCCATATACATGTCATATCCAGCTATGTTTAGTCCCATAACAGCATTACAACAACTCATACAGTACATCATACAACAACTCTACACAACATGCAAGTAGACAACACAACATTGCGTCCTTCCGCTACACTTCGACGTCAACCATTCCAAATCCGTTTCAACCTCAACCAAACTGTCCTCAACATATTTACACACAATTACAGTCCTAAAACAGTCCAAAAACAGTCCCTAAGTAGATGGAAAACATGAGACAACAATTCCCAAAAACAGTCCACGAATTCTTACTAATGAGCGGAACTAAGACATCATTTAAGAACTTATTTTTGCGGAAGATAAAAGTGGTCCAGCAGCCTCCTCACATCATTCCAGACCCAAGACTTCTTAAAAACATACATATTACTTCATAACTCAGCCAACCAACAAGTTAAAAGTCTCTTATTTAACAAGAAAAGGGAACCACAATATTTGGAACACATGCTGTCCCAAAATTCCTGCACAATACAACCAACATACTCTTCATGTTTTTCATGGACAAATTACATCAAACCATGGGTATTTTATCTTACCTTAACCCTCAAGGATTAGGTTCTCTTCAAGAACCCTAGAAGTGTGTCTTGTCTGCTTTAGAAAATGAGAAGAGAGCAAGAAGAAACTTAGAGAGAAATCTGAAATTTTGGCTTGAGAAAATGGCTAAAAGTTCCTGCTTGTTGCTCCCTTTTATAGGCCACTTTTGGCCGACTTTCTTTTGGGTTTTCAACCTTATTTTATTAAGGTTATGGGGCAGAAGCTTGGCCCTTTCATTTGGGCCTTATTGGGCTTCAAATGGGATGGGCTTTGTTGCAAACATTTCTCCCCTAAGCCCACTTAGTTTGGGCCCTAGTTTTGAATTGGATTGTAATTGTAATTTGGCCCTTTTCCTATCCATATTGGGCTGCAAATGTTGTCCTTTTATGATGCTAAACCATGGGCCCAAATGGCATTCTTAACTCGGGGTTTATTCTTTATCGGACTTGAACAAATTCGGTGTTGGGCCTTGTCTCCGTTTACCGAGCTTATTTAAGCTAAGCATGTAGGTGACTCACCTACTAGCTTCCTAAGTCACACAAGCACCTCAATTATTTCACTTCATTTAAGGTCACACTCTCCTTAACTTGACTTAAAAGTTATATATGCTTGGTCATCTTAAGCATTAGACGTACGTATAGCCCTTTAATCTAAAATTCACGCACTTTTAAAATGTGTGCGGATTTGACCCCGCCATATCATGTTTCATCTGTGTTGGACTAGTACATGTAAGATGTGGGGTGTTACACTCCCACAACATTAACACTTTTACGGTTTCCTCCCATGACGTGCTTTGTCAAAAGATCAAGCTGGGTTAACATCTTAACCATGTTGTCATCCCTTTCTTGGTCTTTAGCAAGTTGCTCCTTTGTTGGACCTCTATGGCTTGAGGGTACCATATCATCTTTTGTATATCATGCTCGATTAATCTTTGTCATGCCATCCTAGAGGTTACAAGATTCAACGAGTGCTTGTTTCATTAAACCTCCTCTCACTAATTGGTCAGCTACTTCTTTGTTTGCAGCATCAAGACTCACATAAAAGTATTGGAAGAGCATATGGTCCGGAACTCCATGGTTAGGGAATTGAAGCAAAAATTTCCAAAACTAGAGCCATGTTTCATGCAACAGCTCATCTTCTAGTTTCTTGAAGTTCTCAATACTTCTTCTCAATTTTATCATCTTTGGGGGGGGGGGGGGGGATCTCTTAAAGAATGCATTTTGCAGCTCCTCCCATGAAGTAATAAAATCATGAGGTAGCTTTGCTAGCCACCTCAATGCCTCTCCGGTGATGGAGAAAGGAAATAGCCTTAGTCGGCTAGCCTCCTGACTCACTCCCCTAAAGTTGAATGGGAGACATACATCAACGAAGTTTCTTAAGTGTTCATGAGGATCTTCGTGGCTGAGCCCTCCAAATAATCTGTTTATTTGGAGGAGTGGCAACGTGGTGCTCGTTATATGAAAATTAACTCCTTCGGCCAATAGTAGTAGTCGGACAACATCGATGCTACCAACCTTATCTCAATTAACATCCTGCATACCGTTCATGTCTCTAACATTTTATAGCATGAACACTCTCTTCATCCTCCATCTTAACACCTATTTCTCAACAGCAAAAACAACAAGAAAACAGTAAGAACAATTCTAACTACAAGAACAAAGCTCAACAAACACTTCTAATATGAACACGCTGATTCCCAACAACGATGCCATTTTTTATGTCGCTCAACTCGAGTACTCAAAGAAAGAAGGGGTGGTCGTCATTAGCATAATAACCCAACTTTAGAGGTTAGGATCGATCCCATAGGGAATCATTGTTCAAGGCATATGTGACTCGTTGGACCAAGTAATTGTAGAATATGGGGGGTTGCAATAATCAAAATAAAAGTTCAGCTAAATGAGTTCTGAATAATGATTCAAACAACAATTAAGGAAAGGTGTTGGGGATGTGCAAATATGGAAATCAATCTACCAGCTAAGTCTAGATACTTGACTAAATGAGTTGATATTGAGTGAATAGGCTAGGTTTCTTGTAACCTAAATCAACTATGATGCATAGGTGTTTCATATGAACCAGCTAAGAAATTATACGTGGACTGTCGAGGATACGGTTGGCCAAAGAAGTCTTAGCAAAACCCCTAATACCTTGGCCATTTAATCCATGATTGTGGACTTCAATTGAAACCCCAAGAGATTTCTACCTATTATATCCATTCCACGCTCCAATAGTTCTGGCCAAGGCAACAATCAGAGATCTAAAGTAAAATCCCAAGTTTACAACCTTGAAATTATAGATTAAACATAGGAACGGATAAAAATTCACCCAAATCAACTATAGATAAGTCAAGATATCAAAGAGCCAATAAATAAATCAAAGACCCATATTAATAGCACACCCCCAACATGGGGGTTTTAGCCACACATGCTAGAAATTAAAGATTGCATACCATAGATAGCAACAGAAGTCATGGGTAGCAAGATTGAGGACAAATCAGAAGATTATTACTTGCCAATCTTCTCTAGTTTGATGCCCAAAAGTTTCAAAACCCTAACTCCCCTTGTACTCTAAGAGGACAGTTCTATGTACTACTACTATAGACTAATTGTTTTGATATGGTATAAATAGATGATGTACAATGTCCTTTCTAATATTGCTTATATACTCCATGCAAATGTGTCAAAGTGTGTGATGTAAAATTTCGTTCGGTGATCAAGGTCGACCATCGTCGAGCACTCCGACGATGCGCCAAATGTGCACTTGACTGCTTCTTGTACATCTTTATAAGACTTCCTCTTCTGCAACATTAGGTGATGACTCTTTGCTTCATCGATCCAACTCAGCAATGCGCGTGAAACATCCATCATATTGCCTTTTCGTTAGTGTTTTGGAGCTTTAGGCACTGTAACTTTAGGCGATCACTCGTGCACTTCGACGGATTGCCGAGTATGCTTTGCAACATCGAATCTGACCACCTTCCTGACTTGACCTGGGACCTTGGTTGCTGCATAGATAGGTAATCTCCATGAGTGTTCGGCAGATCGCTGAGAATGTCAGCGACACCCTTCTTCGCCTTTCTGCACTTTTACCCACTTTTTAAGATTTCACCAAGTATTGTCCACTTGTGCACTTTTAATCCCATTTATACATATTTGTTTGAAGTTGCAACTAATATCACACTAAGGGTAATGTTTCCATGAAATCTATCCCCAAAAATATTCCGAAATATGGACTCTTCACTTACCGCTTGAGACATAATAAGACTATTCTTGTTTTACTATCATTGAAGGGTGAGCTAGTGTAAGGCCTACAATTTGAAAGGCTAGAAATGCAGATAAAAAGTGGGATTGTAAAAGTTGCAGAGGAAAATGTATAAACCTAGTTTATAGCCTATGGATCAATCCACGAGTCGTAGATCAGAGTCATGGATTAGAGGGTATAGAGAAGAAATTTTTTTTGCTAAGTGTCAATGGAGTAATGATGGCCTTTTTTGGCACATAGAATGGTATACAAACCATAGAAATGGTTTTTGGATTGAAGCCTGGAGTTGATAGAAAATTAAGGTTTTTGAAGTGGGAATTACGAAGAACAAGACGGTTCATAGTTTGGTTACGCACTGTGATTCGAATCGTGGATGGGCCCCTGAAGAATGAGAAAATTAGCTAAGTGTGGTGGAAAGCCACGAGGGCTTCTACAACCTATAAATCGATGTATGAGTTGTAGATAGGTTATTTTGAAACTACTCTCTGAAAATTGGAAAAGAAGAATAGGGAGACTCAAACCATGACCCGTGATTTGGTTTACGGCTCGTAATTGAGGTCATAAATTATTATTCAAAAGTTTTAATGAAGGGTATTTTTGTTAATTCTATGCACCCTAGACTTAAAACTATGTCGTTTTGGAGTTCCATAGCCCCCATATCAGACCTAAAACACTCCTAAATTCTCTCATTCACTTCATCCTATCATTCTTTGAAAATTTCTATAAGGCATTCAATGTCACACCCCAAACCTAGGGTATAGATATGACACAACAAATAAGGAACCCGAAGGGACCCCAAACAAGCCTACTTAAGCATGCATAACAATTCCTTGGTTATGGAACCATAAATAAGTAGTAAATAGGTAGCGAATAGATTCTAGGGAAAGCGGGACTAAGGACTCACGTTATGGGGGATGTTATAGGGAAGAGGATTAACATGAATTACATAGAAAATAAAGTCTAAGTGGCGGGTAAGTATGACTCACGCTATGGGGGAAATAGGGACTTTTGACTTTCATCACCTCTTCAACAACAACACCACATAGAAGAGAGCATGGGACTAAGAGGAAATTCTTCCATAATCACATAGCCAAAAAAAGTCAAGCTCATACATACATAACATAACCATATCTAACAACATCGCTAAATTATGAATAGAACGAGGGCCAAGACATATCCAGGATCACCGTCAAAAGATTGTATCCAAAAATTGATAAGTCTAAATAAAAACGTGAAAGTAAATTTATGTTGACCCCAAAGTGGAGGACTCACCAATAACAACTCTTCACTCAAACCGTCTAGCCACATGGAGGAAGAGGATGGAAAGGAGCTCGGGTCCTGCATGGTTAGATCATGTAGGCAAAAAGTATATGTTAGTACTTGGAATATACTAAGTATGCGGGGTGCAAATGCAACAAGGAACATAAGCCATAATTAAACAATATGTTGTAATAAAAAACAATGGATAAAGCTCAATATATCACGTATGCTCAGTGCAATGGTCAAAGTATACATGAGGAATCATGTCATGTAGCACATTTACATAGATGAGAAGGGACCATAACTGACATATAAGACCAAGCGAGCTACTACTTGGAATCGTGATGTTCACTCTACATCGTACAAGGAGTTGTCTACTTTGTCAAGGTAAACAAGCACTCACCTTACGGGAACCTCTCTACTTTAGATAAATGGCTCATATACACCTTACGAGAACTCCACTTTTTTTTGTCAAAATATGATAATACCATTATGGGAACAACACTTTTTTTGGTATTCTTTCAATATGTGCCATACGAGAATACAACCCTTTTTGGACAATCTTACAATATATATGGATCTATTAGCTAATTCACAACCTATGGTGGCAACATAGTTAAGGGACATTGGTTATCTACGAAGTTCCTCTCAGTACTAGGTCACAATTTCAAGGAATACTCAAATCATACTTATAACTATAATATGCAAAGTATTGTATTATCATCATCATATTTCAAAGATGTAAGGACCCAGACTTTGTAAGGCCTTAATGATGCATAAAAATTTGGTTTTAGAAAGTGTTTGACCAAGGTGACACCACCACAGTACCTCCACGGGTCGTGTGACACCTCACTGGCCATGTAAAGTAGTCTTGTGATGTCGCCCAAGTTACTCCTCTTTTCTAAAGGATAAAATGGTCGATGTCAAGAAATAGAACCTAACAAAGGTTAGGCCGAACCCAGAGGGAATACGTAGACTCAAGAGAATTCAATGATTGCAATTTGAATAGTTAACTGACTAACTTCCCTGAAGAGTGGGTCTTGCAATAATTGATAAAAACTACAAATAAACTAACACACACAAGAGAGAAGTTAATAGGGATAGAAACTAGGGTATTGTGTTCCCTATTATTCTCCAACTCAGTATCACAGGATAACCTTATACTTTTCTAGTGTATAGCATACAGGACGGTAAGTTATGTTCACCAAGCTCTTTGGTCAATGGTGAGAGGTGAATTTCACAATACAACTTGGCCCATCCCCATAGTGTGCATTACTAACCCTTACCTATTAATCCCTATACAACCTTCTTTTGGCCCAGTTTGGTTGATTAGATGAGAACACATCAATCAAATCTTGTTAATTAATCTCTTTTCCTATTCATTACTACCTTGGCCCAGTCAGTAACACTAGATGGATTCTTATGTTGTCCACCATTAGAAAACATGCAAAAATAAGAGAATTAATTAAATACATGTATATACCCCTTTCAAAAATTATGAATTATCTGGTTTTACTTTGTTAGTTCTTCATGATTCCCACAAACCTAGTTGTGGATTTAGCTACTCATACATGTGTAGATACAAGAATTATGGATTGAGAAAATATAATTGAACAGTTACACAATAGAATTAAGAACAAAAAAATCCAACTTCAATAAGAATCACAAGCTTAAAGATGAAATTCAAACACAAGTGTTCTCAAAGACTCTCCAAATTGATCTCACAATTTTCTCTCTTTTTCTACAACACTAGATGAAAACTTAGCAAAAACTATTGACTCTACACAACAAATAACCTAAAAAACCTATTTATAATAAGTAAAATACAAGTCCTAACTGAAATAGAATAACAGGTCGGCATGCCATACAAAAAGGAGTTTGCGGGTCGTATTGCATTCCACGGCCCATAATTGGTGTCTCATTCTAGAAGTTTGGGCTTCCACTCTACGACACCCCTCTGAGACGCGTAAAGTGATTTACGACCCATAAAGGGGGTTTCGTCTGATGAACTTTAGAAAGTCCCCATCTTTGATCCTCAGGGCACGAACCATTATCTATGACTCGTAAAACCTTCTACAGCTCGTTTACATGTTCGTAAGATAAACTTCAGAAAATAGCCCCTCACCGGAATTGTTCACGAAACCACATTATGGCCCGTAGAATGATCTACGACCCATAAAGGGTCTCGTATAATAGCAAAAAATCAGCAACTTTTGCACTTTTTCCCAAAATCAAGGCCAACCTGTAATCTTGAAAATATAAATACAAAAACACATAAAACCAACTAACATCGCATTAGGTTTAAGCATCAAAAGTGTTGTTTTTGGCAGCACATCAACACCCTCAACTTAAAATTATTTTTATCCTAAAGCGACGAACTCAATCTAGATAGATAATACAGTAATACACAGACATGAACCCCATGGCATACATCACATAAGGCTCAAACTCACTTACCCACACCATCTTTTCAAAATAGGATCAGATAACTATCTAGAAAACCAATACAAACCGGTGCATGTGACAGCACAACTATGACAAGCGAGAAGGTATCAACAATTCACAATCACTGAACAAGTCTAGTGCTAATATTGCTATCCAAGTGCCCTTATAGAAAGAAGTCTCATATCTGACACTCAATGATGTTTTCATGTATAACCTTGGGACTATGCCAGATCATTCACTCTCACAAGAGATATTCATGCATCATGCCTAATACCAAAGGCTTGCCCCTATACTTATGATTAAGACTTTCAATAACTTGACTAGGATCACTTTAGGACCTAGGCTTGTCACATAGGCTCAGGGGGATTTGGTATGACACTATAGGAACATAGTGACTAAAGGCCCTCCTTGACACTACGTTTTTCTACACCTTTACCCTACCAACTCTATCACTTTCGCCTTATTCTCCTATTTTCAAGCTTTTATGGGTGCTTTCTTTTCATTTTTTAGCTTTTTGCGCTATTTCTACACTTCATTTTGCTTTTTAGCTCACAACGCAAGCATCATTTGTTTTTCTTGCACCCAGTATATGACTCTTCTATATCACTAATTTACCCCCTCATCTTTGTGTTTCATCTTTATGCCAGCCACCCTTAACTTAGGCTTTTGGCCTGTGTTGAGGTGCACAATATCCGTCCTCAAAACTAGGGACACTTTTGGTAGCCACCCTAAACTTAGGCTTTTTGCCTCAATCAAGGTGCAGAATGTTCAAGGAAGGACCAGGGCCAATTTCAGGATTTTGCAACAAACAAGGCTAGGTTAACCAGGTGTATTCAAAGAATAGGTATATGCCAACCTCAAACATTAGCAATAAGGGATATATCAGAGTTTTGGTTGGTTATTTTAAGCTAAGTGGACTATGAAGAACAATGACCTAAGATCCTTTCCTAATCCAATTAATCTACCATCTAACTTAGAGTTACATGGAAAGTTCTGAATCAGGACAAAATGCATGAACCTAGCAAATTAAACTCACATTCATATTGCACTGCATACATTATCAATAGATCTCATATCATGCTTCTTATCCCTATTTATCCTCACTTATCAGAATAAACATTGTCACACACCTAGAAATGTATGGTTTCTATCTAACTACTAACCAAAATAAATTTTTGGCGGGTATCATTTTTCTGACAAAACACAACAAAGATGCTATATGCCATAAGTATTGGTACTATATGCTACAAATACTACCTAAACATTCTAAACATGCTGGTTCAACAAAAATTAAATATCTATGGGGAAAAAAGAACAAAGGCAAGAAAAATCAGGGATAAAAATTGGGGTAGTTATGGACTCAAGCTACTCAGACTTCACTGAGGACCATAACTACCCACATCCCATTGAAAAAGATGTGCATTGTCCCTAATGCACAAAATCAAAGCAAAGTAAAATATGTGGGGGTTACAAAACATACCTGGGCTCCTAAGAGCCTGTGTACACCTTGGTTTGCCTCCCAAGCAATGCTTGATTTATTGTCGTGGCACAACATAGTTGGCTTGAGTACTCAGACTTCCTAAGATCTTGTGCTCCCTTGTCACTATCTGTAGCATGTTCGTGGGTGCTCCCCTTACCACCATTTGTCTTCATAGTGTACCCATTAGTGTCCTTTGGATTTTGAGCTATGGTGCATCCATCATGTCTCTCTGAATCTGATTTAATTGGGCTGACATGTGTCCAAACTGACAATTGAGCTACTTGATTACAATAGAGTGATGTTCAACTTTTTGAGTTATGCTGGCAATGTCGGACTTAATCTCCCTCAAGGTCTCATCTTGTGCATCAGCCCTTTTTAATAATTGGCTCAGCATCTCCTCGACTCTGTGATTCCCAATCCCCATACTACGATTGTGGTGGGGGCACGTAATGGCTGCTCCTACTGCCGTCCTTGTAGTTCTCATGCTTTGTGTGGTGTCTTTCTTGAATGTTTCTTGCCTTAGTTAGTTCTTGTGTATGCTTCATTAGCATATCCAGATTGGCGTCATTTTGAGCAACTATCCTGATGAACTCCACATTTATTTTTACTTGCTCAGGGCTTATACCAGCAGTACCTACGCAATTGGTTGAATGTTTATTCATAGGCCTCCACATGTGGTTCAATTTAGCCACCACGTCTAGCTGCTCAACGATTTCTGCAAATGGTTGGTCTACAAAAAACCTCCAAGAGGGAGTCAGCACATGCTTGACTATTTGCCTTCAAAGCTTGATATAAACTCTCCATTAGGACATTATCCGCAATTTTATGGCTCGGTGCACCCCTTAAGCATCTATTGAACCGCTCCCACGTGGTATTGATCGAGTTACCAGGAAGTTGCTTAATGTTGATAATTTGGTCCTCCAACTTGAGCCTCTTCGGTTTAAGGAAGTACCTTGCCACAAAGGCCCTTTGCAAGTCTGCCCAACTAGTGATTGAACTCTGTCGGAGCTCAAATAGCCACAATGTTGCATTGCTTGTAAGAGACAATGGGAAGACTCGAAGGCCCATAACATCCCTAGGCAGATTCTATATTCCCATTACACTCTTGCAGACAAATGCCACATTGTGTTGGTGGCTATGAGGATCCTCCGATGGTAAACCTACAAATGGCCCACGGTTCTATAATATCTGAAGTAACCTACTAGAAACTATTAACTTTGTGTCTACCGGTAGTGGTTGAAATACAATAGCTCCAGTCACCTCCAGAGCCATGGGATTCAGCCTATATTGATTCCATTGATAAGAATTGGCATTGAAATCCTGAGGCTGTGGAGAAATGTCTTCCAAAGGAGGTGGGTTCTCATTCTAAGCATCATCATAGTTGTTCCTATTCAGAGCTGCATTGTCCACGTTATTGGAGTTGTCTTGGGCCATTCTAACGTTCTGTGGATCTCTAGGTCAAATGGAGTCAAAAGATTGCCTTGACTCCAGGTGTTGGGCATATATTACACTTACACCCTAAAAAGAACAAAAATAATAAACAAAAGTAAAATAGGGAAACTAAGGATTAACACTCGAATTGCTTATTAATTCACTAAGTCTAGCCTATTCCCCGGCAACGGCACCAAAATATTGATGTCACCCAAGTTAGACCTCCTTTTTAGAGGATAAAGTGGTCATTGTCAAGAAATAGAACTTAATAAAGGTTAGGGTCAAACCCAAAGGGGGTACATAGACTCAAAAGAATTTAATGACCGCAATTTGAATAGTTAATTGACTTACTTCCCCAAAGGGGAGGGGGTCTTGCAATAATCGATAAACACTACAAATAAACTAACTAACAAAAGAGAGAAGTCAATATGGAGAGAAACTAGGGTATTGTGTTCCCCATGATTCCCCAACTCAGTATCACTGGATAACCTAATTCTTTTCTAGTGTATAGCATGCAGGACGGTAAGTTATGTTCACCAAGCCCTTTGGTCAAAGGTGAGAGCTGAATTTCACTATGCACCTTGGCCCATCTCCATAGTGTGCATTACTAACCCTTACCTATTAGTCCCAGTACAACCTCTCCTTGGCCCATTGTGGTTGATTAGACGAGAATACTCAATCTGTTAATTAATCTCTTTTCCTATTTATTACTACCTTGGTCCAGTCAGTAACACTAGGCGGGTTCTAATGTTGGCCACCATTAGAAAACATGCAAAACGAAGAATATTAATAAATACATGCATATACATCTTTCAAGAATTATGAATTATCCGGTTTTTATTTATTGATTCTTCATGGTTCCAACAACCCTAGTTGTGGATTTAGCTACTCATGCTTTGTATAGATGCAAGAATTATGGATTGAGAAAACATAATTGAACACTTACACAATAGAATTAAGAACAAACAAATCCAACTTTAATAAGAATCACAAGATTAAAGATGAAATTCAGACACAAGTGTTCTCAAAGACTCTCCAAATTAATCTCATAATTTTTTTTCTTTTTCTATAGTATTAGATGAAAACTTAGCAAAAACTATCAACTCTCCATGAAAAATAACCTAAAAAACCTATTTATAATTAGTAAAGTACAAGTCCTAACTGAAATAGGATAACTGGTCGGCACGCCAAAAGAAAAGGGGTTTATGGGCCGTATTGCATTTCCCAGCCCGTGATTGGGGTCTCATACTCAGCTACTAGAAGTTTGGAATTCAACTCTATGACAACCCTCAATGACTCGTAAAGTGATTTACGACCCTTAAAGGGGGTTTCGTTTGATAAACTTCAGAAAGTCCCAATCTCTGATCCTCAGGGCACGAATTATCATCTACAACTCGAAAAACCTTCTATGGCTCATCTGTATGTTCGTAGAATAAACATCAGAAAATAGCCCCTCACTGGAATTATTTACGTAACCACCCTACAACTCATAGAAGCCCATAAAGGGTTTCGTATCACAGCGAAAAATTAGCAACTTCTGTAATTTTTTCCAAAATCAAGGCCAACCTGTAATCCTGTAAATATAACCAAAAGAACACATAAAACCAACTAACATCTCATTGAGAACACAAAAGATTCCAAGTTTTAAGCATCAAAAGTGTTGTATTTTAGCAGCACATCATCTTGAGGTGGCCCTTAGCCTTGTGTATAGAGTGCTTGGGCTCAAGTTGGAGTTCAAGACCATGGCATGCCTCATTGAGCCCTTCACGGTTTGTGTGACACCACACTATCCATGTGGTGTCTCGTGAGAGATGTCTTGGGCTAAAAAGCCATATTTTGACTAAGGCACTTCACACACGAACCCCTACATGGGTCGTGTGGTGGCTTGAAAAAATTTAAAGTATGGGATCACTGTCTCGGAACTTTACCGGTGAAGATTTTACCTAAGTAAGGTCACACGGACAGCCATATGATTCGTGTGACATCACACGATCCGTGAAGCTCGCATATGGGACCCCTCACAACTTTTTTGACAATTGTTACATTAATGGTTTTCTTGTAATTTAGTTATTCTTAAGGTTCATTTATGACTTTCAAAGCTATCATAAACCTCTCAAAACACCTATACTCTTCTATACTCATTCAAATTCAATTCATACACTTATAATATCAAATTCTCTCATCTAAAGACTTCTTTCGAGTGAGTTATTGAAGGATTAGCTTGGAACTTAAGGAAGAGTCTTATTCTTCAATCAATTTCTTCTTAATTCCTCTTATTAGATAAGGTATGTGGGATTGATTCATTGTCCCTTCCCTCCATGAAGATCCCAAACTCTTTTACTCTTTGATTTTATGAAATTGAGCTTACTTTGAATATGGCTCTTTTATATTATTGTTAATTTGATTTAATTGAGATATGAGCTATATTTAATTGATGTCTGTAAAGTGATTTAAGCCCTAATATGTTGAATTTTATTGTTGAATATGCATGTCCCCTTTAAAAGTTTATTTAAGCATGGTAATCTAAATTGTAATTTAAGTGGGGATTTACTTGAATTTCAAATTGTATTGTTTATTTAAGTTTGAATCTGTATTGGCTATGTTATTCTCACATCATTCATAATATTTGTATACATGAGCATTAATTTTATCAAGATTATGAAGTAGGTTAAGCCCAATTATGTTTATGAATGTAATTTTGATGAGAATATGGTTATGACAAGAATATGATCACATAAATGTCTATGATATAGATCTTTGAGCAACTCCAGGTGTTTACACCATTTTGTACATATGTAAATGAGCTATTCCATACATGAAAGTATGAATTGAAGTATAATTTAGGTTTTGAGCGCAAGTATGCATAATTATGAAGAATGTTGGTGTTTGAGCCTAAGTATGCATTGAAATTATTTGAAATGACTTATGCCTCATATAAAAGCATATATACATATATGTATTCTTGTGGAATGATGACCTAGAACCGAGAGGACTTGTGGAGGGGGGCTTATCGCTAAGGGTCCATTACCCAAGTCCCATAACTACGTGTCAATATAGGTATATGTTTATGCCTCTTATGAGATGATTTTAAAATCCTTCTGAAAAGACTGGGTCGTAAGGAAGGTGGCCATCACACTGAAGAGATCGGGTCGTAAGGTGTGGTGTAGGTTACCTTTGGAAAGGAATCTTCTCTCACCCGATGGGAGGCTTTCATCGGAAAACTTTCATATAGTAGCACGCATGAGTGTGGGATGTCAGTTATGGTTTCATCCCCTCTATGTTGAAGTATTATGGCATCACATGCATCATGGATTTCATGGCATATTGCTATATTATTCTCCTTGCTTATATGTTTCTTTCTATACACGTGCCCTTGTCATCTAACATTAAATGCAAGCTTAATGAGTTCATATGCATTGCATGCCCGCATACTTTGTACATTTAAATGTACTAACACATACTTTTTCTTATATGATCTAACCATCTAAGGATCGAAGATTATACTCATCCACCTTTTGACGGCTAGTTCGGATTGTGTTGTGTTGAGTCCTATCATCCAAGGACAAGCCAGCATCCATCTACCTATTATGTTACTTCCGCTTATATTTTATTTAATTTGAGGGTGAGCCCGAGACATGTGTTGGCCCCCGTCCTATTCTACGAGTTAAAGGCATTGTTGGACAACATATAAACTTTTATACGGATTTGTTCTATGTCTTGCTATTTGGAGTCTATGGTTATGGCTATCTATTGAATATTGATACTTTGATGATTTGATTATGATGAAATGTGGAAAGTCCTAAGCCCCGTTCTATCCCCATAGCGTGAGTCATACTTACCTGCCCTCTAGTTATGATGTGTTATGTGCTATGTGGATCATGCAAATGCCTATCTCTGTTACATGCCCATAACGCGAGTCCTACTTTTCCGTCCCTAGAACTGTGTGTTTATTACTTCATTATACACTTTTGGATTGATGATGTGAATGTGGATACTTTCATAAAAACAATGCTTCATAATATCAAAAATAGGGCTTGATAACTTTCTCAATACTTTCATACCTCATAACATGCATAATATTCCCTTCATAAGTCATATCATTCATAATTTACACAACTTTCCATAGGGCCCTGAACATCATAGAAGCTTGGCATATATCTTTAATTGAACCCATGGTGGGTACATGTACATAACTTTAAAACCATGTAATTCATGTGTATATGACATGAGAGGAGTAAAATGAATCACTTGAACATTATTCAAAACAACCCACCAAAAGCATGATAAGACTTGACTAGGGCATCATCAAACCCTCATACGAATAGGTCTTTCTAAATTTCACATAGATTTTCACATAGATTGTCAATGCATAATCATGTAGAAAGGCATATCATCGTAAAATACTTTATATTATCATCATATAAAAGGGTTCATAAAATTATCATGTATTACCATAACTTGACAAATCATAAAAGAGAAGAGGAATGGTTGAGCTTATGGAGGGAAGGTCCCCACAATCAAAACCCATATATCTTGGTGATTGGATATGGAAACCTTGTAGAAAATGAGGAGAAAATCTGGAACCCTAGCTTTGAACTCTTCTTCTTGAAGCCTTGAGGGACTTGGGACTGTTTGGGAGAGTTTTAGACTTAGGAATTTTTGAGAATTGAGTTGAAATGAAGGAGTGAAGGGTGTATAAGGCTGGAAAAGGGTTATTCGGGGGGTTAAAATGACATAGTATAGGCATAAAATGTTGGGATGACAAAATTGCCCCTTATATAATTTTGTCAGTTAGGACCATGAAACCCCATTTACGGACGTGGTCCAACTTATGGGCCGTAGGTAAGGGGTTCATCTAATAACATTTTTTAATCCTTAGAAACCTTTTTCTAATTCCCTACCTATGATAGGACTTTCGACTCATAAGTCCATCTACAGGCCCTCTAATAAATTGTGTACCCAATTTCAGAAATTATCATTTTCACCAAGTCTGACCTTCAATCTACGAGCACTAGTTATGGCCCATGAAACCGCTTACAACCCATAAGATTCCTTGTAACAATTGACACTTAAAAGATTTCCTGAACTAATTTCTTGCACTTTTCATACTTCTCACAGGTGAGGCCTTACTTTCAAGGCAAGAACACTCTCAAGCAAGTTTAGGGTTTGCTTTCAAGGTTTTTTTTAACTTCTCTAATCCATTCCTTAAGGTAATTTAAGAGTTTGATTTGTGGGTACCTTCCACCCATAAAGTCCCCTAGTAAATCCTTTTACCTTTTCTTTAAGTACTTTGAAAATGTCAAGTTGTGTGCCTATGAATTTAATGACGTTTTATAACATTTTTATGTATTTTGACTTCAATGGTGCAATGTAATGCTTTACCATATTTTCCATGAAATATTAAGGTGATAATTATGATTCTAATATCTAGGGTTTTATAATGATGTATCGGTGATGTGCTGCCAAAGTACAACACTTTTGATGCTTAAAACTTAAGATTTTGCATATTCTCAATGCAACTTTGGTTGTTTTTATGTGTTTTTGTGTCTATGTTCGCAGGATTACAGGTTGGTTAATGATTTTAGGGAAAGTTACAAAGTTACAGCAAATTTGCTATTATATGAGACACCTTATGGGTCGTAGACCATTCTACAAGCCATAAGGTGGTCTCGTAAGGAATTCCAGTGAGGGAGCAAGTTTCTGAAGTTACTTCTACGAACATGAAAATGAGCCATAAATTAATATACGAGTCATAGGAGAGATTTCGTGTCCTGAGGGTAAGAAAATGAAAACTTTTTGAAGTTCATCAGATCAATCCCCCTTTATGGGTCGTAAACCATTTTATGAGTCGTAAAGGAGAAGTTAGTTTTCCAACAACAATGTATGAGACACTGATTACGGGCCATGAACTTTAGTATGAGGCATAAAATATTATCGTAGAGTGTGCCGACTAGTTCTCCTAAGTTGTTTAGGATTTGAATTTTAATTATTATAAATAGGTCTTTTAGGTAATTTTTTCAGATGTTCTCACTAGTTCACATAAGTTTAGCTTAGTTTTAGATTAGTGCTTAGAGAAAGCAATATTCTTAGAGAGAAAATTATGAGAGAGTCTTTGAAATATTTTTGGCTTAATTCAATTTTCAAGCTTGTGATTTTCATTGACATTGGATTTGCTTGTTCTTAATTCAGTTGTGTAAGTGTTTAACTATGTCTTCTAAATTCATAATCTCTTCATCTACACAAAGCATGGGTAGCTAAATCCACAACTAGGGTTGTGGGAACCATGAAGAACTAACAAAGTAAAATCGAATAATTCACAATTCTTGGAAGGTGTATATGCATATATTAATTAACTCTCTTCATTTAACATGTTTTTGGATGGTGGTTGTAAGGACTTGGAAATTTTTTTGCATCTTTAGCGAACCTCGTAATGTTGCCCCGTGAGAAATTTTGACCAAGTGTCACCTCAAGGGAGGCCCACACGGTCCGTGTGGGCTCCAATGAGGGGATACTCAGGGAATTTCGAGCTAAGGCACGTCCCATCAGGGCCCCACATGGACTGTGACACTTCACGGACCGTGTGATGGCCTTTAGCCTAAAAGCCAAAAAATTGAAGCCAAGTGAAGTCACACGGCCTCCTTCACAGGTCGTGTGAAGGATCACGAGCCGTGTGGCTGGCCATAAGGCTCCAGGTATTCTTCTAAGTATGGAATAATTGTCTCGTAACTTGTCGTGAGAAAATTTATCCAAGTCTAGGCATACGAGCACCTACACGATCCATGTAGCTTCACATGGGCCGTGTGGCTCATCCATGCGGCTAACTTTGCTTCAAAATATTCTAAGTGTTGAATTTTGGTTCCGGGCCTCCATTAGGAAAATTTTGGCTAAGTGTTGGTTCACGGGCACTGTTCACGGCTAGTGAAGTTCTTCACGGGCTGTGTAACCTCCAATGAAGTGATGACAAGCCATTTTTTTTTATTTGTTTCATTAAGGGCATTTTTGTAAATCCGATTTACCTTAATGGTCTTTTAAGACTTCCTATACTATCTAAAGACTCCCTAATGCCCTAAATCCTATTCATAATACTCTAAATTCACTCCTTACATCTAAACTGTCTAAAAAATTCTTTCCAAGTCTTCCCTTCAAGAGTCAAGCTAGGGTTCAATAGGAGTTCAACTTTAAGCTCAATTCTTCTCAAATTCCTCTTTCTAATCAAGGTATGTCAAATTGATTCTTGGTCCCTTTCAACCAAAAAGACCTAAACTCTTTTAAATTGATTTTCATGAAATTAAGCTTACTTTGTACTTTACCTATAATTTTAAGTTACTTTAATCCCTATTATGATGATCTACATTGAAGATAGAAGTTATGAATATGTATTTCCCCTTTAAAGCTTGATTTAGGCATGGATGATTTATATTATGTTTTAAATGTAGATTTAATTATGGATTTACTTCAATTTCATATTATACTGTTGATTTTAGATTGAATCTCAATTACCCATGTTACTCCCACGTTACTCAAGACATATGCATTCATAAACATTGGAATTTATGAAAATTATGAAGTGGGTTAAGCCCAATTATGTTTAATGATATGATTTTGATAAGATATTGGTTATGACAAGAATGTGATCACATACATGTCTTATAATTATGGCTCTTTGAGCATTTTGGGTGCTTGCACAATTCCATATATGTAAATGAGCTATTCCGTGCATGAGTATTACGGGCATGAATTATGTTTTGGCTTTTAAGCCTAAATGTGTATTGAAAGAATTAGAAGTGACTATTGCCTCTTCAAAAGCATATATATATATGTACGTATATGTATTCTTGTGGGATAACGACTTAGCACTGATGGATTGAGGGATTCCTCTCTTTCCGTAAACTATGTGCCTAACATAGGTTATGAGATTCCTAACCGAAATGGGTGTAGTTCCCATAAGGAAGGTTGCTTCATACGTAATGAGTGTTGTTCCCGTAAGGTGAAGTATAAAGTGATATGATATGCTATGTGAAAATCCCATCCGAATGGTTGTAGTTCCCATTAGGAGGGTTGCTTCATATGAAATGGGTGTTGTTCCCATAAGGTGAAGTATGGTTTACCTTTTGCAAGTAGACTACCTCTTTACCGATGAAGGGATTTCATCGGGATTCCGAGTAATAGCTCGCTTGGTCTTACTCATGTCAGTTGAGGTCACATCCCCACTATATATGAGCACTATTGTATTTCATGCATCATGAACTTCATGGCATATCGTTACTATTCTTCTTTGGATATATGATTCTTCTATATTATGTGCCCTTGTCATCTAACATTGAAATGAAGGTTTGGAAAGTCATATGCATTGCATGCCCACATAATTAGTACATTCAAACATACTAACGCACACTCTTGCCTACATGATTTCGCCATGTAGGGACCGAGGAGTACACCTATCCACTACACGACGTCTAGCTTGGATCTCCAATTTGGCTTGTAGTGGTAAGTCCTACCTTCCAAGGACAAGCCACCTATCCTCTATCTATGAAGTCTTTGTGTTATTTACATTGAGGGTGACCCCGGGACATGTCTTGGCCCTCGTCCTATCTTATGTCTAGAGGCATTATTGGACATCTTTTAGAATCTCATCAGATCTATATGTTATGTGTAGAATTTGAAGTTTATGATTATGGCTATCCATTGTATATGGCTATCATGGATTGATTATGACGATTATGATATGTATGTGTGTTTGATGTAGAAATATGGAAGATCCTAAGTCTCGAATTGCCCCCATAGAATGAGTCCTACTTACCCGCCCCTTAGTCTTTGTGAGCTATGTGTAATGTGAATTCATGTTAATCCCTTTCCCTATGATATCCCAATAGCGTGATTCCTACTTTCTTGTCTCGTAGAATTATACGCTTATCATTTGAATACACTTTTGAATCGATGATGTGTATTGGGATACTTTGAGGCTTGTTTGGGGACTCTCGAGTTCCCATTCGCCTTGTCACTCCTAGGCCCTAGGCCCGGGTCATGACAGAGATGGTATCAGAGCACTAGGTTTATAGATTGTCCTCGGAGTCTAACATGTCGTGTCAAGTAGGGTCCTATTCATGGGTGTGAAGTGCTCCATGCCTATGAATAGGAGGCTATGAAGGCGTTCTAGTAATTGTACCACTTCTTCATGCCTTATGTTGTGCTAAGGTTCGTATATTTGGTTTCCTCATCTTAATGATGACATTGCTCCATTTTAGAAGATGCCTCGAGGAAGACCCCACCTACCAAGACTGGCCCCAACTAATGAGGGTCAAGCACCTCAAGGGCCCATGGACGAGCCTATCTCTAATGGTGAATTCCGTACGACCTTTGTTATTCTTTCCAAAGTGGCGATGTCTTAGACTAGGTAGCTAATCTTCTATGGGATCCCACTCCAGCTTCTAGGGTGAGGGATTTCACCTGGATGAGTCCACCTGAGTTTTATGGGTCAAGGGCTGATGATGATGCTCAGGAGTTCATTGATGAGCTCACCAAGGTGTTGAATGTTATGGGTGTCACTTCTGAGGAGAAGGATGAATTGGTTGCCTATCAACTGAAGGATTTGGCTCAGGTGTGGTACAACCAATAGTCTATGGAGAGGGTTTGTGGTGATGCTGTCAATTGGGGGGAGTTCAAGCTTGCATTCCTAGATTATTTCTTTTCACTTGATCTTAGGGAGGCCAAGATGACTAAATTTATCAACCTTAAGCAAGGGGGTATGTGTGTGAAGGACTATGCCTTCAAGTTCACTAAGCTCTCCAAGTATGCACCGATACTAGTGGCTGATCCTCGTGCAAGGATGCACAAATTCATTTCAGGTATCTCTGACTCATTTGTGAAAGAGTATCATACCGCCATGCTCATACGAGATATGGATATCTCCTGACTCATGGTATATACCGAGCAGATCGAAGGGGAGAAACTCAAGAAGAGGAGAGTACATGATCCTAAGAGGGCCCATTTTGATTAGGGGTTTCTCCAGTTCTCAGGGTGGTGCTTTTGGTCGCTTCACACAGGGATAAGGTTCTGGTGCTTGGGTCACTATTGTTAGAGTGCCTCCTCCTAGGGCACCAGTAGGTGGTGGATAAGGGGTATCCTCTGTGTGGCAAGTGTGGGAAGCCTCACACAGGTGTATGTTGGAGGGATTTGGGTGCTTGTTTTGGGTGCGGTGACAAGAACCACAAGATTGCCAATTGTCCTAAGAATGCTCATAGAGGTCAAGGTCAGACGGCTCAAGGTGGTCAAAGCCAACAAAGATCTCCCCAAGGTTTTTCCCCATGGAACAATAGATTCTATGAACTTCATGCCCGTGAGGAGGTTGAGGAAGCTTCGGTTGTTGTAATTGGTATATTAAAAGTCTTTGATTTTGATGCTTATATATTGCTTGACCTGGGTGCTAATTTGTCTTTTGTGACTCCTCTGTTGGCTGTTAAGTTTGGTTTAGTCCCAAAATTTTGAAAGATCCTTTCTCAGTCTATACTTCCGTGGGTGAATCAGTTTTTGCACATAGGGTCTATCGTGGTGGTCTTGTTTCCGTGTTACATAAACTCTTCCCGTGTGATCTTATGGAACTAGAGATGTTCAATTTTGAAGTGATTCTTAGGATGGATTGGTTGCATACATCAAATGCCTCTATAGATTGTAGGACCCAGAATGTTAAGTTCCAACCTCCCGGTGAGCCCGTTCTCAAATGGAAAGGCAGTGACTCCTTCATAAAGGGTCGGTTTATATCCTACCTCAAGGCCCAGAAGATGATCTCCAAAGGATGCATTTATCATATTGTGAGTGTCAAGGATATGGAGTCTGAATCACCTACTCTTGAGTTGATTTCGGTGGTGAATGAGTTTTTGGATGTGTTTCCCAAGGACTTGCCCAGTATTCCTCCCGAAAGGGAAGTAGACTTTGGCATATATCTTCTCCCGGATACTTAACCTATCTCTATTCCTCCCTATTGTATGGCACCGATTGAGTTGAAAGAGTTGAAGAATCAGCTAAAAGACTTGTTGGAGAAGGGCTTTATTAGGAAAAGTATATCCCCATGGGGTGCTCCGGTGTTATTTGTAAGGAAGAAAGATGGATCTCTTCGAATGTGTATCGATTATAGGCAATTGAATAAGGTGACCATTAAAAATAAGTATCCATTTCCTAGGATCGTTTACTTGTTCGACCAACTTCAAGGGGCTACCCACTTCTCAAAGATTGACCTCTATTCGGGGTATCATCAGTTGAAGGTTAGAGAGTGTGATATCCCTAAGATGGATTTTCGGACAAGGTATGGCACTTTGAGTTTATTGTGATATCGTTCGGCTTAACCAATGCTCTGGCTATGTTCATGGATCTTATGAATCAGGTGTTCAAGCCATTTCTTGACAGTTTTGTGGATATCTTCATTCATGACATTCTCATTTATTCTCGAAGTGAGCAGGAACACAAGGATCATTTGAGGATGGTTTTACAAACCTTGAGGGAGAAGAAGTTGTATGCCAAGTTTAGCAAATGTAAGTTTTGGTTGGGAGAAGTAGCTTTTCTTGGTCATTTGGTGTCGAGTGATGGTATTAAGGTTGATGCGAAGAATACTGAGGCTGTAAAGAATTGGCCTAGACCATTGACCCCTTCAGATATTCAAAGTTTTTTGGGGTTGCCCGACTATTATAGGAGTTTCGTTGAAGGGCTCTCATCTATTGCATCTCCGTTGACTAAATTGACCAAGAAGAAAGTTACATTTGCATGTTCAGATGAATGCGAGAAGAGTCTTCAAACCTTGAAGGATACGCTTACATCGGCTCTTGTCTTGACCAAGGTGAAAGTTAAGTTTGCATGGTTGGATGAATGCGAGAAGAGTTTTCAAACCTTGAAGGATCGGCTTACATCAGCTCTTATCTTGACTTCACCTAATGGCTTGGAGGGATTTGTGGTGTATTATGATGCCTCACGGATTGATTAGGTTGCGTACTTATGCAACATGGTAAGGTAATAGCATATGCATCAAGGCAACTGAAGGCGCATGAGTGTAATTACCCGATGTATGATCTTGAGTTAGGGGCGGTGGTTTTTGCCTTGAAGATTTGGAGGTACTACTTGTATGGGGTACACATGGATGTTTTCACCGCCAACAAGAGTTTGCAATATGTGTTCCCTCAAAGGGATCTCAACTTGAGGCAAAAAAGATGGTTAAAATTCTTAAAAGACTATGACATGAGTGTTCAATATCACCCTGGCAAGGACAATGTTGTAGCTGATGCTCTTAGTAGGCTATCTATGGGGAGTGTGGCTCATGTTGGAGTGAAGAAGAGGGAGTTGGCAGAGGATGTTCACCGGTTGGCTAGGTTGGGTGTTCAGCTGACCGACTCTAATGATGGTGGTATCCATGTCCAAAATGGGGCCGAATCTTCAGTGGTTGTTGTTGTGAAAGCTAAGAAAGATTTAGATCCATCATTGGTTGAATTGAAGAAATTGGTTTCCAAAAAGGAGGTTGAGGTGTTCTCCCAAGGGGGAGATGGTATACTTTGGTACCAAGACCGATTATGTGTTCCGAATGTGGATGCTCTCAAAAAGGAGATCATGAGTGAAGCTCACAACTCTCATTATTCTATTCATCCAGGATCTACTAAAATGTATCAGGATTTGAAGGAGGTGTATTGGTTGCATGGTATGAAGAAGGACATAGCCAAGTTCATATCCAAATGTCCAAGTTGTCAACAAGTGAAGGTAGAGCACCAAAGGCCTGGTGGTTTGGCTCATGACATTGAGATTACCACTTAGAAGTTGGAAGATGTGAACATGGACTTTGTGGTTGGTTTACCTCGGACCCAAAGATAATTTTGACTCCACTTGGGTTATTGTTGATTGGATGACAAAATCGGCTCACTTTCTACTGGTCAAGATGACTTTTGGTGCCGAAGATTATGCAAGGTTATACATCCAAGAATTGGTGAGGTTACATGGTGTGCCTAGGTCCATCATATCGGATCGTGGTACCCAATTGACTTCTCACTTTTGGAGGTCGTTTCAAAAGGGACTTGGTACTAAGGTTAAATTGTGCACCGCCTTTCATCCTCAAACCGATGGGCAAACCGAGAGAACAATTCAAACCTTAGAGGACATGTTGAGGGTGTGTGTATTGGAGTTCAAAGATAATTGGGATGACCAGCTTCCCTTCATTGAGTTTTCCTATAACAATAGTTTTCATGCTAGCATTGGTGTGGCACCGTTTGAGGCTTTGTATAGGAGGAGGTATAGGTCACTGGTGGGGTGGTTTGAATTGGGAGAAATGGCATTGATTTTGCCCAGATTTAGTGTTAGAGGCTATGGAGAAGGTGGAGTTGATTAGGGAGAGATTGAAGACGGCCCAAAGGAGGAAGGATCTTGACTTTTATGTAGGTTATTAGGTGTATGTGAAGGTTTCACCTATGAAGGGTGTGATGCATTTTGGTAAGAGGCAAGCTAAGTCCCTGATATGTTGGCCCTTATAATATTGTTGAGCGGATCGGGAACATGGCTTATTGGTTGGAGTTGCCTCCGGATTTGAGTTCTATCCACCCGGTTTTCCATGTGTATTGTGCCTTTGGAAGGTGTTGAGGTTGGAGAGAACTTATCTTATGAGGAAGTCCTTGTGGAGACTGTGGATAGACAAGTGAAGTGGCTTCGTAACAAGGATGTAGCTTCAGTGAAGGTGCTTTGGAGAAATCATCAAGCCTAAGGTATTAGGTTCTTCATCTTCTAAACTGGTCCTAACTCTTTCATTCTTGAGTCTCGTGGCATGACATGCGTACATGTGCATTAAGAAGATTTTATGATGTTTTGAATGATTTTAATAAGCTTCAGCATGAGTTTTAATGACTTTATTATTTTCAAGTGGTGAGTTATGTATTGCATCTTATGTTTGAAAGTGTCATGTTCTAAGTCAAGCCTTTCAAGCCTTGTTCTTGCACATTGGGGGACGAAAGTTCCCAAGGGGGAGATGATGTAAGGACCCAAAAAATTTTTTTAGTGTCTTTACCGAACCTCGTAATGCCACCCTTTGAGAAAACTTGACCAAGTGTCACCTCAAGGGAGGCCCACACAATCCGTGTGACCTCTAGTGAGGGGATACTTTGCCTTATTTTTTGAAAATACGGGGACTTGACAGGAAATTTCGAGCTAAGGCATGTCACACCGAGGCCCAACACGGATCGTAAGACAGTTCACGGACCATATGGAGGACTATGCGATGGCCTTGAGCCTGAAAGGCCAATAATCAAAGCCAAGTGAAGTCACATGGCCACCTTCATGGGCCGTGTGAAGGTTCACAAGCCATGTGGTTGGTCGTAAGGCTCCCAGCGCGAATTTTCTTCTAAGTATAGAATCACCGTCTCATAACTTGTCGTGAAATTGTTTTACCAAGTCTAGGCATATGGGCACCTACACGACCAGTGTAGCTTCAGACGGGCCATGTGGCTCATCCGTGCGGCTAACTTTGCTTCAAAATATTCTAAGAGTTGAATTTTGGCTCTGGACCTCTGTCGGGCAACATGTGGCTAAGTGTTTGTTCACGGGCACTATTCACGGCCAGTGACGTGCTTCATGGACCGTGTAACCTCCAGTGAATTGATAATGGGCCATTTTTCTCTCTGTTTTGTTAATGGCATTTTTGTAAATTCGGTTTACCCTAATGGTCTTTTAAGACTTCCTACACTATCTAAAGACTCCCTAATGCCCTAAACCAAATTCATAATACTCTAAATTCACTTCTAACATCTTAACTCTCTAAAAGATTCTCTCCAAGTCTTCCTTTCAAGACTTAAGCTAGGATTCAATTGGAGTTCAACTTTAAGCTCAATTCTTCTCAAATTCCTCTACCTAATCAAGCTATGTGGGATTGATACTTGGTCCCTTTCAACCAAGAAGACCCAAACTCTTTTCAATTGTTTTTCATGAAATTAAGCTTACTTTAAATGTGGGTTTTTCATTATATGATTTATTAAATTCAATTTATGTATGAGCTGTACTTTATCTATGATAATTTACATTGAAGATATGAAGTTATCAACATGCATGTCCCCATTAAAGCTTGATTTAGGCATGAGTGATTTATATTATGTTCTAAATGTGGATTTAACTATGGATTTACTTCAATTTCATATTATACTATTGATTTTATATTGAATCTCAATTACCCATGCTACTCCCACATTATTCAAGACATGCATTCATGAACATTGGAAATTATGAAGTGAGTTAAGCCCAATTATGTTTTATGATATGATTTTGATAAGATATTGGTTATGACAAGAATGTGATCATATACATGTATTATTGTGATGGATATTTGAGCCTTTTAGGTGCTTGTACCATTCCGTATATGTAAATGAGCTATTCTGTGCATGAGTATTACTGGTATGAATTATGTTTTGGCTTCTGAGCCAAAATGTGCATTGAAAGAATTGAAAGTGACTATCGCCTCTTCGAAAGCATGTATATATGTATGTATATGTATTCTTGTGGGATAACGACTTAGCACCGATGAATTGAGGGATTCCTCTCTTTCCTTGAATTATGTTCCTAACATAGGTTATGCGAATCCTATCCGAAATAGTTGTAGTTCCCGTAAGGAAGGTTGCTTCATGCAAAATGGGTGTTGTTCCCGTAATGTGAAGTATAAAGTGATATGATATGCTTTGTGAAAATCCTATCCTAAATAGGTGTAGTTCCCGTAAGGAGGTTTGCTTCATAAGAAATGGATGTTGTTCAAGTAAGGTGAAGTATGGTTTACTTTTGGCAAGTAAACCACCTCTTTACCGATGAGAGGATTTCATCAGGATTCCAAGTTATAGCTCGCTTGGTTTTACTCATGTCGGTTGAGGTCACATCCCCACTATATATGAGCACTATTGCATTTCATGCATCATGAACTTCATGGCATATCGTTATACTATTCTTCTTTGGATATATAATTCTTCTATATTATGTGCCATTGCCATCTAACATTAAAATGTAGGTTTGATAAGTCATATGCATTGCATGCCCGCATACTTAGTACATTCAGACGTACTAATAAATACTCTTGTCTACATGATCTCACCATGTAGGGACTGAGGAGTACATCTATACACCACATGACATCTAACTCGAATCTCCAGTTTTGCTTGTTGAGGTGAGTCATATCTTTCAAGAACAACCCAGCTATCCTCTGCCTATGAAGTCCTTTTTGTGTTATTTACTTTGAGGGTGAGCCCGGGACATGTTTTGGCCCCCGTCCCATCTTATGTCGAGAGGCATTGTTGGACATCTTGTTGACTCTCGTCAGATCTATACATCATGTGTAGTATTTGAAGTGTATGATTATGGCTATCTATTGGATATTGCTATCATGGATTGATTATGAGGATTATGATATGTATGTGCGTTTGATATGGAAATGTGGAAGATCCTAAGTCCTGAATCGCCCCTATAGATTGAGTCCTACTTACCCGCCCCTTATATTTTATGTGTTACGTGTTATGTGAATTCATGTTAGTTCCTTTCCCTATGATATCCCCATAGCGTGAGTCCTACTTTCCCATCCCTTAGAATTATGTGCTTATCATTTGAATATGCTTCCGAACCGATGATGTAAATTGGGATACTTCGAGACTTGTTTGGGGACTCTTGGGTTCCCATTCGCCATGTCACTCCTAGGCCCTAGGCCCGGGCGTGACACTGTCCAACATTAGAACCCGCCTGGTGTTACTGACTGGACCAAGGTAGTAATGAATAGGAAAAGAGATTAATTAACAGGATTCGATTGATGTGTTCTCATCTAATTAACCAAATTGGGCCAAGGGGAGGTTGTACTGGGACTTATAGGTAATGGTTAGTAATGCACACTATGGAGATGGGCCAAGTCGCATAGTGAAATTTGCCTCTCACCTTTGACCAGAGGGCTTGGTGAACATAACTTACTATCCTGCATGCTATACACTAGAAAAACATAAGGTTATCCGGTGATACTGAGTTGGGGAATCATGGGGAACACAATACCCTAGTTGCTCTCCTTTATTGATCTTTCTCTCATGATAGTTAGTTAGTTTATTTTTCTCATTGATTTTTGCAAAACCCCCTTTAGGGGAATTAAGTTAATTAACTACTTAAATTGTATGTTGGTGAATTTGTCTTGAGTCTACTATTCCCTGTGGATTCGACCCTAAGCTTGATGAGGTTCTATTTTTTGAAAGCGATTGCTTTATCCTCTAAAAAGGAGGTGTAACTTGGGTGTCATTAAGATTTTGGCTCCATTGCTGGGGAGTATAGCTAGAATTCGTTAATTCATTAGTAATTCGAGTGTTAATCCTTATTTTCCACATTTTATATTTTGTTTTTGTTCTTTTTCTAATTATTTCTTCTTATTAATATGACACGCTCTGTTGAAGAAATATTGGATGATTGTAGTATTGGGATGAAAGGGGTTATACATAATTTTTTTCGAATTGCGAAGTATACTTCTTGAAAATATTAGAAAAACTTGACTTAGACAACTATGTGCTTTTTTCAGATGTTCGTCAATATAGCTTGGATGTCCACTTTTAAGTTGTGAGTTAAGCATAAAAGTTGATATATTTGATGCTCAACAAGCTAATTATGAATTGTGAGGAAGAAAGAATGCTTATAAGCCAACGTGAAGAGCTAAATTGGAGGGTCAACTTCTTGATCAATACTATTATTGATGTTGTCATTATAGAGAAAAGTACACGGGAGTTATGTGAAGAAGTAGATAATATTATCTTTAAAAACTCTGTTTGTGTAAACATGAGAATGTAAATAATAGTTTAATTCATGAATTAGGTTGCATTGGACCTCATTCTAATTATTTTTCTACATTATGTTTAGATGATGAGATATCAATCGAATCATCTGAGCATATGGAAGAATGTAAGGAGGAGGAAAAATATGTTTATATTCTTAAATTTACTGGCCACAAAGCAAGAAATTACGTTCCTCATTTAAAGGCCAAAAAGTACAATATGGGATCTCTATTTTCTGTTTTCCTTATTTTTATACCACCACCCTTTGAGTATTATAGAAAATTGGAAAAACAATTAGGGGTACAATTCATAAGTTCACGGTGGAAGAAGAAGTGGAAGGTCTCTACCTAGTAGTGTAACTTCTTATCTTCTTTTTTATAGTCCTTTTATTTTTTGTTTTGTGTCAATTTTATTTTTGAAGATTTAGCAGAAGTTTGAGTACCCAAATTTGAAACTTGGAGGCAAGCCAAGGAACACTGATGCTTAGGCACATATGTATGTGTTTTGACCCCTTATGATCTATTTTGCTTTGATTTTGTGCATTGAGGACAATGCACACCTTTTCGATGGAGTGTAGATAGTTATGGGCCTCACTGAAGTCTGAGTAGCTTATAGTCCATAACTACCCCAATTTTCGATCATGGGGTTTTCTTGTATATGTTCTTTTTCCCCGTGGATATTTAATTTCTGTTGTAGCGGCATGTTTAGGATGTTTAGATAATGTTTGTAGCATATAGTACCAATATTTGTGGCGTATAGCATGTTTTGTGTTTTGTTTGAAAAAATGGTACCCACCAAAATTTTTTATTAGTAAATAGATAGTAACCATGCATGTTTAAGTGTTTGACAATATCTGTTCTGATAAGTAAGGGTAAATTGAGATAAGAAGCATGATCTGAGAGTCTTTCGTTTATAATGTATGCAGTTCCATGTGAGTGTGAGCTTTATTTGATAAAATCATATGTTTTGTGCTAATTCAGACTTGCCCGGTTACTTTAAGTTAGATTGTAGATTAGTTTGATTAGAAAAGGATCTTAGGCCATTGTTCTTGAATAGTCCACGTTAGCCTAAAAATAACCTACCAAATCGATGATATATCCCTTCTTCCTAATGTTTGAGCTTAACATGTACCTATTCTTTCAAAACACCTAATTAACCCAGTCTTATCTAGTGAAAAATCCTGAATTTGTGCCTTGATCCTTCCTTGAACATTTTGTACCTAGTAGTGTAACTTCTTATCTTCTTTTTTATAGTCCTTTTATTTTTTGTTTTGTGTCAATTTTATTTTTGAAGATTTAGCAGAAGTTTGAGTACCCAAATTTGAAACTTGGAGGCAAGCCAAGGAACACTGATGCTTAGGCACATATGTATGTGTTTTGACCCCTTATGATCTATTTCTCTACCTAGTAGTGTAACTTCTTATCTTCTTTTTTATAGTCCTTTTATTTTTTGTTTTGTGTCAATTTTATTTTTGAATATTTAGCAGAAGTTTGAGTACCCAAATTTGAAACTTGGAGGCAAGCCAAGGAACACTGATGCTTAGGCACATATGTATGTGTTTTGACCCCTTATGATCTATTTTGCTTTGATTTTGTGCATTGAGGACAATGCACACCTTTTCGATGGAGTGTAGATAGTTATGGGCCTCAGTGAAGTCTGAGTAGCTTATAGTCCATAACTACCCCAATTTTCGATCATGGGGTTTTCTTGTATATGTTCTTTTTCCCCGTGGATATTTAATTTCTGTTGTAGCGGCATGTTTAGGATGTTTAGATAATGTTTGTAGCATATAGTACCAATATTTGTGGCGTATAGCATGTTTTGTGTTTTGTTTGAAAAAATGGTACCCACCAAAATTTTTTATTAGTAAATAGATAGTAACCATGCATGTTTAAGTGTTTGACAATATCTGTTCTGATAAGTAAGGGTAAATTGAGATAAGAAGCATGATCTGAGAGTCTTTCGTTTATAATGTATGCAGTTCCATGTGAGTGTGAGCTTTATTTGATAAAATCATATGTTTTGTGCTAATTCAGACTTGCCCGGTTACTTTAAGTTAGATTGTAGATTAGTTTGATTAGAAAAGGATCTTAGGCCATTGTTCTTGAATAGTCCACGTTAGCCTAAAAATAACCTACCAAATCGATGATATATCCCTTCTTCCTAATGTTTGAGCTTAACATGTACCTATTCTTTCAAAACACCTAATTAACCCAGTCTTATCTAGTGAAAAATCCTGAATTTGTGCCTTGATCCTTCCTTGAACATTTTGTACCTAGTAGTGTAACTTCTTATCTTCTTTTTTATAGTCCTTTTATTTTTTGTTTTGTGTCAATTTTATTTTTGAAGATTTAGCAGAAGTTTGAGTACCCAAATTTGAAACTTGGAGGCAAGCCAAGGAACACTGATGCTTAGGCACATATGTATGTGTTTTGACCCCTTATGATCTATTTCTCTACCTAGTAGTGTAACTTCTTATCTTCTTTTTTATAGTCCTTTTATTTTTTGTTTTGTGTCAATTTTATTTTTGAAGATTTAGCAGAAGTTTGAGTACCCAAATTTGAAACTTGGAGGCAAGCCAAGGAACACTGATGCTTAGGCACATATGTATGTGTTTTGACCCCTTATGATCTATTTTGCTTTGATTTTGTGCATTGAGGACAATGCACACCTTTTCGATGGAGTGTAGATTGTTATGGGCCTCAGTGAAGTCTGAGTAGCTTATAGTCCATAACTACCCCAATTTTCGATCATGGGGTTTTCTTGTATATGTTCTTTTTCCCCGTGGATATTTAATTTCTGTTGTAGCGGCATGTTTAGGATGTTTAGATAATGTTTGTAGCATATAGTACCAATATTTGTGGCGTATAGCATGTTTTGTGTTTTGTTTGAAAAAATGGTACCCACCAAAATTTTTTATTAGTAAATAGATAGTAACCATGCATGTTTAAGTGTTTGACAATATCTGTTCTGATAAGTAAGGGTAAATTGAGATAAGAAGCATGATCTGAGAGTCTTTCGTTTATAATGTATGCAGTTCCATGTGAGTGTGAGCTTTATTTGATAAAATCATATGTTTTGTGCTAATTCAGACTTGCCCGGTTACTTTAAGTTAGATTGTAGATTAGTTTGATTAGAAAAGGATCTTAGGCCATTGTTCTTGAATAGTCCACGTTAGCCTAAAAATAACCTACCAAATCGATGATATATCCCTTCTTCCTAATGTTTGAGCTTAACATGTACCTATTCTTTCAAAACACCTAATTAACCCAGTCTTATCTAGTGAAAAATCCTGAATTTGTGCCTTGATCCTTCCTTGAACATTTTGTACCTTGACTGAGGCAAAAAGCCTAAGTTGAGGGTGGCTACCAAAAGTGGCCCTGGTTCTAAGGATGGATAGTGTGCACCTCAACACAAGCAAAAAGCCTAAGTTAAAGGTGGCTAGTTTAAGGGTAAAGCACAAAAATAAGGGAGGTGAGTTAGGAATACAAAGAAAAAAGAGAAAAATCACGTGTTAGGTGCAAGAAAAATAAAAGTTGTCTTAATTGAGATCTAAAAAGAAAAATAAAGTGTAAAAACAAGGCAAAAAGCTAAAAAATGATACGAAAACATCCAAAAAGCTTGAAAGAGGAAAAAGGGAGAATAAGGTGAAAATAACAGAGTTGGTATGGATAAAGTGTAGAAAAATGAAGTTTCAAGGAGGGACTTTAGTCACTATTTTTCCAAAATATCATACCAAAGCCCCTGAGCCTACGTTACAAGCCTAGAAAGTCCTAGAGTGATCCTAGTCCAATTATTTGAAGGTCTGAGTCATGAGTATAGGGAAAGCCTTTGGTATTAGTCATTATGCATGAACATCTATTGTAAGAGTGAGTGAGTTTGCACAAGTCCCAATGCTAAAACATGGAAATATCACTGAGTGTCAAATATGGACTTCTTTCTGTGAGGGCACTTGCATTGCATTATTAGCATTAGACTTGTTTGGTGATTGTGGATAGTTGATAATACCTTGCGCGTCATAGTTGTGTTGTCTCATGCACTAGTTTACATTGGTTTGTTAAATAGCTATCTAATCCCATTTTAAAGAGTTGGTGTGGGTATCTGTGTTAGAGATGTATGTGACGTATGCCATTGAGTTGAGGTCTATGTGTGACTGTATTGTCTATATAGATTGAGTCCGTCGCTTGAGGACAAGCAACAATTTTAAGTTGAGGGTATTGAAGTGCTGCCAAAATACAACACTTTTGATGCTTAAAACTTAGGATTTTGCGTGTTCTCAATGCGACTTTAGTTCTTTTATGTGTTGTTATGTCTATGTTCGTAGGATTACAGGTTGGCCAATGATTTTGGGGAAAGTTACAAAGTTATTGCAGATTTGTTATTATACGAGACACCTTATAGGTTGTACACCATTCTATGAGTCACGAGGTGGTCTGATGAGGAATTACAGTGAGGGGCCAAGTTTCTGAAGTTACTTCTACGAACATACAGACGAGCCGTAAATTAATGTACAAGTCGTAGAAGAGGTTTCGTGCCTTGAGGGTCAGAGAATGAAGACTTTCTAAAGTTCATCAGACAAAACCCCCTTTACGGGTTGTAAATCATTTTATGAGTCGTAAAGGGGTATCGTAAAAGAGAAGTCTAGTTTTCCAGCAACAATGTATGAGACCCCGATTATGGGCCGTGAACTTCAATATGAGCTGTAAAGTGCTATCGTAGAGTGTGCCGAGCAGTTCTTCTAAGTTGTTTAGGATTTGAATTAATTATTATAAATAGGTCTTTTAGGTTATTTTTTCAGAAGATTCTCACTAGCTCATGTAAGTTTAACTTAGTTTTAGGTTAGTACTCAGAGAACTCTATATTCTTAGAGAGAAAATTGTGAGAGAGTCTTTGAAAATACTTGTGGTTTAATTCAATTTTCAAACTTGTGATTTTCATTGATATTGAATTTGCTTGTGATTAATTCAATTCTGTATATATTTAATTATGTCTTATAAATTCATAATCTCTTCATCTACATAAAGCATGAGTAGCTAAATCCACAGCTAGGGTTGTGGAAACCATGAAGAACTAACAAAGTAAAATTGGAGAATTCGTGATTCTTGAAAGGTGTATATGCATGTATTAATTAACTCTCTTCGTTTTGCATATTTCCTGATGGCCAAAATTAGAACTCGCTTAGTGTTACTAACTGGAACATGGTAGTAATGAATAGGAAATGAGATTAATTATTAGGATTTGATTGATGTGTTCTCATCTAATTAACCAAACTTGGCCAAGGGGAGGTTGTACTAGAACTTATAGGCAATGGCGAGTGATGCACACTATGGAGATATGCTAAGTCGCATAGTGAAATTTGCCTCTCACCTTTGACCAAAGAGCTTGATGAACTTAAATTATTGCCCAGCATGTTATACACTGACAAGAATTAGGTTATCTGATGATACTGAGTTGGAAAATTATGGGGAACACAATACCCTAGTTGCTCTCCTTTATTGATGTTTCTCTCATGATAGTTAGTTTATTTTTCTCATTGTTTTTTGTAAAACACCCTTTTGGGGGATTGAGTTGCTCAACTACTCGAACTACGTGTTGGTGAGTTTGTCTTGAGTCTACGTATTCCCTGTGGGTTCGACCCTAACCTCTGTTAGGTTTTATTTCTTGAAAGTGATCACTTTATCCTCTAAAAAGGAGGTGTAACTTGCGCGACATCAATCGACCGTTTAATACTTGTCTTAATGTTGCATATTTTACCATGTTCATGTATTATTCTATTGATTTATGAGTTTTCAAGTTAATGCTTAAGGTCGCTAAGTTCAAAGATTTTTTTTGCATGGTATGATGATGATGATAAGGGCATAAAAGAAAGATTTAAGTTATTAATCTTGTCAAAGATATAAGCTTGTTGTTGCCTTTAAAACATGTTTATGATAGACCCCAACATAAAAGGACAATTCTCACATGGCGATTTCTGATGTTTGGGGCGATCCTTATGAAATTACTACTTATGATTCTAAATTACATTACATGACTATGTACGTGCTTTGAAGTATTCCGCGGGATTGACTTGGCATCGAATAAGCCATTGAGGTTTGGTTCAGTAAGGGATCCTTACAAGCAACCCGTTGCCCCATTAGCTATGTGCCATCAGAGGAGCCCTTCTAGGCTAAGCTAGTAGATCTACATAGGCCATATATGTTAAAGAAAGATGCATGCTTAAGTGACGGGGTTTCACTCGGCATGTGGTCTCTCCATGCCAATTAGAAGGTTATCTTAGATTCTATATAGTAGCTCACATGGTCTTATATGTCGGTTATAGTCCACTCTCACAAAGTGTAAGATTTGATGTCTTCGTTCCATCATATGTGTTTCATATGTTACATTGATTTTACTTCATAATGAGCTTCATTCCTTGTTCATGCTTAAGCATATTTAATGATGACACTATTATTCCATGTATGGAGACTTCTAAATTTTATGAATGATGGCATTACAATAACATGTTTGCATTGCATCTTTTCAAGACCCAAGCCTAAGGCCTAGCCGTATCATGGTGAATGAGATCTCCGAAGGAATCTCAAACTAACCCTAAGTATTCAAACAAGCATTCAAGGTAAATCAAGAGAAATACAGAAATGGAAGCATATACATAGTTTGAATCATTACATGGGTCATAACATGAGATAGATCATAGTTATAGAGTTTACAAGTTGGAAACAGAAGTACATACATATGTCTAAAACATGCCTCTAAATCATAACATAAGATGGGGGCTCAGACAGACTCTGACTTACCCTGAATAATAAAGAAAGTCTATCTCTAATATAAACATAAAGCATGAAAGGTAAGGTAGTAGGCTCTGTCCTCGAAGTTAGAGGACTCACCTAATCAGGATCATGGAAATATTTGGATCTAGCCACGAATATAAACAATGGTATCATCCACACCTGTACTGTGATATAATGCAGACATAGAGTATGCATTAGTACTTTGAAATGTATGAAGTAAGCAGATATGTAACGGAATGAATTCATAGTAAAACCTACATTTGACATGTTAGATAAACAAGGACATACATACGTACAATATATATATATTTATATATATAGAAAGATAGACATAACAAGATGCCAAAAGATACCATGATGCATGAATGTCATAATACATGAACATATGTGGAGATGACCATAACTGATATAAGGTGAAACATATCCCCACATGGTGGGTGGAAGGAGCATAACCCCACATAGTGGATGGTGATACATAACTCCACATAAAGGGTGGAAGAGCATTACCCCACATAGTGGGCGATGCAAATAGTAAGTGGTAAAACTTAGCCATTTTCATAACCCCACATAGTGGGTGGTAGTACATAATTCTCAATCACATTCGTTGATAGGTTATCATCCACAGATTACATAGTATATACTTGCATAGGATCGTAAATCATTTTAAACATCATCATGCTTGCTTGGGCTTAAAAGCCAAATTGCAATGTGAAACACGCTTACATGCAGATAAATAGTCCCCTCATACTTATACATGGTGGAGTATACACTCCCATAAGGGCTTAAAGCCGTATCATAATCATCATGGGTTTCATAATCAAGTCATAATCGTATTCATATAGAAATCATGCTCATATCCATAATTGAAACCGTTTTCATATCCAAGTCTTCGAGTAGAAGCCCTGTACATGCTTGACCTTATACGAGGAATTCAAAGTAAAGCATGGATACATGAAATTCATACTTAAAACATGATAATGAGGTAGTAGTAGACATAATCCATGGAGAAAATAACATTCGAATCATAATTGAAACTACCCATGCATGAATTATTTGCTTGAAGGGACATGCAAGCTCAAGTCTCATGAAAATCATATAAACCATTACAATAAGGAATAATCTATACTTACATTATCACTTAAAAGTAATCCATAACATAATTTCAACAAGTAAAAGGCAAAGCATGATAATCAACCTTGTACCTCATGTAAAGTTCATGAAAATTAAGGAATAGAATTTGGGCTTTATGATTGAAAGGAAATCATGAATGAAACCACACATATCTTGCTTGAATTATAGAGTTTTAGATGAGATAGAATTGAACTTGAAATCACACTTGAGATCCTAGCTTGAATCTTTAAACTCTAGGCTTGAATAGTTGTTTTGGAGAAGTCAAGCTTAGCATGGCATTTCACCCACAAATAGATGGTCAAGCCAAAAGATCTATTCAAAATCTTGAGGATATTCTTAGAGCTTGTGTCTTGGAGTTTAAGGGTAGTTGGGATGAGAATCTTCCACTTATAGAGTTTGCTTATAATAATAGCTATCGCTCTAGCATCAGAATGGCTCCTTTTAAAGCTCTATATGGTAGACCTTGTGGATACACAATTGGATGGTTTAAAGTAGGGGAGATGGCTTTGTTAGGTCTAGATTTTGTTATGGAAGCTTTAGGGAAGGTGAAGATGATAAGGGAAATATTGAAGACGGCTCAAAGATGGCAAAAGTCTTATGTCGATACTAGGAGGAGAGACCTTGACTTTAAAGTTAATAATTTGGTGTATTTGAAGGTTTCACCAAGGTGTAGTGTAATTTGACTAGAAGGGCAAGTTAAGGCCAAGGTATGTAGGGCCTTATCAGATCTTGAGATGTGCCGGTAAAGTTGCATATGAATTAGAGATGCCCATGGAGATGAGCATGGTTCATCCAATCTTCCATATGTCCATGTTGAGGAAGTGTGTTGGGGATCCTAATTCCATTGTGCCCTTAGAAGTGATGAATGTTGAAGAGAATCTAACTTATGAGGAAGTAACTGTGGAAATATTAGATAGGCAAGTAAAAAGGTTGAGAAATAAAGATGTTGCATATGTTAAAGTCCTTTATAAGAACCAAAAAGTGGAAAGTGCTACTTGGGAAGCCAAACCCGATATGAAGAAGCAATACCCCTAGCTCTTGCATTCTAATCAATCTTGAGCTACTAAGATCTTCCTATTTAAGAACACTCCTTACATGTCATGTTTATGTCATCTATGCATAAGTATGTAATTTGAAGTTGAAATGAAAATGTTATTCGAGGCATGGTTTGAAAATTTTCATGATGTATGTGTTGCACTTGGCATATGATTCATGTACTCTATTCCATAGAGCGTACATTTAGCACATTCATGGATGAATGTTCCCAAGGTATTAGTGGGTTTTACAAAAGGGAATACTGCTATAAGTGTCTTCATGGGCCGTAACTTATGCTCGTGGAATGATGGCCAGACTTGGTAAAAATGCTGATTTCTGAAGTTGGGTATATGAGATATCAGATGGCTCGTAGATCGACTTACGAGTCGTAAGTCCTGTCATAGACTTAGGTTTAGAGACAGTTTCTGAGGATTCAAAATGATACCAGACGAAACCCCTTTCTTATTACCCGAATGATGGACCACAACTCATAGTCGAGGTCTTGTGGTTCTATCCAACATAATTTTATAAGGGGAAAATCCAACTTTTTCTAGTATTGTATGTTTATACTATGTTGTTTAAGCCTCTATACTATGTTGTTTAAGCCTCAAATAAACCCTTTCCAACCTTATACAACCCTAAAAAACTTCATTTCAACTCATTCTCAAAAATAACCTAAGTCCTAATCCCCTCTCAAACACTCCTAAGACTTTCAAGGCCTTCAAGAAAAGAGAGCAAGCTAGGGTTTCAGTTCCTCACCTCCAAAGTCAGATTTTCCTTCATTAAATCACCAGGGTATGCGGGTTTTGATTGTGGGAACCTTTCCTCCACAAGTTCAACCATTCCTCTCCCTCATCTATTATCAAGTTATGGATATTTATGGATGTTTTTATGAACTCTTTTATATGATAATATTGTGAAGAGATCTATGATGTTTTACCCTTGTACATGATTATGCATTGGAAAGCCAAGTGAAATTTATGGATTTTTATAAGGGTTTGATGATACCCTAGCTAAGTCTTATGATGCTTTTGATGGGGCATCTTGAATAATGCTCAAGTGATTTTATTTTATTCCTATCATGTCATTTACTCATCAATTGCATGGTTTTAAACTTGTGTATATGTACCCACCATGATTTGATTAAAGTTGTATGCCAAGCTTCTATGTTGATGAAAGCCTTATGGCAAGTTATGCAAACTATGAATGATACGAATTTTGAAAGGGCTATTATGCATGCTATGAGGTATGAGAATATTGTGAAAATTAATAATAATGTGAAGCCCTATCTTGATATTATGAAGCTTTGGTTTTGATGATCTACTCTATGAAATATTATGATATTATGACACTTCACCTATTATTGCTATAAGTATGATTTGGATATTCCTTGGGATTGTGACCTAGCACTGAGAGGACCATGGTAGATAACCATTTTCCCATAACTATGTTGCCACCATAGGTTTGTGAATTAGCTAATGGATCCATATAGCTCATGTTACATGATTGACCAAAAAGGGTGGTGTTCCCGTACAACATATGTTAATTAAATACCAAAAAGGGTGGTATTCCCGTAAGGTTATTATCATAAGTTAACTATAAAGGGTGGTATTCCCGTAAGGTTTTTATGAAACACTTCTCGAAATGGGGGAGTCCTTATAAGGTGAGTGTTTGGTTTACCTTAGCAAAGTAGATCGTTCCTAGTTCTGTGTGGAGTGAACACTGGGATTCCAAATAGTACCTAGCTTGGTCTTATATTTCAATTATGGTCCCTTCCCATCTATGTATGACATGTTATGAGACTTGATAACTCCTCGTGCATATTTTGACTAAGGCATGGGGCATTCATGACATATTGAGCTTATACCCATTGATTATGATTATGCATATTATTTAATTATGGCTCATGTTCTTTATTGTATTGCACATTGTGTACTTATTATATTCCAAGTACTAATGCATACTTTTTGCCTATGTGATCTAATCATGTAGGGACCGGAGCTCCTATTCATCCTCCTTCTCCACATGGCTAGATTATTTGGTTGAAGATCACTTTAATAAATCCTCCACATTCGGGGACAATAGCCATTTACTTTCATGCCTTATTAAGAATTCTTTATTTATGGGTATTATCTTTTGAAGGTGAGCTCAGAAGATGTCTTGGCCCTCGTTCCATTCAAATTAGAAGTGTTATTGGATATATGGATTTATATGTAATAAGCCTGACTCTTAATATGCTATGTAGTATGAAAGACTCGCTTAGTCCCTTACTCCCTCTTATGTGTTGAATTCTTGATGTATGGATGAGATGTAAGTTTTAAGTCCCTAATTGCCCCCATAGCATGAGTTATACTTACCCGCCCCTTAGACTTTATTTGCTATGTGATTCATGCTAATTTGTTTTTCCTACAACATCCTCATAGCATGAGTTCAAAGTCCTATTTCTCTTAAAATTTATATATTATTTGCTTTTGTTTTTGTCTCCGCAACCAAATATGTTCTATGCATGCTTAAGAGACTTATTTGGGGTTCCGTTGAATTCTCCATTCGTCGTGTTACGCCTGGGCTTTAGGCTTGGGTCGTGACACTCTAAGTGGTCGAGCTAACCCCATATCCATGAAGTGTGGGAAGAATCATAAAAGGGAGTGCTTAGAAAGATTGGGAGTATGCTTTAGGTGTGGCATGTCGCGTCACCATATGAGAGATTGTAGAGGTGGTGGTGATCAACTTTAGGTCCAAACTTAGACTCAGACTACTACAAGTTGATAGGCTTAGCAAGGCACTTCCTATCTTGTTATGAAATTTTATTATAGTTACAAGATCTTATTAGAGCCATTTTCAGTTTATACTCTTTTTTTAGTGATTTTATTTTGGCTAAAAGATTCTATAGAAGTTGCCTAGTTTTAGTACTTCATAGAGTTACCCCAAGATCTTGGTATGATTGATATTGATGTTATCCTTGGTCTGGATTGGCTTCAAGCATGTTATGCTTCTATTGATTATAAAAATCGAGTGATTTGGTTTCAATTTTCTAATTAGCTAGTCCTAGAATGGAAGGATAATTATTTTGTGTTTAATGATCAATTCATATCATACCTTAAAACTCAGAAAATGATTTTCAAAGATTGGATTTATCATCTTATACGGGTTAGGGATATGGATTTCAAAGTCCTTATCTTAAGTTAGTTTTAGTCTTTAGTGAGATTCCTGATGTATTTTCTGATGATTTGCCTAGTATTCCCCCAAAAAAGAAAATTGGTTTTTGCGTAGAACTTCTTCCCGATGCTCAGTCTTTCTCTATTCCTCCATATCATATGACCCCAACAAAACTTAAGGAATCAAAGGATCAATTGAAAGATTTATTGAATAAGGGTTTTATCAGACCGAGTATTTCATCATGTGGTGCTCTCTATATCTGGAAAAAGGATGGTTCTCTTCATGTATGTATTAATTATTGCCAATCAAACAAAGTTACCATCAAAATTAAGTATCCCTTTCAAAAAATTGATGACTTATTCAATCAACTCCAAGATACAAATTACCTTTCTAAGATTGATCGTCGATCGGGTTACCATCAATCGAAAGTAAGGGAATGTAACATTTCATAGACAACTTTAAGAACTTGATACAGTCACTTTGAATTTTCTTATTATGTCTTTTGGACTAACAAATGCTTAGACTCTATCAGATTATAAATGTTGTTTGTGGATCTATGGATCTACTAGCTAAGTTAATTAAGACAACCAACGATACCACGTAGTTTGGGCTGGATATTACTATTAGATACTCTCTTGCCAAATCTCCACCTTAAAACCCTCTTAGTGCTAAGTCGAACCCCAACAAAATAGATAAATTCAATTATTAAGCATAATATGTGGAAAGGTAATAACTAACTACCAATCTATTTGATAAAGTCATAAATATAAAATGACTTATTAAATTACAATTCATATAATTTGAGAAAACCTTTCAATATTATGAAACCATATATAGGTGAGAAAGCCGTTCACCCTTCATTCATTTGTAAAAAGATCTTTTACAATTAATGGTGCATAGGTTGAAAGCATCCGTTAAATATAATTCATCATCAATTTAAAATATGCATAAACATTAAATCATAGGCATGGTTCATAGTGGAAATCATAGGATAATGCATAAGATCATGAAAATCATTATGAAAATTATGAGCTATACTAGAATTTTACATAATAAGACCAGTTAGAAAATCATAATTGAATGAACTCAATCCAAAATCATCAAACCCTAGGATTCTAACTTTGAAAAATAGAAGAAATAGGAAAATTTTTGAGACTCTGTTGATGAAAGGGATCCACGGAGGAATTTTCATATACTTGAAGTTAATCCTTAGTCTTGAAATTGGAAATGACTCTTGAAGCTAGAAGGACCTTAATTCACCTTAAGAGAATCATAGGAGAAGAAGAGTTGAGAGCTTTTGGGCTTTTGAACAAATGAGGGGAAATGAATGTAAATTGGAAAACAAGATTGCTTGATACTAAAGAATAAAAAATGTCCAAAATATCTGTGGAAGATATACTTGACAGCAATAACCATAAGATTCATCTACGGTCAGGGTCTCCTTTACGGATCGTATAAGCCCTCGTGAAAATTTTTAAAAAATTAAGATTTCTGAAGTTAGGCCTATGACCCTTGCCTACAGGTGATATCACATACCATAGTCCATAGACTTGCTCATGTGGTTGACCTCAATTCCCTAACCATTCAAAGTTTTTTATACCACTTAAGGCCACAACCCATAATAGCTTCCATGATCCATCCTATGGGTTCATACGCAAAATCCTGAGACTTGATATTTTATCAATATTTCAGGAACCCTTCCACGAGGTCCTTCTATTAACCGTAGGACCTTATGTAGCCTATAGATGGTCTCGTATAAGTCATCAATGCCCATTCTATGGTCCATACATGAGGCTTGAGATCTGCAAAACTAGTGCACAAGCACTTTTCTTTCCAACTCAACTTTTCAACTTCCAGGCCAATACAGTCTTAAATATTATTTTCACATTACTTCATTTTTTTTAACAATACTAAATCTAAATGTTAAAATTATATAATGTTCCAAAATGACCTCTTGATGTTAATTTTAATTGTTAAATACTAAGTATTACTTAGTGCTATAATACATACTCCATTCGTTTAGAAAAGAATAACTTATTTTGACTTGGCACGGAGTTTAGGAAAATAATGAAAAGACTTTAAATTTTGTGGTCCTAAATTAAAACTATGTCAAATATATGAAAATACTCTTTTATCTTGTGGGCTTAAATATCACGTGGAAAGCTGAAGTTAAAGTGTTGCCAAAAAAAAAGGATCATTCTTTTTAAACGAACTAAAAAAGAAAGTAGATCATTCTTTTGAAACGGAGGAAGTAGCTCTTTTCCTTCTAGGAAATGAAACTACTTTCTATTTTTAAATGATAAGAAACGATGGCAACAGTCCTCCTTTTTTGATCGATTTAATCTTTAACCATTAACCCCTTTTTTTAAAATAAAAAAAAAATTAAACTCACCAAATTTAAAATGACTTAAATTTGATTTTTATTTCTCAACCATAAACACTAAATAATATGGGAATGTTTTGGAGTACTGATCTCTTTTTATATAACATAGCTTAGTTAGCTGGAGAAATCAAACAAGTAAATTGATTGCAAATTACTGAAACGATAAATCTGAGCAATTGAACTCGTAATATGATCATAAATGAGTTGTTTATGAGTTCGTTTAACAATGAATGGAATAGGAATATTAACTAATATTGAGCAACTAAAAATGAATTAATGGCTCAACCTAGAATTATTTATTGAAGTAATATAACAGCTTAACGTGCAAACTTTTTAGTAGCTGATGAGGACATGCATGCGTTTTCTTAATTTCTTATATATAGTAAGTAAAGGAAAAAACTGATGGTTTCACACCATTATAATTATTATATTTGATTTTTAAAATTCAAATATTTTTCTTATAAGCTTCTTATGATATAAAGAAGAGAAAAGACACAAAGTCATCATTGAAGTTGTCCCGATTTTTCAAAAAGACACCTAAAATGTATGGGGGGTCTTATGACTCCCCTGGACAATATATAAGTAATACTATTGCCTCATTTTTTGGTCAACCCCGCTTTTTAAAAAGGAATTGATATCATGCGTCAATCCTTGATTGTCACGTGTTAAAACATCATAAATTCAAAAAACAAACAAAGAAAATGACTAACTTTTTATAGAAGAAAAAAAAAATCAAAAATCATCCCCCTCTACTTACCTACTTCTCCTCTTTCCCTACTTCTCTTTAACACAAGTAGGAAAAGTGATGAGGATTAAGGACGAAGAATCTATTTATCATTATTCCAAATTCACATCAGTTAATATCATGGATAAAAAAGGTAGTGAAATAGATCATGGAGGTGGAGGAAATGTCTTTTTTTGTTGCCGAAAAATGCTTTTTCGCCGGAAAAAATGGTGACTAATAGGATTAAGGAAGAAGAATCTATTTGTCATTATTTCAAATTCAAATCAGTTAATACCATGGATTAAAAATGTAGTGAAATAGATCATGGAGGTGGGAGGGAAATGTTATTTTTTTGTTGCCGGATAATGCTTTTTCGCTGGAAAAAATGGTGACTAATAGGATTAAGGAAGAAAAGCATCTGTTTGTCATTTTTCCAAATTCACATCAATTAATACCATGGATAGAAAGAGTATTGAAATAGATTATGGAGGTGGATAAAATATGTCTTTTTTTTTTTTTGCCGAAACTAGCTTTTTCACCCAAAAAAATGGTTACCAGACCACTCTCACTATTTTTTTTCTTTGACTTTTTATTGTCTTTTCATCATCTTCGTTAAAAAAATTAAACACCAATGAATTTTCGAAGCTCAAATTTCTTCATTGCTAAGTATTTTATCTATATATGTTGTTCAAATCTTGTTCTTGACAAATCTTCTTCTTTCTCGTATTTGTAGGAATAGCCCCTCCATTTCAATTTATTCTATACTATTTCACTTTACACAAATAAAAAAATATAATAAAAAGAGAAAACAAATAGAAAATACTTTTAATATATTAAAGATGTTGATTCACTCTCCTTTGAGATTATGAGTTACACTCTCTCCATTAAGGGGGTCATAGAACGTTCGCAAAGTTAAAATATCGTTTTAAAAAATTGAGACAACTTAGTGGTGACTTTATGTCTTTTTTCAATAAAGAAATTGCCTCTTATTATACAAACCTCTCGCACAAAAAGTATTTAAGAAGAGGTTTTTTTATGTCTAATAAAATAATCCATTTATTAAAAAAAGATGACTTAGTTTAACTAGGCACAAAAAAGGAATAATAAAGAAGAATTTTTCAATCTTGTGGTCCTAATGTCCTTTAATCTTGTTGCCTTAAAAATGTCATGTGAAAAGTTGAAATTGAAATTTTGCCAAAAAAAGAGAATCTTAGTAGCTCAGTTGATTGGCTACCTGAACTCATACCTTGTTGGTGAGGGTTTGATTCTCCTCCCCTCCCTATTTCCCCTTCCCCTACCCTCAATTAAAAAAAATTACCATAAAAGAAAAAAAAGTCATTCTTTTTTAAACAAACAAAAAAAAAGAGGAGGCCATTTTTTTAAAACAAATAGAGTATGATAAAGATCGATGGGTAGTTTTAAAATATTATAAAAATAATTTTTGTTAGTAAAGATTAAAAGAGGGGACATAAATGTAATATCTCATATCACAAGGAAGGTACTTTCTCCCTTTAAAAAAAAAATAATCTAATTTAACTTGGCACATAGTTTAAGAGAATAAATAAGACTTTTTAATCTTGTGGTCGTAAATTAAAATTATGCTAAATTTAGAAAATATCCTTTAATCTTATGATTTTAAATATCACATGGAATGTTTAAATTAAAACTTTGTAAAAAGAGGAAGCGAGTCATTCTTTTTTTAATGAACTAGAAGGAAAGTATGTCATTTTTCTTTAAATGTAGGGAATATGTGTTATGAAGGCTAAAGGGAAGTCTCCAAAACTATATCCCTAATAGTTTGAATTATTTTATAAAATTAAATCGTTAGGTACTCAACTTTTTATGATGTGATAATTGAGAAATTTTGATTTTAAATATATCAAACAAGTCTTTTTTTAGTTTAAAAAGTGTTTTTAAAGTATTTTTTAAAAGCTACTATTTTTTTCGGTCAATCCAAATTGGCTCTAAAAATCACGGATTCTATATTTTCACTATTATAATTTGTAAGCTATGGAGATTGATGATGTAAAATACTTCCTCCAGTCCCTTTGATATGTAGTCAATATTATAAATTGACCTTAATATATAAATAACACAATTTTTCCTATTTTACCCTTGATAATTTAATAAATTTTGAAAATATATATTTTGACCAACTAGAATAACTAAAAACACAATTAATATAAATTAAATAAAGACACAATACTAAAGTTACTGGTGGCATATAAAACGGATTAGAGGAAGTAATAGTTTAGTGAAATTGTACTCTGATAAGAGCAGCTGGGCTTCTGGAGTAGACAGAGGCAGCACATAGTTCCAAAGAGACGCATATATAATCATTCAATTTAGACAGAGGCAGCATATAAGTGAATTGAAAAGGTGTTTAAAAACAACACAATCAATTTTCTGGGAGATTATTTCACAGGCATATTTGCAAAAAGAATAATGAATTTATGTATGTTTTGATGTACTGTGTTTGTCTTTTCCTTGGTTTCCATTTCCATTTACAGCAAGAATAATTACATCAATTCCCATCACCGTATGTGCGTCCTGCCTAAAGACCATAGTCCTGTGTCCTTCACTGCTGCCTGGAAAACAATGAATGTTTCTTACCGTCTTACAGTGGAAGGATTAAAAAATATTCACAAGTCCCTGAGGACATTCTGACTTACAGGAGTTTTTAATGAGGGAAATACATTCCAAAATCGAAGTGTCTCATCTCCTGCTCCAGTTACTATAGTCTGCGAAAGCACGTTAAATTGAAATTTAAATATGATCTCGTTTCTATGTTATGTTTCAGACTTGTAATATATTATGCAATCAATACCTGGCCATCAGGTGACATAGCAAGATATAGGACGCGCAGACTGTGGCCAGTTAGAGTAGCAACCTGTCAACATATGGATTTAAGCAAAATACCCAAAAAGCTTACAGTCTAAGAGAATAACTAAACAATAACAACATAGTTTACCTTTGACATTGATGGATACTTCCACACCATGATTTGGTTTTGGGAATACCCATGTGTGCTCACTATCTCATTAACATTTCTACTCCACGCTAGATTGCATACCTGCACGTTGCAGCATAATTGTTGTTAAATTTTGCACAAACGAGGGGGGAAAGTGTAGGCATTGTGATTCCCCCATATACAAACCTGGCTTCCTGTATCAACATGGTTCAACTGATTGCCATTGGTTGTGTTCCAAAAGCGAATGCACCGATCAGCTGTTCCTCCTCCTGATGCCAGAAGACCACATTGGTGAGGAGACCAGGTAATAGCCTTGACAGCGGCAGTATGCTCTGTTAGCTTCAAAACTGGTTGCTGAGATCGCTGATTCCACACTAAGAGCTGTGAATCACAATTCCACCAACATACTTGAGCAAGTGCTTCTTTTTTTGTTAAATTACTTAATCAGATGTGTGATAGCTATACCTGATTGTCATTTCCCCCTGACGCAAGCTCTCTATCATCGTGAGACCATTTCAACCCACATACCTGATGATTGTGACAAAAATTATTGTATCTTATAGATGGTTTTTTGCTTTCTAGTTGAGTTCTTCTATTCCATGAGGCGAAAAATTACCTCGGACTTGTGACCGACAAATTTGCTAATAAAGTCACTTGGAACACGAACATCATGTTGAAGAATGTTTCTGTCTCTGCTACCAGAAGATAGAATACGCGAACTCCATGCAAGGACTCCAGTTCTTGTCTGATGTCCAGCAAATGTTCTAACCTTCTTGCATTGAGTTCCATCCCAAACCTGAAGAAGATTCAGTTCCGATGAATATTATATGTAGACAAAGGTTGACATTGATTTGTTGTCCAATCTGTCTACCTGAACTTGCCCAAGACTTGTACCAATTGATATATAAGATCCCTCCCGTGTCCATTGGACTGAGCAGACACTATCAGTGGGTCCTAAGTCGCACAATTTTGTTACCTATTGAGAAATCAGTTGAAATATGTAGTTAAGAGTATGATGCAAGTAGGACAAAAGAGAAAAGCATTTACTACTCACTCTACTATTTGAAGCTGTCCATAAATAAACACAAGTTCCGAGCCCAACAGCAAGGACATTCTGCGAGGACCAATCAACTAGGTTCAAGTAGAAGTCATCTTGAAGTGATGGTGCATCCAGAACCTGCAAGCAATTTTAGGATGGAAAATCAGTAACTGTGCAATTAGAGGAACAAATAAACAACTCTTGTAATTTGATGTACCTTGTGTGGTGTCTTGGGCACTTTCCTAGGGGGTTTAGGAGGGGTAGAAACCTCGTTAGAGAGGGAAGTGTCTGTGTGCCCCAAAACTGAAGGGGAATAAGGAGAATTAGGCCCGGAATTTTCAGTTTTGAACCTCAGCATATTCTTACTAGGACTCATGGGGGAGGCGCCGCCTTTGGAACCTGCAGGAGAAGAGAAACAACCAAAATCAGCCCCAAAAAGCTCAGATTTCAACAACCTGGAATATGCATCGCTGGTTCCTCCCTCCTTCAATGGAGATGCCTTCTCCACCAGCCCAAAAGTGTGTAGCCTCGATGAAGATCTACAGGGAATGAATCTATCACTGCAAGTTGCAGATTTAGATGACGGCGATGATGATAGGTTGGATATTGTCCGAGGTGACCTGTTGGACATTGGGGATGATGCCAAATTGCTTGTCCGCTTTGAGCTGGGAGGAGAAGAAAATGTGTCAAGCCGAAGAGAGGTTTCGGACATTGTAGATGGAAGGTTAATTCCACTCTTTCTTCTTTGTGTTGTCAATTCCATGATTGCTCGAGCTTAGACTCAACGGGGAAGCTCAACACAGTTTACTAGCGTATAGAGATCGGAAGGAAGCTAGTAGATAACGGATAGTTTTCCGAGAGAGGGAAGAGGATTTGGTGAAATATTAGGAGCGCTCTTTAAGTTCTAACGGTTACTTTCTGTTGCCCAAACTTTTATTTTATGTTTCTCTGCTAACTCTTACTAGCCGTTGCTTCTTTTTTTTTTTTTTTTCTCTCTCTCGCTCAAACTATAGTACACCTACTAGCTTCATAATAACACATGAAATGTCATGTATATTCATAAGTTTTAAAAATTATTAAAAATATTCAATGGGATCAAACAAACATAAAACATAAGCTTTGAAAATTATTAAAGATACTCCATCGAACCAAACAAACAAATCTGCTAATCCTCGATTATGGTGAACTTCATTAATCATAATTACAAAATAATCCTAGTTTGACAATAAATTATTCTTTTTTCTTTATTTATCATAAAATTATATAACGATATTTTAATAAAAACTACTAATCATGCTATTATTAGTTACGATAATTTGTCAAATTACAATAAGCGAACAAGATGAGAAACATCATATATTAGCAAAGATTTACAAAAATGAAGGAAGAAAAATTATATATTACAAGCAAATATTATTCGATGAAGGAAATGAGTGTTGACACCCAATTTTTACCCTCCACAGTACAAATTAATCATCGAGCTATTAATTTTAACGATTTGAATTAATTAGTTTTCAAAAGTGCAAGAAATATTTTTTCGAGTAACTTTAGGTTTGAATTTTTGAATTTCAATTTTATTAGGTTTATATATTGCGTATTACATATTTATCTTAAAATACCTTACTTTACTTGTCCGTATCATATTATTTTAATGTTGCATATTGTTTTACTTTACTTATTATATATTTTTTATGTTTACATGTATTATATAAATCTTTTAATTTTAGTTATGTTTAAAATATTTTCTTAAATAGATTCTATTTTTTAAATACTTTATTTTGTTCTTAAGTTGTTAATATTTAAAGGCTCCTTAATTAATTTATATTAATTCATTTCGTGGTTAATTTAATCGATCGATTTCAAATAGGTCATATATGTAATTAAAATGGCCAATTTTTAAATATTTTCCTTAAGCTCTTCTTAACTCTTTTTAAATCCCTCCAGCCCAGCCCAAACTCACCTTTTTTCTGGCCCAAGGTTTTTTTTTTAAAGTCCCTACCCGACCCACTACCCGACCCGGCCCGTCCCCTACACATTAAACCCTTTCCCCTTTCCTTCTTCCCCAAACCCGACCCCCGCCCCTCTCCCTCACCAGAAACGGAAAACCAGAAGGAGGACAGCCAAGATCAGCCATTTTCAGTCCCTAAAAATGGCAAAATGCCAAGATTCATTTACTCCCTTGTATCGCACACCTCCCTAATGTCTTCTTCCTCACCAACACGCCAAAACAAAACCAGAAAAAACCAAGAAATACCAGCCCAAAATTAGAAAAAGAGAAGCCGAAACAGTGGCCGTTTTTGGTCAAACCGCCTTCTCCTCTCCTCCTTTTCTTCGTCCTTGCGTGTCAGGGACCTTCAACGTGTCTCACATCTGAGCCGTCGATTCAAATCGATGGCTGAGATATGAGACTCGTAAAAGGTTCCACTTGAAATTCGAATTCAGGGCAAAATGTCGAACTTGCCCTGAATCTACATGATTTTGATGCCCTAATTTCGGGTATTTATACCCGAAAATGTTCACTGTCGCGGGGGGCTTCTTTTTTGGGGTTCTGAAATTTTGGAAATTTTTTGGTCGGGTTCTAGAAATCTTTTGAGGATTTCATCTTCTCGAATTCTTGTAATAGCCTCCTTTTCTCTGAAAAATTGTAAACATTATCAGTTTCTGTTCTATTGGAAAACAATTTATTGTGAAAAATATTTGAAAAGTCTTTAATCGATTCTCTGAAAGCTTAGCTGAAATCCTTGAGCTCGAAGGTCTCGGGTCTCGGAGTTCGTTTCTTTGCGGTTCAGCTCGTTGTCGTCTCAGTCCGCTGCCCCGGAAAAGGTAATAATCGTTACTCTTCATCTCGAGTCAATATATATGTTCGAATGCAAGTGATGAAACCACTTCGAAGTATCATGGTTAGTTTGTTCCTATTGTGAATTTCGATGCTGTTGGTATGCATATTTGTATATGTATGTTTATAAAGATATATATGTATATGTATGTCTAAACTGGAAAAAGTGGTTGAAATAAAGTTTGGTTTTGATGGCTATTGCTTCTGTATATCTTGTTTATGCAGATATATATATGTTTATGTATGTCTAAACTGGAAGAAGTGGTTGAAATGTATTGGTTTTGATGGTTGTGTTTGTTGTATATCTATGTATATAAAGACATATATACGTATATGTATGTATAAAACTTGGAAAGTTGTTTGGTTATGCTGAGGTATAGTCATATCACAGTGTATATGCATCTATATTTACGCATATATATATATATATATGAATATTTACGTATATATATATATAAGCATGTATCTACAATTTGAATGTTGTCCGGATATGTTGTTGGGCTGCCATATAATGTATATATATACATATAATGTGTATTTCTACATGTATGTATTAAATGTATATAAGTTGAAAGTTTGTTAGTTTGTTTTGGTTATATGGTGGTATTGCAATGTCTAGGTATTTATATATACTTATATACATATATATACAAATGCATACGTACAAATGTATTTATAGAACTTGAAAGTTTGTTGGGTTATATTGTCATATAACGTTGCTTGTGCTTCTATGTATACATATGTATATCTATATATATAATATAAATGTGCATAAATAGCTTAAAGGATCTCTTTTATTTTGACAATATCTCGACATTGTGATATTGATAATTTTCCTTTTTTAGTCTATGTCAAGAGATATATATGCTTTAACTTGAACATGAAACACATGCTCTAGATACACTTTCTTCTTTGTTTGAGGCACCTTGAGTTGTAGGATAGTGTATTTGTCTTCTATGTGATAGCATGCATGTCCTCTATGTTGAAACGGTTTTTTTACAAAGCTAATCACATGCTACTTCATGGTGTCAATTTGAATTTTCTTTTTTTTTTTCCTTTGAGTAGTTGATTAATCCTTATTCCTTTTCCTTTGCATGTAATGTTAATCCGAGTCTATTTTGGACTCCTCTTTGCATTTCGTTGAGTGTCGGGTCAATCTCAGTCTATGTCCAGCTACTCGGAGCTGCCGGATTTTATTTTTCGAGGCGGCAACGTACCAATATACACTTGTATACATTTTCTGTATACCAAAAATTGCTTACACAGGAATATGGGCCAAAAGCCCAAATGGTCAGCAGGGGCAGTCCGGCCCACTTCTATGTTGATTTTGCAGCCAAATTAAATTGGGCCAACAGCCCAAGAAGGCAACAAAATTACAAAAGGGTTGGCAGGCCCAAAAATTAGAAATTAGGACAGGTTCTTGGACTTGGGCCTGCCAAGCCCAATCTAATTTATCTTCTTATTGTTTTATTTCCTATATACTTGTTTGCTTGTGATATTTGCCCCCTTTTTATACATTTAATTATTCTAACGCTAATTTCAAGTCAAGAATTATTTTATAAGTTTTAACCTAATTAAATTTCACCCAAAGTTGGCCATCCATGTTATGTCACGATTTTATTTTGGGGTTATAAAATCACTTTCAAGAAATTGGATTTCCAAGATTTATCTTTAAAATATTTTAAATACTTTTCTTCAAAATAATTTTACTTCAAATATATCTTCCCTTTTAAAACACTTAAAATTTTATAGATTTAAAATTCTAATTACTTAATTAAATTTGTCAAGTTCTTTAATTAGATAAATGTGGGTTGGATTTCAATAATATGCCATTGAATTTTAAGTAATCCACTTAATTAATTCTATTTGATTAAAATATAAGTAAAATTTAAATACTCCATTTTCCTACTCTTAAAATATGTTATTTAAACTTTTCAAAATTAATATTATGAAATTATGTTATCTTTAAAGTTAGTCAAAATATTTAATCGTCGGATAACCGCGCGTTAGCCGATATTTCGGGTGCGTAAAACCTTCCCGAAATAGAAATATGAACCCGAACCCTTCTTTGGATTTTTAAAAGGATATTTCTGTTAATTCTTTTAAAAAAATAATTTAATCGATTTTTTTGGTTTTTCCTAAAAATTAAGTGGCGACTCTAAAATTTTGAAGATTCGATTTTACTTAGATCAATTAAGTCATAAATCGAATTTTTCGAAACCCGAAAGCCATTTTTTGACGTAACAGAAATGACGACTCCGCTGGGGATAATTTAATTAGGTTCAAACCAAAAGATTGAGTTTTTGACTAACTTTATTAATCGGTTTAATTTATCGTTATTTGTCTTTGTGTTTTGATTGTTTGTTTTAATTTTAATTATTAAACTGTCATACATGCATAGCATTTTCCGCCACTTGGCATTTTTTTTATTTTCCATAAAAATGACTGTTATGCGGGTCGCAACCGTTTAGTCCAAATTTTTCCATCGGGGTACCCTGACGAAATGAGTCGATCTTGCGGGGTTGACGGTCGTTAACTTCCCCAGCTCGGGTTGTCCGCTCGGGTCACCTTATCACAGTAAAAAATAAACCCACTCTTAGATACCTAAGATAGAACGAAACCAAAAACCCTGTAGGTGCATTGGCCTAGGTTGACCCGGTACCCCAGGGGTATCGGGCCCATTAGTAGCCCACCTTGAGTCCAAAGTGGCCTCCGGCCCAATTGGACGATCATATTGTCTGTTTTTGAAGGATGTATACGTCTTTTAAATAAATCAGTGTTCGTGGGCCCGGGATATTGTTTTTTAAGTACAGTTTTATTGTAGATGGCTAGTCAGTTTTCGAAATTCGACATGGTCACCAAGACCCCGGATTTTCCCGTGTCTGGTGGGACACCAAATCCGGGGAGAAGTAGATAAAACCAGAAGTCAAGCAAGATCTCCTTCTATTTAGTTTATCCCCTGCGCGGGAATGCTTTTTTTGTATTTGTATATTTTATTTCTTCCCCTTTCCCTGAAAATGTATCCCTTATTATTGACATTTTGTAATGTATGTTATCTACTTATGGAATTTATTTTGGGGGAACAATGAGATATTTAAAACGACGTATATATCCTTCAAATCGATAGGCCAACCCTTGGCATAAAGGGTCACATGCTCTCTAGGACGCGCAATAATTGTTCTATGATATTTGTTATTTATTTGATCTATGTGATAATGTTGTTTATTCGGAAAATTCTAGCCCACTTCTTGCCAAAATAAATATGTATATCAAATAAGCCGCCAAAAAGAACCCCGACCACTGCCGAAAATACAACCAAATATTCTTCAAGTCTCAATTTCTCGACAAAGTCCAACCTCAGAATACCTCTAGAATTTTACCTTTCCCAACTCAGAAAAATCACACAGACAAAAAGAGAAACCCGGAATACTGAGATACACCATTTCCAAATCATACAGACGAAGCTGACCCGTTTGCCGTGTATCCTGGACCAGTGGGTTAGTCTTTTCCGTCTAAAATAACGACCATGTGTTTGTTGACTTGTGTGTGATATCTTGTATAACCTATTAATCCAAAGACACTGACATATCTGCCTTTGAGTAATTTTTCTTGCAGATGATAAGAATTGATTTGTGTTGATAAAACTGGTTGTTTGTCCTTACTTCACTAGATCGAAAGCCTATAGAGATTCCTTTCCCGATTAAAGCCAAACAAACGTATAAATAAATTTAAATTTGCCAACATCATGTCATGTCAAAAGATGGACGAACAAAACGAGGGGGCTGACAATGAGCTTGGTATCTGTGACGAAAGAACCATGGTCCCCAAACATCTTGCCGAGGAACTAAGACAATTTAAGAATCGGGATAAGCCCAATCCGGATGAGACGGAAGTAGTGAATCTGGGAGATGAAGAATGTGTCAAAGAGACCAGAATCAGTGTCCATTCAACAGTTGCTCAGAAAGGAGAACTCACTATTTTGCTCGAAGAATACGTGGACATATTTACCTGGTCTTACGAAGATATGCCCGGTTTGAGTACGGACATCGTCTCTCACAAATTGCCAATCAATCCAGAGTTCAGTCCAGTAAAGCAGAAGACTAGGAAGTTTAAGCCAGAGCTGAGTCTAAAGATCAAGGAAGAGGTTACTAAGCAGATACAATCTAAGGTGGTGGAGGTAACGCAGTATCCCACTTGGTTAGCCAACATTGTTCCAGTGCCTAAGAAGGATGGAAAGATTAGAATCTGCGTCGATTATAGGGATCTCAACAAAGCTAGCCCTAAGGACGATTTTTCATTGCCGAACATTCATATCCTCATTGACAATTGTGGCAAGCATGAGATACAGTCGTTTGTGGGTTGCTTCGCGGGATATCATCAAATATTAATGGATAGAAAAGATGCAGAAAAGACAGCCTTCATCACGCCCTGGGGTGTGTATCATTATCGAGTGATGCCGACTGGGTCCGTAATCGGATTGAACATTTGGCCTTGATCGACGAGAAGAGGATGACGGCCGTCTGTCACGGTCAATTATATCAATAGAGAATGCTTCGTGCTTTCAACAAAAGAGTAAGACCACGAATGTTCAAGGTTGGGCAACTAGTCCTCAAACGTATCTTTCCTAACCAAGACGAGTACAAAAGAAAGTTAGCGCCTAATTGGCAAGGGCCGTACATGGTTCGTAAAATTCTGTCAGGAGGAGCATTAATTCTATCAGAGATGGATGGTCAAGAGGGGCCAAAACCAATCAATTCAGATGTTGTTAAAAGATACTACGTTTGGAGACGTAGAATTTTCTGTTTCTTCCCTGTAATCGTACTATTTTACTTGTATTCGTTTCCATGTTTAGTTTAAAGTTATTCATCCTGTTTTGAACGAACTACGTTTGACCTGAATTCTCAAGAATGAGATACGTAGGCGGCCTATGTGGGCCTCGGTCATTTTCTTATTAAAAGTTATATTTTTCTCTATCTCCCGAGAGGGGAACTACGTTTGACCTGAATTCTCAAGAATGAGATACGTAGGCGGCCTATGTCGGCCTCGGTCATTTTCTTATTAAAAGTTATATTTTTCTCTATCTCCCGAGAGAGGAACTACGTTTGACCTGAATTCTCAAGAATGAGATACGTAGGCGGCCTATGTCGGCCTCGGTCATTTCCTTACTAAAATTCATATTTTTCCTTATCTCCCGAGAACGAACTACGTTTGACCTGAATTCTCAAGAATGAGATACGTAGGCGGCCTATGTCGGCCTCGATCATTTCCTTACAAAAATTTATATTTTTCCTTATCTCCCGAGAGGGGAACTACGTTTGACCTGATTCCTGCCTCAACGGGATACGTAGGCGCCACAACGGTTCGGTCATATTCCCATAAAGGAAACTGAACAGAATTTTAGAGAGGAACTCAAAAATTCTGAATATAAAAGCATGTCTCTGACAAGATAGAATTTGGGGCATCAGAAATTTCAACTGGGACAGAATTTTTGAGAGGATCTCAAAAATTCTTTGGGTTTCCCTAACAGATTAATGATTTGATACGATATGTAACTGGGACAGAATTTTTTTAGATCATCCTAAAAAATTTCATCGAGTGTCGTTAGAAATTTGAGAGCAACCTTGGAAATCTCAACCTGATCAAAAATTCAAAGACGATTATGATACGTCACAGGGGCCGTGTCAGAAGCTGAATGTGTTCGTCTAAGATTTTCATGACATGACAATTTGGCAATGATATTTTCTTCGAAAATTCTTCTCTAACTTTGTCGTTTTTTTTCACAATAAAAAGTTTTGTTTATCAAACATCTTGTCAAGTGTATATTTTATTTTCTGTCTACCAAGAGGTGGGAGATCGGGGCGGTCCGTCGAAGACGAGGCGGAGAATGGACAATCGGAAGATCAACACAGATCAATTTGCCTCTCAAACTAAGAATTTTTCTTTGGATGCAGGAACAATGAAATCACAGAAATGATGATGTCAAAACTTTCAAACACGAGGCGCCACTTACATACACCATGGCCTCAACATAATTAATCACACAATTTCTCATCTCATCTCATCTTCAATTTATTATATTATGTCAAGATAATTTCTAATTACTTTCACTATATTTTGCAGTAATTAGACACAAGTTTGATGGATTTTCAAAGCTCAAAAGAATCAAGCCAGCATCGCCGGATACGGAGCGTGTGTAAGGACTACAAGATTGCAAAGGAGCTAACATCAAGTGGTGATAAGTCATGATTGAGATCACCGCTAAGTTTACCGTGGCCTGATCTTTATAGCTGAATGGCATAACCTCACACTTTATCTTAAGTGTAGACTTTACATTATTATGATTGTTAATGTGTGATCTCAAGTTTTGCAGGTGGCTATGCTAGTAAAGTTGGGACAATGCTGAAACCAATGTCAAATCTGGAGATGATGCTATTACGAAAGTGTTGCAAAGACGAAGTAACAAGTCTATCGAATCATTAGGCATTGAAGATTGCATATCTTCGTGACAATTAAGGTTACAAGTTATTTCGAGTCTTCAATAATGGCTGAAGATATAGTGCGATAAACTCAAAGTTTATTGAGTTTCTCAGGAGAAGATGAGAGAGGCTTTAATCTTCGTGCAAAAGAATTCAGCCATCTCACTTCGATTGTTCTATCTCTTAAAAGAGGTAGTCGTAACCATGACAAATGTACATGTCAATATGGTTTCTGTTTTGTCCATTAGGATGATCGTCACGTATCTATATAAGCATACGTGTTTGTTGACCATGTGAGGGTTAACATTCTAGAATTTTTTGGGTTGCCCACCCCATAAGTGGTTTATGATTTTTACTTGTTTATTCGAGGGCCTCGACATATGTTTTTGTTGGATTAACCACCCCATAAGTGGTTTGCGTAGTTTATTTGTCTATTTCAGGGACCTTATGCTGAATCAAGCTGGATTATTGTCGGGCCATCCACCCCGTTACAGTTGGATAATTATCGAGCCATCCACCTCGTTACAGTTGGGCTATTACCATAGCTATGTTATTGTCAAGAGGAACATCTACGCATATTGTCGCCAATGTATTTCCAGGACTATCGTCATATTTATATTATTGCCAAGAGGAGTATCTATGCATATCGTCCTCAATTTATTTCCAGGATTATCATCATATTTATATTATCGCCAAGAGGAGCATCTTTGCATATCGTTGTCAATTTATTTCCGAGACTATCATCATATTTACGTTATTGCCAAGAGGAGCATCATGTGCATATCATCACCGAGAATGACATTATATTTATATTATTTATCGGGCCATCTACCCCGTTACAGTCGGATGATTATCGGGCCATCCACCCCGTTACAGTCGGATGATTATTGGGCCATCCACCCCATTACAGTCGGATGATTATCGGGCCATCCACCCCGTTACAGTTGGAAGATTATCGGGCCATCCACCCCGTTACAGTTGGAAAATTATCAAGCCATTATTCATCGCCGAGAGGGCTATTACATATTTATCGCCGAGAGGGCCATTGCATATTCATCGCCGAGAGGGCCATCACATATTCATCGCCGAGAGGGCCATTTTTCAAGATGCCGAGAGGGCCATTGCATATTCATTGCCGAGAGGGCCATCACATATTCATCGCCGAGAGGGCCATTTTTTAAGTTTCCGAGAGGGCCATTACATATTCATCGCCGAGAGGGCCATTTTATTTTTCAAGCTGTCGAGAGGGCCATTGCATATTCGTCACCAAGAATGCTATCTTTCAAGTTGCCGAGAGGGCCATCGCATATTTATCGCCGAGAAGGCCATCACATATTCATCGCCGAGAGGGCGATTATATTATTTATTTCCAAGAAGACCATCACCATACCACCCCGTATCAACTCATTATCTATCACAATTGAAAAGAAGAACATGTCAAACATGGTAAAAGACATCATCTTTGTATTTACGATTATTTACTAACGATTTTGTCTAAGTTGTATCGGGAGCATCCAAAAGGATGAATTCTCAAAACAAACCACAGGTGTGGACGTCAACAACTAGGAGGCAGCACAACGTGGAACTTTGTCTTAGCAGCGAACTGGGACATAGTCTGAAGAGGAATGTCAAATTCTTCGGACGCGAGCTGAGGAACGACTCCCACCACAATCTAACCACACCCCTGTTAGAAGGCGTGTGGGTTTTTCTTTGATTTCATTAATTTTCAGTTTCGCATCCAGGTGATCTCAATTCTCATTGGAAGTAGTCTTTTCCAATCTGAGCGACAATGTACCAAGAGTTTTGAAAATTATGTCCGTGTAAGTTCTTAATTATGGGTGTGAAGTGCACCACATTTATGGTTAAGAGGTTGCAAGCCTCTTTTTCATAATTCGTTTTGTTTGTCGCTCCTCCTGAACCAGAGGTTGTCTCGAATAAGAGATTTCCTTTTCAACCGATAGAGTCGAACTACAAGCAGCCTGATTCCTAAGTCCAAGGATATATAGGCGGGCTCAACTTTGAAAACTCGGCTGTATTCTAACATTTACCCTCAAAATCTCATCCCAAGCATTCCAATTTCTCCATAATTCGATATTGGATAGCTTTTGAATTTTTTAAGATCGTGCGTAAAATCCAGCGTTTTGAACTACAAGTGGCCTGAATTCTCATGTAACCTGAGATATGTAGGAAACCCGGAGTCGGGGTCTGGCCACAATTTTCCAAAGACCGTACCAAGACCTTTCCATGAGATGAATATATGGTCGGCTCAAAATTGGATTGGTCAAGTTTCTTTGTCCACGATCGCTTTCATCGATCATGCCCAAAGAAAGGGACAGTTGTTGACACCCAATTTTTACCCTCCACAGTACAAATTAATCATCGAGCTATTAATTTTAATGATTTGAATTAATTAGTTTTCAAAAGTGCAAGAAATATTTTTTCGAGTAACTTTAGGTTTGAATTTTTGAATTTCAATTTTATTAGGTTTATATATTGCGTATTACATATTTATCTTAAAATACCTTACTTTACTTTTCCGTATCATATTATTTTACTGTTGCATATTGTTTTACTTTACTTATTATATATTTTTTATGTTTACATGTTATGTATTATATAAATCTTTTAATTTTAGTTATGTTTAAAATATTTTCTTAAATAGATTCTATTTTTTAAATACTTTATTTTGTTTTTAAGTCGTTAATATTTAAAGGCTCCTTAATTAATTTATATTAATTCATTTCGTGGTCAATTTAATCGATCTATTTCAAATCGGTCATATATGTAATTCAAAATGGCCAATTTTTAAATATTTTCCTTAAGCTCTTCTTAACTCTTTTTAAATCCCTCCAGCCCAGCCCAAACTCACCTTTTTTCTGGCCCAAGTTTTTTTTTAAAGTCCCTACCCGACCCACTACCCGACCTGTCCCGTCCCCTACACATTAAACCCTTTCCCCTTTCCTTCTTCCCCAAACCCGACCCCCACCCCTCTCCCTCACCAGAAACGAAAAACCAGAAGGAGGACAGCCAAGATCAGCCATTTTCAATCCCTAAAAATGGCAAAATGCCAAGATTCATTTACTCCCTTGTACCGCACACCTCCCTAACGTCTTCTTCCTCGCCAACACGCCAAAACAAAACCAGAAAAAACCAAGAAATGCTAGCCCAAAATCAGAAAAAGAGAAGCCGAAACAGTGGCCGTTTTTGGCCATTTTCGGTCAAACCGCCTACTCCTCTCCTCCTTTTCTTCGTCCTTGCGTGTCAGGGACCTTCAACGTGTCTCACATCTGAGCCGTCGATTCAAATCGACGGCTGAGATATGAGACTCGTAAAAGGTTCCACTTGAAATTCGAATTCAGGGCAAAATGTCGAATTTGCCCTGAATCTACATGATTTTGATGCCCTAATTTCGGGTATTTACACCCGAAAATGTTCACTGTCGCGGGGGGCTTCTTTTTTGGGGTTCTGAAATTTTGGGAAATTTTTGGTCGGGTTCTAGAAATCTTTTTAGGATTTCTTCTTCTCGAATTCTTGTAATAGCCTCCTTTTCTCTGAAAAATTGTAAACATTATCAGTTTCTGTTCTATTGGAAAACAATTTATTGTGAAAAATATTTGAAAAGTCTTTAATCGATTCTCTGAAAGCTTAGCTGAAATCCTTGAGCTCGAAGGTCTCGAGTCTTGGAGTTCGTTTCTTTGTGATTCAGCTCGTTGTCGTCTCAGTCCGCTGCCCCGGAAAAGGTAATAATCGTTATTCTTCATCTCAAGTCAATATATATGTTCGAATGCAAGTGATGAAACCACTTCTAAGTATCGTGGTTAGTTTGTTCCGATTGTGAATGTCGATGCTGTTGGTATGCATATTTGTATATGTATGTTTATAAAGATATATATGTATATGTATGTCTAAACTGGAAAAAGTGGTTGAAATATAGTTTGGTTTTGATAGCTATTGCTTCTGTATATCCTGTTTATGCAGATATATATATGTTTATGTATGTCTAAACTGGAAGAAGTGGTTGAAATGTATTGGTTTTGATGGCTGTGTTTGCTGTATATCTATGTATATAAAGACATATATACGTATATGTATGTATAAAACTTGGAAAGTTGTTTGGTTATGCTGAGGTATAGTCGTATCACAGTGTATATGCATCTATATTTACGCATATATATATATATATATATATATATATATATATATATATATATATATATATATATATATATGAATATTTACGTATACATATATAAGCATGTATCTACAATTTGAGTATTGTCCGGATATGTTGTTGGGCTGCCATATTATGTATATATATATACATATAATGTGTATTTCTACATGTATATATTAAATGTATATAAGTTGAAAGTTTGTTAGTTTGTTTTGGTTATATGGTGGTATTGCAATGTCTAGGTATTTATATATACTTATATACATATATATATACAAATGCATACGTACAAATTTATTTATAGAACTTGAAAGTTTGTTGGGTTATATTGTCATATAACGTTGCTTGTGCTTCTATGTATACATATGTATATCTATATATATAATATAAATGTGCATAAATAGCTTAAAGGATCTCTTTTATTTTGACAATATCTCAACATTGTGATATTGATAATTTTCCTTTTTTAGTCTATGTCAAGAGATATATATGCTTTAACTTGAACATGAAACGCATGCTCTAGATACACTTTCTTCTTTGTTTGAGGCACCTTGAGTTGTAGGATAGTGTATTTGTCTTCTATGTGATAGCATGTTTGTCCTCTATGTTGAAACGGTTTTTTTATAAAGCTAATCACATGCTACTTCATGGTGTCAATTTGAATTTTCTTTTTTTTTTCCTTTGAGTAGTTGATTAATCCTTATTCCTTTTCCTTTGCATGTAATGTTAATCCGAGTCTATTTTGGACTCCTCTTTGCATTTCGTTGAATGTCGGGTCAATCTCAGCCTATGTCCAGCTACTCGGAGCTGCCAGATTTTATTTTTCGAGGCGGCAACGTACCTATATACACTGATATACACTTTCTGTATACAAAAAATTGCTTACACAAGAATATAGGCCAAAAGCCCAAATGGTCAGCAGGGGCAGTCCAGCCCACTTCTATGTTGATTTTGCAGCCTAATTAAATTGGGCCAACAGCCCATGAAGGCAACAAAATTACAAAAGGGTTGGCAGGCCCAAAAATTAGAAATTAGGACAGGTTCTTGGACTTGGGCCTGCCACGCCCAATCTAATTTATCTTCTTATTGTTTTATTTCCTATATACTTGTTTGCTTGTGATATTTGCCCCCTTTTTATACATTTAATTATTCTAACGCTAATTTCAAGTCAAGAATTATTTTATAAGTTTTAACCTAATTAAATTTCAACCAAAGTTGGCCATCCATGTTATGTCACGATTTTATTTTGGGGTTATAAAATCACTTTCAAGAAATTGGATTTCCAAGATTTATCTTTAAAATATTTTAAATACTTTTCTTTAAAATAATTTTACTTCAAATATATCTTCCCTTTTAAAACACTTAAAATTTTGTAGATTTAAAATTCTAATTACTTAATTAAATTTATCAAGTTCTTTAATTAGATAAATGTGGGTTGGATTTCAATAATATGCCATTGAATTTTAAGTAATCCACTTAATTAATTCTATTTGATTAAAATATAAGTAAAATTTAAATACTCCATTTTCCTACTCTTAAAATATGTTATTTAAACTTTTCAAAATTAATATTATGAAATTATGTTATCTTTAAAGTTAGTCAAAATATTTAATCGTCGGATAACCGCGCGTTAGCCGATATTTCGGGTGCGTAAAACCTTCCCGAAATAGAAATATGAACCCGAACCCTTCTTTGGATTTTTAAAAGGATATTTCTGTTAATTCTTTTAAAAAAATAATTTAATCGGTTTTCTTGGTTTTTCCTAAAAATTAAGTGGCGACTCTAAAATTTTGAAGATCCGGTTTTACTTAGATCAATTAAGTTATAAATTGAATTTTTCGAAACCCGAAAGTCATTTTTCGACGTAACAATGAGAGTCCGAATATATTGGCAAGGATTAAACGATTTGGAAAAAATTATCTAAAACAAAGTTAAACACATATGAAGTAAATTCATATATATCAAACAAAACAAATCGCAGTTAAAAGAGGCTTTTTCTTATAATATGGAAATTTGGGCTCGAGATTAAAAGTTTTAAAAAGAAATCACCAATATATCTCGATGAAAAAATATATTTTAAGCCAGTTTTGGTATTTGAAACTAGCCTTCCAAAGACTAGATGATTTCTACAATCAAACAATATTTAACCAAAAAATTCAACTTGCTTTTTAAAAATTTATGACCCGAAAATCCTATAAATTACTAGTGCAAAGGTTGGCACTTCACGGTGATAAAATATATTTTCTCTTGCACCTGTAAAAATGGAATATTAAAAAAGTTTAATGTAGATAAGTAAATAAGGCAAACACATTATGAGGATGTTTGGTTAAGATTAAAAGCTGGTCAAATTTGCTTTTAAACTTTTTTCAGCTTATAAAAATATTTGACAATTTTTAAAACAACTTGCAAAAAAAGTTTAAAAAAATGCTAAAAAAGTTGAAAGTTAAAAGTAACAACCCCCACCTCCCCACAACTTTTTATTTTTTGGCTTATAAGTTATTATAGTTTGACCAAAAAAATCACCTTTTTACCCTAAATATTTTTTCATATTCTCAAAAATATACTTAACTAAAGTAAACCCTAACTCTTTCCCTGCTTATTATTTCAAACCTCCGCCAGTTCTTCTCGTTCTCTTTCTGTATATTGATATATATATATATATGATTTTTTTCACTGTTCTTTTTATAAATAATTTATCATAGCAGAAAAATATTAATATGATAGATAATAATTATTACTCATGAACAAAATTAAAAGATATCTTAAAATTTACATGTGATCTATCCAAATTATATATTTTAAAAATAAAAAATAAATTGTGTATATAAAATTTAGTTAAATAATAAGTTTATATTGATATTGAATTAAAATATAAATTTATTTTACTTTGTTTTATTTTTTTAGATAGAAAAATCTTAAAGTAATCAGTTTTTATAATTTTAATAGCTTGAAGGGTATTTCAGACATTTTTAATTAAAAAAGTGTTTAACAACACTTATTTGTCAAACACATCAACAACTTTTATCCAAACACGAAACTGTTTATTTTTCAAATAAATTTTAGCACTTTAAAAAGTGCTTCTAAAGTATATTTTAAATTATTTTTTTTCGAGCTAATCCAAACGAGCTTTTTTTCAATTTTGGGAGGAAAACATTTGTTTATCCAACGGAAAGGAAATCATATAATGCATAAAGATTGAAACCAACACGCCACTTTGTTAATATAAAAACAATAGATTTATCTAGACAAAAAGAAATATTTGAAGAAAATGGAAAATAAAGGGAGATAGAAAATACAAGTGGTCATGGTCAGACCTTCTTTGAGACTTGAGAGCATCGATTTGATATTAAAAATAAAGAAGTCAAAATTCCAAAAACACAATAAATGACCCAATAACTTGCCATTATCAAAACAAACGAAACAAGACAAATTGCTTAGGTGCTATAATGCGTAAAAAATATTCCTCTTTTTTCTATTTTAATTTGACAAGTATAAAATTTTGAAAAGTTGTTTTGTTGCAGTTGCTAACTACCAACATCTTCAGCCTATTCTGCGAAATTCTAAAATCACATCTCTCCAAGTAAAAGAAAGATTAACAGCTACCCGGGACTTCAATGTGATCTCTTTATAGGTGTGTTTGGTATGAAAGAACATGCTATCCTAATAAATATTTCTTGAAAAATAAATTGGTTTCTAACTTATTTTCTCATATTTGATTAGTGAATAAAAAATATTTTTTATTATTTGGTTGGTGAATGAAAATATTTTTCAAAAAATGTCCTTTATTTTTTTTACTAAAGAGTAAAAAATATTTTTTTAGCAAAATAGCTTTTGACATAAAAATCAACCCTAATAATTGATTCGGGACCTGATCTGTCATGACCCGGAGCTAGGGCCTAGTCGCGACATGGCGAATGTGACACCCGAAGGCATCCCATCCAAGCCTCGTAATCATATCGTAAGCATTAATAAGGTAAAATAAGCATACATAAGAGATTAAGCAAGCAGAAATATATATAAGCAAGAGTATGAAAACACATCATATCCATTTTGTCCAATTCATGCCTCTACATCATAAATCTTAGCAGGGTCTAACACAGCTCACTAGCTCACGCTCAAGATATACATCAAAAGTAAATGATAAAGTCACAACATGAAAGAAACGGAAAACATCATAAGGGCTTGTTCCTGAAGCATGGAAACTCACCAATAAGTCTTCAAGCTTAGAAATCTGAAAGCTAGCCTCAATATGGAATAATCTCTTCATCGTCCGTCCCTAGATAGTTAGATCATGTAGGCAAAGAAGTATGCATTAGCATATATAATGTACTAAGTATGTGGGTATGCCATGAATCAAAGGACATCACAATAATATCAATATGCATAGATCATAACCAATGAGAGAGGGACACAATATGTATGAGCATGCAATTTAAAAATCATGAAAAGAAGCATCATAAATCCATTCTTAACCTAGCATACATATGTGGGAATAAGACCGTAGTCGACATTCATAAGACCATGCGAACTATTACATGGAATCCCAATGTTTACTTTACATTGAGCTAAGAGGAGTTTACTTTGCCAAGGTGAACTCATTCCTCACCCTACAAGCTATCTATCCTAGCACGGTGAGAACCATCATTTGACCCCACCTTTTAGGCTATATCCTAGCACGGTGAGTGTCCATGTAATCTAATTGGATCCAATAGCATACTTTTAAGGCATAAACACATGAACATCATTCTTATGGTGGCACATAGTTATGGGACTTGAGGATTTATATAAGGACCCTTGGAGGTGGTCCCCCTTATACAAGTCCACTCTATGCTAAGTCATATCCAGGGAATTCTAAATCATGCATACACATAGCTTTGAACATAATTCATACTTTATTAAAATCGTACATTCATAGCTTTCAAAATAATAATCGTATTCTTTCATGAAACATCATGTCATAAGAATAGGTCATCTACTTTACTTTCATCATAGTGTGGGTAGATATTCGTACCTTTTAACATCATCATAAATCTTAGGGTTTAATCACCTTTTCCCCATAGAATCATCTTAGCTTTCATAACATCATCATTATCATTTAAAACATGCTTTTTCATAATCGAGATCATAGGCATAAAAAAATATAGATTTATCATTGGAGACTAGGGCTAAGTGTGGACTCATGAACATTTGAGTAAAAATCATGCAATTGAGTAGAATTCATATAGAAAACATGAAATTAAAATCAAATTGGATCATTAATAAAGGATCCCACATCAAATCATTAAGCCTTGATCATACATACTTTTAAATCACATACTTTTTGCGTGAAACTCATATACATCATGAAATTCATTATAATTTATGAATGATTAATCATAATAATCATATAGGAATCATAATCCATATATTAGGAATCATGTCTTAAGAGCCAATAAGAAATCATCATGAATTTTGATGAAAATGAAGATTTTGGATTGGGTTTCATGGACGAAACTACTCCATGGATGAAACCTTCTATACCTCAACTAGCATCCTTAGAATTTGAAAAGAAAAATCTGGAAAACTTTGGTCAATCTTCAAGTTGTAGCTTCAATGAAACCCTTGACTTAGAGAAAGAATTATTGAGAACCCTTGAGAGAAATTTGAAAATTAAAAGCTTTAAATGAGTTAGGACTAGGACTTTATAGAGGTTAGGCCAGTTAGAGTAGCCAAAACGACATATTTTAGGACTTAGATGGATTGGGAAGGTAAAAAATACCTTTCAGTTAAACTTGTCGGAGTCATCCACAAAACCCTTCCTACGGGTCGTGGAGCGACTTACGGCTTATATCTTGCCTCATAGGTTAGGTTGTCATAAAAGTTGAGCTACTGAAATTGTAGCTTCTGATCCACAAACATGCAGTATAACTCATAGATAAACTTACGGGCCGTAGAACCCTTTGTAGGAAGCCCCCAATCTTGGACAAATTTTTGATTCCTCAAGGACTCCACTACGTGTCACGACCCAAACCTAGGATCTAGGAGTGACATAGCGAATGGGAAATCGAGAGTCCCCAAATATCCCTTGTAGTGTCCATATTTGCATCATCGATTTGGAAGTGTATAATTAAATAGTAAGCACATTGTTCTAAGGGACCGAAAAGTATGACTCATGCTATGGGGATATCAGAGGGATAGGGATTTTCATGGATTCACATAACACATAAGAACTAAGGGGCGAGTAAGTATGACTCACTCTATGAGGGCAAAACAGGACTTAGGATCTTCCACATTTCTACATCATTACATAATCACATCATAATAATCATATCCATTAGATATCCATAACCATAGTTTCCAAATAGCATAACATAACATATATCCACACAAGAACCTACAAGATATCCAATAATGCCTCTAGTCATAAGATAGGATGGGGCCCAAGATATGTCCCGGGCTCACTCCCAAAGTTAATAACATAAACGAAAGCAACATAAGGTAGATGGATGGTGGCTTGTCCTTGAAAGATAGGATTCACTACAACAACTTTCTCAAATCCGATTAGTCGTCAAAGAGTGAATGAATGTAGTCTCCGGTCCCTACATGTTAGATCACGTAGGCCAAAAATATGTGTTAGTACGTTTGAATGTACTAAGCATGCGGGCTTGTGATGTGCTGTCAAAATACAATACTTTTGATGCTTAAAACTTGGAATTTTGTGTGTTCTCAAAGCGATGTTAGTAGATTTGACGTGTTTTTATGTTTGTTTTGCAAGATTACAGGGTTGACATGATTTTTGGGCTAAGCGTGCAAAAGTTGCAGAAAATGCTGATATATGATACCCTTTACGGGCCATGGAAGTTTCCACGGGCCATAGAGAAGGTTTTATACCAAAATCCAGTGAAGGGTGATTTTTCTGAAGTTGAGTCTGCAAACATGCAGATGAGCTGTAAAAGTTTCTACGAGCCATAGATTTGGTGTCGTACCCTGAAGATTAAAAAATGTGGGGAGTTGCTGAAAAGTCATTAGACGAAACCCTTTACAGGCTGTACAACTTTATATGGCACGTAGATGGGTCTCGTAGAAGTCATCCCTAGAATTGCTGAATGAATCCACAAAGCCCCGATCACGGTCCGTAAAACTTTATATCGGCCTATAGAAGTGCTCATAAGGCCTTCCAACCCAGTTCTCCTATTTCATTTTGATTTTTTGTATTTTAAATACTATAAATAGGATTTTTAGGTTATTTTTCATGGGGGACAGTACAGAAAAGTACAAAACTGTAGAGAGTCATTATGAGACACTTGTGAAATTTAGTGTGCTTAATTCAATCTTGTGATTCTTGGTGAAGAGCTTGAATTTATTGTTCTTAATTCTATTGTGTAAGTGCTCAACTATGTTATCCGAAATCATGATTCTTGCATCTACACTGATAATGAGTAGCTAAATACACAACTAGGGTTATGAGAACCATGAAGAACTAACAAGGTAAAATTGAATAATTCGTAATTCTTGAAAAGTATGCATGCATGTATTAATTAATTCTCTTCAGTTTGAGTGTTTTTTAACGGTGGCCAGTGTTAAAACACGCCTAGTGTTACCGATTAGATCAAGGTAGTAATGGATACAAAAAGAGATTAATTAACGTGATTCGATCGATGTTTCTCGTCTAATCAACCAAACTGGATCAAGGGGAGGTTGTACTAGAACAATATGTAAGGGTTAGTAATGTCACTCTGTGGGGATGAATCAAATCATGTAGTGAAATTTGCTTCTCGCCAGGATCAAAGGGTTACGTAATCTTAACTTACCATTCTGCATGCTACACACCGAAAAAGAATTCAATTGTCTGGTAATACCAAGTTAGAGGCTCATGGGGAACACAATACCCTAGTTACTCTTCATACGGATTTCACACTTATCTTAGTTTGGGATTACTTTCCATAGTTGTTATAACCCCCCCTTCCTTTTGGGGAGATAAGTAGGTTAATCCACCCAAATTGGTTGAAATTCTTCTAAGTCTACCCTATTCCCTGTGGGATCCACCCTAGCCTTGATTAGGTTATATATATTGACAATGAGTAAGATTTTGGCGTCGTTGCTGAGGAATACGGGTAGACATATTTAATTTGAGTAGTTTAGGAATTAATTCTTATTTCCCTCATTTTACATTTTTGTTGTTTTTGTTTTGTTTCAGCGTGCAGGTGTAGTATATGTACAACATGCGGAGTCGAGACATTACCTTGACTCCATTTGACTTAGAGATGCAGAAAATATTGAGAAGGTTGGCCCAAGATAATATAAAGCTCTGAGTTAGAAGCATGCGAGACCCTGTATTTCTCGTCTTCGATTATTTAAATAGTGTGGCGTTATATAAGGAACACGTGATTTTTGCTAGCACCTAAGGATAATAAGGCTGCAAATAAGTGGTAATATCAAATACCTAAAGTTTTAAGCCAAAGGAATACCCTAAATGCACATTCGGGATTAAAGAAATGACCCGAGTGGCACCTCGCCCTTTTCGGAAGGTTTAAATTAAGTTTCACTTTTCGGATGAGACTAAAAGCTTATAATTTGCTAATAATGGATTTCTTTAAGTTATTTTAATAGCACAAAGGTCATACATTAAGTTTTGGAATCGAGAAAGTTGCAAGATAAAGAATGGCCAAAGTTATCGTAAGTTTCTTTAAGAAATCCTTCTTAAATTTGGGTCAAATGTATCGGGTCATATCTCCCAAACTCTAATAAGTTAGAAGATTCATGACCTATCAAATTGAAGATCTATGATTCTAGTTTACAACGCACAAAACCGCGCATCAAACTGACCTCAGAATAAAGGGTTATGACCGTTTTACTGAGACTGCCCGAGCTGGAAACGGGTCATGGGTCGAGTCGGGTTGACCCAACTTAATGTCGGCTATTTTGACGCTTTAAAGCTCAAAATTAAGCCATTTTCGTCCCAAACCAGTGTGCAACTGAAGAGAAAGCTCCCAAGGGTTCTCTAAGTGATTTAGGTAAGTTTTTTGCATTTTTACCGTTAAAATTCATCTCCGTGCCTAGAAATGCGTGCCTTATGCTTTGCAATTATTTTTCCCTCGTATTAGTTGTGTTTGGAGCTGTTTTTGGGCTGTAAAAAAAGTGGTGTTCTTGCTGGTATTGTTGGTTTGCAGCTGGTGTGTTTAGGTAATAATTCTGGAGCTCTTTTACGGTCATTTTTACGACGTTTTACGGACATTTCCTCACGTAAATGCTCCTTGCCAAATCTGGTCATTAATGCTGAAGTTTTGACTGTTTATAGATGTCTTTAAGCTGCGTATATATAGTCGTTGCGAAGCTTAGGACGTAAAGAACAACTTTCATAAAGGAACTTTTGGCAATCGGACGTTCGTTGGAGAGGTATGTTAAGGCTAAGCTCCGTCTCTCCTTTTAGCACGAAATTTGGGAAGTTTTCCAAAACGTCAAAGGTGATCTCTTACTATTCTGTTGCTAGAAAGACTTTCTATGAAAGGCACTGGGAATACAGCTGAGTTATTATCACAGTGGTATTAGGTTGAAATTCCATTCGTTCGCTTAAACTGGACATTCAATTTCTATATATCAATTTGTTTGTTTCCCAGCTACCTATTCATATGTTTGAGGCGTTTCTCTTCTTGGTGTAGTGTCATGAAAATAAATGTAGAATGCAAAGGGAATGTAGTATTCAAAATCAGTCCTTCTTCCATACAAAAATATAATTGAACAATTTAACCTATAACGCGATGGTTTCCAATATTCCCCAGTGAAACGCTCCCGTCTAAACTACTAAGGCGCTTGATCCTGTTTAAATACATTCTTTTACTAATTGACATGGGATTAAATATAATCATTATGTAAAACAACTTTATGAACATTTTCAAAGTTAAGGCTTCACTCTAAATGTTGGGTTAAGTTCTCAAACTTGTTAAAAAGGACATGTATGATTCCACGAGCCATATGTATATGTTATGAAAACGATTATGATGTTATGAGAATAAATGTACCAATGAGCCAAGATTGGCCAAATGACAATGACTATGATGCTATGAGAATAAGTGTACCAATGAGCCAAGATTGGCTAAGTTCTTGCTATGGCTTACTATGTGCATTAAACATTCATATCATACATTGCACGTTATGCATGGACTTCGAGCTATAATGGAAGGTATGGGGCCTATTTGCCCAACTATATATGTATATGGTATGGATGGCCACAGGTTGGCAGATATGATACCGGTTAGCTATCGGAGAGGACCACCAGTCCTAGCATTTGGTTGGGTATGTCATGCATTTGCATCTATATATATGTATTCACGACATGCGACACTCGAGCATACCACACATTTTTTATCAATAGGAGGTGGCTTATTGGCCATTAAGGCTACTTGAGTTTTGGTTACAGGTAATATTTCTATTAACCTCTTTACTATGGTTATCTATGATTTTACTTCCTGCCTTACATACCAGTACATGTTTATTCATACTAACGTCCCTTTGCCTGGGGACGCTGCATTTTATTTCGTGCGTGCAAGTTCAGATAGGGGCTCTGATTTACCCCTCCACTAGGAGCCCCATTTAGCTATGAGTTGGTAAGCTCCACCTTTTCCTGGAGCTTTCACAGGATGTTTACTTTTTTGTATAGTTGGGTATGTCGGGGCCCTGTCTCGACAGTGTTAGTGATTCTCATAGAGGCTATTGTGTAAATGTTATTGTGGGTTGGTTCTTTTGTGCCTTTCAGTCTTCGGTCATCAGATTGGCATGTATATATAGTGTGTGCCTACCTGTATTGTTGCAGCCTTATCGGTTAACTAGTACCCTATTGTTCTGGTTTATCTATCTTGTACATGATTTACTGTTGATCAGGTCATGACCTAGAATATTAAGGCTTAGTCGTTCCGACGTTATGCTGCCTGAGTTTCCTCTGGTCCTTAGTTAGTTCACAAGCATATTTAGTGGCTTACCCGGCCAATAACGATATCGGGTGCCGTTCGCGCCTCTGCTCTCTTTGGGGCGTGATAAACATGGTATCAGAGCAGGTTGTGTCCCAGGGAGTCCACAATGCCGTGTCTAGTAGAGTCTTGCTTATGGGTGTGTTGTGCACCACACTTATAAGCAGGAGGCTACAAGGTATTTAGGGATGGTTATGTTTCTTTCACTTAATAGATCGTGCTATAGAACAAAGCTATAGGAACATATGAAATCTCTATCGTGTTATGTTGTTCTTATTTAATGGGTTTCCTATGCTCAGGAGATGGCACAACATGAGATAAGTATGGATCCGAGGGAAGGTACCAATCATGTCTTGCCTGGTGAGGCAGATATATTCCCTATTGAGTTACATAGGGAGCCTCCAATGCCCACAGTTTCAAATTCACCAGTACCTGTTGGGGCCTAAGGAGATCTAGTACCCCAAGCCTTATTAGAGACTGGGGAGCAGGGGATGAAGGAGGCTATTCAACTACTGACTAGAATGGTTTCTATTCATGAGAGACAACTAGAGGTGAGATCAGACATCAGAAGAGATCAAACAGAAAGCTCAAAGGTGCGAGAGTTTCTTCACTTGGCTCCTCTAGTATTCACAGGGTCCAATCCCACTAAGGATCCACAGAAATATTTTGGTCATATGTATAGAGTATTGAGGGTGATTTTAGGCCTCCTTTTCATCGATATCCACATCTATCAGTGGGTAGTTCCCTGCTATAAATACAGGGCAGACAAATTGATCATTATATTCCATCAGGGCCGGGGCAGAGTTTACACCAGCCTAAGAGCTGTCGGCAGGAGCGTTATGCACAAATGAGACAACTTACTCCCCCATGTACACAATGCGGTAAGCTTCATACTAGGCAGTGTAGAAAGGGTTAAGGTGCATGTTACCATTACGGAAAGATAGGATATTTTATTAACAACAGGCCCTTTAGTCAGTCCTTACTATGAATGAATTCATGACAATAATCCCCGATGAGCTTCCCGGGATCCCCCGAAAGGGATATCAATTTTTCTTTAGATTTTCTCTCTGATATGCAACGTATACCCATTCCTTTCTAAAAAAAAGAATGGCTCCTATAGAGCTAAGAGACTTGAAGGAATAACAGAAGGGCTTGTTTGATAAAGACCTTATTAGGCCAAGCACATCTCCATGGGGTTCTCCCGTGCTCTTTGCTTGAAAGAAAGATGGCTCCTTATGAATGTGTATCGGTTACAGATAGCTAAATAAATTCAGTATTAGAAATAAGTATCCTTTTATGTGGATTGATGGTTTTTTCAAAGATTGACTTGTGACCCAGGTACTACCAGCTACGAGTCAGGGATGTTGATATTCCAAAGGTAATATTTAGGATGAATCAAGAGTTGAGCATGTAGACCACTTGCAAGTTATATTATAGACTCTCCACGACAACAAGTTATATGCTGAATTCTCCAAATGTGAATTTTGGTTAACTTCTATAGCTTTTCGTGGACATGTTATTACTAGAAATAATATCAAAGTCAATGGCCAGAGGATTGGCCTGGCCGAGACCATTGAATCCGACAGAGGTCCATAGTTATTTGGGCTTGACAGGATATTATTGAAGTTTTGTTGAGGAATTCTCCTCTATCTCTGCGCCACTAACGAGACACATAAAACAACTAAGTTTCAATGGACTGAAGCATGTGAGCAGAGTCTTCAAGAGTTAAGAAAAGAGGTTACCACCGCACCTATCTTGGCTCTCCCGGATGGAACTGAAGGCTACATTGTATATTGTGATGCCTCGAGAATTGGCCTGGGTTGTGTTCTTATACAACATGGTAGAGTTATTGCCTATGCTTCTAGACAGTTGCAAAAGCATGAACAAAATTATCCCACCCATGATCTTGAGCTCGCTACGGTTGTATTTGCCCTAAAGATTTGGCGACATTATCTATACGAAGTTCATGTTGATATTTTTACCGACCACCAGAGCCTCCAATATTTATTCAAGCAGAAGGAGTTGAACCTATGACAATGAAGGTGGCTAGAATTACTAAAAGATTATGATGTTGACATTTTGTACCATCCCGGTAAAGCTAATCTTGTTGCTGATGCACTTAGCTGGAAGTCCATGGGAAGTCTAAGGCTTGTTACAGCTAATAAGATTGAAATGACAAAAGATTTACGTCAGGTAACTAGTTTGCAAGTGCTATTAGCAGATGCAAAAGGTTAAGGTGTGATTGTTGAAAATAAAATTAAACATTCCATTGTTACTGAAGTAAAAGAGCAACAACGTGAGGATCCTAAGCTTATGATATCAAGGGAAAGTGTTCCACAACAGTCCTCTAATTGAGCTAACTTGAGATGGAATCCCTCAGTTCCGGGGGTCTTACCTGTGCCAAACATCGGAGAGCTCCGTGCCAAAATTCATTTTGAGGCTTATTATCCTAGATATTCGTCTGAACCTAGGGCAGTAAAAAAAAGGGGGGGAGAGTATTGAGACCTATGAAAGATCTATTGGTGGAATGGCATGAAAAAGATATTCCAAGGATGGTAGCCAATGCCCCAACTACCAGCATGTTAAAACAGAACATCAGAGACCTGAAGGCCTAGCTAAGTATATTGATTTTACGTTTTGGAAATAGGACATGATAAATATGGGCTTCATCACTAGGTTGCCTCACACTCCGTGCAGGATGACTCTATTTGGGTAATCATTGATAGGTTCATAAAATCTGCTCATTTCTTGCCAGTAAGAATGGCATAATCAGCGGAGGATTATGCTAAGCTTTACATTCAAGAGATTGTTTGCCTTCATGGAGTTCCATTATCTATTATCTCTGATCGAAGGGCTCAATTTACTGTACATTTTTGGAAGTCTTTTCAGAAGGGTCTGGGCACTCAGGTGAATCTCAAAACCGCTTTTCATCCAAAAACTGATGGGTAAGCAGGTGTACTATCCAGACTGTTGAGGATATGTTATGCGCCTATATACTGGACTTAAAGGAAATCAGGATGAGCATCTACCTCTTATTGGGTTTGCTTATAATAATAGCTTCCATATTAGTATTTGAATGGATCCTTAGGGAGCACTATATGGGTGAAGATGTAGGTCACCAGTTGATTAGTTTACAGTTGGGGAGGAAAAGTTGCTAGACCCTAATCTAGTTCAACAAGCAACAAAAAAATAAGAAACTTATCAGAGATTACTGCAAAGGGCCCAGAATCAGCAGAAGCCTTACGCAGATGTTCGACAACGAGACTTAGAGTTTGATGTAGAATATTAGGTCTTCTTAAAGGTATCACCTATGAAGGGACTCATGCGGTTTGGAAATACAGGAAAGCTAAATCCAAGATATGTTGGACCGTATAAGATTATTAGAGAAATTAGCAAGGTAATATACGAGCTTAATTTTCCTTTAGAAGTGAGAGCAGTCCATCCAGTGCCTCATGTATCTATGTTGCGGAAGTACACTAGAGATCATTCGTGTGTTACTCGAATTAAGGACACGCCCTTTGCTCAAGGCTTAACTTATGATGAGGTACTAGTGGCCGTTTTAGATCGACAAAAGAGAAGGCTTTGAAATGAATAGTGGCCTTCGTGAAAGTGTTGTTGCAGAACCAAAATATTGAGGAAATAACTTGGGAAGCCAAAGAAGAAATGATGAGGAATCACCCCCAACTATTTATAACTTAAGGTAGGCCGTGTTCCAAAACTAGTATTTATCATTTCTTTAGTAACTTAAGGTTTAAAAGATTTTGAGGTGAAACTTGTATGTTTTGTCGCGGGGTAGCTATACAAAACTTAGTAGTTGGAGTTTTTGGAAGTTGATTTATGGTTTGAAAGGGTACTAGATGTATCAGAAAAAATATTTTTGTAGATTGTAATGCAACCAAAGGGCTGTCTTGACACATTCGCGGATGAATGTTCTTAGGGGGGGAGACTGTGAGACCCCGTGTTTCTCGTCTTCCATTATTTAAATAGTGTGGCGTTATATAAGGAACATGTGATTTTTATTAGCACCTAAGGATAATAAGGCTGTAAATAAGGGGTAATATCAAAGACCTAAAGTTTTAAGCTAAAGGAATAACCTAAATGCACATTCGGGATTAAAGAAATGACCCGAGTGGCACCTCGCCCTTTTCAGAAGGTTTAAATTAAGTTTCACTTTTCGGATGGGACTAAAAGCTTATAATTTTCTAATAATGGATTTCTTTAAGTTATTTTAATAGCACAAAGGTCATACATTAAGTTTTGGAATCGAGAAAGTTGCAAGAAAAAGGTTGGCCAAAGTTACCGTAAGTTTCTCTAAGAAATCATTATTATATTTGGGTCAAATATATCGGGTCATATCTCCTAAAATATAAGAGGTTAGAAGGTCCATGACCTATCAAATTGAAGATCTATGAGTCTAGTTTACAATGCACAAACCCACGCATCAAACCGACCTAGGAATAAAGAGTTATGACCGTTTTACCGAGACTGCCTGAGCTGGAAACCAGGTCTTGGGTCGGGTCGGGTTGACCCGACTTAATGTCGGCTATTTTGATACTTTAAAGCTCAGAATTAAGCAATATTCGTCCGAAACCAGTGTGCAACTGAAGAGAAAGCTCCAAAGGGTTTTCTAAGTGATTTAGGTAAGTTTTTCGCGTTTTTACCGTTAAAATTCGTCTCCGTGCCTAAAAATGCGTGCCTTACGCTTTGCAATTATTTTTCCCTCGTATTAGCTATGTTTGGAGGTGGTTTTGGGCTGTGGTGTTCTTGCTGGTATTTTTGGTTTGCAGCTGGTGTGTTTAGGTAATAATTCTGGAGCTCTTTTACGGTCATTTTTACGACATTTTACGGACATTTCCTCGCGTAAATGCTCCTTGTCAAATCTGGTCATTAATGCTGAATTTTGGATTGTTTATAGGATTCTTTAAGTTGCGTATATATAGTCATTCCAAAGCTTAGGACGTAAGGAACAACTTTTATGAAGGAACTTTTGGCAATCGGACGTTCGTTGGAGAGGTATGTTAAGGCTAAGCTCCGTCTCTCCTTTTAGCACGAAATCTGGGAAGTTTCCCAAAACGTCAAATGTGATCTCTTACTATTCTGTTGCTAGAAAGACCTTCTATGAAAGGCACTGGGATTACAGCTGAGTTATTATCACAGTGGTATTAGGTTGAAATTCCATTCGTTCGCTTAAACTGGACATTCAATTTCTATAAATCATTTTGTTTGTTTCCCGGCTACCTTTTCATATGTATGAGGCGTTTCTCTTCTTGGTATAGTATCATTAAAATAAATGTAAAATGCAAAGGGAATGTAGTATTCAAAATCAGTCCTTCTTCCATAAAAAAATATAATTGAACAATTTAACCAATAACGCGATGGTTTCCAATATTCCCCAGTGAAATGCTCCCGTCTAAACTACTAAGGTGCTTGATCCTGTTTAAATACATTCTTTTACTAATTGACATGGGACCAAATATAATCATTATGTAAAATACCTTTATGAACATTTTCAAAGTTAAGGCTTCACTCTAAATGTTGGGTTAAGTTCCCAAACTTGTTAAAAAGGACATGTATGATTCCACGAGTCATATGTATATGTGATGACAAGGATTATAATGTTATGAGAATAAATGTACCAATGAGCCAAGATTTTCCAAATGACAATGATTATGATGCTATGAGAATAAGTGTACCAATGAGCCAAGATTGGCTAAGTTCTTGCTATGGCTTACTATGTGTATCAAACATTCATATCATACATTGCTCGTTATGTATGGACATCGAGCTATAATCGAAGGTATGGGGCCTATTTGCCCAACTATATATGTATATGGTACGGATGGCCACAGGTTGGCAGATGTGATGCCGGTTAGCTATCGGAAAGGACCACCAGTGCTAGCATTTGGTTGGGTATGTCATGCATTTGCATCTATATATATGTATTCATGACATGCGACACTCGAGCATACCATGCATGTTTTTATCACTAGGAGGTGGCTTATTGGCCATTAAGGCTACTTGAGTTTTGGTTACAGGTAATATTTCTATTAACCTCTTTACTATGGTTATCTGTGATTTTACATCCTGCCTTACATACCAGTACATGTTTATTCGTACTGACGTCCCTTTGCCTGAGGACGCTGCATTTTATTTCATACGTGCAGGTTCAGGTAGGGGCTCTGATTTACCCCTCCACTAGGAGCCCCATTCAGCTATATGTTGGTAAGCTCCACCTCTTCCTGGAGCTTTCACAAGATGTTTACTTTCTTGTATAGTTGGGTATGTCGGGGCCCTGTCCCGACAGTGTTAGTGATTCTCATAGAGGCTATTATTGACATGTTATTGTGGGTTGGTTCGTTTGTGCCTTTCAGTCTTCGGTCATCAGATTGGCATGTATATATAGTGTGTGCCTGTACCGCTATTGTTGCAGCCTTGTCGGCTAACTAGTACCCTATTGTTCTGGTTTATCTATCTTGTACATGATTTACTGTTGATCATGTCATGACCTCGAATGTCCAGGCTTAGTCTCTCAGACGTTATGCTGCCTAATTTTCTTTTGGTCCCTAGTTAGTTCACTAGCATGTTTAGTGGCTTACCTGGCCAATAGCGGTATCGGGTGCCGATCGGGCCTCCCCTCTCTTTGGGGCATGACAAAGCAGAATCAAAATGAGAATGATAATAACCCACTGCCGCTCTAGGACATTGATCCACAGCCACAGGACTTCAACGCCGAAACTTATCGATGGAATCAATATCGGCTAAATCTTATGGCTATGGATATTACTGGAGCTATTGTGTTACCGCCACTACTAGATGACACAGAGTTTGTGGTTTCGAGTGGGTCACTTCAGATGCTGCAAATTTGTGTGTTGTTCGTGGGCCTACCATCAGAGGATCCACATAGGCATCTACATAATGTTATATTTATCTGTAAGAGTGTAATGGAAACTCAGAATATGTCTATGGATGTTCTTGGATTTCCTATCTTCCCATTGTCTCTAACAGGCAATGCAGCGATATGGCTATCCGAACTCCCACAAAGTTCGATCACCAATTGAGCTGAGTTGCAAAAGGCCTTTTTGGAGAGGTTCTTCCCGAGATCGAAGAAGCTCAAGTTGAAGGATAAAAAAAAAACTTCGAGAAACTTCGTGGTGACTCGATCTGTACCAAATGGGAGAGATTCACAAAGTTTTTGAGAAGTGTCCCTGACCATAAGATAGTTGATGATGTCTCAGCGGAGATCTTCTACCGTTCCCTGGATGAGGATAGCCAAACATGTGCTAATACCATCATGGGTGGCACATTTTTAGATCAACCATTTGCAAGGGTTGTTGAGAAGATAGAAAAGGTGGTCAAGACAAAACGTGCATGGGGGCCGAGAGATAGATCATCTACCAAGAGCTCGTGTGCAGTTAGTACTATTTTGGTGCAGGCTAAAATAAATGAGGAGATGATGAAGAGTTTTCCCAGATTAGTGCTAAGATGGATTTGTTGATGAGGCAAGATCGAGAACGAGTCAATGCAGTTGCTCATTAGCCGTCGTGAGCACCCATGTATAAGGAGCCTTACTATGAGGAGGACACTTGCTTCATTGCTGATCAGACGACGGGTTTCTGGACCAACACCCAAGGGTCCAATCAGGACTATTGGCGCCACGGTCAAGGAAACCAAGGACAGAACTATAACACGGATGGCGCCTTCAGAGACAACAATTGTGGAGGTTATTACGACAGAAACAAGGGCTATAAAGATGCTGATTAGGGTCGCAGAGATGGTTACAAGAATGGTCCTTATGTGCCAACACATAATCGTGATACAAGTGCTAGTAGTTCCAGAGTTGAGGAGATGTTTTATTGATTGTTGAAAAAGGCCGACACATAGGATGAGACCTTGAGGGAGATGACGTCTGACATCTCCGACATTAATTAGAAGATCGAGTCTCATTCTATTGATATCAGATGGTTGGAGCAATAATTTGGTCTAGTATCAACTCAACTCAACCAGCGACAGAGAGGTACATTGCCTAACAACAAAATTCAGAATCCAAAGATAAGGGGCAGTGTACGACAGTAACTACTTGTGGTGGTAAGCAGACTGTTGATCCTCCTATGTCGGTTGATGATGATATGTTTAAGAGGAGACAGTTGAGGCTAAAGATGCAGATGTCAGAGATGATCATGCCAAGACTGGGGTGAGTGATGCTGCAGAGGTGCCACAGAAGCTGAAGCCCATTCCTAGACCTCTTACTCCATTCCATCAAAGAATCAAAAAGAAGGACGAGAAGGGTAAGTTCAAGCACTTTCTCTCCATTCTGAAGCAACTCTCCATCAATATTCCTTTTCTTGAGGCATTAGATAAGATGCCAGGGTATGCAAAGTTCATGAAGGACTTGGTCACAAAGAAACGGACTGTGAGTCAGGAGCTCTCCCAAGAGCTTTAACATTGTAGTGCGATTGTTACACGGTCCTTGGTGCAAAAATGAGAAGATCCCGGTGCATTTACCATACCCTGCACTATCAGAGATGTGTAGTTCGCAAAGGCATTGGCGCTTGTATAAATATGATTCCCCTTGCGGTCTTCAAGAAGCTAGGATTAGGAGCCCCTATGATGTGGCTAAACCCAACTACTCGAAGGTACAAGGGGCGGTTGTCATCAACATATTATCCAACTTTAGAGGTCGGGGTCGAATCCCTTAGAGAATAATATGTTAGCGAATGAGCGAAGCAAGGACCTATGGCTATGACATTTTGACTCAACAGGGCGAGTACCAAGCAAGTGTTCTAACTTAATTGGGGGAAAGTAATCTAACACTACTCCTACAAACAATTGGGTAAGGATTGGTCAAGCAAAGGAGCGAGGATAGGGGATACGGGAATTAATGAAGACTCGATCGATCCATCACACTAGCATTAAATAAACCTTATGGGTATGCTAGGTTGCTTGTAATAATCCTAGCTAAGGGAATGCTATTTCACAAGAGCCAACTACGGCCTCTCACGCGGGATGCTCAAAGACACGCCTAACTTGAACACCAAAAAGCAAAATACCCTAGACCTTAGTCGTTGAGTCCTTTTTGAGGATCTCAACTTATAAACCCATGACTATTATGCAATCTTCCCCCTCAACTACACCTGCTAGAGCAATAATTGAAGAATTAAGGACCTTTATCAAATATAAGTTAAACAAGAAGATATGCAAGAACCCTTAAATCAATTCAAGCAATTAAAGAAATTTGGGAGAAACCCTCTTGATTTTGAAAGTAACTTATCAACTAAGCATGAAAGCAAGAGAAATAGTCAAGACCCATAAATAAAATCAATAATGAAGCTTCAATAAAATCTACAAATTTAGCATTCAAGAACAAGGAAAGAAAGAGTTAGTGAATGTATCAATGTTCAGCCTAAACTAAATCTACACTAAGGTGTGTTCTTATTCTTCAAGAATGTATCAATGTTCTTGTGTCTATTCTTGAATTATGAAGAATAAGGATTAGGAATGTGTGTATATTGTGATTTTGGGACTGAAAATTGTTAATTCCTGAAACTGCCCTGATGTTGGTCAGTACAACATTCCATGATCATACTCAACATTCCGTGATCATGAAGGTTGTGTCTCCTTAAGCTCTACCTTTGTGCATGGGACTAGCATGTTTGCGCTTTTTTGCATGTTACGACTCCGCGATCACGGGCTTAAAGGCCGCATTCGTGCAGTGTATCTGCTGCCAGGTACTATTTTGTGCATTTCAACTCCTTTTGGCTTCAATTCAGCTCCAATCTTCAATTCTCCTTAGCCAAGCCAAATCTAAACCATAAGTACCAGTAATATTCACCATTCAAAGCACAATTATCCTCAAGTTATATAATTAACAATACAAAACCATTAGAAAAGAGTAAGAAATGAGTGCAAGTTATGCACTCATCAACACCCCAAAATTAAGACTTTGCTTGTCCTCAAGCAAAACAAAACCTAACTCGGTAGGCTAGCAATTTAAGCAGTAATCTCAAATTACTTTTACAACAAAGAAGATCATGATCATGATAGTGGATGGTGCCAACAATTCGCACAATTGTGAGGATGCCTATCAAGTGACTCCCTCTCATTTCAAAAGCATCTTTTTCAATTCAAAGCACAATTTCTAGGGATGACCAAGTGACAACACAAATTCTCAAGGAGTGACTCAAACTCCTAGTCAACTAACAAGTTCCACTAGACTCAAACTTAGAAAATCATCCATATCACCAATCCATGTCAATTTGCATTTCCTCACAAAAAGAACGAAAGTCCCCAAAACACACACAAGTATTTGCAATGGACAAGGGACAAGGACTCAAATACTCATACTCAACAAAAGAACATCTTGTGTACACACATGCCACACTATAGGCTTACCTTTATTTTCAATCAACATTTGCTCGATTTCATTTGGTTGGAAATCTCAAACGACTTTTTAGGCTTGTATTGTAGGATAAGGGGTAGGGTTGGATACAATTTGGACAATAGTGACTGACCTCCTTAAGTTCCACATACAACATTCATCCGTTTCACTTTTTCTTTTTCGCATCACACACCAATGCGTATTTAGCCATTCTTTTCATTTAGGTGCCCCACTTGCAACCATTTTTAACTCTTAGGAGAATTATTTTCACTTAAGCACTTTTTCTTCATTTTTTTATTTTGAAATCATTCTTTTTCTATTCTTTTCATTCCTCTTATTTTTTTTCTTTTCTGTTGCGCCTTCGCTTCTTGCCTTATCTTACTTAGTAAAGAAACCTTTCATGCCAGGTGTCTCTTTTTTCTTCTCAAAAGCCCCCAAGTGGTAGAAACACTTTCTTTTCTCCTACATCACCCCCAACTTAGACTTACAATCTTATTTGTCACAAGCATGTAAATATCACGGAGGGATAGTGGTTCAAAAGAGGGATATCTTTTCAAAAAGGTTCAAGGCTTGTAATTAAGGTTGCCAATAGAAAGGATTAGGCTCAAAAGGGACCCTAGGGATAAAATCAATGCATTTTGTGGCTATTTAGGCTAAGCGAACTCAATTAAAATCAAAGAATGCCTAAGATCATTTTCCCAACCAAAGTCTATCAAGACCAACATTTCAAGACCAACAAGACAAGTTCTAGGTAGTACGAGTACATACAAGAAATAAAACAAAAAACTCACAACAGACATGACATGCAAATTAAACAAGAAGGGATCAATTTAGATCTCAAGTCAAGTACAAGGGACTCATTTTCAAATATAGCCGTCTAGCAAGTAAGAATCACAAAAAGAGTCCAAGTGTTATCTCAAAATCAACCCAAAACCATTTTCTTTCAAAATTTAGAGGAGTATCCATTTTCACAATCCACAACACTTAACTAAATATGCTAGCACCAAACATTTTAGAATCCCAATATATAGATCCAACAAGAGTCAATAGCTACTCAAACTTCACCAAAAAAACTCGGTTTCACACACACGCTCATATACCAATCGTTGATTTCCCCTTAAGAATGTCGTCACTCAATCCATCATCAGAAACCATATACACTCCAATAAAAGGCTACCAAATCAACTAAAATAGCTAAACCTAAACACAATATATACAAGCCCGACAAGGGCATACCATAATCACATAAATCAAGCCCAACAAGGGCACATCATCAATGCAAAACAAGCAAGAGTCTACAAGTTCTCAAAAATCAAGAGTATACAAAATGGAAACAAGAATCATAAGAGCACCCTAACTAAATATGATGTTATGTCCTCATAGCACAACCATAAAATATAAGAGAATACGAGGGACTCCCTGAAATATCACTCAGTACTCTAACTTGAAGAGATGGTCAACTCATCATCAGGATCTAAAAAATTGGACCCACACAACTACCTCAACTTTCCCATCGTCTTGTTCAGGAATATGCTCTTTTTCTTCTCATGCTCCTTGAACTTCTTCTGCCTCCAGTCTATCTTTCCTTGACTCTAACTCATATGCTCAAACTGGTCACTCATAACTCTCTAAGCTATTGCAACTGATGCAAGTATAGGCTGATCATCTGTTGTAGCTCCTGTTGGTCCTGCAGGAAGGCCTGCAACTAGTTGCCTAACCTGCTCATCCATCCCATGAATCTGGAAAGAAAAGTATCTCATAGTAGGAGGACCAAACTGAAGTGGTCCTGAAGAAACTGAAGGACCTGCAGCTCTTGAAGTAGGTCCCCTTGCCTCTGATCCTTGCTCCATGAACTGCCCAAAAGAGGAATCTAGAACATCAATCTGCCTTTTCTTCTATCCTCCTAGGCCACCTCTCTTCTTTAATGGGTAGATATCTTTGGATGGCTTCTTTTCCTCATTAGTGGGTAGGACAGACACCCCTGCCTCATAGCATAATCTAGAAATCAGTGAGGGGTACACTAAGATCTTGTCCCTCCCTTAGGCCACTTCTGTAATCTGATCCACTATAATCTTTCCCATATTAACCTGAAGACTGCCCAAGATAGCTGCTATGACAAGTGCAAGGTCCAAAGTGACCTCCGTGTCATGTATAGAGGGAATGACCTGAGCACAAATGATGGACAACTAACATCTAGCTTCCACCGCGAACTCATGTGAGTCAATACCCCTATGAGAAGTGAACCACTTCGGTGGGACTCCGTCATGCAACTTGACCACCAACCACTGAGCACCCAACTCTTGATATCTTTATTTGTACACTCAATTTTAAGCACCCGACAACCCATAGATAGTATTGATAATTGCCAGGCTAAAAACAACTCTCACTCCTCGAATCATGGTATCCATCTCCTCTCTAAAGTTAGTCTATGAGACATTGGAATAGATTTCAGCAACTATGGTGCGATTGGATTAGATAGGTTCATCGACAAACCATAGCCAACCCAAAGCCTAAAGCCGATCGAAGAAATCTGGCATCTTTTCCTCCACCTTGTCCAAACACATCCCCCTATCTCGTATCATAGGATGGACAAAATACATGCCATGTTTTTGGGCACATTTGGCTAAAAGGAATTGGCTTTGAGCAAAGTAGGCATCTTCATTCATCTCTGGAAAGATCTCATTCTCATGAAGTGCTTGCTCGAGATCCATTTCCAACAAATTCTGACCTACAATTAAAAACAACATAACAAAAACATCTCATAGATATTTAAATCATGTGCTAGCAAAGATTTAGAGAAAGAAAGTCATTTTGGGAGTAATTTGAATCAAATAGTGAAGAATAGTTATTGCTGAAATAGTGTTGTAAGGACCCAAACTTCGTATGACCTTAATGGAGCTTGGAATTCAGTTCCAAAAAGTTTTTAACCAAGGTGAAGCCTTACAGGAACCTCCACGGGCCGTGTGACTCACCAGGGGTTGTGTGGAGGGGCCTTAAGGTGGCCCTTGGCCTTGTGTGTAGAGTGGTAGAGTTTAAGACAAAGGCACACACCATATGAACCCCATACAGTCTGTGTGAGACTTCACTAGTTGTGTCGTGGACCATATGAAGGTCCTTGGCCTTGAAAATCCATATTTTGGCTCAGGCTTGTCACACATGAACCTATCATGGACTGTATTTCTCTTCACGGTCCATGAGGCCTTTTGTATAGGCGTTGGTGTGAAAATTTTCTAAGTATGGTATTAGAATCTCAAAACTTTGTTGATGGAGAATTTTTCTAAGTGAAGCTTCATGGGAGGCCACGCAATCCATGTGACCTCTCACGGACCTTGAATCCCTTCGTATGGGTGTTGATGTGCAATTTTCTAAGGATGAAATTCCATCAACTAAGCTTTTCACATGAAATAATAGAAAGGTCAACTTTAAATGGTCATATCTCTTAGCGTAAAAATAACTAGGTGGCATATGACCTACCAAATTGAGGCTGTTTGAATTAGCTTTCCAACACATCTAGATTTAACTAATTCTAGCTTGGATCAAGAAGTTATGCCCATTTTCGTAAAGCCTGTCTGACTTGTGTTTCGTGTGATTTAGCTAAGTAAGGCTTCACGGGAGGGTTCATGGTCTACGTGACCTTGTATAGACCATGAGACCTTCTCATGGGACCGCTGACAATAATTCTTAGTTCGTTTCATTAATTTTATTTTTGTAATTATGGCTACTCCTAAGGGACTTTTGTGACTTCCTATGCTATTCTAAGACATTCAAATGACCTAAACTCTTCTCCTCTGATTCAAATTCATTCTCACACTTAGAATAACATTAAAACTCTCTCTTAAGAACTCCTTAAGGTGAGCATTGAAGGATTTTCTTGAAGCTTAAGGAAAAGGTCTCCTTCTTCATCAAATTTCTTCCTATTTCTTCTTGGATAGCTAAGGTATGTGGGATTGATTCATGGTCCTTTTCAACCATGAAGACCCCAAGCACTTTTCACTTGATTTTTATGAAATTTAGCTTACTTTAATTATGGGGTTTTAAGATTATTGTTTATTTAATTCAATTGAGATATAGGCTATGTTTTATTGTTACTTTTTAAAGTGATTTTAGCCCTAATGTGATGAATTGCATTGAAGTTATAAAGATTTGAATGTGCATGTCCTCTTTAAAGCTTGATTTAAGCATAGATAATCTATATTATGATTTAAATATGAATTTACTTATGAGTTTACTTGATTTCACAATGTATTGTTGATTTAAGGTTAAATCTCCACTGCCCATGCTATTCTCTCATCTCCTTCATGGCATATGCATACATGAGCATGAATCTTTGAAGTGGGTTAAGCCCATATATGTTTATGAATATGATTTTTATTAAAATATGATTATGAACAAGAATCGAGCATGAATCTATGAACATGAGTATGATATAAGTTGACTACCATTATGACATAATTTTCTAGTAATATGAACTTGACTTCTACATGAATATGAATTATATAGGTATGTATATAATATGACATCTTGCATGGGTATGTAATCACAAGTGTGTATTGATAAGGATGGGCACAACCCACCCTTTACACAATGCATACATGAGGATAGGTACAACCTTCCTTATGCACATGCATGTATGAGCCAAGTGTGTATTAATGAGGATGGGCACAACCCTCCCTTTACACAATGCATAGATGAGGATAGGTGAAACCTTCCCTATACACATCTATATATGAGCTAAGTTTGTATTGATGAGGATGGGCACAACCCTCCCTCTACACAATGCATAGATGAGGATAGGTACAACTTTTCCTATGCACATGCTTATATGAGCTAAGTGTGTATCAATGAGGATGGGCATAACCCTCCCTTTACACAATGTATAGATACGAACAGGTATAACCTTCCCTATGGAAAGTCATGTCATGAGCTAAGTGTGTATTGATGAGGATGGGTACAACCCTCCCTTTACACAACTTAGACAAGGAGTGACTCATTGAGTAATAGTATATGTGGGTTATGGCTACTCTATGGTTTTCATGTGACATATTGTACAAGTTAACATCATTTTTGTTTCATGTTGCATTCCCACATACTAGTATATTGAAATGTACTAACATATACTTTTCCCTACATGATCTAACCATATAGGGACCAGAGACTACATTCATCCACCGCTTGACGACTAGTCAGATTTGAGAAAGTTGTTGTGGTGAGTCCTATCTTCCAAGGACAAGCCACCATCCATCTACCTTATGTTCCTTCCATTTATGCTATTATTTACTTTGAGGGGAGCCCGGGACATGTCTTGGCCCCCGTCCCATCTTATGGCTAGAGGCATTGTTGGACATCTTATAGACTCCTGTACAGATATATGTTATGTGATAATATATGGGGATTATGATTACGGCTATCTATTGGATATGGCTAATATGAATCGGTTATGATATGACGTGTATGTATGTTATGATGTGGAAATATGGAAGATCCTAAGTCCTGTTTTTCTCCCATAGAGTGCATCATACTTTCCCCCCCTAGTTCTTATGTGCTGTGTCTTATGTGAATCCATGTTAACACCTATCCCTATGACATCCCCATAGCGTGAGTTCTACTTTTCCGTCCCATAAAATCAAGTGTTTACTATCTTTAATACGCTTCCGAATTGATGATTTTAATATGGAAACTTTGAGGCTTGTTTGGGACTCTCGAGTTTCCATTGGTTATGTCACTCCTAGACCTTAGGTCTGGGTAGTGACAGAGATGGTATCAGAGCATTAGGTTTATATATGATCCTCAGAGTTCAATATGTTGTGTCAAGTAGAGTCTTATTCATGGGTGTGATGCATGCTACATCTATGGGTAAGAGGCTACAAGGCATTTTAGTAAATGTTTCACTTTTTTCATGATTCATATTGTGCCATAGAGCGTGGATTAAGATTTCCTATCTCCATCCCTCCCTACAAAATAGGGAAAGTTACTTTTGGCCCATAATACAATCTAGGCAAGAAAGATGTTGTAGCTTATCTTATAGAGGGGGTCAAAAGAGAGTTAGTGAAGGATGTGCATCATTTGAAAAGATTGGGGAAATTGGGTTGAGTGAATCTAATAATGGTCTCGTTCATGTTGAGAAGGGGGCTAAATCTTTTGTGGTTGTTGATGTAAAGACAATGCAAGACTTAGACCTATCATTAGTTGTGTTGAAGAGGTTGGTTACCAAAAATAAGATAGAGGTGTTTTCCCAAGAGGGAGATGGTGTAACTCGGTACCAAGATCCATTGTGTGTTCTTGACACTGATGGTTTTAGAGAGATGATTATGAGTAAAGCACATAGCTCTCATTATTCCACATATCCGGGATTTACCAAAATGTATCGGGACTTAAGGGAAATGTATTGGTGGCATGGTATTAAGAACGACGTAGCTAGATTTGTATCCGAATACTCTAATCGCCAAACAATTGAAGGTTGAACATCAAAAGGCCCGATTGTTTGGCCCAAAACATTGAAATCCCTACTTGAGATGAGAGAATGAGAATGTGGACTTTGTGATTGGGTTTCCCCATACTAGAAGCAATTAGAATCCATATGGGTAATTGTTGGAAGAATGACCAGATCAGCTCAATTCTTATCAGTTGGGACTACTTTCAATGTCGAGGACAGTGCCAAGTTATATATTTAGGAGTTGGTTAGACTGGCTGGTGTGCTTATTTTTTTTATTATATTGATTGTCGTAGCCAATTCACTTTTCACTTTTGGAAATCATTTTAATAAGGGGGCTTTGCACTATGGTGAATTTAATTACCGTTTTCTTCCTCAATCCGATGGACAAGTCGAAAGGATAATTAAACCATAGAGGACATGTTGAGAGTTCGTGTGTTAGAATCCAAAGGAAATTGGGGTGATCATCTACCACTTATTGATTTTGCTTATAGCAATAGATTTCATGCTAGCATTGGTGTAGCACCATTTAAAGCTTTGTATGGGAGAAGGTGTAGGTCCCCCGATGGGATGATTTGAGTTAGATGAGATGACATTGATTGGCTCCGATTTTGTGTTGGAGACCATGGAAAAAGTGAAGTTGATTAGGGAGAGGTTGAACACGGCTCAAAGTCACCAAAAGCCTTATTTAGATGTTAGAAAATGGGATCTTGAATTCTATATCGGTGATTGGTGTATATAAAGGTTTCACCTATAAAGGTGTAATGCATTTTTGTAAAAAAGGCATTTTAAATCCACAGTATATTAGTCCATATGTGATTGTTGAGCGGATTAGGAATGTGGCCTATAGATTGAATTTGCCTTCGGATTTGAGTTCTATTCACCCGATTTTCCATGTGTATGTTGAGGAAATTGATTAGTGATCCTAGTACAGTTGTGCTTTTGGAAGGTGTTGAGGTTGAGAGAACTTAACATATGAAGAGATTTTGGTTAAAAGTTTTGATAGGCAAATGGAAAGGCTTCATAAAAAGGATACACTTTGGTTTAAGTACTTTGGAGGAACCAACATGTTGAAAGTGCGACGTGGGAAGCGAAATCAAGTATGCAACAATACCTCTATCCTTTCCAGTATACTTAAGCCTATGGTATTAGGTTCTTCCTATTCTCAAAGGTCCTAATTCTTTCACTCTGGAGTTTTATGACATGACATGCATATATGTGCACGAAAATGATTTAAAGATGTTTTGAATGATTTAAAGATGTTTTGATATGAGTTTTAATGACTTTATGGTTTTCAAGTGATGAAATATGTATTATATCTTATGTTTGGATGTTTCATGTTCTAAATCAAGCCTCTCAAGCCTCGTTCTGGCACATTCGAGGACAAATGTTCCCAAGGGGAGATGATGTAAGGACCCGGACTTTGTATGACCTTAATGGAGCTTGGAAATTGGTTCAAAAATGTTTTTAACCAAGGTGACACCTTACGGGCACCTCCACGGGCAGTGTGATTCACCATGGCTCGTGTGGAAGGTCTTTGAGGTGGCCCTTGGCCTTGTGTAGAATGTTGGCATTAATGTGGAGTTTAAGACCAAGGAACATAGCACATAAACCCTACTCAGTCCATATGAGCTTTCACTGGCCGTGTGGTGGGCTGTGTGGTCGACCGTGTAGAGGGCCATGGCCGTGAAAATCCATATTTTGGCTAAAGCTTGTCACACATCCCCTTCACGGTCCGTGAGGCCTTTCTTATAGGCGTTGGTGTGAATATTTTCTAAGTATGGGATCACTATCTCGAACTTCATTCATGGAGAAATTTTGTAAGTGAAGCTTCATGCGAGGCCACACAGTCGGTGTGACCTCTCGAGGGCCGTAAAGCCCTCCGTATGGGTGTTGGCATGAAATTTTCTAAGAATGGAATTCCATCGGCTAAGCTTTTCACAAGAACCGATAGATTTGTCAACTTTAAATGGTCATATCTCTTAGCATAAAAGAATTGAGTGGCCTATAATGTACCAAATTGAAGTTCATTGAATTTTCTTTCCAAACGCATTCGGTTTCACCTTTGGAAGAAAAAATAAAAAAGGATGAAGAGAGAGCTTGAAATTTTCTTGAAGAGTTGTGAAAGCAAAAATTTGAAAACTTGTTACCTCATTCTAATTTTTGCTCAGTATTGTGTTCCTCTTTTTCTGAAAATATAAGACAAGGTTAGAAGTGACTTGTCTTTTCATTTAACTGCACTCATCAAATCTCCGCCTTCTCAGACATGTAGGTGATATCGCGCCTCATCCTTTGTGCATTCTGCAATCGCGGCAAAAAAAATGTCAATTGGGTGCTAGACCTGGGTTGATTTTCTGAAACTTTAGGTGATCCCAGACCCAATCGGCACTTCGCCCTTGTGCAATGGGTGATGCCTGGACCTAAAGTGTAGTCAAACCGACCCAGTTCCATTCCTTTGCTATTTTTGTTGGTATTTTCACCCACTTCTTCAATTCCAATCACCTTGGCACTTCAAAACCTGTGCGATACCACTACCAAAGACTTGAAAATTGTGAAGGTTAGCACAAAATCAAAAATGAAAATTAAGAAGCTATTCTAAAAATTTAAAATGCAAGAATGGATTAAAATATGAACAAAAATTGATTTACCACCCATTTGTGTTTCCATTTTAAGGTAATGAATCTCCTCCCCATTTTCAAGATGATTAACTATTTGAGCTCATGAGGAGGGTGATGTGAGACTAATAACATTTTTCACCGGTCTCTCCACTTTGAGGACTTGAATTGTCTACCCAACTTTCCATCACCTTTCCTTTTAGGTTCCTTGGGTAGACATGCGAATGACAAGAGGTCTTCTTCAAATTGAGCTCTACACCTTGTGGCATTCAAGTAAGCAACACTCCCAACTTCAAATAAAGCAAAGTTGCCATTTAAGATGCCCATGTCTTGCTCTTGCAACTTTAGTATCATTTTAAAAACTGCGGCCTCATGTATGATTATTGGGCTTGAGGAAACGCCTAGACCCCATACCTCTTCCATATCAAGCTCCTCTCCTTCTATTTGAGACTCCAGCTCATAGTTGGCCACCTTTGAGCTGGGGGCCTCACTCACTTCATTGCTTAGTTTCATGTCGACCTCCAAAACATCGATTTCCTATTAAAACTGGTCCAACTCATAACCTCCAGCAACGAGCAAGCTATTGAGATCATCCCTCATGTTAAGCAATTGGTTTCTTTGGGCCACTTCCTTGGCAAGGCTAAGATTCAAGTCGGTGAGCCAATATTGACTCATAACACTCTCATCTCTATTAACTTCCTCACACCATTTTTCTCACCTTGCAGGGCAATACTGATGAGTCATGAAAATACGACTTTTACGATTCTTAATACATAGAATTATTGTGAGTTCTTAAGCGCTTTTGTTAGTTTAATAGGTGTGATGAAGGAATTGCATGAGAAAAACATCCAAATCGCGGTGAAGTGATAGTACATGAACCATCTCATGGGCCGTGTAAGACTACACGGACCGTGTGATGGCACGTGTGAGGCCCAGCGTGGAAGGAGTGGAAAATAAGGCCAAGTGAAGGACCACGGAAGGTCTTCATGGGCCGTGTCACACTACACGGTCCGTGTGACCAACCGTGGCACCACACTTAATGAAAAATGGAGTGAAAAATGGAATGACACACAAAGTGCACGGACGGGTAAACGGACCATCTACCTTCAGATGGACCGTGTCATGCACCGTGTAAGTGACGTGAAATCGAAGGGGCCTCATTGAAAATTAGAGAATTTGTGCAAGTGAAGTCGCACGGACGGACAAACGGCCCATTAAACACAACACGGGCCCTATCACGACTCGTGAGGAAGCAGTAGGTAGAGGCAGACGGGCCGTTTGACGGGCTATCTGGCCTCAGACAGTTTGTGTAACGAACCGTGTCCGTGCCGAAAGTTATTTTTCCTAATTTGCATCAGATTAGTTTTACCTGGTATAAATAGTATGTTATTTTATTTCATTAGGACATAAACAATATTTTGACTTTGTATTACGTTTGATTTGTGATTGTGATCATCGTTAGAAGATTGTAACACGGATTCTTTGTTCTTTCAATTGTAAGTCAATCATTATGCTTTCATCCTATTGTTGTGGGAAATTATCATGAATATGCTAGGCTAAACCCACAACTAGGGTTGTGGGAACCATGACGATTCAATAAGATAACGCGAACTAGGTAAATTCGTGGGAATGATTGTTGCATGTATTGTCAAATTCTTCGTTCTAACTTCTCCTTAATGAGTCGACGCATTAGGGTAAGCTTGTATTCGCTACATGCCCGAAAGGGATGTAGTGATTGGAAAAAAAGTTTAACAACGGAAATTCGGGGTTATCAACCTAGTCTAAGGGCCTGAGACCGAAAGGTGAGGGTACTCTAAGATCAAACTCTAAGTCCGAAAGGAGATGAGTGAAATATAACTAGGAAGGACCGAAAGGTGAACTATGGATTAGCTAATTTGTTGGATCTTGCATGCGCCATTAAGAACAAGTTTACCAAGCCAGTTTAGTTATCGTATTAGATGTCATGGGGAACACAACCCTAGCTTCTCTCTATCTGTTTGAAAACCATATCAACTTCTCTATTAGTTACATTACATAGGGATTTAAATTAAACAACGCAACCCCCCATTTAGTTTATGCATTTTTATCTTGGGAGTAGCATTTACATCTGAAAGCCGGTACTAATAGATCCATTATTACGTGTTCCCTGTGGGATCGACCTCAACTCTGGTTGAGTTCTATATTTGACTAACGACCGCTTTACTCTTCTATTCGGAGTTTAAATTTGGGCGTATCAAATTTTAGCACCATTGCCGCGGAACGCGACAAAGAACTAGTCTATTAGTTGCTACTTTCAGCTTGTAAGTCTAGTCCCTAATTTTACTTTATTCCTTGTTTTTGTCTTTGTAGGGACTTAGCATTGCATGCCAAGCACCCGAAGTAAGGGTGAAGCACTTATTCCCTACGATCCCGAATTTACTAAATCGATTCACAGAATGAATGCCCAGGACCGCGAAGCAGCAAGGCAGAGGGAGTTGGCAGTGAACCCTGTTGATAGAGGACGGGATGGGTTGGGTATGGATGATCTCGTTGGTAATGAGGTGCCACCAGTGGCACCACATCGCCAGGTGCCACTCGCACCACCACAACAACACCAACCCCCGTTGAGACCTCAAGGGCCTCAGTACCCACCAGCAGTACATGATGATGATGAGGGTGCTGGGACCACTGGGGCAATAGTGCTGCCACCTCTACCTGCTGGTGTCAAGTTCACTATCACGAGCACGATGCTGTAGATGTTGCAGTTAAAGGGATTGTTCACTGGAGCTGCCACCGAGGACGCAAATCAACACTTGATGAATTTCTTGGCGACCTGCCAGTCATTCGAAATCCCAGGAGTTAATCAACAAGCACTGCGGTTGAGACTATTTCCACTATCTCTGTCTGGGGAGGCAATAAGGTGGCTGAATACATTCTTTGACTAATTGACATGGGACCAAATATAATCATTATGTAAAACACCTTTATGAATATTTTCAAAGTTAAGGCTTCACCCTAAATGTTGGGTTAAGTTCCCAAACTTGTTAAAGGACATGTATGATTCCACGAGTCATATGTATATGTTATGACAATGATTATGATGTTATGAGAATAAATGTACCAATGAGCCAAGATTGGCCAAATGACAATGACTATGATGCTATGAGAATAAGTGTACCAATGAGCCAAGATTGGCTAAGTTCTTGCTATGGCTTACTATGTGCATTAAACATTCATATCATACATTGCACGTTATGCATGGACTTCGAGCTATAATCGAAGATATGGGGCCTATTTGCCCAACTATATATGTATAGGGTACGGATGGCCACAGGTTGGCAGATATAATGCCGGTTAGCTACCGGAAAGGACCACCAGTGCTAGCATTTGGTTGGGAACTTATACCATGCATGTTTTTGTCACTAGGATGTGGCTTATTGGCCATTAAGGCTACTTGAGTTTTGGTTACAAGTAATATTTCTATTAACCTCTTTACTATGGTTATCTATGACTTTACTTCCTGCCTTACATACCAGTACATGTTTATTCGTACTGACGTCCCTTTGCCTAGGGACGCTGCATTTTATTTCGTGCGTGTAAGTTCAGGTAGGGGCTCTGATTTACCCCTCCACTAGGAGCCCCATTCAGCTATGAGTTGGTAAGCTCCACCTCTTCCTAGAGCTTTCACAGGATGTTTACTTTTTTGTATAGTTGGGTATGTCGGGGCCCTGTCTTAACAGTGTTAGTGATTCTCATAGAGGCTATTGTGGAAATGTTATTGTGGGTTGGTTCTTTTGTGCCTTTCAGTCTTCGGTCATCAGATTGGCATGTATATATAGTGTGTGCCTACCTCTATTGTTGCAGCCTTGTCGGTTAACTAGTACCCTAATGTTCTAGTTTATCTATCTTGTACATGATTTACTGTTGATCAGGTCATGACCTAGAATGTCCAGGCTTAGTTGTTCAGACGCTATGCTGCCTGATTTTCTTCTGGTCCCTAGTTAGTTCACTAGCATGTTTAGTGGCTTACCCGGCCAATAACGATATCGGGTGCCGGTCGCGCCTCTGTTCTCTTTGGGGCGTGACAAAAATGGTATCAGAGCAGGTCGTGTCCCAGGGAGTCCACAATGCCGTGTCTAGTAGAGTCTTGCTTATGGGTGTGTTGTGCACCACACTTATAATCATGAGGCTACAAGGTATTTAGGGATGGTTATGTTTCTTTCACTTAATAGATCGTGCTATAGAACAAAGTTATAGGAACATATGAAATCTCTATCGTGTTATGTTGTTCTTATTTAATGGGTTACCTATGCTCAGGAGATGGCACAACATGAGATAAGTATTGATCCGAGAGAAGGTACCAATCATGTCTTGCCTGGTGAGGCAGATATATTCCCTATTGAGTCACATAGGGAGCCTCCAATGCCCACAATTCCAGATTCACCAGTACCTGTTGGGGCCCAAGGAGATCTAGTACCCCAAGCCTTATTAGAGACTGGGGAGGGATGAAGAAGGCTATTCAACTACTGACTAGGATGGTTTCTATTCATGAGAGACAACTGGAGGCGAGAGCAGACATCAGAAGAGATCAAACAGAAAGCTGAAAGGTGCGCGAGGTTCTTCACTTGGCTCCTCCCGTATTCATAGGGTCCAATCCCACTAAGGATCCACAGAAATTTATTGGTCATACGTATATAGTATTGAGGGTGATTTAGGCCTCCTTTTCATCGATATCCACCTCCATCAGTGGGTAGTTCCCCGCTATAAATACAGGGCCAGCAAATTGATCATTATATTCAATCAGGGCCGGGGCGGAGTTTACACTAGCCTAAGAGCCGTCGACAGGAGCGTTATGCACAAATGTGACAACTTACTCCCCCATGTACACAATGCGGTAAGCTTCATACTAGGCAGTGTAGAAAGAGTTAAAGTGCATGTTACCATTACGGAAAGATAGGATATTTTAATAACAACTGGCCCTTTAGTCAGTCCCTACTGTGAATGAATTCATGATAATATTCCCCGATGAACTTCCCGGGATCCCCCGAAAGGGATATCAATTTTTCTTTAGATTTTCTCTCTGATATGCAACATATACCTATTCCTCTCTAAAAAAAAGAATGGCTCCTGTAGAGCTAAGAGACTTGAAGGAATAACTGAAGGGCTTGTTTGATAAAGACCTTATTAGGCCATGCACATCTCCATGGGGTTCTCATGCGCTCTTTTCTTGAAAGAAAGACGGCTCCTTATGAATGTGTATCGGTTACAGATAGCTAAATAAATTCACTATCAGGAATAAATATCCTTTTATGTGGATTGATGGTTCTTTCAAAGATTGACTTGTGACCTAGGTACTACCAGCTACGAGTCAGGGATGTTTATATTCCAAAGGTAATATTTAGGATGAATCAAGAGTTGAGCATGTAGACTACTTGCGAGTTATATTATAGACTCTCCACGACAATAAGTTATATGCTGAATTCTCCAAATGTGAATTTTGGTTAACTTCTATAGCTTTTCGTGGACATGTTATTACTAGCGATAATATCAAAGTCAATGGCCAGAGCATTGAAGCCGTAATGGCTTGGCCGAGACCATTGAATCCGACAGAGGTTTATAGTTATTTGGGCTTGGCAGGATATTATAGAAGGTTTGTTGAGGGATTCTCCTCTATCTCTGCGCCACTAACGAGATTGACACATAAAGCAACTAAGTCTCAATAGATTGAATCATGTGAGCAGAGTCTTCAAGAGTTAAAAAAAAAGGTTACCACCGCACCTATCTTGGCTCTCCAAGATGGAACTGAAGGCTACGTTGTATATTGTAATGCCTCGAGAATTGGCCTGGGTTGTGTTCTTATACAACATGGTAAGTTATTGCATATGCTTCTAGACAGTTGCAAAAGCATGAACAAAATTATCCCACCCATTATCTTGAGCTCGCTACGATTTTATTTGCCCTAAAGATTTGGCGACATTATCTATACGGAGTTCATGTTGATATTTTTACCGACCACCAGAGCCTCCAATATTTATTCAAGCAGAAGGAGTCGAACCTATGACAATGAAGGTGGCTAGAATTACTAAAAGATTATGATGTTGACATTTTGTACCATCCCGGTGAAGCTAAACTTGTTGCTGATGCACTTAGCTGGAAGTCCATGGGAAGTCTAAGTCTTGTTAAAGCTAATAGGATTGAAATGACAAAATATTTACGTCAGGTAACTAGTTTGCAAGTGCTATTAGCAGATGCAAAAGGTTAAGGTGTGATTGTTGAAAATACAATTAAACCTTCCATTGTTACTGAAGTGAAAGAGCAACAACGTGAGGATCCTAAGCTTATGATATCGAGGGAAAGTGTTCCACAACAGGGGCATCCTCTAATTGAACTAACTTGAGATGGAATCCTTCAGTACCGGGGCTCTTATGTGTGCCAAACATCGGAGAGCTCCGTGCCAAGATTCATTTTGAGGCTTATTATCCTAGATATTCATCTCAACCTGGGGTAGTAAAATAAAAAGGGGGGGGGGGCTATTGAGACCTATGAAAGATCTATTGGTGGAATGGCATGAAAAAGATATTCCAAGGATGGTAGCCAATGCCCCAACTACCAGCATGTTAAAAACAGAACATCAGAGACCTGAAGGCCTAGCTAAGTATATTGATTTTACGTTTTGGAAATGGGACATGCATGATAAATATGGGCTTCATCACTAGGTTGCCTCACACTCCATGCAGGATGACTCTATTTGGGTAATCATTGATAGGTAGATAAAATCTGCTCATTTCTTGTCAGTAAGAACAACATATTCAACGGAGGATTATGCTATGCTTTACATTCAAGAGATTGTTTGCCTTCATGGAGTTCCATTATCTATTATCTCTGATCGAAGGGCTCAAGTTACTGTACATTTTTGGAAGTCTTTTCAGAAGGGTCTGGGCACTCAGGTGAATCTCAAAACTGCTTTTCATCCAAAACCTGATGGGCAAGCAGGGTGTACCATCTAGACCGTTGATTATATGTTATGAGCCTATATACTGGACTTTAAAGGAAATCGGGATAAGCATCTACCTCTTATTGAGCTTGCTTATAATAATAGCTTCCATATTAGTATTTGAATGGATCCTTAGGGAGCACTATATGGGTGAAGATGTAGGTCACCGGTTGATTAGTTTACAGTTGGGGAGGAAAGGTTGCTAGACCCTAATCTAGTTCAACAAGCATCGAAAAAAAAAGAAACTTATCAGAGATTACTACAAAGGGCCCAGAATCAGCAGAAGTCTTACGCAAATGTTCGACGACGAGACTTAGAGTTTGATGTAGAATATTAGGTCTTCTTAAAGGTCTCACCTATAAAGGGACTCATGCGGTTTGGAAATACAGCAAAGCTTAATCCTAGATATGTTCGACCGTATAAGATTATTAGAGAAATTAGCAAGGTAACATACGAGCTTAATTTTCCTTTAGAAGTGAGAGCAGTCCATCTAGTGCCTCATGTATCTATGTTGCGGAAGTACATTAGAGATCCTTCGTGTGTTACTCGCATTAAGGATACCCCCATTGCTCAAGGCTCAACTTATGATGAGGTACTAGTGGCTGTTTTAGATCGACAAAAGAGAAGGCTTTGAAATGAATAGTGGCCTTCGTGAAAGTGTTGTTGCAGAACCAAAATATTGAGGAAATAACTTGGGAAGCCAAAGAAGAAATGATGAGGAATCACCCCCAGCTATTTATAACTTAAGGTAGGCCATGTTCCAAAACTAGCAGTTATCGTTTTTTTTAGTAACTTAAGGTTTGAAAGATTTCGAGGTGAAACTTGTATGTTTTGTTGCGGGATAGCTATACAAAGCTTAGTAGTTGGAGTTTTTGGAAATTGATTTATGGTTTGAAAGGGTAATAGATGTATCAGAAAAAATATTATTGTAGATGGTAATGCAACAAAAGCGCTGTCTTGACACATTCGCGAACGAATGTTCTTAGGGGGGGGAGACTGTGAGACCCCGTATTTCTCGTCTTCCATTATTTAAATAGTGTGGCGTTATATAAGGAACATGTGATTTTTGCTGGAAACTAAGGATAATAAGGCTGCAAATAAGTGGTAATATCAAAGACCTAAAGTTTTAAGACAAAGGAATACCCTAAATGCACATTCGGGATTAAAGAAATGACCCGAGTGGCACCTCGCCCTTTTCGGAAGGTTTAAATTAAGTTTCACTTTTCGGATGGGACTAAAAGCTTATAATTTGCTAATAATGGATTTTTTAAGTTATTTGAATAGCACAAAGGTCATACATTAAGTTTTGGAATCGAGAAAGTTGCAAGATAAAGGTTGGCCAAAGTTACCGTAAGTTTCTTTAAGAAATCCTTCTTAAATTTGGGTCAAATGTATCTGGTCATATCCCCCAAACTATAAAATGTTAGAAGGTCCATAACCTATCAAATTGAAGATCTATGAGTCTAGTTTGCAACGCAAAAAATCATGCATCAAACCGACCTCAGAATAAAGAGTTATGACTGTTTTACCGAGACTGCCCGAGCTGGAAACCGGGTCATGGGTCGGGTGGGGTTGACACGACTTCATGTTTGCTATTTTGACGCTTTAAAGCTCAAAATTAAGCCATTTTCTTCCCAAACCAGTGTGCAACTGAAGAGAAAGCTCCCAAGGGTTCTCTAAGTGATTTAGGTAAGTTTTTTGCATTTTTACGGTTAAAATTCGTCTCCGTGCCTAGAAATGCGTGCCTTACGCTTTGCAATTGTTTTTCCCTCGTATTAGTTGTGTTGAGCTGTAAAAAAAGTGGTGTTCTTGCTGGTATTGTTGGTTTGCAGCTGGTGTGTTTAGGTAATAATTCTGGAGCTCTTTTACGGTCATTTTTACGACGTTTTACAGACATTTCCTCGCGTAAATGCTCCTTGCCAAATCTGGTCATTAATGCTGAAGTTTTGACTGTTTATAGGTGTCTTTAAGCTGCGTATATATATTCGTTGCGAAGCTTCGGACATAAGGAACTACCTTCGTAAAGGAACTTTTGGCAATCAGACGTTCGTTGGAGAGGTATGTTAAGGCTAAGCTCCGTCTCTCCTTTTAGCACGAAATCTGGGAAGTTTCCCAAAACGTCAAATATGATCTCTTACTATTCTGTTGCTAGAAAGACCTTCTATGAAAGGCACTGGGATTACAGCTGAGTTATTATCACAGTGGTATTAGGTTGAAATTCTATTCGTTCGCTTAAACTGGACATTCAATTTCTATATATCATTTTGTTTGTATCCCAGCTACCTATTCATATGTTTGAGGAGTTTCTCTTCTTGGTGTAGTGTCATTAAAATAAATGTAGAATGCAAAGGGAATGTAGTATTAAAATCAGTCCTTCTTCCATACAAAAATATAATTGAACAATTTAACCTATAACGCGATGGTTTCCAATATTCCCCAGTGAAACGCTCCCGTCTAAACTACTAAGGCGCTTGATCCTGTTTAAATACATTCTTTTACTAATTGACATGGGATTAAATATAATCATTATGTAAAACAACTTTATGAACATTTTCAAAGTTAAGGCTTCACTCTAAATGTTGGGTTAAGTTCTCAAACTTGTTAAAAAGGACATGTATGATTCCACGAGCCATATGTATATGTTATGAAAACGATTATGATGTTATGAGAATAAATGTACCAATGAGCCAAGATTGGCCAAATGACAATGACTATGATGCTATGAGAATAAGTGTACCAATGAGCCAAGATTGGCTAAGTTCTTGCTATGGCTTACTATGTGCATTAAACATTCATATCATACATTGCACGTTATGCATGGACTTCGAGCTATAATGGAAGGTATGAGGCCTCTTTGCCCAACTATATATGTATATGGTATGGATGGCCACAGGTTGGCAGATATGATGCCGGTTAGCTATCGGAGAGGACCACCAGTCCTAGCATTTGGTTGGGTAAGTCATGCATTTGCATCTATATATATGTATTCACGACATGCGACACTCGAGCATACCACACATTTTTTATCAATAGGAGGTGGCTTATTGGCCATTAAGGCTACTTGAGTTTTGGTTACAGGTAATATTTCTATTAACCTCTTTACTATGGTTATCTATGATTTTACTTCCTGCCTTACATACCAGTACATGTTTATTCATACTAACGTGCCTTTGCCTGGGGACGCTGTATTTTATTTCGTGCGTGCAAGTTCAGATAGGGGCTCTGATTTACCCCTCCACTAGGAGCCCCATTCAGCTATGAGTTGGTAAGCTCCACCTCTTCCTGGAGCTTTCACAAGATGTTTACTTTTTTGTATAGTTGGGTATGTCGGGGCCCTGTCTCGACAGTATTAGTGATTCTCATAGAGGCTATTGTGGAAATGCTATTGTGGGTTGGTTCTTTTGTGCCTTTCAGTCTTCGGTCATCAGATTGGCATGTATATATAGTGTGTGCCTACCTCTATTGTTGCAGCCTTGTCGGTTAACTAGTAACCTATTGTTCTAGTTTATCCATCTTGTACATGATTTACTGTTGATCAGGTCATGACCTAGAATGTCCAGGCTTAGTCGTTCAGACGTTAAGCTGCCTAAGTTTTCTTTAGTCCCTAGTTAGTTCACAAGCATGTTTAGTGGCTTACCCGGCCAATAACGATATCGGCTGCCGGTCGCGCCTCTGCTCTCTTTGGGGCATGACAAACATGGTATCAGAGCAGGTTGTGTCCCAGGGAGTCCACAATGCCGTGTCTAGTAGAGTCTTGCTTATGGGTGTGTGGTGCACCACACTTATAATCAGGAGGCTACAAGGTATTTAGGGATGGTTATGTTTCTTGCACTTAATAGATCGTGCTATAGAACAAAGCTATAGGAACACATGAAATCTCTATCGTGTTATGTTGTTCTTATTTAATGGGTTACCTATGCTCAGGAGATGGCACAACATGAGATAAGTATGGATCCGAGAGAAGGTACCAATCATGTCTTGCCTGGTGAGGCAGATATATTCCCTATTGAGTCACATAGGGAGCCTCCAATGCCCATAGTTCCAGATTCACTAGTACCTGTTGGGGCCCAAGGAGATCTAGTACCCCAAGCCTTATTAGAGACTGGGGAGCAGGGGATGAAAGAGGCTATTCAACTACTGACTAGAATGGTTTCTATTCATGAGAGACAACTGGAGGCGAGATCAAACATCATAAGAGATCAAACAGAAAGCTCAAAGGTGCGAGAGTTTCTTCACTTGGCTCTACTAGTATTCACAGGGTCCAATCCCACTAAGGATCCACAAAAATATTTTGGTCATATGTATAGAGTATTGAGGGTGATTTTAGGCCTCCTTTTCATCGATATCCACATCTATCAGTGGGTAGTTCCCCGCTATAAATACAGGGCAGGCAAATTGATCATTATATTCAATCAGGGCCGGGGCGGAGTTTACACCAGCCTAAGAGCCGTCGGCAGGAGCGTTATACACAAATGAGACAACTTAATCCCCCATGTACACAATACGGTAAGCTTCATACTAGGTAGTGTAGAAAGGGTTAAGGTGCATGTTACCATTACGGAAAGATAGGATATTTTATTAACAACAGGCCCTTTAGTCAGTCCTTACTGTGAATGAATTCATGATAATATTCCTCGATGAGCTTCCCGGGATCCCCCGAAAGGGATATCAATTTTTCCTTAGATTTTCTCCCTGATATGCAACGTATACCCATTCCTTTCTAAAAAAAAGAATGGCTCTTGTAGAGCTAAGAGACTTGAAGGAATAACTGAAGGGCTTGTTTGATAAAGACCTTATTAGGCCAAGCACATCTCCATGGGGTTCTCCCGTGCTCTTTGCTAGAAAGAAAGATGGCTCCTTATGAATGTGTATCGGTTACTGATAGCTAAATAAATTCACTATCAGGAATAAGTATCCTTTTATGTGGATTGATGTTTTTTTCAAAGATTGACTTGTGACCCAGGTACTACCAGCTACGAGTCAGGGATGGTGATATTCCAAAGGTAATATTTAGGATGAATCAAGAGTTGAGCATGCAGACCACTTGAAAGTTATATTATAGACTCTCCACGACAACAAGTTATATGCTGAATTCTCTAAATGTGAATTTTTGTTAACTTCTATAGCCTTTCGTGGACATGTTATTACTAGAAATAATATCAAAGTCAATGGCTAGAGGATTGGCCTGGCCGAGACCATTGAATCCGACAGAGGTCCATAGTTATTTGGGCTTGGCAGGATATTATAGAAGGTTTGTTGAGGGATTCTCCTCTATCTCTGCGCCACTAACGAGATTGACACATAAAACAACTAAGTTTCAATGGACTGAAGCATGTGAGCAGAGTCTTCAAGAGTTAAAAAAAAAGGTTACCACCGCACCTATCTAGGCTCTCTCGGATGGAACTGAAGGCCACGTTGTATATTGTGATGCCTCGAGAATTGGCCTGGGTTGTGTTCTTATACAACATGGTAGAGTTATTGCCTATGCTTCTAGATAGTTGCAAAAGCATGAACAAAATTATCCCACCCATGATCTTGAGCTCGCTACGGTTGTATTTGCCTTAAAGATTTGGCGACATTATCTATACAGAGTTTATGTTGATATTTTTACCGCCCACCAGAGCCTCCAATATTTTTTCAAGTAGAAGGAGTTGAACCTCTGACAATGAAGGTGGCTAGAATTACTAAAAGATTATGACGTTGACATTTGTACCATCCCGGTAAAGCTAATCTTGTTGCTGATGCGCTTAGCTGGAAGTCCATGGGAAGTCTAAGGCTTGTTAAAGCTAATAAGATTGAAATGACAAAAGATTTACGTCAGGTAACTAGTTTGCAAGTGCTATTAGCAGATGCAAAAGGTTAAGGTGTGATTGTTGAAAATAAAATTAAACCTTCCATTGTCACTGAAGTAAAAGAGCAACAACGTGAGGATCCTAAGCTTATGATATCAAGGGAAAGTTTTCCACAATAGGGACATCCTCTAATTGAGCTAACTTGAGATGGAATCCTTCAGTACCGGGGGTCTTACCTGTGCCAAACATCGGAGAGCTCTGTGCCAAGATTCATTTTGAGGCTTATTATCCTAGATATTCGACTTAACCTGGGGCAGTAAAAAAAGGGGGGGGGGGGTATTGAGACCTATGAAAGATCTATTGGTAGAATGGCATGAAAATGATATTCCAAGGATGGTAGCCAATGCCCCAACTACCAGCATGTTAAAATAGAACATCAGAGACCTGAAGGCCTAGCTAAGTATATTGATTTTACGTTTTGGAATTGGGACATGATAAATATGGGCTTCATCACTAGGTTGCCTCACACTCCATGCAGGATGACTCTACTTGGGTAATCATTGATAGGTTGATAAAATCTGCTCATTTCTTGCCAGTAAGAATGACATATTCACCGGAGGATTATGCTAAGCTTAACATTCAAGAGATTGTTTGCCTTCATGGAGTTCCATTATCTATTATCTCTGATCGAAGGGCTCAATTTACCGTACATTTTTGGAAGTCTTTTCATAAGGGTCTGGGCACTCAGGTGAATCTCAAAACCGCTTTTCATCCAAAAACTGATGGGCAAGCAGGTGTACCATCCAGACCGTTGAGGATATGTTATGCGCCTATATACAGGACTTTAAAGGAAATTGGGATGAGCATCTACCTCTTATTGGGTTTGCTTATAATAATAGCTTCCTTATTAGTATTTGAATGGATCCTTAGGGAGCACTATATGGTTGAAGATGTAGGTCACCAGTTGATTAGTTTACTGTTGGGGAGGAAAAGTCGCTAGACCCTAATCTAGTTCAACAAGCAACGAAAAAAAAAGAAACTTATCAGAGATTACTGCAAAGGGCCCAGAATCAGCAGAAGTCTTACGCAGATGTTCGACAACGAGACTTAGAGTTTGATGTAGAATATTGGGTCTTCTTAAAGGTCTCACCTATGAAGGGACTCATGCGGTTTGGAAATACAGGAAAGCTTAGTCCTAGATATGTTGGACAGTATAAGATTATTAGAGAAATTAGCAAGGTAATATACGAGCTTAATTTTTCTTTAGAAGTGAGAGCAGTCCATCCAGTGCCTCATGTATCTATGTTGCTGAAATACATTAGAGATCCTTCGTGTGTTACTAGAATTAAGGACACCCCCTTTGCTCAAGGCTTAAGTTATAATGAGGTACTAGTGGCTGTTTTAGATCGACAAAAGAGAAGGCTTTGAAATGAATAGTGGCCTTCATGAAAGTGTTGTTGCAGAACCAAAATATTGAGGAAATAACTTGGGAAGCCAAAGAAGAAATGATGAGGAATCACCCCCAACTATTTATAACTTAAGGTAGGCCGTGTTCCAAAACTAGCAGTTATCGTTTTTTAGTAACTTAAGGTTTAAAGGATTTCGAGGTGAAACTTGTATATTTTGTCGCGGTATAGCTATACAAAGCTTAGTAGTTGGAGTTTTTGGAAGTTTATTTATGGTTTGAAAGGGTAATAGATGTATCAGAAAAAATATTTTTGTAGATGGTAATGCAACCAAAGGGCTGTCTTGACACATTCGCGGACGAATGTTCTTAAGGGGGGGAGACTGTGAGACCCCGTACTTCTCGTCTTCCATTATTTAAATAGTGTGGCGTTATATAAGGAACATGTGATTTTTGCTAGCACCTAAGGATAATAAGGCTGAAAATAAGTGGTAATATCAAAGACCTAAAGTTTTAAGCTAAAGGAATACCCTAAATGCACATTCGGGATTAAAGAAATGACCCGAGTGGCACCTCGCCCTTTTCGGAAGGTTTAAATTAAGTTTCACTTTTCGGATGGGACTAAAAGCTTATAATTTGCTAATAATGGATTTCTTTAAGTTATTTTAATAGCACAAAGGTCATACATTAAGTTTTGGAATCGAGAAAGTTGCAAGATAAAGGTTGGCCAAAGTTACCGTAAGTTTCTTTAAGAAATCCTTCTTATATTTTGGGTCAAATGTATCGGGTCATATCTCCCAAAATATAAGAGTTTAGAAGGTTCATGACCTATCAAATTGAAGATCTACGAGTCTAGTTTACAATGCACAAAACCGCGCATCAAACCGACCTAGGAATAAAGAGTTATGATCGTTTTACCGAGACTACCTGAGCTGGAAACCAGGTCATGGGTCGGGTCGGGTTGACCCAACTTAATGTCGGCTATTTTGACACATTAAAGCTCAAAATTAAGCCATTTTCGTCCCAAACCAGTGTGCAACTGAAGAGAATGCTCCAAAGGGTTCTCTAAGTGATTTAGGTAAGTTTGTCGCGTTTTTACCGTTAAAATTCATCTCCGTGCCTAAAAATGCGTGCCTTACGCTTTGCAATTTTTTTCCCTCGTATTAGCTGTGTTTGGAGGTGGTTTTGGGATGTGGTGTTCTTGCTGGTATTGTTGGTTTGCAGCTGGTGTGTTTAGGTAATAATTCTGGAGCACTTTTACGGTCATTTTTACGACGTTTTACGGACATTTCCTCGCGTAAATGCTCCTTGTCAAATCTGGTCATTAATGCAGAATTTTTGATTGTTTATAGGTGTCTTTAAGCTGCGTATATATAGTCATTGTGAAGCTTAGGACATAAGGAACAACTTTTGTGAAGGAACTTTTGGCAATCGGACGTTCGTTGGAGAGGTATGTTAAGGCTAAGCTCCGTCTCTCCTTTTAGCACGAAATCTGGGAAGTTTCCCAAAACGTCAAATGTGATCTCTTACTATTCTGTTGCTGGAAAGACCTTCTATGAAAGGCACTGGGATTACAACTGAGTTATTATCACAGTGGTATTAGGTTGAAATTCCATTCGTTCGCTTAAACTGGACATTCAATTTCTATATATCATTTTGTTTGTTTCCCGGCTACCTTTTCATATGTATGAGGCGTTTCTCTTCTTGGTATAGTGTCATTAAAATAAATCTAAAATGAAAAGGGAATGTAGTATTCAAAATCAGTCCTTCTTCCATACAAAAATATAATTGAACAATTTAACCAATAACGCGATGGTTTCCAATATTCCCCAGTGAAATGCTCCCGTCTAAACTACTAAGGTGCTTGATCCTGTTTAAATACATTCTTTTACTAATTGACATGGGACCAAATATAATCATTATGTAAAATACCTTTATAAACATTTTCAAAGTTAAGGCTTCACTCTAAATGTTGGGTTAAGTTCCCAAACTTGTTAAAAAGGACATGTATGATTCCACGAGTCATATGTATATGTTATGACAACGATTATGATGTTATGAGAATAAATGTACCAATAAGCCAAGATTGTCTAAATGACAATGATTATGATGCTATGAGAATAAGTGTATCAATGAGCCAAGATTGGCTAAGTTCTCGCTATGGCTTACTATGTGTATCAAACATTCATATCATACATTGCACGTTATGTATGGACTTCGAGCTATAATCGAAGGTATGGGGCCTATTTTCCCAACTATATATGTATATGGTACGGATGGCCACACGTTGGCAGATATGATGCCGGTTAGATATCGGAAAGGACCACCAGTGCTAGCATTTGGTTGGGTATGTCATGCATTTGCATATATATATATATATGTATTCATGACATGCGACACTCGAGCATACCATGCATTTTTTTATCACTAGGAGGTGGCTTATTGGCCATTAAGGCTACTTGAGTTTTGGTTACAGGTAATATTTCTATTAACCTCTTTAGTATGGTTATCTGTGATTTTATATCCTGCCTTATATACCAGTACATGTTTATTCGTACTGACGTCCCTTTGCCTGGGGACGCTGCATTTTATTTCGTGCGTGCAGGTTCAGGTAGGGGCTCTGATTTACCCCTCCACTAGGAGCCCCATTCAACTATATGTTGGTAAGCTCCACCTCTTCCTGGAGCTTTCATAAGATGTTTACTTTTTTGTATAGTTGGGTATGTCGGGGCCCTGTCCCGACAGTGTTAGTGATTCTCATAGAGGCTATTATTGACATGTTATTGTGGGTTGGTTCGTTTGTGCCTTTCAGTCTTCGGTCATCAGATTGGCATATATATATATAGTGTGTGCCTGTACCGCTATTGTTGCAGCCTTGTCGGCTAACTAGTTCCCTATTGTTCTGGTTTATCTATCTTGTACATGATTTACTGTTGATCAGGTCATGACCTAGAATGTCCAGGCTTAGTCTTTCAGACGTTATGCTGCCTAATTTTCTTCTGGTCCCTAGTTAGTTCACTAGCATGTTTAGTGGCTTACCTGGCCAATAATGGTATCGGGTGTCGATCGCGCCTCCCCTTTCTTTGGGGCGTGACAAAGCAGAATCAAAATGAGAATGATAATAACCCACTGCCGCTCTAGGACATTGATCCACAGCCACAGGACTTCAACGTCGAAACTTATCGATGGAATCAATATCGGCTAAATCTTATGGCTATGGATATTACTGGAGCTATTGTGTTACCGCCACTACTAGATGACACAGAGTTTGTGGTTTCGAGTGGGTCACTTCAGGTACTGCAGATTTGTGTGTTGTTCGTGCGCCTACCATCAGAGGATCCACATAGGCATCTACATAATGTTATATTTATCTGTAAGAGTGTAATGGAAACTTAGAATCTGTCTATGGATGTTCTTGGATTTCCTGTTTTCCCATTGTCTCTAAAAGGCAATGCAGCGCTATGGCTATCCGAACTCCCACAAAGTTCGATCACCAATTGAGCTGATTTATAAAAGGCCTTTTTGGAGAGGTTCTTCCCGAGATCGAAGAAGCTCAAGTTGAAGGATCAAATAAAAAACTTCGAGAAACTTCATGGTGACTCGATCTGTACCAAATGGGAGAGATTCACAAAGTGTTTGAGAAGTGTCCCTGACCACAAGATAGTTGATGATGTCTCAGCGGAGATCTTCTACCGTTCCCTGGACGTGGATAGCCAAACATGTGCTAATACCATCATGGGTGGCACATTTTTAGATCAACCATTTGCAAGGGTTGTTGAGAAGATAGAAAAGGTGGTCAAGACAAAAGGTGCATGGGGGCCGAGAGATAGATCATCTACCAAGAGCTCATGTGCAGTTAGTACTATTTTGGTGCAGGCTAAAATAAATGAGGAGATGATGAAGAGTTTTCCCAGATTAGTACTAAGGTGGATTTGTTGATGAGGCAAGATCGAGAACGAGTCAATGCAGTTGCTCATCAGCCGTCGTGAGCACCCATGTACAAGGAGCCTTACTATGAGGAGGACACTTGCTTCATTGCTGATCAGACGACGGGTTTCTGGACCAACACCCAAGGGTCCAATTAGGACTATTGGTGCCATGGTCAAGGAAACCAAGGACGGAACTATAACACGGATGGCGCCTTTAGAGACAACAATTATGGAGGTTATTACGACAGAAACAAGGGCTATAAAGATGCTGATTAGGGTCGCAGAGATGGTTACAAGAATGGTCCTTATGTGCCAACACATAATCGTGATACAAGTGCTAGTAGTTCCAGAGTTGAGGAGATGTTTTATTGATTGTTGAAAAAGGCCGACACATAGGATGAGACCTTGAGGGAGATGACGTCTGACATCTCCAACATTAATTAGAAGGTCGAGTCTCATTCTATTGATATCAGATGGTTGGAGCAATAATTTGGTCTAGTATCAACTCAACTCAACCAGCGACAGAGATGTACATTGCCTAACAACAAAATTCAGAATCCAATGAATAAGGGGCAGTGTACGACAGTAACTACTCGTGGTGGTAAGTAGACTGTTGATCCTCCTATGTCGGTTGATGATGATATGTTTGAGAGGAGACAGTTGAGGCTAAAGATGCAGATGTCAGAGATGATCATGCCAAGACTGGGGTGAGTGATGCTGCAGAGGTGCCACAGAAGCTGAAGCCCATTCCTAGACCTCTTACTCCATTCCATCAAAGAATCAAAAAGAAGGACGAGAAGGGTAAGTTCAAGCACTTTCTCTCCATTCTGAAGCAACTCTCCATCAATGTTCCTTTTCTTGAGGCATTAGATAAGATGCCAGGGTATGCAAAGTTTATGAAGGACTTGGTCACAAAGAAACGGACTGTGAGTCAGGAGCTCTACCAAGAGCTTTAACATCGTAGTGCGATTGTTACACGGTCCTTGGTGCAAAAATGAGAAGATCCCGGTGCATTTACCATACACTGCACTATCAGAGATGTGTAGTTTGCAAAGGCATTGGCGCTGGTATAAATCTGATTCCCCTTGCGGTCTTCAAGAAGCTAGGATTAGGAGCCCCTATGATGTGGCTAAACCCGACTACTCGAAGGTACAAGGGGCGGTTGTCATCAACATATTATCCAACTTTAGAGGTCGGGGTCGAATCCCATAGAGAATAATATGTTAGCGAATGAGCGAAGCAAGGACCTATGGCTATGACATTTTGACTCGACAGGGCGAGTACCAAGCAAGTGTTCTAACTTAATTGGGGGAAAGTAATCTAACACTACTCCTACAAACAATTGGGTAAGGATTGGTCTAGCAAAGGAGCGAGGATAGGGGATACGGGAATTAATGAAGACTCGATCGATCCATCACACTAGCATTAAATAAAATTATGGGTATGCTAGGTTGCTTGTAATAACCCTAGCTAAGGGAATGCTATTTCACAAGAGCCAACTACGGGCTCTCACGCGGGATGCTCAAAGACACGCCTAACTTGAACACCAAAAAGCAAAATACCCAAGACCTTAGTCGTTGAGTCCTTTTTGAGGATCTCAACTTATAAACCCATGACTATTATGCAATCTTCCCCCTCAACTACACCCGCCAGAGCAATAATTGAAGAATTAAGGACCTTTATCAAATCTAAGTTAAATAAGAAGATATGCAAGAACCCATAAATCAATTTAAGCAATTAAAGAAATTTGGGAGAAACCCTCTTGATTTTGCAAGTAACTTATCAAGTAAGCATGAAAGCAAGAGAAATTATCAAGACCCATAAATAAAATCAATAATGAAGCTTCAATAAAATCTACAAATTTAGCATTCAAGAACAAGGAAAGAAAGAGTTAGTGAAAGATAATACAAGTGAAGCCCACACTCTTCAATCCACTCAATAATTTGTAGAAAACTCTCTAAATGCTCAGCCTAAACTAAATCTACACTATGGTGTGTTCTTATTCTTCAAGAATGTATCAATGTTCTTGTGTCTATTCTTGAATTATGAAGAATAAGGATTAGGAATGTGTGTATATTGTGATTTTGGGACTGAAAATGGTTAATTCCTGAAACCGCCCTGACATTGGTCAGTACAGCATTCCATGATCATACTCAACATTGCGTGATCATGAAGGTTGTGTCTCCTTAAGCTCTACCTTTGTGCACGGGACTAGCATGTTTGTGCTTTTCTGCATGTTACGACTCCGCGATCGCGGGCTTAAAGGCCGCGTTCGCGCAGTGTATCTGCTGCCAGGTACTATTTTGTGCATTTCAACTCCTTTTGGCTTCAATTCAGCTCCAATCTTCAATTCTCCTTAGCCAAGCCAAATCTAAACCATAAGTACCAGTAATATTCACCATTCAAAGCACAATTATCCTCAAGTTATATAATTAACAATACAAAACCATTAGAAAAGAGTAAGAAATGAGTGCAAGTTATGCACTCATCAACACCCCAAAATTAAGACTTTGCTTGTCCTCAAGCAAAACAAAACCTAACTCGGTAGGCTAGCAATTTAAGCAGTAATCTCAAATTACTTTTACAACAAAGAAGATCATGATCATGATAGTGGATGGTGCCAACAATTTGCACAATTGTGAGGATGCCTATCAAGTGACTCCCTCTCATTTCAAAAGCATCTTTTTCAATTCAAAGCACAATTTCTAGGGATGACCAAGTGACAACACAAATTCTCAAGGAGTGACTCAAACTCCTAGTCAACTAACAAGTTTCACTAGACTCAAACTTAGAAAATCATCCATATCACCAATCCATGTCAATTTGCATTTCCTCACAAAAAGAACGAAAGTCCCCAAAACACACACAAGTATTTGCAATGGACAAGGGGCAAGGACTCAAATACTCATACTCAACAAAAGAACATCTTGTGTACACACATGCCACACTATAGGCTTGCCTTTATTTTCAATCAACATTTGCTCGTTTTCATTTGGTTGGAAATCTCAAATGACTTTTTAGGCTTGTATTGTAGGATAAGGGTAGGGTTGGATACAATTTGGACAATAGTGACTGACCTCCTTAAGTTCCACACACAACATTCATCTTTTTAACTTTTTCTTTTTCGCATCACACACCAATGCGTATTTAGCCTTTCCTTTTCATTTAGGTGCCCCACTTGCAACCATTTTTCAACTCTTAGGAGAATGTTTTTCACTTAAGCACTTTTTCTTCATTTTTTTTATTTTGAAATCATTCTTTTTCTATTATTTTCATTCCTCCTCTTATTTTTTTTCTTTTCTGTTGCGCCCTCGCTTCTTGCCTTATCTTACTTAGTAAAGAAACCTTTCACGCCAGGCGTCTCTTTTTTCTTCTCAAAAGCCCCCAAGTGGTAGAAACACTTTCTTTTCTCCTACATCAACCCCAACTTAGACTTACAATCTTATTTGTCACAAGCATGTAAATATCACGGAGGGATAGTGGTTCAAAAGAGGGATATCTTTTCAAAAAGGTTCAAGGCTTGTAATTAAGGTTGCCAATAGAAAGGATTAGGCTCAAAAGGGACCCTAGGGATAAAATCAATGCATTTTGTGTCTATTTAGGCTAAGCGAACTCAATTAAAATCAAAGAATGCCTAAGATCATTTTCCCAACCAAAGTCTATCAAGACCAACATTTCAAGACCAACAAGACAAGTTCTAGGTAATACGAGTATATTCAAGAAACAAAACAAAAAACTCACAACAGACATGACATGCAAATTAAACAAGAAGGGATCAATTTAGATCTCAAGTCAAGTACAAGGGACTCATTTTCAAATATATCCATCTAGCAAGTAAGAATCACAAAAACAGTCTAAGTGTTATCTCAAAATCAACCCAAAACCATTTTCTTTCAAAAATTGGAGGGGTATCCATTTTCACAATCCACAACACTTAAACTAAATATGCTAGCACCAAACATTTTAGAATCCCAATATATAGCTCCAACAAGAGTCAATAGCTACTCAAACTTCACCAAAAAACTCGGTTTCACACACACACTCACATACCAATCGTTGATTTCCCCTTAAGAATGTGGTCACTCAATCCATCATCAGAAATCGTATACACTCCAATGAAAGGCTACCAAATCAACTAAAATAGCTAAACCTAAACACAATATATACAAGCCCAACAAGGGCATACCATAATCACATAAATCAAGCCCAACAAGGGCACATCATCAATGCAAAACAAGCAAGAGTCTACAAGTTCTGACAAATCAAGAGTATACAAAATGGAAACAAGAGTTATAAGAGCACCCCAACTAAATATGATGTTATGTCCTCACAGCACAACCACCAAATAGAAGAGAATATGAGGGACTCCTTGAAATATCACTCAGTACTCTAACCCGAAGAGATGGTCAACTCATCATCAGGATCTAAAAAATTGGACCCACACAACTACCTCAACTTGCCCATCATCTTATTCAGGAATATGCTCTTTTTCTTCTCATGCTCCTTGAACTTCTTCTACCTCCAGTCTATCTTTCCTTGCCTCTAACTCATGTGCTCAAGCTGGTCACTCATAACTCTCTAAGCTATTGCAACTGATGCAAGTATAGGCTGATCATCTATTGTAGCTCCTGTTGGTCCTGCAGGAAGGCCTGCAACTAGTTGCCTAACCTGCTCATCCATCCCATGAATCTGGAAAGAAAAGTATCTCATAGCAGGAGGACCAAACTAAAGTGGTCCTGAAGAAACTGAAGAACCTGCACAAATGATGGACAACTAACATCTAGCTTCCACCGCGAAGAGTCAATACCCCTATGAGAAGTGAACCACTTCGGTGGGACTCCGTCATGCAACTTGACCACCAACCACTGAGCACCCAACTCTTGATATCTTTATTTGTACACTCAATTTTAAGCACCCGACAACCCATAGATAGTATTGATAATTGCCAGGCTAAAAACAACTCTCACTCCTCGAATCATGGTTGCCATATCCTCTCTAAAGTTAGTCTATGAACATAGGAATAGATTTCAGCAACTATGGTGCGATTGGATTAGATAGGTTCATCGACAAACCATAGCCAACCCAAAGTCTAAAGCCGATCGAAGAAATCTGGCATCGTTTCCTCCACCTTGTCCAAACAAATCCCCCTATCTCGTATCATAGGATGGACAAAATACGTGCCATGTTTTTGGGCACATTTGGCTGAAAGGAATTGGCTTTGAGCAAAGTAGGCATCTTCATTCATCTATGGAAAGATCTCATTCTCATGAAGTGCTTGCTCGAGATCCATTTCCAACAAATTCTGACCTATAATTAAAAACAACATAACAAAAACATCTCATAGATATTTAAATCACGTGTTAGCAAAGATTTAGAGAAAGATAGTCATTTTGGGAGTAATTTGAATCAAATAGTAAAGAATAGTTATTGCTGAAATAGTGTTGTAAGGACCCAGACTTCGTATGACCTTAATGGAGCTTGGAATTCAGTTCCAAAAAGTTTTTAACCAAGGTGAAGCCTTACAGGCAACTCCACGGGCCGTGTGACTCACTACGGGTTGTGTGGAGGGGCTTTAAGGTGGCCCTTGGCCTTGTGTGTAGAGTGTTAGCTTTAATGTAGAGTTTAAGACAAAGGCACACACCATATGAACCCCATACGGTCTGTGTGAGACTTCACTAGTTGTGTCGTGGACCATATGAAGGTCATTGGCCTTGAAAATCCATATTTTGGCTAAGGCTTGTCACACATGAACCTGTCACGGATTGTATACCTCTTCACGGTCCGTGAGGCCTTTTGTATAGGCGTTGGTGTGAAAATTTTCTAAGTATGGTATCACAATCTCAGAACTTTGTTGATGGAGAATTTTCCTAAGTGAAGCTTCATGGGAGACCACGCAATCCATGTGACCTCTGACGGACCTTGAATCTCTTCGTATGGGTGTTGATGTGCAATTTTCTAAGTATGAAATTCCATCAACTAAGCTTTTCACATGAAACAATAAAAAGGTCAACTTTAAATGGTCATATCTCTTAGCGTAAAATAACTAGGTGGCATATGACCTACCAAATTGAGGCTGTTTAAATTAGCTTTCCAACACATCTAGATTTAACTAATTCTGAGCTTGGATCAAGAAGTTATGCCCATTTTCCTAAAGCCTGTCTGACTTGTGTTTCGTGTGATTTAGCTAAGTAAGGCTTCACGAGAGGGTTCATGGTCCATGTGACCTTGTATGAACCATGAGACCTTCTCATGGGACCGCTGACAATAATTCTTAGTTCGTTTCATTAATTTTTTTTTTGTAATTATGGCTACTCCTAAAGGACTTTTGTGACTTCCTATGCTATTCTGAGACATTCAAATGACCTAAACTCTTCTCCTCTGATTCAAATTCATTCTCACACTTAGAATAACATTAAAACTCTCTTTAAGAACTCCTTAAGGTGAGCATTGAAGGATTTTCTTGAAGCTTAAGGAAAAGGTCTCCTTCTTCATCAAATTTCTTCCTATTTCTTCGTGGATAGCTAAGGTATGTGGGATTGGTTCATGGTCCTTTTCAACCATGAAGACCCCAAACACTTTTCACTTGATTTTTATGAAATTTAGCTTACTTTAATTATGGGGTTTTAAGCTTATTGTTTATTTAATTCAATTGAGATACAGGCTAAGTTTTATTGTTACTTTTTAAAGTGATTTTAGCCCTAATGTGATGAATTGCATTGAAGTTATAAATATTTGAATGTGCATGTCCTCTTTAAAGCTTGATTTAAGCATAGATAATCTATATTATGATTTAAATATGAATTTACTTATGAGTTTACTTGAATTTCACAATGTATTGTTGATTTAAGGTTAAATCTCCACTGCCCATGCTATTCTCTCATCTCCTTCATGGTATATGCATACATGAGCATGAATCTCTGAAGTGGGTTAAGCCCATATATGTTTATGAATATGATTTTTATTAAAATATGGTTATGAACAAGAATTGAGCATGAATCTATGAACATGAGTATGATATAAGTTGACTACCATTATGACATAATTTTCTAGTAATATGAACTTGACTTCTACATGAATATGAATTATATGGGTATGCATATAATATGACATCTTGCATGAGTATGTAATCACAAGTGTGTATTGGGAAGGATGGGCACAACCCACCCTTTACACAATGCATACATGAGGATAGGTACAACCTTTCTTATGCACATGCATGTATGAGCCAAGTGTGTATTAATGAGGATGGGCACAACCCTCCCTTTACACAATGCATAGATGAGGATAGCTGAAACCTTCCCTATACTCATCTATATATGAGCTACGTTTGTATTGATAAGGATGGGCACAACCCTCCCTCTACACAATGCATAGATGAGGATAGGTACAACTTTTCCTATGCACGTGCTTATATGAGCTAAGTGTGTATCAATGAGGATGGGCACAACCCTTCCTTTACAAAATGTATAGATACGGACATGTATAACCTTCTCTATGGAAAGTCATATCATGAGCTAAGTGTGTATTGATGAGGATGGGTACAACCCTCCCTTTACACAACTCAGACAAGGAGTGACTCATTGAGTAATAGTATATGTGGGTTATGGCTACTCTATGGTTTTCATGTGACATATTGTACAAGTTAACATCATCTTTCTTTCATGTTGCATTCCCACATACTAGTATATTGAAATGTACTAACACATACTTTTTCCTACATGATCTAACCATGTAGGGACCAGAGACTACATTCATCCACCGCTTGACGACTAGTCAGATTTGAGAAAGTTGTTGTGGTGAGTCTTGTCTTCCAAGGACAAGCCACCATCCATCTACCTTATGTTCCTTCCATTTATGCTATTATTTACTTTGAGGGTGAGCCCGGGACATGTCTTGGCCCCCATCCCATCTTATGGCTAGAGGCATTATTGGACATCTTATATACTCCTGTACAGATATATGTTATATGATGATATATGGGGATTATGATTACGACTATCTATTGGATATGGCTAATATGAATCAGTTATGATATGACGTGTATGTATGTTATGATGTGGAAATATGGAAGATCCTAAGTCCTGTTTTGCTCCCATAGAGTGCGTCATACTTTCCCCCCTGGTTTTTATGTGTTGTGTCTTATGTGAATCCATGTTAACACCTATCCCTATGACAACCTCATAGCGTGAGTTCTACTTTCCCGTCCCATAAAATCAAGTGTTTACTATCTTTAATACGCTTCCGAATTGATGATTTGAATATGGATACTTTGAGGCTTGTTTGGGACTCTCAAGTTTCCATTCGTTATGTCACTCCTAGACCTTAGGTCTGGGTAGTGACAGAGATGGTATCAGAGCACTAGGTTTATATATGATCCTCAGAGTTCAATATGTTGTGTCAAGTAGAGTCTTATTCATGGGTGTGAAGCATGCTACATTTATGGGTAAGAGGCTACAAGGCATTTTAGTAAATGTTTCACTTTTTTCATGATTCATATTGTGCCATAGAGCGTGGCTTAAGATTTCCTATCTCCATCCCTCCCTACAAAATAGGGAAAGTTACTTTTGGCCCATAATACAATCTAGCCAAGAAAGATGTTGTAGCTTATCTTATAGAGGAGGTCAAAAGGGAGTTAGTGAAGGATGTGCATCATTTGAAAAGATTGGGGAAATTGGGTTGAGTGAATCTAATGATAGTCTCGTTCATGTTGAGAAGGGGGCTAAATCTTTTGTGGTTGTTGATGTAAAGACAGTGCAAGACTTAGACCTATCATTAGTTGTGTTGAAGAGGTTGGTTACCAAAAATAAGATAGAGGTGTTTTCCCAAGAGGGAGATGGTGTAACTCGGTACCAAGATCCATTGTCTGTTCTTGACGCTGATGGTTTTAGAGAGATGATTATGAGTAAAGCACATAGCTCTCATTATTCCACATATCCGGGATTTACCAAAATGTATCGGGACTTAAGGGAAATGTATTGGTGGCATGGTATTAAGAACGACGTAGCTAGATTTGTATCCGAATGCTCTAATCGCCAAACAATTGAAGGTTGAACATCAAAAGGCCCGATTGTTTGGCCCAAAACATTGAAATCCCTACTTGAGATGAGAGAATGAGAATGTGGACTTTGTGATTGGGTTTCCCCATACTAGAAGCAATTAGAATCCATATGAGTAATTGTTGGAAGAATGACCAAATCAGCTCAATTCTTATCAGTTGGGACTACTTTCAATGTCGAGGACAATGCCAGGTTATATATTTGGGAGTTGGTTAGACTGGCTGGTGTGCTTATTTTTTTTATTATATTGATTGTGGTAGCCAATTCACTTCTCACTTTTGGAAATCATTTTAATAAGGGGTCTTTGCACTATGGTGAAGTTAAATACCATTTTCTTCCTCAATCCGATGGACAAGCCGAAAGGATAATTAAACTATAGAGGACATGTTGAGAGTTCGTGTGTTAGAATCCAAAGGAAATTGAGGTGATCATCTACCACTTATTGAGTTTGCTTATAGCAATAGCTTTCATGCTAGCATTGGTGTAGCACCATTGAAAGCTTTGTATAGGATAAGGTGTAGGTCCCCGTGGGATGATTTGAGTTAGATGAGATGACATTGATTGGCTCCGATTTTGTGTTGGAGACCATGGAAAAAGTGAAGTTGATTAGGAAGAGGTTGAACACGGCTCAAAGTCACCAAAAGCCTTATCTAGATGTTAGAAAAAGGGATCTTGAATTCCATATCGGTGATTGGTGTATATAAAGGTTTCACCTATAAAGGTGTAATGCATTTTGGTAAAAAAGGCATTTTAAATCTACGATATATTAGTCCATATGTGATTGTTGAGCGGATTAGGAATGTCGCCTATAGATTGAATTTGCCTTCGGATTTGAGTTCTATTCACCCGATTTTCCATGTGTATGTTGAGGAAATTGATTAGTGATCCTAGTACAGTTGTGCTTTTGGAAGGTGTTGAGGTTGAGAGAACTTAACTTATGAAGAGATTTTGGTTAAAAGTTTTGATAGGCAAATGGAAAGGCTTCATAAAAAGGATACACTTTGGTTTAAGTGCTTTGGAGGAACCAACATATTGAAAGTGCGACGTGGGAAGCGGAATCAAGTATGCAACAATACCTCTATCCTTTCCAGTATACTTAAGCCTATGGTATTAGGTTCTTCCTATTCTCAAAGGTCCTAATTCTTTCACTCTGGAGTTTTATGACATGACATGCATATATGTGCACGAAAATGATTTAAAGATGTTTTGAATGATTTAAAGATGTTTTGATATGAGTTTTCATGACTATGGTTTTCAAGTGATGAAATATGTATTATATCTTATGTTTGGATGTTTCATGTTCTAAATCAAGCCTCTCAAGCCTGTTCTAGCACATTCGAGGACAAATGTTCCCAAGGGGAGATGATGTAAGGACCCGGACTTTGTATGACCTTAATGGAGCTTGGAAATTGGTTCTGAAATGTTTTTAACCAAGGTGACACCTTACGGGCACCTCCACGGGCCGTGTGATTCACCATGGCTCGTATGGAAGGTCCTTGAGGTGGCCCTTGGCCTTGTGTAGAGTGTTGGCATTAATGTGGAGTTTAAGACCAAGGCACATAGCACATAAACCCTACTCAGTCCATATAAGGCTTCCCTCTTGTAGAGGGCCATGGCCGTGAAAATCCATATTTTGGCTAAAGCTTGTCACACATCCCCTTCACGGTCCGTGAGGCCTTTCGTATAGGCGTTGGTGTGAATATTTTCTAAGTATGGGATCACTATCTCGAACTTCATTCGTGGAGAAATTTTGTAAGTGAAGCTTCATGCGAGGCCACACAGTCGGTGTGACCTCTCGAGGGCTATAAAGCCCTCCGTATGGGTGTTGGCATGAAATTTTCTAAGAATGGAATTCCATCGGCTAAGCTTTTCACAAGAACCGATAGAAGGGTCAACTTTAAATGGTCATATCTCTTAGCATAAAAGAATTGGGTGGCCTATAATGTACCAAATTGAAGTTCATTGAATTTTCTTTCCAACGCATTCGGTTGCACCTTTGGGTGAAAAAATAAAAAAGGATGAAGAGAGAGCTTGAAATTTTCTTAAAGAGTTGTGAAAGCAAAAATTTGAAAACTTGTTACCCCATTCTAATTTTTGCTCAGTATTGTGTTCCTCGTTTTCTGAAAATATAAGACAAGGTCAGAAGTGACTTGTCTTTTCATTTAACTGCACTCGTCAAATCTCCGCCTTCTCAGACATGTAGGTGATATTGCGCCTCATCCTTTGTGCATTCTGCAATCGCGGCCTTTTTGACGCCTTCACAAAATGTCAATTGGGTGCTAGACCTGGGCTGATTTTCTGAAACTTAAGGTGATCCCAGACCCAATCGGCAATTCGCCCTTGTGCAATGGGTGATGCCTGGACCTACAGTGTGGTCAAACCGACCTAGTTCTATTCTTTTGCTATTTTTGTTGGTATTTTCACCCACTTCTTCAATTCCAGTCACCTTGGCACTTCAAAACCTGTGCGATACCACTACCAAAGACTTGAAAATTGTGAAGGTTAGCACAAAATCAAAAATGAAAATTAAGAAGCTATTCTAAAAATTTAAAATGCAAGAATGTATTAAAATATGAACAAAAATTGATTTACCACCCATTTGTGTTTCCATTTTAAGGTAATGAATCTCCTCCCCATTTTCAAGATGATTAACTATTTGAGCTCATGAGGAGGGTGATGTGAGACTAATAACATTTTTCACTGGTCTCTTCACTTTGAGGACTTGAATTGTCTACCCAACTTTCCATCACCTTCCCTTTTAGGTTCCTTGGGTAGACATGCGAGTGTCAAGAGGTCTTCTTCAAATTGAGCTCTACACCTTGTGGCTTTCAAGTAAGCAACACTCCCAACTTCAAATAAAGCAAATTTTCCATTTAAGATGTCCATGTCTTGCTCTTGCAACTTTAGTATCATTTTAAAAATTGCGGCCTCATGTATGATTATTGGGCTTGAGGAAACGCTAGACCCCATATCTCTTCCATATAAAGCTCCTCTCCTTCTATTTGAGACTCCAACTCATAGTTGGCCACCTTTGAGCTAGGGGCCTCACTCACTTCATTGCTTAGTTTCATGTCGACCTCCAAAACATCGATTTCCTATTAAAACTGGTCCAACTCATAACCTACAGCAACGAGCAAGCTATTGAGATCATCCCTCATGTTAAGCAATTGGTGTCTTTGGGCCAGTTCTTGGCAAGGCTAAGATTCAAGTCGGTGAGCCAATATTGACTCATAACACTCTCATCTCTATTAACTTCCTCACACCATTTTTCTCACCTTGCAGGGCAATACTGATGAGTCATGAAAATACGACTTTTAAGACGCTTAATACATAGAATTATTGTGAGTTCTTAAGCGCTTTTGTTAGTTTAATAGGTGTGATGAAGGAATTGCATGAGAAAAACATCCAAATAGCGGTGAAGTGATAGTACATGGACCATCTCACGGGCCATGTAGTATCACACGGACCGTGTGATGGCAGATGTGAGGCCCAGCGTGGAAAGAGTGGAAAATAAGGCCAAGTGAAGGACCACGGAAGGTCTTCATGGGCCGTGTCGCACTACACGGTCCGTGTGACCAACCATGGCACCAAACCTAATGAAAAATGGAGTGAAAAATAGAATGACACACAAAGTACACGAACAGGTAAACGGACCATCTACCTTCAGACGGACCGTGTCATGCACCGTGTAAGTGACGTGAAATCGAAGGGGCCTCGTTGAAAATTAGAGAACTTGTGCAAGTGAAGTCACACGGACGGACAAACGGCCCGTTAAACACAACACGGGCCTTGTCACGACTCGTGAGGAAGCAGTAGGCAGAGGCAGACGGGCCGTTTGACGGGCCGTCTGGCCTCAGTCGGTTTGTGTAACGAACCGTGTCCGTGCCGAAAGTTATTTTTCCTAATTTGTATCAGATTAGTTTTACCTGGTATAAATAGTATGTTATTTTATTTCATTAGGACATTTTTTTTACGGAAGAAACGAGAGAGTAAGAGCAAAAACAATATTTTGACTTGGTATTACGTTTGATTCGTGATTGTGATCATCGTTAGAAGATTGTAACACGGATTCTTTGTTCTTTCAATTGTAAGTCAATCATTATGCTTTCATCCTATTGTTGTGGGAAATTATCATGAATATGCTAGGCTAAACCCACAACTAGGGTTGGGGGAACCATGACGATTCAATAAGATTACGCGAACTGGGGTAAATTCGTGGGAATGATTGTTGCATGTATTGTCAAATTCTTCGTTCTAACTTCTCCTTAATGAGTCGACGCATTAGGGTAAGCCTGTATTCACTACATGCCCGAGAGGGATGTAGTGATTAGGAAAAGAGTTTAACAACGAAAATTCGGGGTTACCAACCTAGTCTAAGGGCCTGAGACCGAAAGGTGAGGGTACTCTGAGATCAAAAACAAAGTTTGGAATTGCTTACACTCTAAGTCCGAAAGGAGATGAGTGAAATATAACTAGGAAGGACTGAAAGGTGAACTAGGGATTAGCTAATTTGTTGGATCTTGCATGCACCATTAAGAACGAGTTTACCAAGCCAGTTTAGTTATCGTATTAGATGTCATGGGGAACACAACCCTAGCTTCTCTCTATCTGTTTGAAAACCATATCAACTTCTCTATTAGTTACATTACATAGGGATTTAAATTAAACAACGCAACCCCCTATTTAGTTTATGCATTTTTATCTTGGGAGTAGCATTTACATCTGAAAGCCGGTACTAATAGATCCATTCTTACGTGTTCCCTGTGGGATCGACCTCAACTCTGGTTGAGTTCTATATTTGACTAACGACCATTTTACTCTTCTATTCGGAGTGTAAATTTGGGCGTATCAAATTTTAGCGCCATTGCCGCGGAACGCAACAAAGAACTAGTCTATTAGTTGCTACTTTCAATTTGTAAGTCTGGTCCCTAATTTTACTTTATTCCTTATTTTTGTCTTTATAGGGACTTAGCATTGCATGCCAAGCACCCAAAGTAAGGGTGAAACACTTATTCCTTACGATCCCGAATTTACTAAATCAATTCACAGAATGAATGCCCAGGACCGCGATGCAGCAAGGCAGAGGGAGTTGGCAGTGAACCCTGTTGATAGAGGATGGGATGGGTTGGGTATGGATGATCTCGTTGGTAATAAGGTGCCACCAGTGGCACCACTTCGCCAGGTGCCACTCGCACCACCACAACAACACCAACCCCCGTTGAGACCTCAAGGGCCTCAGTATCCACCAATGATGATGATGAGGGTGCTGGGATCACTGGGGCAATAGTGCTGCCACCTCTGTCTGCTGGTGTCATGTTCACTATCACGAGCACGATGCTGCAGATGTTGAAGTTAAAGGGATTGTTCACTGGAGCTGCCACCGAGGACGCAAATCAACACTTGATGAATTTCTTGGCGACCTGCTAGTCATCCGAAATCCCAGGAGTTAATCAACAGGCACTACGGTTGAGACTATTTCCACTGCCTCTGTCTGGGGAGGCAATAAGGTGGCTGAATTAGCTCCCCCACGACTCCATCCGTACATGGGGAGAACTAAAGGAGGCCTTTCTAGAAAGATTCTTCCCTGCTTCACGACAACTGAAGCTCAAAGATGAGATCGGCTCTCATAAACAAATGCCGAATGAAGCACTGTATCAGTCTTGGGAGAGATTCCAACAAAAGCTCAAACAATGCCCAAATCATCATCTCACTGACGAACACTTGAAGGCAGTCTTTTACAGGTCCTGCAACTTTGTGTCCAAGCAAATCATAGATTCAGCTTGTGGAGGGTCATATATGTCTAGGACTTTCCCGGACATAGTGGTCATCCTCGATCAGGTGGCAAAGAACAACAGGGCATGGTACACCAGAGAGGCAGACTGCTCTGGGATGGTTTTTGAGATGAGTGAGGAGCAACGCAAGAAGGAAGAAGAACAGGACCAGGATATGGCCTAGATGCGGACACAAATCGATTTGTTGTCAAAGAGGTTCCTTGGTGGGGGCACTGAGAAGGTAAAAGCAATAGAAGCTCTCCCAAGGTATGATGACCAAGGCAACGACTATGATGAGGAAGCTCAGTTTTTGGGTAGTCAGGGGGGTTATCGGGGCTTCAACTCCGGTAACCAAGGTCGGAACTACGGTCGTGACAATTACCAAGGGGATTGGCAGAACAAAGATGACTATAGAAACCGAAACCACCAAAATGAAGGTGGCGGCAACTCTAGGCTAGAGGATATGATGACAAAAGTACTTAGCAAAGTGGAGGCCACGGAGGCAGAAGTGCGAGACGTAAAGGGAGAAATGTCCAATGTTAGGCAGCTGGTAGACTCTCACTCCACCTCGATCAAGCAGCTAGAGCAGCAGCTGTGGCAGCTTTCAGCTTCATTGAATTAGAGGAAAGTTGGGTCACTTCCGAGTGATATGGTGCAAAACCAAAAAACGATGGCCACTGCATGGAGATCATCACGAGAAGTGGTAAGATACTTTCCAACCCTATTGTTGCTAATGATGCAGGTCAGGATAAAGCAGGTTTGCAGGGTACTTAGCCCCATGGAGGGTTGTGTGGACGATGGGGGTGATGAACCTGAGGCAGCACCAGTAGAGCCAGAGTCGGCGAAGCAGAAAATAGAGATGGACACTCACAAAACCTCGGGTCAGCCAGCCATCCCGAAACTGAAACCGCCATTCCCCCAAAGGTTGAAAAAGAAGGCGGAGGATGGCAAATTTCAAAACTTTTTGTCCATGTTGAAGGAGCTGTCTGTGAACATACCCTTGGTGGAAGCACTTGAACAGATGCCTGGCTACGCTAAGTTCATGAAAGACTTAGTCACTAAGAAGAGGATAGCCACGATTGAGCCAGCTGATAATCTACATCACTGTAGCGCCGTCGCTACAAGATCCTTGGTCGAAAAGAAGGGAGACCTAGGAGCATTCACCATCCCATGCACTATTGGAGCATATAACTTTGCACGGGCCTTTTGTGACCTGGGTGCTAGTATTAACCTAATGCCGTTGGCAGTGTATCAGAAGTTGGGCTTGGGAGCCTCCACACCCACGACCATGCGGCTACTGATGGCAGATAGATCAGTGAAGAGGCCCGTGGGGATCCTGTGCAATGTTTTAGTTCGGGTTGGCAGGTTCATCTTCCCTGCTGATTTCGTAATCCTTGCTTGTAAAGTGGATTTCAAAGTACCAATCATCCTCGGAAGGCCATTTTTGGCAACTGGCATGGCACTAGTGGATGTAGAGCGCGGAGAACTCACCTTCCGATTAAACACCGAGGAGGTGAAATTCAGTGTGTGCGCTACTATGAAGAGGCCTAAGGAGTTGGCTGTGATGTCCATCATGGATGTTGATGACGACAGTTCCTCTGAGGTCTCGCTGGAGGAAAAGATGACGGTAGACACACTGGCAGCAGTGCTTATGAGCTTCCCCAGGAGATGGAGTTGATGGGTACAAAGACACCATCTATGCATTATAGGGCATGGGTACCAGACCATTTATCCCTCGGAAGTTGGACTTGGACTTGAAAAATAGACCAATAACACCAGCAAAACCCTCTATCAAGGAGCCACCTGCTTTAGAGCTCAAGGAGTTGCCCTAACACCTCAGGTATGCATTTTTGGGTACAAATAACACTCTTCCTATGATTGTGGCTGCAGATCTTCAAGCAAACCAGGTAAGGCGCTACTGGGGGTCCTCCAAAAGTTCAAGCGAGTTATTGGTTGGACCATTGCAGACATAATTGGCATTCCTCCAGGCATCTGCACTCATAAAATCAAATTGGAGGATGACTGCGTGCCCAGCATCGAGCATCAGAGAAGGCTGAATCCACCCATGCAAGAAGTGGTGAAAAAGGAGATCATCAAGTGGTTGGATGCTGGGTGGTATATCCCATCTCGGACAGCAAATGGGTAAGCCTAGTGCAGTGTGTGCCAAAAAAGGGGGGCATGACAGTGGTGGCCAATGAAAAGAATGAGCTTGTCCCGCTAAGACCTGTCACCAGATGGCGAGTGTGCATGGACTACATGAAGTTGAACAGATGGACTCTAAAGGATCGCTTCCCCATGCCGTTCATGGATCAGATGTTAGACAGGCTAGCAGGACGAGGGTGGTATTGCTTCCTCGACAGCTATTCGGGCTACAATCAGATATCCATCGCCCCGGAGGATCAGGAGAAGACTACCTTCACTTGCCCCTATGGGACATTTGCCTTCAGGGCTCTGCAATTTGCCTTCAGGGCTCTCCATTTGGGCTTTGCAATGCCCCAGCCACTTTCCAGCGTTGCATGATGTCTATATTTTCAGACCTGGTCGAAGACACCCTCGAGGTATTTATGGATGATTTTTTGGTAGTGGGTGATTCCTTTGATGATTGTCTGCAGAATCTCACTGCAGTGCTATGAAGAGGCCTAATTGGTCTTAAATTGGGAGAAATACCATTTCATGGTCAAGGAGGGCATAGTCCTTGGCCATAAGGTGTCAGATAAGGGTATTGAGGTGGACAAGGCAAAAATTGAAGTCATTGAGAGGTTGCCACCTCCTATCTCAGTAAAAGGGGTTCGGAGTTTTCTTGGGCATGCAGGGTTCTACCGCAGGTTTATCAAGGATTTCTCCAAGATGCACACCCATTGTGCAAACTGTTGGAGAAAGATGTAAAATTTCAGTTTGATGATGCATGCCGGCATGCCTTCGAGACCTTGAAGCAGAAGTTTATCTCTGCGCCTGTAGTGGTTGCACCAGACTGGGGTGCCCCGTTTGAGGTGATGTGTGATGCAAGCGGAGTTGCTGTGGGTGTTGTGCTGGGCAAGAAGCGCAACAAGATCTTCCACCCAATTTACTACGCCAGCAAGACCTTAAACGAGGCTCAAAGGAATTACACTGTAACTGAGTAGGAGTTGCTAGCTGTGATGTATGCATTTGATAAGTTTCGAGCATATCTACTGGGCACTAAAGTGATTGTGCATACTGACCACGCAACGTTCCAGTACCTCATGGCCAAGAAGGATGCTAAGCCTATATTAATCATATGGGTGCTTTTGCTACAAGAGTTCGACTTCGAGGTCCAGGACCGAAAAGACACGGAGAACCAAGTGGCAGACTACCTGTCCAGGGTAGAAGACGCGGCCCGAGCCAATGAGTGGTTGAGCATCGATGATTCATTTCCCGATGAGCAGGTATTAGCCACTTCTGCGGACTTAATCCCTTGGTATGCTGACTTTGCTAACTTTCTGGTGAGCGACATTATGCTGGAAGGCCTTAACCCTCACCAGAGAAAAACGTTTCTTCATGATGTGCACAGGTACTTTTGGGATGACCCATACTTGTTCAAAACATGCACAAATAGGGTCATCCAAGATGCATCCCAGTGGCAGAAATATTGAGCATCCTGGAAGCCTGCCACTCCTCCCCAGTGGGGGGGCATCATGGTGGTGCCAGGACAGCCAAAAAGATCCTGCAGTATGGATACTACTGGCCACTATCTATAAAGATGCCCATGACTTGGTGCGAGGGTGTGACCAGTGTCAGCGCCAAGGCAACATTTCGAGGCGACAAGGGCTGCCAATGACCCCTATTCTTGAAATTGAATTATTTGATGTATGGGCCATTGATTTCATGGGACCGTTCGTGAGCTCTTTTGGGATGAAGTATATCTTGGTGGCAGTGGACTACGTCTCTAAATGGGTGGAGGCCATAGATTTGCCAAATAATGAGAGCAAAAGCGTGGTACAATTCTTGAGGCGGAACATTTTTGCCAGGTTTGGGACACCCAGAACTATCATTAGTGATGGGGGCTCCCACTTCTGTAACAAATCCTTTCGGGTTGTACTTGCTAAGTATGGGGTGCGCCAACATAAGGTCGCCACGCCCTATCATCCGCAGACAAATGGGCAGGTTGAAGTGTCCAATAGGGAAATCAAGAAGATACTGACCAATTCTGTGAATGCCACAAGAACGGACTGGGAGAGAACGAAATAACTAGAAAGGTTGGTGCTCGGAAACTAGATGATGCACTATGGGCCTACAGGACAGCTTACAAAATGCCCATTGGTATGTCCTCATATCAGTTGGTGTTTGGTAAGGCCTGTCATCTGCCAATTGAATTAGAGCACAAGGCGCTCTAGGCTCTTAAGGCTCTGAATATGAATTGGAAGGAGGCAGCCAACATGAGGATGGACCAGCTAAATGAACTGGACGAATTTCGTATCCATGCCTATGAGAGTGCTGCCTCTACAAGGAAAAAATGAAGTCCTATCATGACAAGCTTATTGCACCGAGGAGCTTTGAGGTTGGTGACAGAGTTCTGTTATACAACTCCAGGTTGAGGCTGTTTCCAGGAAAGCTAAAATCAAGGTGGTCTAGCCCATACAAGATCGCACAAGTGTTTAATCATGGAGCAGTTGAGCTGGAGATGGATGAAGGGCACCGCTTCAAGGTCAATGCGCAGCGCGTGAAAAAGTACTTGGGGGCTGCAGATGAAACCTCTATGATTGAGGTTCTCCATCTTGACGAAGTCTGAGTAGTCAAAACAACCACATCGAGCCGTGACATTAAACCAAGCACTTAATGGGAGGCAACCCATCAAAAACAAAATCTATATATGTTTGTCTTATGCATTACATTGGCTTGTATTTTTGTCTTAGGGAAGGATGAACACGTCGAAGGGAGGCATGATTAGGCGTGCGGGCAAAGGGAGTGACAACATCGACCAAATTCGCACAAAGGGGTGTCATACGGGCGTGTAAACGGCCCGTATACCTTCAGACGGACCATTTACCGATTCGTTCGGTGTGTCCCCCCAGGTAAGTGCACCCCAGCTTCAAAGGCAGACCACACCACCGTTTACACGGCCCGTGTGAACTTGAACGGACCGTATAATGGACCGTTTGCGCGTGAGCCTCGGGAAGTGTCGTGCATGCCAACACACGATACGTTACACGGACCGTGCCATGTGGCACGACCCGTTTGCTGAGACGTCTTGGGCCGCGTGTAATTGGGTATTTATACCCTCTTTCCCACTTTTACTTTCACATTCACTCTCTCTCTCTCTAAGTCCCCTCACACGCCTCCTCCTCTCTTCCTCATGCCACAAAATTTTTATCTCTTCTTATACAATTTGTGCAACCCACTCACGATCCGTAACACTTCCCTTAGGCAATTTTCGAGTCAAAGTTCTACTTTCCTCTATCAAGTAAGTTTTTGTTTTGGTTTAGTTTGTTCTTTGGTTGTAGTTTAAATTTTTCTTCTAGTTTAGTCCAATGTGTGATTCTAGGTGTGCATTTGGTTTATTGCGAAGTGTATAATACTATTGGGAACCGGTTCTTGAAGATTTGGTGTTGGGTTACCCTTAATCACCATTGTCACATCTTTGATTCCTATCCATAGGGGTTTTGTGATTTTAGGGTCCTAGCGTCGGATTAATGAGGTATTGTGTGTAGTAAGCAAAGTATAGTGACCGATCTTAAGTTCTAGAGGCCAACTATCATGAATGAATGAGGTTCCAGAGATTAGGGGTTGACTGGGGGACGAAGGGCCATTTCACGGTGCCTTACACGGTACGTGTGTCAATACACGGGTTGTGTGGTGGTCCGTACGGGACCACGTCTACCATCCGTGCCATGGCACTTCCCACGGTCCGTCCACATGGACCATGTGGCCCTATACGGGCCGTGCGGCGGTCCGTCCTAGACCCTTGTACGCTGCCAAGCCCATGGGCAATCACACGGGCCTTTTCACGGACCGTGTACTGTTACACGGCCCGTGTGAGGCCCCCGTGTCAACATACGGTCCTCTTACGTGCTTGACTGTATTAATCCTCATTGATTCCAATATGCATGCTAGTGCAAAATTCCCTATGATAGACCGAGTGACGCCACTCTTAAGGGTTTTTGTCACTTTGCTAACACAGGGGAAGTCCGAGTACCCATTGTGTGTCATCCTACACATTCTGACGTGACTAACTGTTCATTCCTTGTGGTGTTCACAGGTTAAAATGGGCCCTCGTCTAAGATCCCGCCAGCCTAGGGACGAGCATGAGTCACGTCTCTAGGACTCTATCACTGAATCCTCAAGTCAGCACTAGGGGAGTGACTCAGGTGATGACTCCTCAGGCGGGTCAGCTGTGCAGATCACCGGCAATGTCTCCCCCCACTCCCCTCGTACTATACGATCATGTGCAGTGAGATACCATATAACTCCCCAATCTGAGGAGGGAGTTCCGGAGGTGGGAGTGGAGGGGGAAGATTTATCCCCGGAACAGGAGGAAGAGGCCGACACTCCAGACACCACTGAGCACAATGCAGGGGGTGAGGATGACATCCTAATTCTCTGAGACAGTGACGACGAGGCTACTCACCAGGCGGTTGCTCGGACGTCTGACCCGGAAACTGCCAAGTGGCTATTTGTCTTCTTGTGCAGACAGTGGACAGTCCCTAGGGCGAAGGAAATCTATGTGAATAGTATTACTAAAGGCTCCAGGGGGTATTAGGGGAGGCCAATCATTCCGGAGATGCGAGTCCTCATCGACAAACTGGATGCCATCCCAGAAATACGTAATGCATTTGAGGCATACCAGTTTGGGTGGATGGCCAGCCCTCCCGGATATTATGGGCCAGATATGATTGCAGACTTCTACTCCAGTTACGCTGCCAGCCTGCTTGCCTCCAGTAAAGGAAACCTGTCCAAAAGAGTAAAGAAGCGGCTAGCAGCTAAGTTGTCCCACCGAGACTATGTCACCATTCGGGAAACTGAGGTGGATATTTTGGCAGACACAATCAACAAGTTCTTATTTAGCCCGGACTACCGTGCCCCACCAGATGGGTTATTCATTTCCAGGTATGCGAGCATCACTGATGAGGTCCGAATTTCTGACCCCTTTGAACAGGCCACTGAGTTAAAGTAGGTTGCGGAACAGATTGCGCTCCAAGGAGCTGAGGCAGCTTTGGTGACCAACCCCAAAATTCCCATTACCAAGGTGTCACTCACATTTTCGTCGCCAAGTTCTGGTGGTCCGTGGTGCGAGCCCGACTACGACCCACCGTGAATGACAACACACTCCAACTCTCTCATGCTTCGTTGGTGGCGTGCTTGGTTGCACGATATGGTATTAATGTGGGTCGTATCATCGCCATGGAGATCAAGGACCACGCCCTATCGGAAAGAGTAGGTATGTCATTCCCATGCCTGATTCGGGCACTTTGCAAAAAGGCCCGTGTCCCCACTACCCACTTCTTGGATCGAAAGATGGCTCCAACGGGCGTGGTGAACATTGCTATGATCAAGGATATAGATAACCCATTGTACCACAGTAAAGCACGCAGACTTGGGCTGCCTACACAGCTTCCTCGGGCTCCTCCTCAGCAACCCTTTACATTTGAGAAACACACTACAGCCCCGCAACCCGATACGGTTTCTGAGCAGCTCGAGGTAGTGGAACAGCCCCCCCAGATGCATCAGGGATACACTTATATCCCCTATGCATTTTTAGCCCGAATGGTGACAGAACTGCGACAAACATGGGCGATTGTCGACCAAATATAGTCCGGGTGCCTCAGGTGGTGCAGGCTCATGTTCAGCAGGCTAAAGACCGCCTCGGCGCAAACTTATTGGGCCAAACAAGCAGCTTGCAGGAACAGGTCAACACCTTAGAGGGCTACTTCCATAGCATGTTTGGAAGTATGTCCGGCGATAAGATGGCGCATTTGGTGCACACTATGGAAGACATGAAAGAGAAAATTACAGAGCTGACAACTCGGTATAACAACACGGTGCCAGCCTTGGCTCCACCGCTAGATTCGTTGCTGTCACTGTTCACTGCCCCGGTGGAGCCGAGCCTAACCGAGGGTTGGGGCGTGCCACTCGTACCAGCTGTTACCCAGGTACCTCTTCCAGAGGCTTTCGGTACTAAGGATAAAGGTAAGCGCCGCAGCCAGCACAATAGCCCTCCGGAAGACCCACAGCGTGAGGAAGCACGAAGACTGCGAAAGGCCCTGAGAGCCCAGCGTCAAGAAGCTGCAGCCCAAGAGGAGCGGGAGCGACTAGCTTATGAGGATGCACGGGCAGGTGCTTTTGGGAGTGTCGTCGGACCTGATGCTAATGTTGCTGACACAGACCCACCAGCCGGATCGGGCCATGACGACTCGTCTGACGCCTAGGGCATCTCAGGTATGTTCCACTCCCATTTTTGCTTTAGTATTTGTCATGGTGCAATGAGGATATTGCACCATATTTTGCTGGGGGTGGGGCATCCTACCCTGACGAGTTTTTCTTGCCATGTTTCTTTTCTCTGAAGGTGTAGTATCTAGTAGAACTGGCATGTTTAGGTTTGTTTTGTTTGTGTAAAGATAAGTGTTTATAAGAGTCTATAGTAACCCCAATCAATTTTAAAGAAACTTCAAAAATCTTGTATATGCACGCATCCCATACTGACTAATTTTGTGATCCTTTTAAAGCACGGTATACATTGTCTAGTTGGCATCTTGAAGAATGAAGCATGACTGTGTTGGTTAGTGCTGAATAGTGGGGGATATGTGCCATGTGTGTGGGAGTTTACTTGCTTAAATTTGATTGACGCACTTGTAAGCTAGAACTTGCCTGGTTGGTCCCCCTAAATCGATTGAATGATTGGATTAGGATAGGATCTTAGGGCATTTTTGTTGAGAAGTCACTTAGCATAAAACGAATCAACCAAATGAAATTTCTCCCTTTGAACCAAAAGATTGAGCCTTAATAGACCTTTTCTTTCTAATCACCCAATTCACCTTCCTAATCTATCTGCATATCTGTACTCAGGCCCTGGTCCCTTTAAGGACATCGTGACCCTCAACCTAGGCCAAAAGCCTAAGTTGAGGGTGGCTTATACTTGCGCTGGTCCTTGAAAATACATTGTGAACCTCAACTCAGGCAAAATCCTAAGTTGAGGGTGGCTATTGTAAGAGAGGCGGAATAATAAGGAGGGAAATGAGTCAAGTAATGAGAAGAGAAGAAAAGCTGGATTGTGATCGTTCAAAAAAAAAAAAGAGTTTGTGCGTGTGAATGAATGGATGAAAAAGGAAATCACTCCCATCCGCAAAGAAAATTGGTAAAACAGGGGAAATAAAGAGTTTGGGGGCCGAAAGTAGAGGCTGAGTCAAAGCAGTGTCTTGGAATAGAAAGTTAGTCACTTTGATCCTAAATGTACCTCACCCAATCCCAAGCCTACATTACAAGCCACAAAAGCCCTAAAGTGATCCTAAAAAGGTCATTCAAGAGTCAAGGTGGTGAAAATAAAGGCAAGCATATGGACTATACTTGTGTGTCGGTTGAAAATCTTTTTTTTTTTAGTGTGAGTGTCTACATTCCAGTCTCTGTACTGCATTTATACACTGTGTGTGAGACTTCTTTATAGTGAGGGGTCCAGTCTCTGTACTGCATTTATACACTGTGTGTGAGACTTCTTTATAGTGAGGGGCACTATCACCACGCTATTTGGTTGCTATACTAACGGGTTCATCTTTATTCTTGGACTTATTTCGGCAAACAGGATATGGTGTAGTGCTTAGTTTGATCTGATGAGGGTCTGTTGGGGTGTGAACACATTGCAAGTGTACTGTTTGAGCATGAGTTTGATGATTAAGGGGTCGTTATTTACTTCTTGTTAAGCACTTGTCTTTGTGTGTCGTTATGTGTTATTTTTGGTCATCGCTTGAGGACAAGCAATGGTTCTAAGTTGAGGGTGTTGATGAGTCATGAAAATACGACTTTTACGACGCTTAATACATAGAATTATTGTGAGTTCTTAAGCGCTTTTGTTAGTTTAATAGGTATGTTTTGATACTGTGCAGGAAAATAACGAAGGCATGGATTGATGAAGGAATTGCATGAGAAAAACGTCCAAATCACGGTGAAGTGACAGTACACGGACCATCTCACGGGCCGTGTAGTATCACACGGACCGTGTGATGGCACGTGTGAGGCCCAGCATGGAAGGAGTGGAAAATAAGGCCAAGTGAAGGACCACGGAAGGTCTTCACGGGCCGTGTCGCACTACACGGTCTGTGTGATCAATCGTGGCACCACACTAAGTGAAATATGGAGTGAAAAACGGAATGATACACAAAGTGCACGGACGGGTAAACGGACCGTCTACCTTCAGACGGACCGTGTCATGCGCCGTGTAAGTGACGTGAAATCGAAGGGGCCTTGTCGAAAATCAGAGAATTTGTGCAAGTGAAGTTGCACGGACGGACAAACGGCCCGTTAAACACAACATGGGCCGTGTCACAACTCGTGAGGAAGTAGTAGGCAGAGGCAGACGGGCCGTTTGACGGGCCGTCTGGCCTCAGACGGTTCATGTAACGAACCGTGTCCATGCCGAAAGTCATTATTCCTAATTTGTATCGGATTAGTTTTACCTATTATAAATAGTATGTTATTTTATTTCATTCGGACATTTTTTTGACGGCAGAAACGAGAGAGTAAGAGCAAAAACAATATTTTGACTTTGTATTACGTTTGATTCGTGATTGTGATCATCGTTAGAAGATTGTAACACGGATTCTTTGTTCTTTCAATTGTAAGTCAATTATTATGCTTTCATCCTATTGTTGTGGGCAAATTATCATGAATATGCTAGGCTAAACCCACAACTAGGGTTGTGGAAACCATGACGATTCAATAAGATAATGCAAACTGGGGTAAATTCGTGGGAATGATTGTTACATGTATTGTCAAATTCTTCGTTCTAATTTCTCCTTAATGAGTCGACACATTAGGGTAAGCCTGTATTCGCTACATGCCCGAGAGGGATGTAGTGATTGGGAAAAGAGTTTAACAACAGAAATTCGGGGTTATCAACCTAGTCTAAGGGCCTGAGACCGAAAGGTGAGGGTACTCTGAGATTAAAAACAAAGTTTGGAATTGCATACACTCGGAGACCGAAAGGAGATGAGTGAAATATAACTAGGAGGGACCGAAAGGTGAACTAGGGATTAGCTAATTTGTTTGATCTTGCATGCACCATTAAGAACGAGTTTACCAAGCCAGTTTAGTTATCGTATTAGATGTCATGGGGAACACAACCCTAGCTTCTCTCTATCTGTTTGAAAACCATATCAACTTCTCTATTAGTTACATTACATAGGGATTTAAATTAAACAACGCAACCCCCCATTTACTTTATGCATTCTTATCTTGGGAGTAGCATTTACATCTGAAAGTCGGTACTAATAGATCCATTCTTACGTGTTCCCTGTGGGATCGACCTCAACTCTGGTTAAGTTCTATATTTGACTAACGACCGCTTTACTCTTCTATTCGGAGTGTAAATTTAGGCGTATCAAATACTCCAAAGGAGATAGAAAATGGGCTTACATTACTCAGGCAAACGCTCATCACAATTAGCCATAAAACAAAAGAAAAGCAAACAAAACAAAAAGTAGTACTCACTGACCAAGTCAAAAAGAGTGGACGACAAGTCCTAAATCAACTCAATACGCCTATTGTACCATGGTAACGACACCATATTTGATGTCGCTCAACCCGACTACTTAAAGGCAGAAGGGGCGGTTGTCATCAGCATACTACCTAACTTTAGAGGTTGGGGTCGAATCCCACAAGGAACAATATGTCGGCGAATGAGTGGCACAAGGACCATGGCTACAAGATTTTGACTGGATAGGCAAATACCAAGCAAGGGTTCTAACTAAATTAGGGGGAAACTAATCTGACACTTGTCCTACAAACAATTGGGTGAAAATTGGTCAAGCAAGGGAGGGAGGATAGGGGATATAGGAATCTATCAAAACTTAATTGATCCATCACACTTAGCATCAAATAAACCCAATGGGAAGGCTAGTTTGCTTGTAATCACTATGACTAAGGGAATGATGTTTCGCAAGAGCCAACTATGGACTATCACATGGGATTCTCAAAGACGTGCCTGGCTTGAACACCAAAAAGAAAAACACCCAAGACCTTAGTCGTTGAGTCCCTTTTGATAATCTCAACTTATAGACCCATGCTTATCATGCAAAATCTTCCCCCTCAACTGCACTCCCTAAAGAAATAATTGAAGAATTAAGCTAAAATTAAGGACCTATCTCAAATCTAAGTTAAACAAGAAGATATGCAAGAACCCACAAATCAATTCAGGCAATTAAAGCAATTTGGAAGAAAACATCTTGATTTTGCAACTAAATCATCAACTAAGCATGAAAGCAAGAGAATTAATCAAGACCCATATATAAAATCAATAACCAAGCGTTAATTAAATCTATAAATTTAGCGTTGAAAAACAAGGAAAGAAAGAGTGAGTGAAAGATAATACAAGTGAAGCCCACACTCTTCAATCAACTCAATAATTTGTAGAAAAGTTGCTTTAAATCCTCATCCTACACTAAATCTATACTAAGGTGGTTCTTCTTCTTCAAGAATGTATCAACCTTTGTGTGTCTATTCCTGAATGATGAAGAATAAGGGTTAGCGGGGTATGTATATTGTGATTTTGGGACCGAAAATGGTGAATTTTTTAAACCATCCCAATGCTGGTCACTGCAATATTCTGTGACCGTGAGTAGCATTTCGTGATCACGGAGGTTGTGTTTTCTTAAGATCTGCCTTCGCACCTAGGGGTAGCGTGTTTGCACTTCTATGCATGTTATGACTCCGTGGGTTTGAAGGCCGCGTCCGCATAGTGTATCTGCTGCCAGATACCATTTTGTGCATTTCAGCCCCTTTTGGCTTCAAGTTAACTCGAATATTCAATTCTCCTTAGCCAAGCAAATTTAAACCATAAGTACCTGTAATATACACCATTCAAAGCACAATTAGCCTTAAGTTATAAAATTAAAAACACAAATCCATAAGAAAAGAGTAAGAAATAAGTGCAAGGTATGCACTTATCACCCTACTCTGACGTGCATGCGATTGTTGATGGCTGATTGCACGGTGTCAAAGCATGTTGGGATGCTCTATGACATCCTCGTCAAAGTTGAAAAATTTATATTTCCCATAGACTTTATTATCCTTGATTGCAAAGTTGACTGTGAAGTTCCAATCATCTTGGGAAGGCCCTTCCTAGCCACTTGTCAAGCACTAGTGGATATGAAAGTTGGCCAACTCAAGTTAGATTAAATGAAAAAGAAGTTGTCTTTAATCTCTGTCAGTCAATGAAGAGGCTAGATGACCTAAAGATGGATGTTTGGGGACTTGGTGAAGTCTGAGTAACTAAGTCCAAGTCATGCTGTGACAATACATCAGGCGCTACTTGGGAGGAAAACCAAGATATTTAATGTAATAATTGTAGTTTTGTTTTGTTTTGTTTTTAGCTTTTGGACTTGTAGGTAGTTTAATTTTCAGTGTTTTAGTTGTAATTTGTGGACATTGGACTGATTGCATATAGGTAACAGTGTGTTCTATGAAGAATACGTAGGTATTCTTCGACTGGTTCTATGGACCATATATAAACCTATGATCCATACACTAACTCGTAGAACACTTGAAGTAAGCAAAATTTGTCCACTCCAGTTCACGAGCCAACTTTACGGCCTGTAGATAAAACTACGGGCCGTGAATTAGGCTCGTAGACCTCGGGTAATTTTTCTATTTTTGACTGTGTTGGAGGTTTCTACGACCCACTCTATGAGTCATATTTTAGTATATGACTCGTATACTGGTCCGTGAAACCCAGTTCCCATAAATAGGGTTTGGGGAATCTACAAAATTGTGATCTATGGGCCGTAAATTCCTCTATGGCCTGTAATTAGGATTTCATAGAGCCTGGGCCCATTGATTTTGGTTGACCCGGTCAACCTATAAATAGAGGGGTTAAATAATTTTGAACGCATTCTTCATCAAATTTATGTGAAATATCTGGCTCCCTTTTCCAAGCATTTTCCGACCGGCCACAACTCCTTTTTTCGGCAAGCTTCTCTGGCCACCTCTGGCAATACCTAGGGTTCCACCTTCCTCGATTCCTCCTTCAATTTTCGCATCTTTCTCAGTCATTTTGGTAAGCTTTGTGCCCTAAAATCCTTTTACTTACTGACATTGGTGTGATTAGATTGTAATTACTTGATGGGTGTTGTAATCCTATGAGAATGGGATAACATGTCATTTGAATTGAATACTTGAGTGTCGTTTAAATGATAGTATATGACAACCTTGTCATCACATGTCGTTTGAGTTGAATAGCCTGTATTACTGGAAAATCAATATTCGATTACATGTGCGTGATGTGAAGTTTATATATTCAAACAAGGTTGGTTAGCTTGGGAAAATATGTAAAATGAGATTCAATGAGGTTTATGTACATATTGCGTAGGGTGTTGGGTATTCGTTGAAATCATGTGGGGATTCAAAGGTGCTTTGATTCTGATTTAATGGTTAAAAATGTCATTTGGGTAAAAATGTCATTTGGGATCCATTGTGATAGACTTCGAAAATCAAATTTCTGGGCTTTTCACTCTATGAGGGTCTTTTATGGCCCGTGGAACATTCCATGAGTCATGGTTACCCCTTGTATGAAAATCTAGAAACATAAAGTTTCTGAGATTCTATCAGGAGAGACCTTCTAGGAGCCATAGAGTCCGCTATGACTCGTAGATAGGTCTCATAGATCCCTACCTGTAAAAATTCAACACTGGAACACTTCTACGACTCAATCTATGACTCATAGAATCTTTTACGAGTCATACCTGGTTTCGTAGATACAATTCCAGTAGCCAAAGTTAAGTACTCTATTTCTACGAGAAACTTTTATAGCTTGTAATTTTCATTACGACCCATAGAAGCGCCTTTGTAGGCCTATCTGTAATCATGTATGAAATGATTTTGCTTTTTCATTCCTTGACTTGTGAAGCTAACCATTTTTCCAAATGTGTACTTTTAAGGTACTATGGCTCTAAAACCCAAGAAGGATGAGATTAGAGCCCTACAGAGGAAACTAAGAGATGTGCCCTCAAGATTAGGACACCCTCGAGGTCAGTGGTTCACTTGAGGAGCTCGGTTGTCAGCCTGACCCAGACATTGAGTGACCACAGACACAAGCTGCCACCAGACTTGCCGGGCAGGCCCAGACTCAAGCTATTGTTGTACACTCTCCCCAGTCTGAAGAGGGAAGTGATAAAGATAGTTGTTCCATCTAGATGACTCCTTCTAGAGAGGAGTCTAAGTTAGAGTCTGACTACAAGTTGGAGATAGAGTCCTTTGCTGCACCATCTCAGGCATCACCATCACCTCCGGACCTCTATCTAGCTGGTAGTGCGTTGAGGGAATGTAGGCTATCTACTCAGAGAGTGAAAAGAGAAATGAGCGGGACCGACCAACTCGTTCTATTTTTCAGGATCCCCAAATTATTACTTTCGGAGTGGATAGTATCCCCAACCTGCAGGACACTATCAGTAGATATGGGCTCCAGTGGCTGCCCAAATCATCAAGGAAGTACTCCCCGACATTGGTTCAAGAGTCTGTGCATCATATACCACCATAGTTCTTAGCACTCTTCCCAAGGGGAAGAAGCCCCTCGCTCAGCCCAGACTGACAAATACTAGAGTGAGGGGCCGGTAAGTGGACATTTGTGAGACGGCCATCCACCATATACTATCCGAGCTTGAGTTCCCAGCCCCAAGATCGACAACAGAGTACGACAGAAGACTAGGTAGACCAGGGATATGGCCCTGATGAGAGATTTAGCCTAAAGGCTAGCCTGATAAGATGGGTCGCCAAACAGATTGCAGAGCAGGCCCTAGACCCTAATTAGCTACATCGGCAAAGCCTATTATGAAGGCCTCACTCAGCTTCACTACCAAATTTTGGTAGGTTGTGGTGAGATCATGGATCCAGCCAACACTTGCTGATAATACTCTTATGTCGGACCATACTTTTTTTGTTGCCAGCATCTTGGATGGCTATGAAATTGATTGGGCCAGCCTCATTATGGAGCAGATACACGAGGCAGGCATAAAGAGGTCCACCTCCATCCCCTTCCTATGCTTGATCTCTAGACTCTATATAAAGTCGAGGAGTGGAGCTCTATATCATCACTCACTGATAGAGGTTTAGAGGACTTCAAATGGCAACCTGATCAAGGATGAGGATAATCTGGTGGCCCTCTATCGAGCACCGCGCCAGCCAACATAGATATCAGAGATGTTTGCGGCGACAGCACCATCTGAGCCAATCACCGTCTCTACTGCTGCTACTACTGATGGTAGGCCCCACAGGATAAGGCTAATATAGAGATGGGGCCCACTATTACTACTTGTGCACCATAGCCTTTGACCACACCAATAACACTCGCTGGCATGGTCTATATGTAAGCGACGTCCATTCAGGCCATGGTGTAGAGACTGACCCATATTGAGTCATAACTGACTCTGTTGTTACAGTAGATCAGGCCCTGGGTCCGCTAGGCCATTTTAGAGTTTGAGACTCTCATGCAGGTGTTCATGGTGGCAACTATCCTTGATAGACTCACACCCATGGATACCCGCATAGATGCTTTCGAGAGGCAGGTCTAGTAGAGCCTCAACACAACAAGACCAGTAGATATGGCAGACCTTTAGTAGGAGATCCAGTAGCTTCAGGCTGACATGACAACAACGTTGACAACATCTGTAGTATTCTTACTAGCTGAGCCCTCAGTGCCGGTGGTTGATTTATTTTCTCATGAGGATCCATCTTATACTTCCGTTAGGAAGAGGCCACGTGTTGATGATCCAGACATTGTGAGATTGCAGGTGCGGATGACAAAAGAGCAGGGATTAGAGCTTGCCTGGATACGTTTAAGGCAGGATGAGAAGTTGATGCAAGCTCATGAGCTTGGGAGAGTGAGGGGTGCTGGCCCCTACGGACATGCTTCTACTACTAAGGAGGCCACTAGACAGGTTGAGGGTGGCTAGACTTAGCTAGAGACTAGAACTTAGGCTCCTAGGTATGTTCCTTTTTGACTACTGAGCTTTATCATTCTATTTCTTGCATTGAGGACAATGAAAGTCTTTTTCGATGGGGAGTGGATAGTCATAGGACTCTATGAAGTCTGAGTAACCTTAGCCTATAACTATCCTAAGTTCTGAATACTAGGGGTTTTCTTGCTTGTGTTCTTTTTCTGCAAGGATATTTTTTTTTGTTGAACTGGCATATTTAGGATATGTAGGTAGTAATAGTTGCATATAGTACTGATATATATGGCATATGTTGGTTTTTGTTTTTTGTGTGAAAAATGATACCCAGCAAAATTTTGTAAGTCTTGATAGTAACCATGCATGCTTCATTGTTTGACAGTGCTTGTTCTGATAAATGAGAGTGAATTGTGATGAAAAACATGATCTGAGAGTCTTCGTAAATAATGTAATCAATGCCATATGTGTGTGAGCCTTCTTTCTAAATTCATATGCTATGTTTTAATTCAAAACTTGCCCTGTTACTCTGACTTAGATTGTAGGTTAGTTGGTTAGGAAAGGTCTATAGGCCGTTGTTCATATGAATCCACTTGGCCTAAATAACCAACTAAATGTGTAATCTATCCCTTAATCCTAATGTTTAACCCTTGCATGTACCTTTTATTTGTAAAACCCCGAGTTGCCTAGCCTTGTTAGATGTAAAATCCTAAAATTGACCCTGGTCCTTCCTTGAAAATTTTGCACCTTGACTGAGGCAAAAAGCTTAAGATGAGGGTGGCTACCAAAAGTGGCCCTGGTTCCTAGGTTGGATACTATGCACCTCGACTCTCGCCAAAAGCCTAAGTTGAGGGTGGCTGGTGTAAGGGTAAAAACAAAAATGAGGTGGAAGCTAGTTATACATGGAAAAAGAGATATAAATGTGTTCTAGGTGCAAGAAAAATGAGTGTTGCCTAATCAATGAGCGAAAAGGAAAATGGTACGAAAACAAAAGGCATAAAGCTGATAAAAGAGAATAAGGCACCTAGAAAAGCTTGAAATAGGAGAAAGGGAGAATGAGGTAAAAAATGACAGTGTTGGTAGGGGCAGGCATATGGTATTGAGCATGGTATTTGAATATCTTTTGCAAAAGCGAGTGATTTTGCAAAGTCCCAGTCATGAGTATAGGGGAAAATATATGGTATTAAGCATAGTATTTGAATGTATTTTGTGATAGTGAGTGATTTTGCATAGTCCTAAGCATTTAATCTGAAATTATCATCATGAGAGGGATATAGGACTTCTTTTTGTGAGGGAACTTGCATTGCATTGTTGATATGAGAATAAATTAGTGAATGTTTCTTATTGATAATTGCTTTGCTTATCAAAGTTGCACTGTCACATATGTTGATCTGTATTGGTTTGCTTGATAGCTATCTGATATGCTTTTAAAAATGGTGTGGGTATCTATCTTGAGTTTGATATGATGTATATTAAATTTTGTGTGTTCTCAAAGCAATAAGATTTGATGTGTTTTTATGTTTGTTTTGAAGGATTATAGGCTTGACATGATTTTTGGGCTAAGTGTGCAAAATTTGCAGTAATTGCTGATATACGATACCCTTTATGGGCCATGGAGATGGTTTCGTACCAAAATACGATGAAGGGTGATTTTTCTCAAGTTGAGTCTACGAACATGCAGATGAGCCGTAAAAGTTTTGACGAGCCATAGACTTGGTGTCATATCCTAAGGATCATAAAGTGGAGAGTTTCGGAAAAGTCATTAGACAAAACCCTTTACGGGCCATATAACATTATATGGACTGTAGATGGGTCTCATAGAAGTCATTCCCAAAATTTGCTGAAGGAATGCATGAAGCCCGTAAAAGTTTTAACGAGCCATAGACTTGGTGTCATATCCTAAGGATCATAAAGTGGAGAGTTGCAGAAAAGTCATTAGACGAAACCCTTTACGGGCCATAGAACTTTATATGGACCGTAGATGGGTCTCGTAGAAGTCATTCCCAGAATTTGCTGAAGGAATGCATGAAGCCCCGATTACGGCCTGTAAAACTTTATACGGCCTGTAGAAATGCTCGTAGAGCCCGCCAATCCAGTTTCGTTATTTCATTTTTGTTTTGTATTTTAAATATTATAAATAAGATTTTTAGGGTATTTTTCGCAAGGAACAGTAGAACCTTAGAGAGTCATTATGAGACACTTGTGAAACATTATTTTGTGTGCTTAATTCAATCTCGTGATTCTTGGTGAAGAGATTGCATTTATTGTTTTTATATCTATTATGTAAGTGCTCAATTATGTTATTTGAAATCATAATTCTTGCATCTACACTGATAATGAGCAGCTAAATCCACAACTAGGGTTGTGGGAACCATGAAGAACTAACAAGGTAAAACTGGATAATTAGTCATTCTTGGAAAGTGTGCATGCATGTATTAATTAATTCTATTTGATTTGAATGATTTTTAACGGTGACCAACATTAGAACTCACCTAGTGTTACTAATTGGATCAAGTTAGTAATAAATAGGAAAATAGATTAATTAATAAGATTCGATTGATGTTTCTCGTCTAATCAACCAAACTGGATCAAGGGGACGTTATACTAGAACAATAGGTAAGGGTTAGTAATATCATACTATGGGGATGGATCAAATCACGTCGTGATGCCTCTCGCCTGGATCAAAGGGTTTGGTAAACTAAACTTACTGTTCGCATGCTACACACTACAAAAGAATTCGATTATCTAGTATTACGAAGTTAAGGAATCATGGGAAACACAATACCCTAGTTTCTCTTCATACTGATTTTACACTTGTCTTAGTTTAGGATCGCTTGCCATAGTTGTTACAAAACCCCCCTTCCTTTTGGGGAGATAAGTAGGTTAATCCACTCGAATTGCTTGAAATTCTTCTAAGTCTACCCTATAACCTGTGGGATTGACCTTAACCTCGATTAGGTTATATATCATTGCTCAAAGAGCCATATCATAGGCATTATGTGATCACATTCTTGTCATACCCATACTTTGCTTAAAAACATAATCATCATAATTGGGGCTTAGCCCACATCATAAACTTCATGAAAACATAGTTCATGCATGCATATTCCACGAATGAGATAATAATAACATGGGCAATAGAAATGCAATCTTAAATCAACAATACATTATGAAATTCAAGTAAAACCTTAAATGAATGCACAATTAATAACAATTTAGATTACCCATGCTTAATTCAAACTTTAAAGGGGACATGCACATTCAAATCTTCATAATATCAATGCAACTCAACATATTAGGGCTCAAATCATTTTAAAATCAACAATAGAACATAACAAAAATCCATAATTAAAGTAAGCTCAATTTCATAAAATCAAGTGTAAAAAAGTTTGGGTCTTCATGGTTGAAAGGGACCATGACTCAATCCACATACCTTAGCCAACCAAGAAGAAACAAGAAGAATTTAATGAAAAGAGACCCTTTCCTTAAGCTTTAAGGCAATTCTCCAAGGTTCACTTTAGGGGAGTTCTTATGAGAGAGCTTGAATAAATTCTAAGGGTTGAATGAATTTAAATGAGAGAAGAAGAGTATAGGTCATTTAAATGTCTTAGGATATCATAGAAAGTTACAAAAGACCCTTGTCAGTATCCAAAACTACAAGAACACCATTAATGAAATGGATGAAAAACCTTGCCAGGGGTCTCGTACAAGGGTGACACAGACCATACCAAGGCACACGGACTGTGTGCCCTTCAATGAAGCATGACTTAGCCAAAATCTTCACTGACGAAGTTCCAAAATGGTGATTCTATACTTAGAAAATTTTCACACCAACACCTATACGGAGGGCCATATGGACCATGAACGGTTATACAGACTGTATGAGGTTTATGTATGAAGTGCCTTGGCCAAAATGTGGTTTTCAAGGCCAAGGCTACATTGCACTAGCCACCATAAGGCACTTTACACAGATCGTGTAGGGTTCATGTGGTGTGTGAACCTTAGTCTTGAACTCCAAAGTTAAGTCCAACACTTTACACACAACGCCAAGGGCAACCTCAAAGGCTCCTCCACATTGCCCGTGGTGAGTCACACGACCCATGGTCAGTCACATGACCCGTGGAGGTGCCCATAAGGTTTCACCTTGGTCAAAAACTTTTCAGAATAAAATTCCAAGCACCATTAAGGTCATACAAAGTTGGGGTCCTTACATCATCTCCCCCTTGGGAACACTCGTCCTTGAATGTGCTTGAACAAGGATTGAAAGGCTTGAATTGAACATGAAACATCCAAACACAAGAATATGATGCATATTTCATCACTTGAAAATCATAAAGTCCTTAAAATTCATATCAAAGCATCTTTAAATCATTCAAAGCATCTTTAAGTCATTTTCGTGCACTTGTATGCATGTCGTGTCATGAAATACAAGAGTTAAAGAGTTATGACCACTTGGAAAAAGGAAGAACCTAATACCTTAGGCTTCAGTAGATTGGAAGGGATATCATTTCATCATATCCAACCCCGCCTCCCCGCCTCCCATGTATCACTCTACATATGTTGATTTCTTCAAAGCACCTTAACCGAAGCCACATCCTTTTTGTGAAGCCGCTTCACTTACCTATCCAAGATCTCAATCGGTACTTCCTAATAAGACAGTTTCTCTTCAACCCCAATATCTTTCGAAGGCACAATCATACTAGGATCACCAATAAATTTTCTCAACAAAGACACACGAAAAATTGAGTCAATAAATCCGGAGGAAAATCCAATCTATACGCCACATTCCCAATCCACTCAACAATCTCATAAGGGACTACATATCCGGGACTTAACTTGTCTTTTTTTTCCAAAATACGTTACACCCTTTATAGGTGAGACCTTTACATATACCCAATCTCCAACATGAAACTCAAGATCCCTCTTCCTAACATCTGAATAAGACTTTTGGCCACTTTGAACCATTTTCAATCTCTGTTTAATCAACTTCACCTTCTCCATATCCTCCAACACTAAATGTGGGCCAATCAAAGGCATTTCTTCCAACTCAAACCACCCCACCGGAGATCTACATCTTTTACCATACAAAGCCTCAAATAGAGCTATACGAATGCTAGCATGAAAGCTATTGTTATAAGCAAACTCGATGAGGGGTAGATGATCATCCCAATTACTCTTGCATTCCAACACACAAGAAGTTTGACTTTTTCTTTCGGCTTGTCCCTCAGTTTGAGGATGGAATGTGGTACTTAACTTCACCTTGGTGCCAAGTCCAATTTGTAATGATCTCCAAAAGTGAGAAGTAAATTGGGAGAAACAATCCAAAATGATAGACCAAGGCACACCATGCAACATCAACAATTCTTGGATATAAAACTTTGCATAATCTTCGACATTAACGAGGCAACTGAACCATAAAATCCGTGTTCACATTTTCCCACTTCCAAGTAGGAATCTCAATATCTGGAGCCAAGCCACCGGGTCTTTGATACTCTACCTTCACTTGTTGACAATTAGGACATTCGAATACAAACTTGGCTATATCTTTCTTCATACCATGTCACCGATACACTTCCCTCAAATCCCAATACATTTTGGTAGATCCTGGTTGAATAGAATAATGAATGTTATGGGCTTCACTCATGATCACCCTCCTTAGATCAACAATATTCAGAACACACAACTAACCTTGGTACCGAAGCACATAATTTCCACATTGGGAGAAAACCTCTATATTCTTTTCGGCAACCAACTTATTCAACTCAACCAATGATAGGTCTAGATCTTGCTTAGTCTTGACATCAACAACCACAAAAGATTCAACCCCATTCTAACACCCAATCTAGAAAAATGGTGAATATAATTTACCAACTCCTTATTCCCTACATCAACATGAGCCACACTCCCATAGACAGTCTAATAAGAACATCGACTACAGTATTTGCCTTGCCGGGATGATATTCAACACTTATGTCGTAGTCCTTAAAGAGTTCCAACCCGCTCCTTTGCCTCAAGTTAAGATCTCTTTGGGTGAACACATATTGCAAACTCTTGTCATCTGTAAAAACATCAACATGAACTCCATAGAAATAATGTTTCCAAATCTTCAAAGCAAACACCACAGTCGCTAACTCAAGATCATAAGTCAAGTAATTATGCTCATGCAACTTCAATTGCCTCGATGCATAAGCTATCACCATACCATGTTGCAAAAGCACATAACCCAAACTAATTCGAGTAGCATCAAAATATACCATAAACCCATCTAAGCCATTCGGTAAAGGCAAAACAGAGGTCGATGTAAGATGGTCTTTCAAGGTCTGAAAACTCATCTCACATTCATCTGACAATACAAACTTGCCCTTTTTTGAGTCAACTTGGTCAATGGAGATGCAATATATGAGAAACCTTCAAAAAATCTTCTATAATAACCATCCAACCTAATAGAACATTGAATTTTCAAAGAAGTCAATGGTGTAGGCTAATTCTTCACGGCCTCGATCTTCTTTAGATCAACCTTAATACCATCATCGAATACCACATGACCAAGAAAAGCTACTTCACCCAACAAAAACTCACATTCGCTGAACTTAGCATACAATTGCTTTTCCCTCAAGGTCTGAAGAACCAAACTCAAATGATTTGTATGCTCCTGCTTAAATAAGGATATCATTGATAAAGACAACCACAAAACTATCAAGAAATGGCTTAAACACCCAATTCATAAGATCCATAAACACAGCCGGAGCAATAGTCAAACAAAACGACATTACCACAAATTCAAAGTGCCCATATCTAGTCCAAAAAGCCATTTTGGGAATATCACACTTCGTAACCTTCAATTGATGATACCTGGAAAAAAAGTTCAATCTTTGAGAAGTGGGAGGCCCCTTGAAGTTGATCAAACAAGTCATCGATCCTTGGCAATGTATATTTATTCTTGATAGTTAGCTTATTCTATCGTCTATAACCAATGCACATCTGAAGAGACCCGTATTTCTTTCTTACAAATAACACTAGAGCACCCGATGGCGATGTGCTTAGCCTAATGAATACAAGTCTTTCAATTGATCTTTCAACTCAGCCAGTGCCATACGATAAAGAGAAATAAAGATAGGTTGAGTATCCAGGAGAAGATCTATGCCAAAGTTTACTTCCCTTTAAGGAGGATACTAGGCAAATCTTCGAGAAAAACATCCGGAAACGCATTCATCACCAGAATCAATTCAAGAGTAGGTGACTCAGTCTCCACATCTTTGGCCCTTACAATATGGTAGATACACCCCTTATAAATCATCTTTCGGGCCTTAAGGGAGGAAATAAACTGACCTTTAATAGCGGAGTCACTAACTTTCCATTCAAGAATGGGCTCATCCGAAAATTGGTACTTGACCTTCCGGGTTCTATTTTCTATAGAGGCATACGAAACACGATACCAATCTATCCTTAGAATAACATCAAAACAAACATCTCAAGTTCCACAAGATCACACAGAAGGACTTTAGGTAAGAAAGAGACAGGAAAACCCTGATAGACTCTTTGGGCAACAATAGATTCATCCACGGAGTATAAACCGAAAAGGGCCCCTTTAGAATTTTATGGCTGAAAAATAACTTAACAGCCAAAAAAGGAGTCACAAGAGATAGATCTGCAGCCGGATTAAGCAAAGCATAAATGTCAAAATCAAAGACTTTCAACATATCAGTCATAACATCCAGAGCTTCTTCTACTTCCAGTCAAGCATGCAAAGCGTAGAACCTGTTGTTCATGGGGGCACCACCTTGAGAAACCTTTTGTTGAACTTGATCACCTTGAGCCATATGACCTTTCATTGGTGCCTTTGGTCAATCAGCAAGCTTGTGGCCCATCTCACCATGCCCAATGCAAGCACCTATACCACATAAGCACTTCCTGAGGTGAGCCTTTCAACACTTGTCACATCGTAGAGGCAATAGATGCCTTCAACCTGTGCCTTGGGAGGAGGCACCCTAGCATTGGCAAACATTGCATTAGAACCCTGGCCTTGTTGTAGGCAACCATAACCACTACCATCACTGATGTTGGAGAACCTACCATCATAACGAGCTCTCTTAGAATCATGCACCTTCTTCTCCTTGAGCTTTTCTCCTTCAATTTATCAGCATATGTCATGAGCCTGGAGATGTCCATATCCTAAATAAGCATATCTATATGACATTCCTTCACAACCATATTAGAGATCCCAAAAATAAACTTGTGCATTCTTGCACGGGGGTCAACCACTAGCAATAGAGAATACTTGGAGTGCTTTGTGAACTTGAGGGCATAGTCCCTCACACTCATACCACCCTGTTTGAGGTTGATAAAGTATGTCATCTTAGCTTCCCTAAGTTCAAGAGGGAGGAAATGATCCAGAAATTCAAACTTGAACTCTTCCCAATTAACCCCATTACCACATACTATCTCTATCAACCATTGAGTGTACCACACTTGATGCCATATCCTTAAACTAATAAGCAGCTAACTTAGCCTTCTTCTTAGAATTCACTTCCTATAGCTGTCAACACCTTAGAGAGCTCATCAATAAACTCTTGAGTATCCTCATCGGCCTTTGATCCATAGAACTCCGGAGGATTCATCCGAGTAAAATCTCTCACTCTAGTAGTCAGAGTGGGATCACATGGAGGAAGATTAGCTTGTCTAGTCTGAGTGGTCATCACTTGGGCAAGCATATCAATAGCAATATAGAATTCACCATTAGTGATCCACTCTTCCATAGGCCCTTGAGGAACTTGGTCCTCATTAACCGAGACTAGTCTTGGTAAGGGAGCTCTTCGTGGAGGCATCTTCTGATGTAGCAAGGACATCATCAGGAATAGGAAACCTTAGTGCACGGTCCAAAGCATGACATAAGACAACAAAAGTGATACAACTCCTAGAATGCCATCAGAGCCTCCTACTCTTAGGTACGGTGCACTTCACACCCATGAATAGGACTCTACTCGACATGACATGTTGGACTCTGAGGACCATTATAAACCTAGTTCTTTGATACCAAGCTTGTCATGAGCCAAACCTAGGGTCTAGGAGTGACATGGCAAATGGGAACCCGAGAGTCCCCAAACAATCCTCATAGTATCGATATTCACATCATCAGTTCGGAAGTGTATAATGAAATAGTAAACACATACTTATAAGGGATAGGAAAGCATGAATCACGATATGGGATATCATAGGGATAGGGATTTGCATGGATTCACATAACACATAGCACATAAGGACTAAGGGGCAGGTATGTATGATTCACTCTATGGGTGCAAAACGGGACTAAGAATCTTCTATGTTTCCACATCATAACATAATTGCATCATAATAAACATATTCATTATATAGCCATAACCATAATTTCAAAATAACATAACATAACATGTATCCATACAATAGTCAACATGATGTTATATAATACTTGTAGTCATAAGATAGGACGGGGGCTAAGACATATCCCGAGCTTACTCTTAAAGTAAATAGCATAAGTGAAAGCAACATAAAGTAGATGGATGGTGGCTTGTCCTTGGAAGATATGACTCACCACAACAACTTTCTCAAATCTGACTACTCGTAAAATGGTAGATGAATGTAGTCTCTAGTACCTACATAGTTAGATCACGTAGGCAAAAATTATATGTTAGTATGTTTGAATGTACTAAGTATGCAAGCATGCAATGCATATGAACTCAGTGAACCTGCATTCAATGTTATATGACAAGGGTACATATATAGAAAGAAGTATATAGGTAAGGAAGAGTAATATATCAGTATGCCATGAAATCCATGATTTATAAGATGCTAATATACTTTATATATAACGGGGATGGGTCCTTAAACGACATAAGACCAAGTGAGCTAAAACATGGAACTTGGTCATCTTCCCCATAATGGATAAAGATGTGACCTACTTGCCAAAGGTAGATTTTATTATCATGCATCATCATCCTTAAAGGGGCATAAACAGAAACTTATGTTAGGCACATAGTTCAAGAGAAAGGAGTAAGGACCTTTGGGGATATCCCTCCCAGCCTCCAAATTTATTGGTGCTAAGTCATCATCCCACAAGAATACATATATGTATTCGTGCTTGTAAAAGAGGCATCAGTCTTGTCAAAATATAACAATGCATACTTAGGCTTAAATGCCAAATCACATTTCATAATCATGCATACTTTGTCTTAAAAGTAAAACATACTTCATAATCATGCACACTTGGGCTAAAAAGGCCAAATCATACTTCATGTCATACTTTCATGCATAGGAATAGCTCCATTAAGCACATCATGAGGAGGAGTAAGGACCCTATGGAATAGCCCTCCCTTCCTCTAACCTCATTTGGTGCTCTATCATACTCATACATTTGGTGTGAAACACCCATCATTGCTCTAAGAGCCATATCATAGACATTATGTGATCACATTCTTATCATACCCATACATTATTTAAAAATATCATCATCATCATAACTAGGACTTAGCCCATATTGTAAGCTTCATGAAAACATAGTTCATGCATGCATATGACACGAATGAGAAGAGAATAGCATGGGAAAACAAGACTCAATCTTAAATCAACAATACATTATGAAATTTAAGTAAAACCATAAATAAATCCACCCTTAAATCACAATTTAGATTACCCATGCTTAATTCAAACTTTAAAGGGGACATGCACATTCAAATCTTTGTAATATCAATGCAATTCAATATATTAGGGATTAAATCACTTTAAAATCAACAATAAAACATAGCCCATGTATCAACTGAATCAAATAAACAATAATCTTAAAAACCCATAATTAAAGTAAGCTCAATTTCATAAAATCAAGTAAATAAGGGTTTGGATCTTCATGGTTAAAAGGGACCATAAATCACTGCCACGTACCTTAGCTAACCAAGAAGAAATAAGAAGAATTTGATAAAGAAGAGACCATTTCCTTAAGCTTCAAAACAATCCTCAAAGGTTCACTTTAGAGGAGTTCTTATGAGAGAGGTTGAATAAATTCTAATTGTTGAATGAATTTGAATTAGAGAAGAAGAGTATCGATCATTTGAATGTCTTCGGATAGCATAGAAAGTCACAAAAGACTCGTGGGAGTAGCCAAAATTACAAGAACTCCATTAATGAGACGGATGAAAAATCTTGCCAGGGGTCCCATGCAAGGGGCACACCGACCATATCAAGGCACAAGACCATGCGCCCTTCCCTAAAGTATCACTTATCCAAAATCTTCACTGACAAAATTCTGAGATGGTGATTTCATACTTAGAAATGTCTATACGGAAGACCATAAGGACAGTGAATGGTTATACGGACCGTATGAGGTTCATGTGTGAAGTGTCTTGGCCAAAATGTCATTTTCAAGGCCAAGGCTACATCGTACAAACTACCACATATCCCATAAAGTGACACACAGACCATGTGGGGTTCATGTGGTGTGAACCTTGAACTCCAATGTTTAGGCCAACACTCTATATACAACGCCAAGGGCCACCTTAAGGCTCCTTCACACGGCCTGTGGTGAGTCACATAGCCCGTAGAGGTCCCGCTTGAGATCATTCATCCTCAAATGAGATAGAATTATGCTTGAATAGAGTAGAAATGTAGTCATTATCATAACATAAATGTAAAAATTCAACTTAATCATCATTTTCATAAAATCATCAAACTTATGCATCAAATATCATTCAAAAATAGTTTTATGATCATGCATGCATGAAAATTAATTAGAAATATAATGTTCTGTCAAAATACAACAATTTTGATGCTTAAAACTTGGAATTTTATGTGTTCTCAATGCAATGTTTGTAGGTTATATGTTTTTTTTGTGTTTGTGTTGCAGGATTTCAGTATTGGCATTAATTTTGGGTAAAATATGCAGAAGTTTTTTATTTTAAGGATTCACGAGACCCTCTGCGGCCCGTAGAGTAGTCTACGAGCCATGAAGGAGGTTTCGTTGAAATTCCATTGAAAGGTGGATTTCTAAAGTTTTGTCAACAAACATGTAGATGAGTCATGGAGCATTTTACGAGTCGTAGACCAGGTCTCGTACCCTGAAAACTCCTATGGGTCGTAGAATCTTTTAGGGGCCGTAGAGGGGTATCATAGAAGCCAAGTTTAGAATTGAAGCAACAAAGTACGAAAGCCTGACTATGGGTCGTAAATCGCTATACGACCCATGAGCACCTCGTGGAGCTTGTTGACCTAGTTATCCTATTTCGTTTTGGATTTGTATTTTAAATATTATAAATAGATTTTTAGGTTATTTTTCTGAGGGAGGATGAAGAGTTAGCACAAAAATAGTAAGATACAGAAGAGAAAAACATAGGAAAGTTTGAGAAACACTTGTACACTTTAACCTCATCTTCTAATTACAATCTTGTGATTCTTAATGAAGCTTGAATTTTCTTATGCTTAATTTAATTGTGTAAGTGCTCTATTATGTTATTCAAATTTATAAGTCTTGCATCTACAAAAATCATGAGTAGCTAAATCCACAGCTAGGGTTGTGGGAACCATGAAGAACTTATAAGGTAAAACCAAATAATTCGTAATTCTTGAAAAGTATGTATGCATGTATTAATTAATTCTCTTCGCGTTGGATGTTTTCTAATGATGGACAACATTAGAATCCGCCTAGTGTTACTGACTGGATCAAGGGGAGGTTGTACTAGGTCAATAGGTAAGGGTTAGTACTGTCACACTGCTGGGATGACCAAGTCACTTAGTGAAATTTGCCTCTCGCCTGGGCTAAAGGGTTTGGTGAACATAGCTTATCGTTCTACATGATACACTAGAAAAGCATTTAGTTGTCCGGTGATACTAAGTTATGGAATCATGGGGAACATAATATCCTAGTTCCTCTTCTTATTGGTTAATCACTTGTGTTAGTTAAGATTTCGTTTTACTAGTTATTACTAACCCCCCTTTTTGGGGAGATAAGTTGGTTAATAAACCCGAATTGCACTATTGAATTCTTTTAAGTCTACCATCTTCCCTGTGGTTCGACCTTAACCTTGGTTGGGTTATATATCTTGACAACGACTGCTTTAGCAACAAAAAGGAGGTGTATCTTGGGTAACATCAAGATTTTGGTGTCGTTTCTGGGAAATACGACTTTTCTAATTCAAGTAATTTGGGAAATAATCTTTATTTTCCTCATTTAAAATTTTTTTGTTTTTGTTTTCTTGCAGGGTGTAAGTGTAGTGTATGCCCAACACATGAATTCGAGGCATACCCTTGACTCGGTTTGACCCAAAGATTCAGTGAAAACTAAGAAAAATGGCCAAGACAATGCCAATAATGTAACAAATGCAACTCTGAATCGGAATGAGAATGAAAATGTCAATAATGAAAACCCACCTCCTCTTGAGGACATTGCTCCACAGCCTCAGGGCCTCAATGCCGAATCTTACCAGTGGAATCAATATTGATTGAACCCTATGGCTATGGAGGTGACTGGAGATATTGTATTGCCACTACTATCGGCCGACACAAAATTCATGATTTCGAGTGGGTTACTTTAGATATTGCAGAATCGTGGGTTGTCGTGGGCGTACTATTAGAGGATCTACATAGACATCTACATGACGTTGCATTTGTTTGTAAGAGTATGATGGGAACTCCTACTCTGTCTATGGATACTATAGGACATCTTATCCTCCCATTATCTTTGATAGGCAATGCAGCACTATGGCTATCCAAGCCCCCAAAGAGTTCAATCACCAGTCGGGCTGAGTTGTAGAAGGCCTTTTGGGAGAGGTACTTCCTGAGATCGAAGAAGCTCAAGTTGCAAGATCAAATCAAAAACTTTGAGCAACTTCCTAGTGAATCAATCAGTACTACATGGGAGCAGTTCATTGAGTGCTTGAGGAGTGTCCGGACCACAAAATTGTTGATGATACCTTGGTGGAGATCTTCGATTGTGCCCTTGATAAGAATAGTCAAGCCTGTGATGATATCATTATGGAGGGCATGTTCTTAGGTTAACCATTTGGAAGGATCACTGAAAGAATGGAGAGAGTGGTCAAGAATAATCGTGTATGGGGGCAGAGGGATAAATCATCAACCATAAGTTCATGTGCTATCAGTATTGGTTCAGAGCAAGCTAAAATAATTAAAGAGATTATGCAAGAGCTTGCCCAAATCCGTACAGGTATGAAGGTGATGATGAACCAGAGCCAAGAACGAGTCAATACAGTAGTTCATTAGCCCCCATGAGCACCCATATATGATGATCCCTACTATAAGAAGGACACTTATTTCATTGGTGATCTTAGAGGGATTTCTGGACCAATGCCCAAGGATCCAATCAAGACTATTGGCGCAGAGGTCAAGGAAATCAAGGTCGGAACTTTAGTTGAGATGGAGCTTTTAGAGACAAACTTGGAGGGTACTATGACAAGAATCAGGGCAAAAACAGAGGTGTAAATTAGGGCCGTAGGGATGATTATATAAATGGTCCATATGTGCGACCACACAACTGCGACATCGATGTGAGTAGCTCAAGAGTTGAGGAGATATTTGACCACCTATTGAAGAAAGCTGAGACACAAGATGAGACTCTAAGGGGGATGAAATCTGAGATCTCTAGTATAAATCAAAACATCGAGTCTCATTCTATTGCTATCAAATAGCTAGAGCAGTAGTTTGGCCAAGTGTCAACTTAACTTAATCAGCGTTAGAGAGGTACACTACCGAGCAATAAAGTTCAGAATCCCAAGAAAGAAAGGTAGTGCATTGCGATTACTACTCATGGTGGCATGAGTACCATTCATCCTCCTATGCCAGTTGATGAGGATGATGTTCGAGAGAAGACAATTGCGGTCAAAGATGTGTACACCAGAGATGATCGTGGCAAGGATGGGGCAATTGACACTGTAAAGGTGCCACAGAAGCTGATGCCCATTCCTAGGTTTCCTCCTCCGTTTCCTCAAAGAAGTTAAAAGAAGGACGAGCAGGGCAAGTTCAAGCACTTTTTCTCCATGTTCAATTAACTCTCCATCAACATCGCTCTTTTTGAGGCATTGTAGAAAATGCTAGGGTATGCAAACTACATGAAGGGCTTGGACACAAAGATGTGTACTGTGAGTCAAGAGCTCTCCCAAGAGCTTCACATTGTAGTGCAATTGCTATGAGGTCCTTGTTTTAAAAGAGAGAAGATCCCAAAGCTTTTGCCATACCCTGCACTATTAGAGATATGGAGTTTGCAAGGGCATTGTGTGATCTCAGTGCCAACATTAGTCTATTGCCCCTTGCAATCTTCAAGAACCTAGGACTTGGAACCCCTACTCCGACAAGCATGATGTTGTTGATGGTTTACCGCACGGTGAAAAAGACTATAGGGATACTTTATGATGTGCTTGTCAAAGTAGATAAATTCATATTCGTTGCAAACTGTGTGAGCCTGGATTGCGAGGTTGACTTTGAAGTCCCTATCATATTGGGGAGGCCCTTCTTAGCCACCGTACTCACCTTCGTGGACATGGAGACAGGCTAACACAAGTTTAGATTAGGAAAAGACGAGGCCGTGTTCAACATTTGTCAGCATGCAAAGAAAGGAGATGATTTAAGGGTGGTCTCTATCATTGAGAGTATTGATGATGCTGAGCCAGAAGTACAACTTAAGGTGAGACTAGGTGTCAACACTTTGGAGGCTATACCGATAAACTTTGATGGTGATGACATCCGAGACTATGAGGAGATAGTTAATGCATTGGGGGCATCTTACGACCCTAGGCACTAAACTAAGTTGAAACTGGACTTGCATAATTGAGACTCACCACCTACTAAGCCATCATAGAGAAACCTCTGGTACTAGAGTTGAAGGCTCTTCTAGCACATCTGAGATATGCATTTCTGGGAACCAACAACACCTTGACAGTTATAGTTGCTACGGATCTAAATGATATGCAAGTGAATGCCCTTGTCATGGTACTTAAACAGTTCAAGAAGACCATTAGGTGGACGATTGCAGATATCATTGGTATCCCTCCTGGGATATGTACACAAAAAATCCAGTTGATCAAGGACTACAAGCCAAGTATTGAGAATTAGAGGCATCTCAACCCCCTATGCAAGAAGTAATGTGCAAAGAAATCATCAAGTGGCTAGTTGCAGGAGTGATCTACCTGATCACCGACAGCGAATGGGTAAGCCAGATTCATTGTGTTCTGAAGAAAGGGGTAATCACTATACGTCCCAAACACCTACAATGAGTTGATCCCCATGCAGCCAGTCATTGGATGGAGAGTTTGCATGGACTACAAGAAGCTCAATGCGTCGAAGAAAAAAGATCACTTCCATATGCCATCCATAGATCAGATGCTGGACCAGTTGGATAGAAAGGGTTGGCACTGCTTTCTTGATGGGTATTCAGGCTACAACCAGATCACCATTTCGGTATAATATTAGGATAAGACGACGTTCACATGCCCCTATGGCACCTTCACGTTTAAGAGATTGCCATTCGGGTTGTGTAACACTCCTGCAACATTCCAAAGCTTCATGATGTCAATCTTTTTAGACATGATGGAGGACACTATCGAAGTCTTCATGGATGACTTTAGTGTGGTTGGGGACTCATTTGTGGACTACCTAAACACTTGTATGCTGTGCTAAGAAGGTGTGAAGAATGCCATCTGGTGTTGAATTGCAAAAAGTGTCACTTTATGGCGAAGGAAGGCATCATGCTGGGACACAAAATCTCCATCAAAGGAATCAAAGTCGATAGAGCTAAAGTGGAAGTGATCAAGAAGCTTCCCCCATCCATCTCCGTAAAGTGTGTGAGGAGCTTTTTAGGGCATGTAGGGTTCTACTAGTGTTTCTTAAAAGACGTCTTTAAAATTGCACATCTATTATGCAAGTTTCTTGTGAAGGATGCTAAGTTCATGTTTGATGATGCATGCCTTAAAGCGTTTGAAGGATTGAAGTAGAAGTTGATTTCAGCCCCTATCATTGTAGCTGCGGACTGGACGAAGCTCTTTGAAATCATGTGTGATGCAAGTGGGGTTGCGCTAGGTGTAGAATTGGGATAACACAAAGAGAAGATATTACATCCCATATACTATGCTAGCAAGGCCCTAAATATTGCCCAGAAGAACTACACTGTCGCTAAGCAAGACTTACTTGCGGTGGTCTTTGCATTCGAGAAATTCTGGTCATATTTATTGAGGACCAAAGTAGTGGTGCACACTGACCACTCAGCACTGCAATTCTTGATGGCAAAGAAGGATACAAAACCAAGATTGATGAGATCTGTACGTCTTCTTCAAGAATTTGATTTCGATGTCATTGACAGAAAAGAGATTGAAAATTAGGTTACAGATCACCTTTCCAAGTCAGAAAATGGGGTCATAGAAAAGTTTGATGATGGATTGGAGATCAACGACTCATTCCATAATAAGAGAGTGTTGGCAGCATCCCATGATTTAATTCCATGGTTTGTAGACTATGTAATCTACTTGGTTAGTGATATTATGCGTCCTGACCTGAATACCCACCAGCATAGAAAGTTCATGTCTGATGTCAGAAGGTTCTTTTGGGATGACCCATACTAGTTTCTTGTATGCGCAGATAGAATTATTCATCGTTGTGTTCCTCAGTTTGAGATGATAAGTACCCTTGAGGCATGTCACTCGTCATTGGTAGGTGGACATCATACTGGAGTCTGAATAGCACACAAGACCTTATAGTGTGGGCACTATTGGCCTACAATCCACCAAGATGCTCACGACTACGCCAAAGCTTTTGATAAGTGCCAAAGAAAAGGTGGTATTTCCCGCAAGCATGAGCTCTCTCCAAACCACATTACGGTGATTGAGTTATTTGATATATTGGGAATAGACTTCATGGGTCCCTTTATTATCTCACATGGGAACACATATATCTTGGTCGTTGTGGATTACATATCAAAATGGGTGGAGGCAGTTGCTCTATCCAATAATGAAGGAAAGAGCGTCACAACATTTCTGAAAAGGAATATTTTCTCAAGGTTTGACACCCCTTGGGTGATCATTAGTGACAGAAGTTCTCACTTCTACAATAGACTATTTAAGGCTCTACTTGAAAAGTATGGGGTGAAACATCGGGTGGCAACCCCTTACCATCCTCAGACAAGCGGGAAAGTAAAGGTGTCTAATAGGGAAATTAAATAGATTCTATCCAAAACTGAATGTGAATCGGATAGATTGGTCGCAGAAGCTTGGTGACACATTATGGGCATACCAGACATAATTCAAGACCTCTATAGGCATGTCTCCTTACAAACTTGTCTTTGGAAAGCATGTCATCTACTAGTAGATCTTGAACATAAGGCGATATGGGCGCTAAAGAAGTTGAATCTAGACTAGAATGATGTGGCAGATTCTAGGTTGAGCCAACTCAGTGATCTTGATGAATTTTGCTTGAAGGCATATGAGAGCTCAGCCTTGTACAAACAAAGTACGAAGCTGCAACATGATCATCGCATAGAAAATTGTTAGTTTGCACCAGGGAACTTGGCACTGTTATAAAATTCCAGGTTAAAGTTGTTCCTTGGGAAACTCAAATCAAGATGGTTGGGACCATTTCGAGTAGCACATATCTTTGATCATGGAGCCATTGAGTTGGAGAGTAGAAATGGAGGAATATTCAAAGTAAATGGCCAAAGAGTGAAGCCGTACCTTGGAAACGTGGAGGAAATAAAGACAGTGAAAGAATGGATGCTTGAGGAAGTCTGAGTACTCAAGCCGTCTATGTTGTGCTGCGACAATAAATCAGGCGTTGTTAGGGAGGCAACCCAAGGTAGACACTGGTGCTTAGGTGCCTAGGTATATTTTTTTGACCTTGGTACTTTATTTTGTTTTGATTCTGTGCATTGAGGATAATACACCTTTTTCGATGGGGTGTGGGTAGTTATGGGCCTCAGTGAAGTCTAAGTAGCTTTGGCCTATAATTACCCCAATTTTTGAACCCTAGGGGTTTTCTTGCCTGTGTTTGTTTTTCCTGTGGATTTTTAATTTATGTTGAACGGACATGTTTAGGATGTTTAGGTAGTACTAGTAGCATATAGTACTGATATCTGTGACATATAAGTATTTTTGTGGTTTTTGTGAAAAATGAGACCCACCAAATTTTTTGATTAGTTAGTCTAGATAGTAACCATGCATGTTTAAGTGTGTTGACAGTGATTGGTTTGATAAGTGAGGATAAAATTAAGATAAAAGACATGATATGTGAGCCTTTTATTGATAATGTAATCAGTGCCATGTGAGTGTGAGCTTAAAATTGCTAATTCATGTATTGTGTTTCAATTCAGGACTTGCCCTGTTACTCTAATTTATACTTTAGGTTAGTTGGCTAGGAAAGGATCTTAGGCCATAGTTCATAACAATCCACTTAGCCTAAATGACCAACCAAATATGCAGAATATCCCTTGATCCTAATGTTGAGCCTGACATGTACCTATTCTTTGTAAAAACCTAAGTGACCTAGTCTTATTATTTTTAAAATCCTAAAATTAGCTCTGGTCCTTCTTAGAACATTGTGCACCTTGACTGAGGCAAAAAGCTTAAGTTTAGGGTGGCTACCAAAAGTTTCCCTGATTTCAAGGTTGGATAATATGCACCTTAACTTAGGCCAAAAGCCTAAGTTGAGGGTGGCTTATGTAAGAGTAAAACACCAAATGAGGGGCGAAGTTAGTAATACAGGGAAAAAGAGTAAAATTATGTACTGGGTGCATGAAAAATAAGTGATGCCTTAGTTATGAGCTAAAACAAATGAAGTGTAAATACATGGAAAAAAGCTGAAAAATGAAAAGAAAGCACCCAAAAAACCTTGAAATAGGAGAAAGGGGGAATGGAATGAAAGTAACAGTGTTGGTACGACAAAAGTGTAGAAAAACACAGTGTCAAGGAGGGCCCTTAGTCACTATGTTTCCAAAGTATCGTACCAAAGCTCCCTGCGCCTACGTTACAAGCTTGTAAAATCCTAAAGTGATCCTAGTCCAAGTAGTCAAAGGTCATAGTGGGCAAGCATATGGTATTGGGCATGATAAATGAATGTCTTTTGTGAGAGTGAGTGATCTTGCATATTCTAAAGTTATACATGAAAAGATCATTGAGAGTGAGATATGAGACTTCTTTCGGTGAGGGCACTTGCATTGCATTGTTAACATTAGACTTATTCAGTGATTGTGGCTTGCTGATAGCACCTCGCTTGTTATAGTTGCATTGTCACATGAATTAGCCTGTATTGGTTTGCTGGACAGCTATCTGGTAGTGTATTGAAAAGTGATGTGGGTATCGGTGCTTAAGTTTGATGATATGTTTGCCATTAGGTTGAGGTCTGTGTGTTACTGTGTTGCTTATATAGATTGAATCCATTGCTTGAGGAAAAGCAACAATATTAAGTTAAGGGTATTGATGTGCTGTCAAAATACAATATTTTTTATGCTTAAAACTTGGAGCATAGCATAAACCATATCATAATACTCATAATCAATCCATAATAACCATATCTAATAGTTATCTATAATCATAATCTCCAAAAAGCAAGATATAGCAAATAACCGTACAAGAGTTCACATGATGTCCAATAATGCCTTTGATCATAGAATAGGATGGGTGCCAAGACATGTCTTGGGCTTACCCTCAAAGTAAATAACATAAGTGGAAGCATAATAAGGTAGATGAATGGTGGCTTGTCCTTGGAAGATAGGACTCACCACAACAACTTTCTCAAATCTGACTATCTTTCAAACGGTGGATGAATGTAGTCTCCGGTCCCTATATGGTTAGATTATGTAGGCAAAAAGTATGTGTTAGTACTTTTGAATGTACTAAGTATATAGGCATGCAATGCATATGACTTATCAAACCTGCATTCAATGTTACATGACAAGGGCACATAATATAGAAAGAGATATATAGCAAGGAATAGTAATATAACAATATGCCATGCAATCCATGATGCATGAAATGTAATAACGCTCATATATAGTGGGGATGAGACCTCAACCGATATATAAGAGCAAGCCAGCTATTAGTTGGAATCTTGATGTTATCCCTACACTAAAAAAGGGTGGTCTACTCGCCAAAGGTAAACCATACGTCTCGTTATCGGCCTCCCATTTTGGAGAAGTAACCTTCCATACGGGCACCCCCATTTCAGATAGAATTTTCATATCATTTCTAGCGGGTCATGCCTCAACTAACAGGATGAGCCTCAGATCTTTCTAGTGGGTCATGCCTCAACTAACAGGATGAGCCTCAGATCTCATTGTCTTGTAACTACACCTTACAAGCCTTCCATTTTAGTGAGAATTACCATATACATATACCTAGCTAGCACATAGTTCAAGAGAAAGGAAGAGGACCCTTGGGGATAGCCCTAACGCCTTCAATTTCATCAGTGCTAAGTGAACATCCCAAAAGTATACTTATATGTATACATGCTTTCAAAAGAGGCAATAGTCATTTCAATGCATATTTAGGCTTAAAAGCCAAACATTCTTCATAGTCATTCATACTTGGGCTAAAAAGACAAATAACAATTCAATCCATACTTTTCATGCATAGAAATAGCTCATTAACTTAAAAATATGGTCCAAGCACCCAATATACTCGAAGAGCCAATAACAATAGACATTTACGTGATAACATTCTTGTCAAAACCATAATCTTATCAAAATCATATACATAAATATAATTGGGCTTAACCCACTTCATAATTTTCATAAAATCCAATGCTCATGAATGCATGTGCCATAAATGACATGAGAATAGCATGGGTAATTGAGATTCAATCTAAAATCATCAATACAATAGGAAATTCAAGTAAATTTTTAGTTAAATCCACATTTAAATCATAATATAGATTCCCCATGCTTAAATCAAACTTTAAAGGGATAATGCATATTCAAATCTTCATAATAATCATGTGATTCTACAAATTAACTTAAAATCAACAATAAATCATAGCCCACACTTCAATTGAATTTAATAAATAATAATATTCAAAACCTATATTTAAAGTAAGCAAAATTTCATGAAATTCAAGTGAAAAGAGTTTGGGTCTTCTTGGTTGAAAGGCACAAAGAATCAATCCCACAAATCTTGCTTAGGAAGATGAATTTGAGAAGAATTGAGCTTGAAGTTAAAATCCCAATTGAATTTGAGCTTGAATCTAGAAGATGCGACTTGGAGAGAATTTTGAGAGTTTGATTCTAGAAACTAAGTGTTAGTCTTTAACGAGGGGTTATGGAAATGGATAGAGGTTGTATAGGAGTGTAAGGGGGGGGGGGGTATAAAGGTCATAAAAAGCCTTGGGGATGGGCCAAAATATAAAAAATACCTCAATAAAATGAGACCTTGAATTATATTCAGAACTTACCACGAGTGGCTCACGGGTCGTGAAGCTCTTCATGGTCCGTGAAAGCACACTGTCCCAACCCAGATAGGTTCTACAAAAAAAGGCATAACTTCTCACTCTGAACTCAGAATTAGATGAAACAAGATGCTTTGGAAAGATTCAAAGAGCTTCAATTTGGCAGGTTGTAGGCCACCTTGTTAGTTTTGTGCTAAGAGATATGACCATTTAAAGTTGACCCTTCTATCGGTTCATGTGAAAAGCTTATTCAATGGAATTTTATTTGAACTTGGCTTGATGAAGGAGACCCATGATGACCCTAAACCACATAAATAATCTTGTATAGAGGGCTTAAAAGTGAATTTAGCTTGATCTTGAAGGTTCCATGGAAATCCTCCAATTAGAGCTCGAAAAGAGGATTCAGAAAACGTTTGAGTGGGTGAATGAGAAGCTAAGTGTTACAATAAGAACGAGTAGTAAAGAAGGAGTATAACTGATTTAGGGGTCCCATATAGGGGTCACCACGGACCGTGTAGGTCACAAGACCCGTAGAGGCTTCCATAAGGTATTACCTTGTTCTAAAAATTTTTGGAACCAATTTCCAAGCACCATTAAGGTCATACAAAGTCCGGGCCCTTACAAATGAGAAGAACGTCATTAAATGCATTCAAACTTTTAACATATATATGTGGGAATAAGACCATAACTGACATATAAGACCATGACTATTACATGAAATCTTGATGTTCACTCTACATCAAGCTAAGAGGAGCCTACTTTGCCAAGGTAGACTCGATCCTCATCTCATACACTCTATCCTTGCGTGATGAGAAGCATTATTTGACCCCATCTTTTAAGATCTATCCTAGCATGGTGGGTGTCTATTAAAGATATATGGATCCAGTGGCATACCTCGAAGGCATAAAAACACGACCATCATTTATATGGTGGCATATAGATATGGGACCATGGTATCTACCAATGCCCTCCTAGTGCTAAGTTATATCCCACAGAATACATAAATCATACATATACATAACTTTCATCATAATGTATACTTCATTAAAACCATACTGTCATAGCTTATAAAATAGTCATCATGACTTTCATGAAAATATCATGTCATAAGAATAGTCCATCTACTTTTCTTTTCATCATAGTATGGGTAGCCATTCCACCTTAACATCATCACCATAATAATTTTCATAACGACATCATTGTCATAAAATATGATTTTGCATACATTGAGATCGTAATCATGAAAATCCATAGCTTTATATAAAAAACTAGACAAAGTATGGGTTCATGAACAATTGAATTAAAATCATGCAATTGGATAGGATTCATAGAGAAAACATGCAATTTTTATCAAATTAGATCATTAATAAGGGAACCCACATCAAATCATTAAGCCCTAATCATACATACTTTTAAATCATACACTTCTACTTGAAAATCATATACATCATATAATTTATCATAATCCATGCATAATTAGGTAAAATCATCATATTGGAATCATAATCAATGTATTTGGAATCATAGTATAAAAGCTCGGAGGAAATCCTCATGAAACTTTGATAAAAGAAGGTTTTGGATTGGGTTTCATGGATGAAACTAGTCCATGAATGAAGCCCTACATACCGCAAGTGAGAATCCTTAGAATTGAAGAAGAAAATCTGGAAAAACTTGGTCGAACATTCAAGTTGTAGCTTCAATGGAATCCTTGACTTAGAGAAAGAAATACGAAGAACCTTTGAGAGAAATTTTGAAGATGAATGACTTTGAGTGAATTAGAAATAGGACTTATAAAGTCTAGGTTAGGTAGCACAGTTAAGAGGGCAAACACGATGTAGTTTATGACTCAGGCGAGTGGAAAATGTCATAGAAACCCTTCATTAAACACTTTTGGACCCGTCCACAAAACCCCTTCTACGGGCAATCAATCAACCTATGGATCGTAATTTAGTCCATAGAACATCATGTCATATAAGTCAATTTTCTAAAATTTGAAGCTTCCAAATCACGAACATGCAGGATGATCTGTCAAAGCATCTACGTGTGTTAAGTCCTTTTCGTATATGAAACCCAGACATAGAAAGGTAGGTTTTTAGGCTTATTTCTATGAACCATTTGATGGGTTGTGGTTCCACCTATGGTCAGTCCAGTTAATCGTACATCTACTTCAAAAAATTCTTCAATTTTCCACTCTCACTGGTTCCAATCCATGAAGCTTACATACGACCTGTAGTATCATCTATAGTCTGTAGACTAGTTCTTAGGACCGAACCAGCACAAAAACCCTGAACCTTCAATCGTTCTAGGCTATCAACATACAAGGTGTTACAATGTTCATTGAAGAATTCTAAAAATTTGAAGCTCAAAACTAGAAATTAGTGGTTGAAGTCATGAAATAATCAATGGGAATTGAAGATTCCAAGTTAAAATCACTTACTCGATGAATTACACTCAAAACATTACTTCAAAATCACCACCCATGAGCTCCTCAAGTTTAAAAATATCAAATGGAGATTAATTTTACAAATAATCCCAAGAAGGATTCTCTCATATTGCTAAAGCGACTAGGGTTTATTTAAATGGAACTCAGTAAAAGATGACCTCGCTTTTGTAAAGCTAGGGTCACTTTTGCAAGGAATCGCTTTTAGTAATCCTTCATAAAAGTGATGGGGGTTTACTTAATTAATGGCAACGAAGGCAGCCTCCCCGTGCATAATTTCAATAATAACATCAAACACTAGTAAGCAAACATCAAGTAGCACATGAGATAATTTGAAAATGACCCTTGGAATTCATTCAAAACCAGGTACACATAAATCATTTGTGCAACCCTACTAAATTTGACGTTCCAAACTCAATGGAACTAACAAAATTCTATTTTGAGACTTATAAACCTAATTAGTATAAAAAGGCATTTTTTGAACAACTTAAGTCCATTTTAATGTTCAAAGCCACAAAATGCTCGTGTTTTCAATGAAATTCAAAACTAAGCCCAAAAACTAATTAAACGTGACTTAAGATAATTATCCAGAAGGGAAAAAAATTGTTTTTCAAAAATACCAAAATAGCTTTCAGGTCATTATAGATTCTGGTTTAGATCCTTAACCATTAAGTTTGTAATTTCAAGTCCGAGGAGGTTGCATCCATTAAAGTTTTATGGAGAAATTAGTTTGTTGAAGAGGCTACATAGGGTATGCGTCATGACCCATGCTTAGCCCTAGACATGACATAACAATAGAGCCTTGAGGGACTCTAAGAAAGCATATTTGCATACATAGCATACATAAGATGGGGAAGAATACCAAGACATATAAGAATGTGGAAATAACGCCAAGGTAGTCTAACAATCTCAATATAGAACAGAAATCATGCAAAAGACAACATAGACTCCAAAGTTACAACATAGATCTGAAAAGCCTCTAAAACATATATGAGTTACTAGGATAAGCCCTAGATAACTCAAAACAAAACTGAAGATTGGGAAATAGTATAAGGAACTTATCTTTGTATCATGAGACTCACCCAACCAAAAGTTGATCACTGTCATAACCTAGTTTCTCATGTCATGATGGCACCTAGTATCAACCCATTAGTAGGTAAGCCTAACTCCACAGTCCAAAACCACAAGTCGTGGATTGTCATGGGCGAAAGAAAAGAAGTAATTAATAGTAATAATAATAACAACATAGGAAATAGGCGTGAGAGAAATACAACAACATAACCCCACTGTAAGGACCCGGATATTATACGACCTCATTGGAGCTTGGAAATTTGGTTTCGGAGAGTTTTGGACCAAGGTGGGGCTCCATAAAAGCCCTCACGGTCCATGTGAGACTACACAGACCATGTGAAGCCTCTTTGGATTGGCCCTTGGCCTTGTGTGGAGTGAAAGCTTTAAAGGGGAATTTTGGATTAAAGCATGTCACACATGGACCTCACAAGGGCCGTGTGATGCTTTATGGACTGTGTGGAAGGCCGTGTGTGGACCTAGCCTTGAAATTCCACAGTTTTGGAACCAAGTAAGGTGGTACGGCCAAGTATACTATCCGTAAAAAGTGGTACAGTCCATACGACCTCCCCTATAGGCTCTAGAGTGAAAGTTTTTCTAAGTATTGGATCACCATCTTGGAACTTCATCGTGGATAACTTTTCTAAGCGGAGTGGGATGGAGGATTCACATGGACTGTGTGTCTTGGTATGGTTCCTACCACCCTCCGTATGGATGCCTACGTTTAATTTTTCTAAGTATGGTATTACTGTTTTGGATCTTCATCAAGAGAAAAGTTTCAAGTGTTGGATCACAAGCAAGTGTACGGTCTATATGGCCTAATTCACGGACCGTACCACCCTCCCTGAGACTCGACTTCATTAATTTTCTACTAATTTTGTTAATGGCATTTTCGTAATTATGGTTTATCCTAAGGGTCTCTTATGACTTCCTACACTACCTGAAGACTTTCAAATGACCTATACTTTATTGTTCTCACTCAAATTCATTCCTCACACTTAGAATTATCTTAAATGGCTCTTAAGAACTCTCTCTCAAAGGACTCGTGTGAATTTAAGCTTGGGAATCAAGGGAAGGCTCATTCGTTTCCCAACTTCTTCTTGAATCTTCTGTATTGCTAAATTATGTGGGATTTATTTTTTGTCCCTTTCAAGCCAGAAGAACCAAACTCTTTTTTACACTTGATTTATGGAATTTGAGCTTACTATAATTATGGGTTTTCAATTTTACTATTTATTAAAGTCAATTGATGTATGGACAATGTTTATTTATTGATTTTAATGTGATATAAGCCCCAATATGAAGAATGTCATTGAAGTTATGAAGTTATAAATGTGCATGTCCCCTTTAACGCTTGATTTGTGCATGAGTAATTTATATTATGATTTTAATGTGAATTTTACTTATGTCTTATCTTGAAATTTGTAATGTATTGTTGATTTAAGTTTGAATCTCTATTACCCATGTTATTCTAATGTTATTCAAAGCATATGCATTCTTGAGCATTGGATTTTATGAAAATTATGAAGTGAGTTAAGCCCAATTATGTTTATGTGTATGATTTTGATAAGATTATGGTTATGACAAGAATGTGATCACATAAATGTCTATTGTTATTGGCTCTTTCAGCATATTGGGTGTTTGCACTATATTGTTATGTAAATGAGCTATTCATATGCATGACAAGTATGGATTGAATTGTGATTGGCTTTAAAGTCTAAATGTCCATTGAAATGATTTGAAATGACTAATGCCTCTTTTGAAAGAATGTATATGTATAAGTATTCTTGTGAGATATTTTGACTTTCTATATGTGCCAGCATAGGAATATAAGCCATTACCAAAATGACCGAGTCATAAGGAATGGTTATAAATTGATATGTTATGATATGAATTTATAATGGAAATCATTTTGAAATGATGGGGTTGTAAGGAAGATGACCATACACCGAAATGACGATGTTCATGAGGTGTGATGTAGAGTACTCATGGCAAGTAATCTTCTCCTACGGATGGGAGGTCTTTATCAGACTAATTCATGGTATAGCTCGCATGAGTTTGATTTGTCAATTATAGTCCATCCCCCCTATATATGAGCATGGTGCATTTCATGCATCATTGATTTCATGGCATATCATATATTGTATCTTTTGCTATATATCACTTTCTATATTATGTGCCCTTGTCATCTAATATTGAATGTAGGTATGATAACTCATATGTATTGCATGCCCGCATACTTAGTTCATTCAAATGTATTGACACATACTTTTTCCTACATGATCTAACCATGTGGGGCCCGAGGACTACCTTCATCTACCATACGACGATTAGTTTGGATCTTGAGATTTGCTTATTGTGGTGAGTCCTATAATCCTAGGACAAATGACCATTCTTCTACCTATGGTGTTTTGGTTTATGTATTTTACATTGAGGGTGAGCCCGAGACATGTCTTGGTCCCCATCATATCTTATGATTATACGCATTATAAACATCTTGTGTAGTCCGTTATGTTTATATGCTAAGTGTTGCTTCAAAGTTTATGTTTATAGATGTGGCTATCTATTAATATCGTTATAAGGATTGGTTATGAGTATTATGAGATGCTTATGTGTCATAAGGTGCAAGTCCTAAGTCCCGAATTTCCCCCATAGAGTGAGTCATACTTACCTGCCCCTTAGTCCTTATGTGCTAATGTGTTATGTGATTCCATGTTTCTTCCTTCCCTTATGACTTTCCCATAGCGCGAGTCCTACTATCCAATCCCTTAGAATTATGTGTTCATTATTAGATTACGCTTCCGAACCGATGATGTGAGTATTGATACTATGAGGCTTGTTTTGGGGACTCTCGAGTTCCCATTCACCATATCACTCCTAGGCCCTAGGTCCAGGTCATGACAAGCTTAGTATTACAGAAATAGGTTTGTAAATGATCCTCGATGCCCAACATATCACCTCAAGTAGAGTCATATTCATGGGTGTGAAATGCACCATAACTATGAGTGGGAGGCTATGATGGCATCCCAGGAATTGCCTCACTTCTTCATGTCTTATGTCGTGCTTTGGACTGTATGTTTGGTTTCTTTATTTATATGGTGTCCTTGCTACATTACAGAAGATGCCTCCATGAAGAGCTCCACTACCATGATCAGCCCCAGATTGTGAGGACCAAGTTCCCCAAGGGCCTATGGAATGGTGAATTCCATATGGATTTTGCTATGCTGGCACAAGTGGTGACTTCTTAGACTAGGTAGTCTAATCTTCCTCAGGATCCTACTCTGGCTTCTAGGGTGAGATATTTTACCCATATGAATCCCTTGGACTTTTATGGGTCGAAGACTAATAAGGATGCTCAAGAGTTCATTGATGAGCTCACTAAGGTGTTGACCATTATGAGAGCCACTTTTGAGGAGAGTGCTGAGTTGGATACATATCAATTGAAAGATATAACTCATGTGTGGTACACTGAATAGTTGATGGAGAAAGTTTGTGGTAATGTTGATAATTAGGAAGAGTTCAAGCTTGCATTTCTGGATCGTTTCTTCCCACTTGAGGTTAGGAAAGCAAAGATCACAAAATTTATCAACCTTAAGTACGGTAGTATGAGTGTGAGGGTATGTCCTCAAGTTCACAAAGCTCTTCAAGTATGTGCCTATTCTTGTGTCTAACCCCCGTGCAAGAATGCAAAAGTTTATCTCTGGTGTTTCTTATTTGGATGTGAAAGAATGTCATACGGCTATGCTTATTCAGAATATGGACATTTCTAGGTTGATGATATATGCTGAACAAATTGAAGGAGAAAATCTCAAGGATAAGAGAGTGCATGATCAAAAGAGCGCCTGATAAGATGGTGTGTTCTCCAACTTCAAGGGTGGTAGCTATGGTTGCTTCAAAAAGGGACAAGGTTCTAATGCTCAGGTTGCTAATTCTAGGGTGCCTCCTCCTAAGGCACCAGTTGGTGGTGGGCCAAGGTTTCCCCGATCTGACATGTGTGGAAAGAATCACCTGGGTGCTGGTTGGAAGAAGTTGGGTACATGCTTTGGGTGTGGTGATAAGAACCACAAGGTTGTTGATGTCCTAAGAATGCTCAGAAAGGTAAAGGTCAGATGGCTCAAGGTGGACAAGGCCCGCAAAGAGCTCCACAAGGTGTTGCCTCGAGAAACAACAGGTTCTATGCTCTTTATGGACAACAGGAAGTTGAGGAGGCTCTGGATGTTGTGACTGGTATGCTAAAATTCTTTGTTTTGTATGTTTAAATTTTGCTTGATCCGGGTGCTAATTTATCTTTTGTGACTCCCTTGTTGGCTTTTGAGTTTGGTTCGAGTACCAAAATTCTAAGGGGGCCTTTTTTGGTTTATACTCCCATGGGTGAATCTGTTGTTGCTCATACAGTTTATCGGGGTTGTCCTATTTCTGTTTTGCTTTAAGTCTTCCTGTGAGATCTTATGGAACTTGAGATGTTTTATTTTGATGTGATTCTTGGGATGGATTGTTGCATGCTTCATATGCCTCTATAGATTGTAGAACTTGGAATGTCAAGTTCCAACTTTCGGATGAGCCCGTTCTTGAATAGAAGGGTAGTGACTCCGCTATTAAAGGACAATTTGTTTCCTATCTTTGGGTCCTAAAGATGATTTCCAAGGGGTGTATCTACCATATTGTATGGGTCAAAGATGTAGAGTCTGAGTCACCTACTCTTGAATCGGTTTCGTTGGTGAATGAGTTTCTGGATGTGTTTCTCGAAGATTTGCCCGCATTCCTCTCGAAAGGGAAGTAGACTTTGGCATAGATCTTCTTATGGATATTCAACCTATCTCTATTCCTCCTTATCATATGGCGCCGACTGAGTTGAAGTGGTTGAAAGAGCAATTGAAGAATTTGTTGGAGAAAGGCTTCATTAGACCAAGTATTTCTCCAGAGGGTGCTCAAGTGTTATTTGTAAGAAAGAAAGATGGATCCCTCCGGATTTGCATTGATTATAGGCAATTAAATAAGGTAACCATCAGGAATAAGTACCCGTTGCGAAGAATCGATGACTTGTTTGATCAACTTCAAGGGGCCACCCATTTCTCAAAGATTGACCTCCATTCCAATTATCATCAATTGAAAGTTAGGGAATGTGACATTCCCAAGATGACTTTTTGGACTAGGTATGGGCATTTTAAATTTGTGGTGAGTCATTTCTTTTGACTAATGCTTCAATCGTATTTTTGATCTTAGGAATCAGGTGTTCAAGCCATTTCTCGACAGTTTTGTTGTTGTCTTCATTGATGATATCCTTATTTATTTTCGAAGTGAATGGGAGCATATGGATCATTTAAGATCGGTTCTTTAAACTTCGAGAGAGAAGAAGTTGTATGCTAACTTTAGAAAGTATAAGTTTTTATTGGGTGAGGTAGCCTTCCTTCGTCATATGGTATTCGGTGATGGTATTAAGGTTGATCCGAAGAAGACTGAGGCCGGGAAGAGTTGGCCTAGACCATTGACTTCATCATATATTTAGAGTTTTCTTGGGTTGGCTAGTTATTTCAGATGGTTTGTTGAAGGGTTCTCATCTATTGCATTTCTATTGACTAAGTTGAGCCAAAAGAATGCTAAGTTTGTATCGTCAGATGAATATGAGAAGAGTTTTTAGACTTTGAAGGATTAGCTTACATCGGCTCCTATTTTAACTTTATCGGATGGCCTAGATGGGTTTGTGATGTATTGTGATGCTTCTCGGATCGGGTTGGGTTGTTTACTTATGCAACATTGTAAGGTAATAGCTTATCCATCAAGGCAATTGAAATTGCATGAGCATAATTACCCGATTCAATAGCTTGAATTAGCGACGGTGGTGTTTGCCTTCAAGATTTGGAGACACTAGTTGTATGGGGTGAGTTTTGATATTTTCACTAATCACAAGAGTTTGCAATATGTGTGTACTCAAAGGGATCTTAACTTGAGGCAAAGGAGATGGTTTGAACTCCTTAAGGACTATGACATGAGTGTGCAATATCATACGGCAAGGAAAATGACATAGTCGATGCCTTTAGTAGGCTATCTATGGGAGGTGTGGCTCATGTCGATGAAGGGAGGAAAAAGTTGGAAATATATGTTCACCATTTGGCTAGATAAGGTGTTAGGTTGGCCAACTCTGATGATGGTTGTATTCATGTTCAGAATTGGGCTGAATCTTCTAAGGTTTTTGATATTTAGGCTAAGTAAGATCTAGATCCATCATCGGTTGAGTTGAAGAAGTTGGTTGCCGAAAAGAAGATAGAGATTTTATCCTAAGGGAAAGATGGTGTAATTCGGTATCAAGATCGGTCATGTGTTCTGGATGTGGATGAATTTAGGAGGGTGATCATAAGTGAAGCCCATAACTGTCATTACTCTATTCACCTGGGATCTACTAAGATATATCAAGATTTGAGGAAAGTGTATTGGTGGCATGATATGAAGAAGGATATAGCCATGTTTGTATCCAAATGCCCAAATTGTCAAAAGTGAAGGTAGAGCACCAAAGATCCGGTGGTTTGGCTCAAGATATTGAAATTCCTACTTGGAAGTGGGAAGATATGAACATGGATTTTATGGTTGGTTTGCCTTAGACCCGAACGTAATTTGACTCAATTTGGGTTATTGTTGATCGGATGAATAAGTCAACTCATTTTCTACCGGTCAAGGCTACCATTAGTGCCGAAGATTATGCAAGGTTGTACATCCAAGAGCTTGTGAAGTTGCATGGTGTTCTTAGGTCTATCATATCGGTATGTGGCACCCAATTACTTTACACTTTTGGAGGTTTTTTCAAAGAGGGCTTGGTACTAAAGTGATGTTGTGGTTTTCATCCTCAAACCGATGGACAATCTGAGAAGACAATTCAAAGTTTGGAGGACATGTTAAGGGCTTGTGTGTTGGATTTCAAAGTTAATTTGGATGATCATTTACCACTCATTGAGTTTTCTTATAATAATATCTTTCATGGTAGCATTGGTATAGCATTATTTGAGGTTTTGTATAGTAAGAGGTGTAGATATCCAGTAGTGTGGTTTGAGTTGGGAGAGATGGCTTTGATTGACCTAGATTTGGTGTTGGAGGCTACAAAGAAGGTGAAGTTTATTAGGGAGAGGTTGAAGACGGCCTAAAGTCGCCAAAAGTCCTATTCGAATATTAGGACGAGGATCTTGAGTTTCATGTTGGTGATTAGGTGTATGTGAAGGTCTCACCTATGAAGGGTGTGATGTGTTTTAGGAAGAAGGGCAAGCTAAGTCCCCGGTATGTACGTCCCTATGAAATTGTTTAACGGATTAGGAATGTGGCTTATAGGTTGTATTTGCCTCCAGATTTAAGTTCTATTCACCCGCTCTTCCATGTGTCTATGTTGAGGAAGTTGGTTGGTGATACTAGTATATTGTTCCTTTGGAAGGTGTTGAGTTTGGGGAGAACTTGTCTTATGAGGAAGTTCCGCTTGATATTTTGGATAGGCAAGTGAAATGGCTTCATAACAAGGGTATGGCTTCGATAAAGGTACTTTGGAGAAATCAACATGTGGAGAGGGCTACATGGGAGGCGGAGTTGGATATGATGCAATGATATCCCCATCTTTTTCAATCTACTAAAGCCTAAGGTATTAGGTTCTTTCTTTTCTAAGTGGTCTTAATTCTCTCACTCTTGAGTTTCATCACATGGTATGCATACATATGCATCAAAATGATTTTTATGATGTTTTGAATGATTTGGATATGTTTTGATATGAGGTTTAATGACTTTATTATTTTACGGTGATGAAAATGCATTGTATCTTGTGTTTGGATGTTTCATCCTCTAAGTCAAGCCTTTCAAACCTTGTCCTAGCGCATTCGAGGACGAATGTTCCCAAAGGGGAGATGATGTAAGGACCCGGATGTTGTATGACCTCATTGGAGCTTAGAAATTTAATTCTGGAGAGTTTTGGACCAAGGTGACACTACATGGAAGCCCTCACGGTCTGTATAGGACAATATGGACCGTGTAGAGCCTCCTTGGAGTGACCCTTGGCCTTGTGTGGGGTGTATGAGTTTTAAAGTGGTGTTTTGGAGTAAGGCATGCAACACATTGACCTCACGAGGGCCGTGTGAAGCTTCATGGACCTTGTAAAGGGCCGTGTGCTGGCCTTATCCTTGAAGTTCCACACTTTTAGAACCAAAAAAGGTGGTACGGCCAAGTATGCGGTCCGTACAAGGTGGTACAGTCCATACGGCCTCTTGTATGAGCTCTGGAGTAAAATCTTTTCTATGTATTGGATCATAATCTCGAAAGTTCATCGTGGAGATTTTTTCTAAGTGGAGTGGGACGGAGGAGGCACACGAACCGTGTGGCTTGGTATGGTTTGTAGCACCCTCTATATGGATGCCTATGTTGAATTGTTTTAAGTATGGAATTACCATTTCTGATCTTCGTCAAGAGATATTTTTTCAAGTGTTGCATCACGGGCAAGTGCACGGTCTGTATGGTCTATCACGGACCTTACAACGCTCCTTGAGACTCGACTTCATCAATTTTCTACTGGATTCATTAATGGCATTTTCATAATTATGGTTCATCCTAAGGGTCTATTATGACTTCCTATGCTACCTAAAGACTTTCAAATGACCTAGACTTTATTCCTTTTATTCAAATTCATTCCTGACACATAGAATTCTGTCAAGCCACTCTTAAGAACTCTCTCTCAAAGGACTCTTGTGAATCTAAGCTTGGGAATCAAGGGAAGGCTCATTCTTCTTCAAATTACTTTTGGAATCTTCTTTATTAGGCAAGGTATGTAGGATAGATTCTTGATCCCTTTCAACCAAGAAGACCCAAACTCTTTTTACACTTGATTTATGGAATTTGAGCTTACTTTAAATATGGGTTTTCAATTTCATTGTTTATTAAATTCAATCGATGTGTGGGCTATGTTTATTTATTGATTTTAAAGTGATTTAAGCCTAATATTAAGAATTGCATTGAAGTTATGAAGTTATGAATGTGGATATCCCCTTTAAAGCTAGATTTGTGCATGGGTAATCTATATTACGGTTTAAATGTGAATTCTACTTATGTCTTACTTGAAATTCATAATGTATTGTTGATTTAATTTTGAATCTCTGTTAACCATGCTATTTAGCTTGGGATTTTCTGAAATTTGAGATTTAAGTTCTCTTTGATGTAGAGAACAAATCCCAATACTTTCTAACCTTCAATTTCCAACCAAATCCTTCAGATTTTAAGACCCACTTTCTTCTTCTACAAGCTTCTTCAATCAACAATGGTGGCTTCTTCAATATGGTTTGAAACTTCACCAAATCTTATTCGAAGACCCATTTAATGTTACAGAACATAAATCTAACATTAGAAACTTCAAACAAGACTCAAATCAAACACAAATATTTTTAAATTTTTCTAAAAAATGTTTTTGACTTTACTTTTTTTGTAGTAACAACCCAATACTAGAATCATAAGAGCAAGTCTTAGCTTTGTTGTGATACCAAATGATGCAAAAGTGACACTATGGAAATAAAATAAAAATGTGGAATCAAAAACAAGAAAGTAATGATAGATAGGTTGACACAAGAAAGGAAATCAAAAGCAACCTAAATGTATATTAAACCTAAAGACCTCAATTGATTAACCCAAATCAATTACCAAACCTCTTACGTCAACCTTGAGGGAAATGAGATTCACCTTACAACTAATGTTTCTAACAAAAGACCAATGAAAGCTTGAATCAAGTTCTCAATACTCATAGAAGAGTCGTAATATAAATATTCAAAGAAGTCTATTTAAAATTGAGCAACTATGAGATATTATTGTCTTAGGTGATCTATTATAAAATTTGCCCGAAAGTGGTCAAAATCGAAAAAATGGTCGTCAAATTGACCGTCCCCATTTTCACACGTCGGATCGCCATTCCTTCACTCCATCACCGGATTTGACAACTTCTGAAGCTTGAACAATTTGTATCATTCGGCGGTCTTATAGGATATCACTGAATCATTTGGTGAATCACCGAACTTGCCTTGTCACCAATGTTAATAGTATCTCCTACTTCTACACCTTCACTTCCACAAATTATCTGCAAGGTTTATAATCCTTTCTTTGGCTTTAACACAAACTCAAGGACCTCCAACTTCATGAATAAATCTTACATCCTTTGAAGTTCCTGAGCTTGACCCTAGTGAATGATCTTTGCACGATCTAGTTTGTATCATCAGGACCCTTTGGGTTGGGCCCCAAACTCTAATCTCATTCAGTGCTAAGTCATCATCCTACAAGAATTCATGTACATATACATGCCTGTATTGGGGTCATACGTCAGTTCAAATCATAATTATGTGTACTTGGGCTTTGAAGCCAAATCATACTTCAACTTATGATTATATGCATACGAATAGCTTATTCATACTTGTACATGATGCTGTCTACACACCCTTGATTGCTTAAAGTCATATCATAAACATCTTTGTGATCACATTCTTGTGATAGCCAGACTTGCCTTGCAATCATAATCATATTTATGATTGGTAGTCAAGTCCATATCAAAACTTCATAAAAAGCCTCGTTCATGAATGCTTACATCATTAAAGTGAGATTAAAGCATGGGTACTAGAAATTTATACTTAAAACAATATATTAAGATAGAAATAGGCATAATCCATGAAGGAATTAACATTCAGATCATAAATGAAAGTACCCAAGAATAAATTCTTAGTACGAAAGGACATGCAAGCTCAAATCTTGTTAAAATCATATAAATCAATGTAATAAGAAGTAATTAATGCTTATTTCATCATTTGAAGGTAACACATAACATAATCTCAGCAAACTAAAATAAAACCATGAAATTCATAGTTTTATCATACCTTAACTCAATAAAAATTAAAAGCAAAGAGTTTGGGTTTTGTGATTGAAAGAAAATCATGAATGAAACCCACATACCTAAGATTTTGTTGAAGAATTTGAGAGGAACTCAGCTAGAAACTTTAGCGGTAGATGAATCTTTAGCTTGAGATTGAGTGTAGGAATGAGAGAGTGTTTGTGGAAGGTAGATTTAAGACTAAGTGTTTGAGTCAATTATGAGAGGAATAGGGGCTGACTTAAGAGTGTAAATGAGTTCTTGAAAGTCCAAAAATACTAAGGTATGGGGCAAAATTACCAAAATGGCCACATTTAAAATGGAGCCAAAACTATCCAGGGTTCCTTTCTTCAAAAGAATCACCCAATTCTCTCAAGCATCTACCCCGGTGATTTTTGCCACATTTGCCACATTTAGCATGGGCTTGTTTGCCTTCACCGTGTGCCTTGAGAAAAGGCACTCTATTATTGGCAACTCTTACATTTGATCCTTGGCCCTGTTGGAAGAAACCATTACCGCCACCACTTCTAGATTTAGAGAACCCACCGTCGTGGCAAGATCTCTTGGAATACCTCAATCTCTTCTCCTTAAGTTTATCCCCTTCAATTTGTTCAGCATGTGTCATGAGCCTAGAAGTATCCATCTCCAGAATAAGCATAGCTGTGAGACATTCTTTCACAACCAAATCAGAAATCCTTGTGATAAATTTTTGTATTCTAGTATGGGGGTTAGCCACTAGTGCTAAATTATACTTGGAGAGAGATCTTAGTAAAATTGAGTACATATTCCCACACACTCATCCTACTATTTTAGGGGTTGATAAACTCTGCCAGTTTGGTGTCCCTAAACTTAAGAGGGAAGAAACGATCCAGAAAAACAAATTTAAACTCCTCCTAGCCAATTCTGTCATCTCCAACTCTCTCGATTAATCATTAAGTGTACCATACTTGGGCACTCCCTTTATCTGATAAGCAACTAACACATCCTTTTCTTCTGAAGACACCCCAATGATGGCCAACACCTTATAAACATCATCCATGACCTTTTGGGCATCCTCATTAATTTTGGATGTAGAGAACTCCGAAGGATTCATTTGGGCAAACTCTATTACCCTAGTATCGAAGGTGGGCGCATAAGGAGGAGCCGAAGCATGTCTAGCTTGGTTGGTCGTAGCCTGGACCAATATGCCAAAAGCAGTCCAAAACTCGGCATGAGTAACCAGGTTTCCCATAGGCTCTTGCGGATCTTGGCCCTTATTAGAATAAACCTATTGTCATGAACCATACCTAGGCCCACCCGTGACACAAAAAATATGACACCCGAAGGAATCTCGTCAAAGACTCATGTTCATATCATAAGCATTCATAAGATAAAGTAAACACAAACAAGAGAATAAGCAAGAAGAATACATCATATTAGAAATATCATGGTATCCCTTAGGGGAAATTACATCAACCCATAGTGTTCAAAACATGCCTCTACATCATAAGATCTTGGCGAGGTTTAGAACATAGCTTACTCTTTCACCATCAAGACACACATCAAAGAAAAGTAATAAAGTCTAAATCAAAAAGCATCATAAGGGTCCTGTTCCCAAAGAATGAGAACTCACCAACAATCTTCAATCTAAACTCCCAAGCTAGGCACAAAAGGGAATGGTCATCTCATCATCTGCCACTACAGGTTAGATTTGTAGGTAAAGATATATGCATTAGTACATAGAATATTCTAAGTATGTAGGTATACCCTCAATCAAAGGACATCACAATATAACATCAATATGCATAATCGTAATCAATAGGATAAGGACACAATATGCATGAGCAATGCAAGTTTAAAATTATGAGAAGAACATCATCAAAATACTTTCATAAGAACCTAACATACTTATATGGGAATAAGACCATGAAGACTATTACATGGAATCTCGATGTTGCCTCTACACCAAGTAAAAGGAGTAGTCTACTCTGCCAGGGTAGACTATACCTCAGCTTACGAGGTGTTTCTCATATTTGTAAGTGCTTTAACATAAACCTTATAGGAGCCTTCCCATATCGGTGTATGCTTTACTTATGTGGATCCACTAACATAATACCATATAGACACATAATTATTATCACCTACGATGGCATGTAGTTATGAGAAAGTAGGCTTTACATTAAGGACCCCTTAAGTTGAGTCCCCACCCCCAATCTCATTCGTTGCTAAGTTATATTCCCCAAATTACATAAATTATGCATATAGATAGCTCTCAACATAGCTCATACTTCACCAAAATCATACTTCTATAGCTTGTAAAACTGTCATCATAATCTTTCATAAAAATATCTCATATCTTAGGAATAGTCTGTCCACTTTAGCTTTTCATATAGTGTAGGTAAACTTCCCACCTTAACATCATCATCGTAAGCATTAGGGTCTTAATCACCCTCTTTATCATAGATACATTATCATCATAACATCATAATCATTTCTATAAAACCTCATCATCATTGTCATTTAAAACATGCTTTTACATACGTGATATCATAGTCATGAAAATCCATAGACTTATCATGGTAGACTAGCGGCTAGGTGTAGGCCATGAGCTATTAAGTCAAAATCATGCAATTGAATGAAGTTCATGGATGAAACATGCAATAAAAACTCAATTTGGGTCATTAGTAAAGTAAACCACATTAATTCATCAAGCCCTACTAATACATGCTTGAAATCTAATACTGTTTCTTAGGAATCATATAAATCATGTAATTCCTCATAGTTCATGCATAATTAAGTATAATCATCATGTAGGAATCTAATATATGCATTTGGAATCATAGCATAAAAAAGGTCCATAGGAAATAATCATGAAACTTTGAGAAAAAGAGGTTTGGGTTGGGCTTCATGGATGAAACTAATCTATGAATAAAGACCTACGTACCTCAAGTGAGATCCTTAAGAATTTTAATAGAAAACCCTTGAAATCCTTAGCAAAGCTTTGAACCCTAGCTTCAATGGAGTCCTTGTACTAGAGAGAGAAATATTTGAGAACCCTTGAGAGAATTATGAGGATGAATGAATTAGAATGAGTTAGGAATAGAATTAATAGGGTTGGTTATCAGTTAAGTGGGTTTGGAGAGCCACAATGATCCAGATTAGGACTTGCATGAGTTGGAAATATAAAAAATGCCCTTAATTAAATATTGTTGGAGCCATCCATGAGACCCTGTCCATGGGTTGTGGTTCAATTTACGACTCGTGACTTAGCTTGTAGGACCTATGCCACCGAGTTGAGCTATTAGAATTTGAACCTTTCAAACCACGAACATGCATAATTGCTCCTTGTTCCATTCACGGACCGTAAGTCCCTTAGTAGGAATTTCCCATAATTAGAAAAATTTTCATTTTTCAAAGGCCCATTCGGCGATGCTATTCATGGGTTGTGGTTCCTTTGACCACCCATTTTGTTGATCGTAAATCAACTTCTAGAAATTCCTTAATTTTACACTTCCACTAGACGCTATCCACGAAATCATCTTATGAACCATGAACCCTTCCACGAGCCATAGACAGGTTCATAGGATCAAATCAATTCCAAAATTCTTTAACTTTTATTTTCCAAGCCCATCAACATAAGGATTTTAAACTTGTCTAGGCGGAGGAGTATTTCTTTGAGGCAACATCTATAAAGTCATCAATGAACATTCGTTAGATATAGGGACCCTTAGGACATATTATATAGCATGACATGATTCATGAAGATGTGAGATATTTCCTAAAACTTCATGTAACTCCTACTAATATATGTGGTGCACTTCACATCCATCAATAAAAATCTACTTAACACATCATGTTGTACTCCAAGGACCATTTCAAAACCATAGTGCAGTAATACAAAGTTAATCATGACCTAAGCCTGGGACCTAGTCATAACACGGTGAATAACATCCCCAAAGGAACCTCAAAGTAACCCTTAGCATTCATACAAGCATTCAAGGTAACTCAAAGAAATAAAAAAGTGGAAGCATATACATAGTCCGAATCATAGCATAGGATACATTATAAGGTAGAGTATAGATGTCTGTAAGTGAAGTGCATACGTATGTCCAACACAAGCCTCTGGACCATTACATAAGATGGGGGCTGAGACTGACCCTGGCTCACCTTGAATAGTAAATAAAGATTGTCTCGAGTATAAATAAAGCATAAAGGGTAAGGTAGGTAGGTTTTTCCTCAAAGCTGGAGGACTCACCTAATTAGGATTATGGAAATATCTATATGTAGCCATGAGGATGGATAATGGCATAACCTGCTCTTGAATTGTGATAAAATGCAGGCAAAAAGTATATATTGCTACTTTTGAATGTACTAAGTATTTGGTAATGCAATGAAATGAAGTCATAATAAACCTGCATTTTTCATATTAGATGAAGAAGGACACACACACACACACACACACATATATATATATTATACAAAAAAGTTAGTCATAGCAAGATGTCATAAGATACCATTATGCATGAACATCAAATACATGAACAAATGTGGAGATTACCGTAGCCAACACAAGGTGAATATAACCCCATATGGTGGGTAACATAACCTCACATAGCTAGTCCAAGAGTATCCACATCACCTCCCATAGGGAGTCCAAGAGTAACCAACATAACCTCTAATATAGTGGGTAGTAACATAAAATTATTTTTGCAACCCCACATTCTTAGTAAAAAATATTTTCATAACCCCACCTGGTGGATAGAAAAACATTTTCATAACCCACATGGTGGATGGTGGTACATAATTCTCAATCTCATGTGGTACTAAGTCATCTACCATGGGGTACTTTGTATATATACATGCATAGGATCATAAATCATTTCAAATCATCTTCATGAACAATAAGACATAGAAGCGAAGTCTTAGTAATCATAGGATTCATAATCATGTCATAATTGCATTAGTATATAAATCATGTTCATGTCCATAATTGATTGTCAAATCCATAGAAATACTTAATGGAAAACACATGTTAGTGCATGCTCATGGAATACAAAATGAGAGAATAGAATGGGTACTTGGGATTTATGCTTGAAACATGAAATCAAGATAGAATCATTCATAGACTAAGAAGAAATAAACATTCGGATCTTAATTGGAACTACCCATGCATGAAATTAAGCTTAAAGGGGACATTCAAGCTCAAAGTGTATATAAATCATGTAAATCAATGGAAGAAATAGTAATTCATGCTTAAGTTATCGTTTCAGAGTAACCCATAGCTAATTTTAGAAATTTAAAACCAAATAATGGAAATCAATCTTCAATCGCAATTAAAGTTCATGAAAATTGAAGAATTGAAGTTAGGCTTCATGATTGAAAGGAAATCATGAATGAAACTACACATACCTTGCTCGAATTAGAGAGTTTGAGATGAGATAGATTTGAACATTAAATCACACGTGAGACCTTAGCTTGAATCTTCAAAGTCTAGGCTTAAATGATGTTTTAAGACTTGGATTTTAGGAACTAAGTGTAAGACTTGAAATGAAGTGAATGTAAATGACTGAGGAATTCTTTTAGAGGTTTTTAGGAGAGCATAAAAGTCCTAAAAGACCAAGGGATGATGCTAAATTACCAAATTTCCCCACTTAAAATAGAGCCAAAGTGGCCAAGAGTGCACTATATGAAAACCCCTGTGATTCATGGTGCGCACCACGGTCCATACAAGGGTCTGCGGTGTGCTACTTGCACCAAACACGTAGAGGCCAAGTAGAGGGTTCCCTCTATGACACCTTCCATGCACTATGGTGGGAACCACAATCCAAGGACGGTTCCATGGTAGAACCATTCCCTTAGAACTCCAAATGCAGCCAAGGAACAAACTCTTAATTGACCTAGGCCACCATCATGACACCTTACGCGGTATATGGACTGTATCACGAGTCATAGAGGGATCCTTAAAGGGGACCTATGCTAAAAACTCTTGGAAATTGACTTTCAAGCCTCGTTAAGGTTGTACAAGGTCCAAGTCTGTACAATTAAGCCTCTCAAAGTCCAGGTCCTTATAGCTTTTCTATTGCTCAATTTGAAGGGCATGTTATTACATGGGGCGAATACATAAAGAGACACCATATTGTCTACAAGGAGGAAAATCACCTACATGGACCGAATTGAAAGCCCTAATGAGAGTCAAATATGTATCGACAAGGTATACGAAAGAGTTGCTTGCTAAGTAGTACAATTTGAAGTAAGGAAAAAAGAGTGTTGCAGCCCACTATAATGAGTTCTAAAATTTCATCTTAATGCTAAAGTACGATGAAAATGAAGAGCATGTCGTCATTCGCTTCAAGGTAGGGTTTGAACAAAGAGATCTATTTTTAAAATGATTATTCACAAGTTTGATAGTGGGAATGACATCTTTGAAGCAACTCATGAGGTAGAGAGGGAATTGAAGGATGAAAAAGCATTTAAGTACAAAGGCATGTCATCTTCTAATTTTAGAGTAAAAATAAGGAAAAAGCTCAAAAATTTTTAGGATGGAACAAAGGCAAGGATCTTAAGAAGTCGTATGAGACAAGGCCTACAAGGTTGGCCTTCCTTCGGAATATCAACTCCAAAACACTTTCAATGTATGTGATTTGTCCCATTATCAAACTTTTAATGATGAGGAACATTGAATTTGAGGACAAATTCTTTTCAAAAAGGAGAGGATGACGCTAGCTGGATCGCACCAAGGCCATTCACTAGGAGTCAAGCTCGAGAAATTCAAAACATACAAGGGTTATTTATGTAGTTAGAGGTCCTTGGGCTTGTATTTAGGTATAAAATAGGGTCCTATGTGTGAAAAATAGCTTGGAGAGGTGAAGGAAAAATCGAGGAAATTACTGTCAACTATGGCGACGGGTTCCAATGAGGCAATCCGCCAAACGTGTCCAGTGATGGCTAGTGAGACCACCAAATATGACAAAATGCTTGGGTCTCAGAGTTAGGATTATTCGGTGATAGGATGGAAATTTGGCTATCTACAAAATGAAGAACTTTGAATATTGATATTGAAAACTCTTGTATGAGTTTGAGATCTTAGTACAAGTTTTGGTTGAATCTTGTTTAGAAACATTGGTTACGAAGTGCATCTAACTTTTTCTCGAGGTCGATTTAAGAGGTAGGTGTTATCGTAGGATTACTAGGGTAAGATATTAAGGTTGAATATACCTTTTGATTGCTCTTGATTTTCTTTTTTATATCTATCTGTCTATTTTTAATTTTTCATGTCTTGCTTTTGTGTTTTATCTCATTTCTATAGTGTCGTATTGCATCAGATGCCTCGACCTAGAAGACGATCATCATGGGCAGACTAGATTATCCATCTAGAGCTGAGCGACTTCTAGCCTTGGATATTCAGTCCTTAGCTAATAGGCTAGTAATGTTAGATATGTTATCCTCGGGACAGGTATTGGCCTATGTTGAGGTTCAGTCCTGCCTATTTGATTAGATATGTGTCCAACGGTATAAGGATGATGTGTTCGTATCCCTTAGCGATCGAGTATTATAGATTAGTAGAAACTAAGATACAGTAGACTCAAATGGTATCTAAGATTTGATAATTAGTTGTGTGTTCCTAGAGTTGATAATCTAATTCAGTTGATTCTGTAGGAGGTCCATGATTCCATGTATTTCATTTACTCGAGTACAATAAAGATGTGCCGAGATTTGGGATAGGATTACTGGTGGGATGGTATGCGTAGAGGCGTAGGTGATTATGTGTCCCATTGTCTTAGTTGTCAGCAAGTAAAGGCAGAGCATTAGAGGCCAGTGGAGAGCTGTAGAGACTACCCATTCCCGAGTGCAAGTGGGAGTGGATTGCTTTGGATTTTATGATGGGACTACCTCAAATTTCCTAGGGTATTGACAGTATTTGAGTTATTGTTGATTGGTTTACTAAGTTCACTCATTTTATTCTAGTCGGATCTTCTTATAGTTGGTTAGCCAAGGTATACATAAGGGAGATAGTCTTTCTTCATAAAGTGTTGACATCTATGATATCTAATCGAGGGTCATAGTCCACCTCTAGCTTCCTGAGAACCTTCTAGAAAGTCGGGCACCAAGGTTAATTTGAGCACAATATTCCACCCACAGACTGATGGCCAGTCTGAATGCATTATTCAGGTCCTTAAGGACATTTTGCGAGCCTGTGTATTAGAGTTTGGTGGTCAGTGGGACCAATTTTTTCCTTTAGCTGAGTTTTCTTATAATAATAGTGTCATGGCCCAAGCCTAGGGCCTGGACGTAACACAGTGAATGAGATCCTTGAAGGAACCTCAAACTAACCCTTAGCATCAAACAAGCATTCAAGGTAATCAAGGGAAATACATAAGCAGAAGCATATACATAGTCAGAATCATAACATGAGATTGATCATGGCAATAGAGTATACAAGTCAAAAACTGAAGTACATACATATGTCCAAAGCATGCTTCCAGACCATAACATAAGATGGGGGCTCAAACTGAACCCTAGCTAACCCTAAATAATATAGGAAGACTTTCTTTAATACAAACATAAAGAATGAAAGATAAGGTAGTAGGCTCTATCCTTGAAGCTGGAGGACTCGCCCAATCAAGATCATGGAAATATCTGGATCTATCCACGAGGATGATCAATGGTATCACCTACACATTCATTGTGATATAATATAGGTATAAAGTATGCATCAGTACTTTTGAATGTATTAAGTACGCGGGCATGAAATAAAATGAAGTCATAGTGAAACCTGCATGAATAATAACGTATTTATATAGAAATGAAGTATGTAGAAAAGATAGTCAAAATAAATTTCCATAAGATACCACAATGCATGAATATCATAATACATGAACATATGTGGAGATGACCGTAACCGATATAAGGTAAAACATAGGCACATAGTGGATCCTCAAGTAGCCATTTCATAACCCCACCTAGTCGGTCAAGGAGTAACCAACATAACCTCACATAGTGAGTCCAAGAGTAACAAACATAATCTCATATAGTGAGTCCAAGAGCCTTTGGTGCTTGGTCATTATCCACCGAAAACATAGTATATACATACATAGGATCATACTTGTTATGGAATTGTAATAATTCATTTCATGGTTAACATCATGCATATTTGGGATAAAAAGCAAAATTGTAATTTAAAACATGCTTACATGTGTAAAAATAGCTTATTCATAACTTCCACATAATGGTGTATGTACACCCTTAGATGCTTAAAGACAAATCATAGTCTGAATAAGATTCATAATAAAGTCACAATCATATTTGTATAGAAATCATGCTCATGGTCATAATTGAAACCATTTTCACAACCAAGACATCAAGTAGAAGCCTTGTACATGCATGATCTTATATGAGGAAATGAAAGTAAAGCATGGGTACTCGAAATTCATAATTGAAACTAACCATGCATAGATTATAACTGTAAAGAGACATGCAAGCTCAAATCTCAAGAAAATCATATAAATTATATGAATAAGAAGTAATTCATGCCTACATTATCATTTAAGAGTAACCTATAACACAATTTCAACAATTTAAAACCAAATCATGATAATCAACCTTGAATCTCACTTAAAGTTTATAAAAATTGAGTGTAGAATTTGGGCTTCATTATTGAAAGGAAATTATGAATGAAACTGATGTGCTATCAAAAAATAATACTTTTAATGCCTAAAACTTAGAATTTGTGTGTTCTCAAAGTGATGTTAGTAAGTTTGATGTGTTTTTATGTTTGTTTTTTAAGATTACGGGATTGGCATAATTTTGGGCAATGTGCTATAGATGCTAAGTTTTTTAGGAGATACAAGGCACTCTACGGGTTGTGGATACTTCCGCGAGCCGTAGAAGGGCTTCGTGGTTGACACCTAGTGAAGGGCCTATTTTTTGAAGTTGCATCCACGAACTGTCAGACTAGCCTTAGATATTTGTATGAGTTGTGGATTCGGTTCATGCCTAGAGGATCAGAATTTGAGAAGTTTCTGAAGAGTTTTCAGATGAAATCCTACACGGGTCATAAATCTAAACACGGCCCATAGAAAGGTATCGTAGAAGCGAAGCTATATTTTGAAGAATGAAGAGTACGAAGCCCAGGTACGGGCCTTGGAACTTTATACGGTCCATAACCCTGCCCGTAGAAGCTGCCGGATCTAATTTTCCTGTTTCATTTTGGACTTGTATTTTACTTATTGTAAATTAGTTTTTCAGGCCTTTTTTTGACTGGAGATGCACGATAGAACTGAGAAACACCTTTTTGATATCACACTTTGAGATTTTTATTGAAGAATTTGGGATTTCTTGTTCTTAACTTTATTATTGTAAGTTCGTAACTATGTTATTCTATATCATGATTCTTTCATCTACAATGATTATGCATAGCTAAATCCATAACTAAGGTTGTGGCAACCATGAAAAAGTAACAAGGTAAAATCGAATAACCTATAAAAAGTGTGCATGCATGTATTAATTAACTCTCTTCGTTTTGATTGCTTTTTTAAATGTGGCCAATGCTAAAACCCGCCTAGTTGTTGTTGACTGGATCAACGTAGTAATGAATGGGAAAAAAATTAATTAACAAGATTCTATATGATCCCTCTCGTGTAATCAACGTAATGAATCAACAGGAGGTTAGACTGGTATAATAGGCAAGCGTTAGTAATGTCACACTACGGGGATGGGTCGAATCACGTAGTGAAATTTACCTCTCACCTGGATCAAAGGATTTGGTAAACTTACTTACCGCTCTATATGCTACACATGAGAAATTATTGTGATTATTTGGCAATACCGATTTAGGAAATCATGGAAAACACAATACACTAGTTATTTCTCTCACTGGTTTCACAACACTTGCATCTAGTTTAGGTTTACTTTCATTCAATTACAAACCCCCTCCCTTCAAGAGATGAGTAGGTTGATTCATTCGACTTGCTTGCAATTACTCCAAGTCTAACCATATTCCATATGGGTTCGACCCTAACCTTAGTTTGTATATCTTGACAATGACCACTTAAAACTTCAAAAAGCAAGTGTAGCTTGGGCGACATCAAGATTTTGGCACCATTGTAGAGGAATATGGCTTTAGACTAGTTTAACTTGAGTAATTCAAGAATTAATCCTTACTTCCCTTATTTTACATATTTGTTGTTTTTGTTTTCTTTCAGCATGTAGGTATAGTGTATGCACGACACTCGTAGTCGAGGTAGACCTTTGACTCCATTTGACCCTTGGATTTAGAAGACACAGAGAAGAATGGCCCAAAATATTGCGAACAACACTGCAAATGAATTAGTGAATGCAGCACTGAACCAGAACAATAACAATAATAACCCACCACCACTTGAGGATACTAATCCACCAACATAGGATCTTTAATCGCGGCTAACACATAGTACCAGTACCGGATTAATCCTATGGCGATGGATATCATTAAATCTATTATGTTACCTCCACTATCGAATGACACAAAGTTCACGCTTTCGAGTGGGTTACTTCAAATGCTGCAAAATTGTGGTTTGTTCACGGGCTTACCATCAAAGGATCCGTATAACCATCTTTACAACGTTATCTTTGTCTACAAGAGCATGATGGGAAGTAAATATCTATCTATGGATGTCATTGGGTGTCATGTCTTTCCATTTCCCCTAAATAGGTAATGCAACACTATGTTTATCAAAGCTCCCACAGAGTTCGATCACCAGCTCGGCAGAAATACAGAAGGTCTTTTTGGAGAGGTTCTTTTCGAGGTCAGAAAAGTTGAAGCTGAAGGATTAGATTAACAACTTCGAGCAATTACCAGGTGATTCCATTAACACTACATTAGAGAGGTTCACAAAGTGCCTGAAGAATGTCTCTGACCATAAGATCATTAATGATGCCTTAGAGGAAATCTTCTATTGAGCCTTGGACCAAAATAGCCAAGTTGTTGCTGACACTATCGCGGAAGGTTTATTTTTAGATTGTCCATTTTCTGGTGATAGCCTAAATGCTGGACAGAGTGGTCAAAACAAACCATGCATGAAGACGAGAGATAAGTCTACAACCAAAAGTTCAATCTCAGTCAGTACTAATTTGGCCCAGGCAAAGATAAATGCGGATATGATATAGAGCTTGTGCCAATTAATACTAATGTGGAGTTATTGATGAAGCAAAGCTAGGAACATGTGAAAACAATAGCTCATTAGCCTCCACGAGTACCCATGTATGAGGAAGACACTTTCTTTGTCACTGATCAGATGGCGGGTTTCTAAACAAACGCCCAATGGTCCTATTAGGACTATTAGCACCAAGGTCAAGGAATGTAGGACCAGGTCTTTGTAAGGACTTAACGATGCACAAAAATTTAGTTCCCAAAAGGTTTTTACTAAGGTGTCACCACATGGGCACCTCCACAGGCTGCTGAGCAGTCCACTAATCATGGGAGGGTGCCTTAAGGTGGCCTTTCTCCTTGTGTGTGGTGTGTTTGGGCATATGGTGAAGTGTATGACTAAGTGACCCTCCACTGATCCCTTCCCAGCTCGTGAAGCCTACTAGTTTCCATGAAGTGGCTCATGATAGGAGCCTTGGGTTGGAAAGCTACTTTTTGGATAAGACACCTCACACATGAACCCCTATACAGGTTGTGTACCACCACATGACTCGTGTGGAGTCTCGTGAGGGTGTTATTCCCGAATTTTCTAAGTGTGGAATCATCATCTCAGAACTTGGTATCTTTGTATGGACACTTATACGACCCCTAAAGCTTTGCATGATCCGTGAGGCCTTCAATGGAAGCACCCATGGCCTGGAGAAATTTTGATGAGTATCGACTGAAATTTTACGACTGTTGTCTCACGGGCACCTATATGGTCTGTTTGGCTTCACACGACTCATATACCTCCTTGACGGGACCCCTGGCAACCTTTTAATGCTCGTTTCAGTAATGGCTTTTCCATAATTTTAGTTATTTCTAATGATTGTTTGTGACTTTTTAACCTATCCTAAACCCCTAAAAAGACCTATACACCTTCATACTTATTAAAATTCATTCATACACTTAGAATAGTCAAACTCTCTCTTCTAAAAAAACTCCCCTCAAGTGTGCCATTAGAGATTTAACTTGGATCTCAATAAAGGGTCTTCTTATTCAATCAATTCATTCTTAATTCTTCTTAATAATCTGAGGTATGTGGGATTGATTCGTGATCCCTTTCAACCATGAAGACCCCAAACACTCTTTACTCTTTGATTTATGAATTTCAAGCTTACTTTGAATATGGCTCTTTTAAATTATTGTTTATTTGATTCAATTGAGATATGGGCTATTTAGGTATTTAACCTACTTTCTCTCTGACCTACTTTCTCTCCCTTATGATTTTTTCTCTCTTCCCATGACACACACTAACTCCATGCATGTTCTTCGATCTTTTGCATCTCTCTATGATGTCGGCACCAATCACCATCAACATTCAAATTGTAGAGTTTCTTTAGCAGTTCTCGATAGTCCAAGGTCATCCTATATGATAGTTTGGTTGTCTCTTTTATCTCTCTATCATTCACGATGCCGCGACCTTCACTAGGTTCGGACATATGTTCGTTTTGGGGAAGGCGCGATACGATCTGCAAACTTCCCTGATAAAGCATCATCACTCTGGATTTAGACGAGAGATGGGATTCTCCAACAATGTTAAACTTCGTGCTATAGAGTTTCGATTAGAATCTAGGTTCCGGTCAGATTCTGATGAGATAAGCTAGCAAGAAACAGACTCAAATGACTTCAAATTATTTTTATTTTCTAGCATTTCACAGCAGAATTCAACATTCTTTGGACTAGAATTCTAGGTGATATCCTCCAAATCTCTTGTTGTTTTAATCAATTTTGTCCTTTACTTGTCTTTTATTTCTTGTCCTTCACATATTTGTGATAATCCTTTTATTGTGGATGTTCCGCCATTCTTATGCACACTCCGTTATAACACAGACTTGCTTTTCCGATAAATTACCACTATAAATAGAAAAATCATATCACATTGAATTAAGTGTAAGTTCACATATAACTAATTAACACTTCCATTAGCATGTAAATTTTAATCGACCAATATCACATATATTAGTCAACTAAGATACACAGTACGCACACTCTTTAATCTTTACTATTTTTAGATTCACCATATTCTCTTACATATCATATTGTGTTGCCATTACTTGTCTTTAATTTCCTGCCCATCACATATTTGTGTTGTTGTTTGCCTATTGTATTGCCTTTACCACATATTTCAAGATTTACCATATTTTCTATATTTACCATTTTAGTATAGTTTGTGAATTTACTTATCATATTTAGTGTCCTTTACTCGTTTGTCATCTTGATTTTTACCCGACTTTTTTATTAGTAGTTTACCTTATTTTTCACTGTTTTGTGGTGTAGGGTTATATATTCTCTAGATTGTATCTTCTTGATAGTTGTAGCTTAGAAAGTTATTAGTTCTTAGTTTAGTAGCGTCAAGTCTGATGGTGGACTAGGGTCATGTCGCCGGTTAGGGTCGGAGGTAAGGAGTATGGGTGGTAAGACGGGCACAGGCTTATTTAAGGTAAGGGTAGGGTCGTGTAATATAGAATCGGTTACAGGGAAGTCCATAGAGCTAGTGAAGTGTCTTAAGAGGAGACATATTACTATAGCGTGTGTTCAAGAGACTAGGTGGGTAGGTACCAAGGCTTGGAACATAGATGGATTTAAGTTATGGTACTCAGGTGGTTCTAAGGATAGAAATGGTGTAGGTTTCCTAGTAGACGAGGACCTTAGAGATAGGTTGTTGAGGTTAGGAGATTCAACGATAGGATGGTGTCTATCAAACTTGTGGTTGATAGGCATGTAGTGAATGTAATAAGTGCCTATGCGCCTCAAGTTGGGATGGATGAGGAAGTCCAAAGGCTCTTTTGGGAAATTTGTATGAGGTGGTGAGAGGAATACTAAGGAATAAAAAAATCTTCATTAGGGGTGACTTTAATGGGCATATCAGGAAAACCACTAGTGTGTTTGAAGAGGAATGGAGGTGGGAAGTTTCTCTTGGATTTTGCCACAGCCTTTGAGTTAGTTATTGCTAACTCATGTTTCCCGAAAAGGGAAAATCACTTGATTACTTTTCGGATTGCGGTAGCTAAGACTTAGATTGATTTACCTACTTATCCGGAAGGGCGACAAAAGCCTTTGTAAAAATTGCAAGGTTATTCTAAGTGAAACTATTTCCACGCAGTATAGGCTTCTAATGATGGATTTAGAAATTAAGAGAGAAAATAAGAATTTTTTTAATGCCCTGCCGAGGATTAGATGGGGAGGCCTGACCCCTGCCCTTTCATGAGAGATAGAAGAAAAGCTGAGTAAGTTAGAGGCGTGGAGTAATGGTAAAAACGTGAACAAGATATGGGACAGTACTTCTGGTTGCATTAGGAAAGTAGCCACCAAGGTACTAGGGGTTTCGAGAAGGACCTTTGGTGGACGTCAAGGTGATTGGTGGTGGAATAACAAAGTTCAGGGCAAAGTGAAAGCTAAGAAGATTTCTTGTACGAAGTGGTTGGAGTGTAGGGACGGGGGTGAAAAGAAAAGGCTGAAGGAAAGTTACAAAACCACAAAGATAGAAGCGAAGATGGGAGTGACAAGTGCTAAGACAACACTGTTTGAGCGCCTATGTGTAGATCTAAGTGATAAAGGTAGGGGCAAGAGATTGCATAGGCTCGCTAAAGAGAGGGAAAGGAAAGCTAGCGACCTGGACCAAGTGAAGTGCATCAAGGATGAAAAGGGTGAGGTGTCAGTAGAAGTGACATCCATTAAGCTAAGGTAGCAAACTTACTTTCTAAACTGTTGAATGAAAAAAGAGAGAGAGATATTGAACTGAGGGAGTTGACACACTCTAAAAGTCATCAAAATTTTGGTTATTGCAGGCGGTTTAGAATTGAGGAGGTTAGACATGCTACTAGTAGGATGAAGAAAGGGAGGGTGATCGGACCCAATGAGATTCCACTAGATTTTAGGAAGAACATAGTCAAGGATGGCATAGAGTGGTTGACCAGACTATTCAATGCTATTACGAAGATGGCCAAGATGCCCGATAAATAGAGGAGGAGTATGATGTTCCCATTATACAAGAACAAGTGTGATATTCAAAACTGTAACAATTACAGGGGTATTAAGTTATTAAGTCATACTATGAAGGTCTGGGAAAGGGTGGTGGAGATGAGGATAAGAAGAGAAGTGTCTATTTTAGAGAATAAGTTTGGATTCATGCCAAGGCGGTCAACTATTGAAGCAGTCATCTTGTTCGGAGATTAGTGGAAAAGTACAGGGAGAAAGAAGGACGTTTATATGGTGTTCATTGATTTCGAGAAAGCCTATGATAAAGTTTGTGAGGGATATCCTTTGGAGATGTGCAGAGGTGAAAGATGTTCCAATAGTGTATATTAGGTGATAAAACATATGTATGATAGAGCCATAACTCGGGTAAGAATAGTGGGAGGAGACTCAGAATATTTCCCTATTGAGATGGGACTTCATCAAGGATTTGTTTTGAGCCCTTTTCTGTTTGCCTTAGTGACGGATGAGCTAACACGGTCTATTCAAGAGGAGGTTCCATGGTGTATGTTATTTGCAAATGACATAGTACTGATTGATGAGACTTGGCAAAAGTTAATGAGAGATTAGAGGTTCTGAGACATTCTTTGGAATCCAAAGGATTAAAGTTGAGCAGGACCAAAATAAAATACTTGGAGTGCAAATTCAGTTATACAAGGAATAAAGCACACATTAATGTAAGGCTTGTCACTTAAACTACCCTCAAGAGAGAAAATTTTAAATATCTTGGGTCCATCATCCAGAGTAGTAGTGATATCTATGATGATGTCACACACCATATTGGGTCAGCCTGGACAAAATGGAGGCTTGCCTCTGGAGTATTGTGTGATAAGAGGATACCACCTAAACTCAAAGGTAAGTTTTACAAGATGTTTGTTAGACCATCTTTGTTATATGGGGTGGAGTGTTGGCCAATAAAAAATTCACATGTTCAAAAGATGCAAGTCGCGGAGATAAGGATGTTGAGATAGATGTGTGGATATACCTAAAGTGACAGGATTAGGAATGAGACCATTCGAGAGAAGCTAGAGGTGGCTCATGTGGTTGACAAGATGAGGAAAGTGAGACTGCGATTGTTTTGACATTTGCAGAGAAGAAGTACCAATGCTCCTGTTAGGAGGTGCAACAGGTTGGATGTAGGAGTTATATGGAGGGGTAGAGGAAGACCAAAGAAGTATTGGGGGGAGGTGATCAGACAAGAAATGGTAAAACATGATCTCACCGAGGATATGACCTCAGATAAGAAGGAGTGAAGGTCACGAATTAGAGTAGCAGACTAATAGGTTAGTAGGGTTAGGTGATGCCTAACTGTGGGGTATTAGTAATGTAGGAGGTTTAGTCATGCCTTTATATCTTGTGTTGTCTTTAGCCATGTTATATATGTTATTACTTTCGGATTTGTAGATTATCATGTGTTTTTTATTATTAGTCGTTATTTTTGTTTTTGTTGCTATCCGTTCCATTTTTTTTCATATATAGTTTATTCTGCTTATGGGTTTTTGAGATGAGAGTTCCCAAGAAACATCCTCTATACCTCTATGAGGTAGTGGTAAGGTCTGCGTACATTCTATCCTCCCTAGACCCTACTTGTATGATTCTACAAGGTACGTTGTTGCTTGTTGTTGAGATATGGGATATGTTTAATTAATGTTTCTAAAGTAATATAAGCCCTAATATAGTGAATTACATTGACACTGTGAAGGTTTGAATATGCATATCCCTTTAAATTTTTGATCTAGGCATGGGCAATTCCTAATATGCTTTAATTCTGAATTTCTTCATGGATTTACTTGGATTTCATATTATATTGTTGATTTAAATATGAATCTCTATTTATCATGTTATTCTATGATTATTCATGGTATATGCATATATGAACATTGATTTTCATGAAGTTTATGATGTAGACTAAGTCCCAATTGTGATGATGATTATATTTTCAAGATAGTATGGGTATGACAAGAATGTGATCACATAATGCCTGTGATATGGCTCTTTGAGCAATAGTAGGTGTTTACACCAAATGTATTAGTATAAAGAAGCTATTCCTACGCATTAAGGTATGACCTAAAGTATGATTTGGCTTTTTAGCGCAAGTATGCATGATTATAAGGTATGTTTAGCTTTAAGCCTAAGTATGCATTGTTATGATTTGACAAGACTTATGCCTCTTTTACAAGCACGTAAATGTATATTATATTCTCTGGGAAGATGACTTAGCGTCGAGCAGTCTTCTGTGGGGGGGATATCCGCAAGGTCTCTTGTATATCGTCAAGTCCCATAACTATATGCCAAACATAATTCATGTTAATTCCCTTTTGTAGGGATGATTAATGTTAAGGATCTACCTTTGGCAAGTAGCTCACCTCTTTATCCATTGTGGAGAGAACGACGGAGTTCCAAGTTACAGCTCACTTGGTCTTATGTTAGTTGAGGTCCCATCGCCATTATGTACAAAGTATTTTGGCATTCATCCATCATGGATTTCATGGCATATCGATATATTATTCTTTCTTATATACTTATTTGCATAATGTGCCCTTGTCATCTAACATTGAATGTAGGTTTAATGAGTTCATATGCATTGCATTCCCTCATACTTAGTACAATAAAACGTACTAACACATACTATTTGCCTACATGATCTAACCATGTAGGGACCAGAGACTGTCTTTATTTACCTCTTGATAGTTAGCTTGGATTATGAAAAATTGCTTGTGGTGAGTCCTATCGTTTAGGGATGAGCCACCTACTATCTACCTACTATGCTACTTTCCCTTATGACTTTTCTTTGAGAGTGAGCTCGGGACATGTCTTGGCCCTCGTCCTATTCTATGACTTAAAGGCATCATTGGACAATATAAAAACTCTATGTATGGATTCGTGTTGTGTTATGCTAGTTGCTTATGGAGATTATGATTAAAGTTATTCCTTGATGTTAATGATAATATGTTTATGATAATATGGGAAATGTGGAAAGTCCTAAGTCCCTTCTATCCCCATAGCGTGACTCATAGTTACCCGTCCCTTAATACTTATGTGTTATGTGCTACGTGAATCCATGCAAATCCCTATCTCTATGACAGCCCCATAGCGTGAGTCATACTTTCCCATCCCTTAGAATTATGTGTTTATTATTTTATTAAGAACTTCTGAATCGATGATGGGTAGGTGGATGCTATGAGTCTTGTTTGGGGACTCTCGAGTTCCTATACACCATGTCACTCCTATGGCTTTGGCTCTGGTCATGACAAGCTTGGTATCAGAGAACTCAGTTTATAAATGATCCTTAAAGTACAACATGGCATGTCTATTAGATTCCTATTCATAGGTGTGAAGTGCACCACCGACCAAGCTAGGCAGGCCAATCCTCCTCCTCATGCTCCCACTCTGGCTGCTAGAGTGAGAGATTTTACCTAGATGAATCCTTAGAGCTTGAATCATCAAAATCTAGGCTTAAATTTAGTTTGGAGACAGATTTATGTTGGACTTGAAAATTAAGTGTAGCAAAATGACCAAGGAGTGATTTAGGGGTGTATAGGAGGGCATACAAGTGATAAAATACCAAGGGAAGGGCCAAATTATCAAAATGGCCCCATTAAAATGGAGCCAAAAGTTATCTAGGGACCTTCCATGGAACTCCCTATGGTCTGTGGTATGCACAGGGAGCATGGATAAAATAGGTAGGGTTCAAGTGAAGGGTTCCCTCTACAAGACCGTCCATAGACTGTGGTGGGAACCACGATCCATGGAGGGTTCTATGGTGGAACCCTTCCCTCTAAACCCTCTATGCAGTCATGGAGACAAGGCACAAAGGGCCAAGGCCACCACCATGGTGCACTTCACGGTCTCTAGAATTCTCCACAGGTTGAGAAGTGCTCCTCAGAGGGACACTTGAGCCAAAATTCTTTTGAAACCAATTTCTGAGAAACGTTAAGGCCTTACGACATCCAATTCATTGCATCATCTCCCCTTTAGGAACATTCCTCCTTAAATGAGCTAAAACATGGGTTGAAAATCTTGATTTAAATATAAAACAACTCAATATTAATGAAAATTGCAAAATCAATATTCAAAACCATGAGGTCAATAAATCTATGCTAAAAATAATATTCAAATAAATTTCATACACATGTATGCATGTCATGAAATGAAGACATAGAAATGAAGAAATTTAGACCATTTGAATAAAATAACCTAGTACCTTAAGCTTGAGTAGATTGGAACACATAGGGATGTCACGTAAACATATTCATTTCTGCTTTCCATGTAGCACTCTCAACATGTTGGTTTCTCCAAAGGACTTTAACTGAAGCAATGTCCTTGTTATGGAGCCTCTTTACTTGCTTACCAAAATTCTCAATCAGCACTTCTTCATAGGTCAAATACTCTTCAACATAAAAAACTTACAAAGACACAATCATACTAAGATCACCAACCAACTTCCTCAACATAGATACATGGAACACTAGGTGAATGGAAATCATATCAAAAGGCAAACTCAATCTATAAGCCACAACTATATATCTATTCAACAATCTTATAAGGGTCTACATACTGAGGAATTAACTTGCCTTTTTGCCAAAACGCATCACCTCTTTCATAGGTAAAATATTCAGATACACCTAATCACTGACAAGGAACTCAAGATATCTCTTCATAACTTTCAAATGAGACTTTTGACAACTTTTAGCACTCTTTGTAAGGACTCGGGCTTCGAAAGGCCTTAGTGATACTTGAAATGTGGTTTTCAATAGTTTTTCTTTAGGGGTGACTTTTGAAGGACACCTCCATGAGACGTGGAAGGTTTCAAGAGCCGTGGAGGTTCCCCTTGGCCATTTCTTAGACTATTCGTGCTTCCTAAGTTTTTCATGGTTAAGTGGACCTCTATAGAGCCCTTCACAGCTCGTGGACCACTTCACTTATCATGAAAGGGGCTCGGGGGAGGAGCCCTTCACTTAGAAGCCACTACCTTGCCTAAGGGTGCCACCACGGACATCACTTGCTCGTGGAACACACCACGGACCTTGAAGTGGTCCATGGAGTCATACTTGTCCTTTGTTGGGGCTGCCTTAGCTAGGAGTCATCGTCTTGACAAGCTAGACCCCTTATCAACTCATGAAAGGGTTCACAGCTCGTGGACCCTACCCTGGGGATGCCCTGTAAAAAATTGACTCATAGAATTAAGAGCTCTTTGGTGATTTTGTTCACTTTCAAGACTTTTGAACGATTTTATACAATTCTTTGACCTCTAAATCAACATATACCCTATTCCTAATACTTTTTCAAGATAAACACTAGTCTATTCCATCAACTCATAAGAATTTCTCTCGGAGTTACTCTGTCAAGGGATTCAAGCCAGGGTTCTTGTAGGCTTCCAAAATCAAGCTTAATTCACCTTAAACGTCTTTATATCATCAAGGTATTTATAGTTTCATTTATGATTTCAATTTAATCACAAAGCCCAAACCTTATTTTTATGAATTTTACTAACTTTAAGCTATGATCCAACTATGAATTTCATGATTTGATTATATTTTGTTGAGATTGTGTTATGGGTTACTCTCAAATTATAATGTAAGCATGAATTACTCAATACTTTGTTTCATATAGTTTTTATGAGAATTGAACTAGCATGTCCCCTTTAAGCTTGATTTCATGTATAGATTTGTTTAACTTATGATCCGAGTGATGATTTAATCATGGTTTATGTATGACTCTATCCTAATTTTATATTTTAACTATGAATTTCAAGTACCCATACTATTTCCTCATTTCTCATGACATGAGCATGCATGAACATGACTTTCCATGAAGTTGTACTATGGATTTGACTATTAGTTGTGAATTTGATTATGATTCAAGGTAAGTATGGTTATGACATGAATATGATCAGAAATGTCTATGTTTTAGCTACAAGCACTCATAGGTGTGTATACACCATAATGTATAGGTTATGAATGAGCTATTACTATGCATGAAAGTATGGACTAAAGTATGATTTTGCTTTTAAGCCCAAATATGCATGATTATGATATGAAATGACTTATAATCCTATTACAAGCATGTATATGTATTCCTGTTGAATGATGCCTTAGCACTGAATGAGATTGGAGGTAGGGACTCGATCTCTTATATAAAGCCTACCTTTGTCACCACTACATGTCACAGTTGGTTCATGTTTATGCCCAATATGTACGATTATATGTACTAACACCCACTATGTGAGGTATAGTCTACCTTTGGCAAGTAGGATACTATTTCTCTTAAGTAGAGGCAACATCAGGATTTCATGTAAAACTACATGTCGATTGAGGTTGAATTCCCACTATGTTTATATATTACGACATTCATGTATCATGATATAAGGTATGTTGATATGGTATTCCTGTCTAAATACTTCTCTTATATATATATATATATATATATATATATACAAACTATATGTAAATATATGCGTACATAAGTATTTTAGAAGATTAAAAACTTATTTGAAAGACTTAAGATATTGCAAATTTTCAAAGATGATCGCCTCAAAGTTGTTAGAAGTTGAAGAAGCTCTATCATTGACAACTATCGGGGAGGGTTGAGGTTAAGGTCGAAGAAACATAATCCATACGTTTGCATACGTGGCACTAACGGAGTGGCCGATATGAAGGGATTTGGGATTGTCACGTTTTGCTCAAAGAAACCTATTTAAATTATGAACAATTTATTTGTGAATAGCCATAATCAAATAAATTAAAATGATTATTTTGCAAGACTAAATATTTGACAAAATTTGGTCGTTCTTAATATAAAACTAGCATGGGTTGACAATAAAATTAATTAATCAGGCTCTCTTTTCGAAAAACGTATGAAAAATACTTATTTCAATAAAAATATTATTGTTTAATCAAAAATCGACTCGACACTTTAAAACGATATTCATCTGTTATAAACTTCTCAAAAATGATGAAAGCAAATAGTAACATTCATATTTTGATTAGTTTTTATCAGAAATAATATCCGTAAAATAATTGGTCGAATCATAAAAATGAGAAGCTTATCAATAAAATAAAAAAAAATCAACAACAACAACAATAAAATAATAATAATAGCATTCTTGGTAGTAAAATATTTCATACCTTATAAAAGTTTTATCATTCCTTAAAAAGAAAATCCTTTTCCTTTCTCTTTATTTTTGTTCAAGTTCAACTAATTGAACACGGAGAGTCAAACTAGAAATTCAAAATTTAAAATTATTAGAGAGCCAAAATCGGGAGAAAAAAAAATGAAAAGTAAAAAATAAAAAAAATTAAAAAAAAATCGATTACTTTGTAGGATAAAGTTATTTGACAAGAATCAAATAAAATTAGTGTGGATTAATAATAACATTAAATTAGTCAAGCTTCTTTATTTGAATAACATAAGAAAATATTTACTCGTAACAATGAGGAATCATGTTTGATAAAAAATAGAAATAAAAAAATAAAATAAAATAAAAATGATTGAGTACTTAAAGTGATATTTGTATGACATAAAATTCTCAAGGATGCTAAAGAAAGTAGTAAATAATATATTTCAAAAATATATGTATCTAATCTTTGTAGGAAATAATATCCAAAAAAATATTTTTGTCGAACAAAAAGTAAGAAAATTTATCAAAATACTAGCAACGAAAATAATAGTAATAGTAATAATAATAAAAAAATTTATAATAATAGCAATAGCAGTAGTAGTAGAAAAAAAATATTTCGTAAAAGTTTTTTATTATCTTTTCTCTTTTTTAAAAAAAAAAAAAAATTTAAAAAGGAAATTAGACTATTAAATATGGCGAGCCAAAATTGGGTGTCAACAATGGGAATTGGAGACTCTCTATGTTCCTTAATGGGAAATATATCCGCCTCACTAGGCAAGACATGATTGGTACCTTCCCTCGAATCCATACTTATCTCATGTTGTGCCATCTCTGGAGCGTAGGCAGCCCATTAAATAAGAAAAATCAAGGGTATTATCTTGGGTCATTCTTCTCAGTCTTCTCTGGATCTCTAGGCCAAATAGAGCCAAGGGTATGCCATAAATTGGCTTGTTGGACGTACACTACATTTATACCCTGAAAGAAAACAAAGACAACAAAAAATGCAAAATGAGGGTAATAAGGATTAATTCCCAAATCACATGAATTAAACAAGTCTTGCTATATTCTCCGGCAACAGCGCCAAAATCTTGATGTTGCATAAGTTACACCTCCTTTTTTAGGCTAAAGTAGTCATTGTTAAGATATATATAACCTAACCAAGATTACGGTCGAACCCACAGGGAATATGGTAGACTTAGAAGAATTCAATTGCAATTCGAGTTTATTAACCAATTTATCTCCCTGGGGGAGGGAGTTATAATCACTAGTAAAATTAACTCTAAATTAAGATAAGTGTTTAATAAATATGACGAGAAACTAGGGTATTGTGTTCCCCATGATTCTCTAACTCAGTATTACTGGATAACCAAATTCTTTTCTTGTGTGTAGCATACAGAACAATAAGTTAAGTTCACCAAATCCTTTGGCTCAGGAAAGAGGAGAATTTCACTATATGATTGGTCCGACCCCGCAGTATGACATTACTAACCCTTACCTATTGTCCCAGTAAAACCTCCCCTTGGCCCAGTTCGGTTGATTAGATGAGAAACATCGATTGAATCCTATTAATTATTCTTTTTTCCTATTCATTACTACCTTGGTCAAGTCGGTAACACTAGGAGGGTTCTAATATTGGCCACCACTAGAAAACATCCAAAAAAGAGAATTAATTAATACATGCATGTACAATTTTCAAGAATGATGAATTATCTGATTTTACCTTGTTAGTTCTTCATGGTTCTTACAGGCCGTAGTTATGGATTTAGCTACTCATGATTTGTGTAAATTCAAGACTTGTGAATTTGAATAACATAATTGAGCACTTACACAATTAAATTAAGCATAAGAAAATCCAACTCTTCAATGAGAATCACTAGATTGTAATTAGAAGATGACATTGAAGTTTACAAGTGTTTCTCAAACTCTCTAATGTTTTTCTCTATTGTCTCTTGCTGCTCCCGTGCTAAATCCTTAAGAAAAATAACCTAAAGAACATATAATGTTTAAAATACAAATCCAGAATAAAATAGGATAACAAGGCCGGCAGGCTCCACAAGGTGCTCGATGGGTTGTATAGTGATTTAGGGCTCGTAGTCGAACTTTCATACTCTGTTGTTGCAATTTTAAAGTTGGCTTCTACAACACCCCTCTACGGCTCATAAAAGGTTCTACGACCCATAAGGGGATTCATCTGATGGAATTTCTATAAATCTCTACTTTCTGATCTTCAGGGTACGAGACTTGGTCTACAGCTCGTAAAGTATTCCATGACTCGTCTGCATGTTCGTAGATCAAACTTCATAAATCCACCCTTTACTCTATTGCCCAAGAAACCTACTTCACAGCCCATAGAATACGAGTCGTAAAGGGTCTCTTGGATTCTCAAAATCTGCAACTTCTACATATTTTTCCCAAATATTGTGCCAGCCATGAAATCCTGCAAAATAAACACAAAAGCACATCAAACCTACTAACATCGCATTGAGAAAACTTAAAATTCCAAGTTTTAAGCATCAAAAGTGTTGTATTTTGATAGCACATCAACTTCCTTAGCCAACTCTTTCTTCCCTTCCTCAACATATATTGACAACCTACTAAAAGCATCTGCAACAATGATAGCTTTACCTAGGTGGTAGAGGATACTCATGTCATAGTCCTTGAGAAACTCCAACCATCTCCTCTGGCGCAGGTTGAGCTCTTTTTGACTGAAGACGTATTGCAAGCTCTTGTGGTCAGTAAACACATCTACATGTACTCCGTATAGGTAGTGGTGTGAAATCTTAAGTGCAAACACCACCATTGCCAACTCAAGACCATGGGTTCAACAGTTCCTCTCATGAACCTTAAGTTGTCTAGAAACATAAGCTATCACTTTTCCCCTCGACATTAGCGCACAACCCAATCCCACTGTTGATGCATCCCAATATATCACAAAATCTTCTATCCCATTAAGTAAGGTTAGAACTGGTGCAATGGTCAATCTTGTTTTCAACTCTTGGAAACTCCTCACATTCATCGGAACACTGAAACTTGACCTTCTTCTGAGTCAATTTAATCAATGGTGTGAATATGGAAGAAAATCCTTCAACAAATCTATGGTAGTAGCCTGCCAAACCTAAGAAACTTCTTATGTCAGTTGGAGAGGTCTGTCTGGGCCTATTCTGAATAGCTTCATTAGATGGTTACTCGAATACCATCACCCAAGACAAAATGGCCTCGAAACGCCACTGACTTGAGCCAGAATTCACACTTCAAAAATTTTGCATACAACTCATGGTCTTTGAGAGTCTGGAGGAAAATGCTGAGGTGCTTGGCATGCTCCTACTTATCTCTCAAATACATCAAAATACTGTCAATAAACACGATCACAAAAATATGTCAAGATATTGCCTGAATACCCTATTCATGAAATTCATGAAGGCTATCAGCAAATTAGTCAACCCAAAGGATAAGACCAAGAACTCAAAATAGCCATAACTAGTCTAAAGGCTATCTTTGGGATGTCACATTCCCTTGCCTTCAACTGATGGTAACTAGATTTGAGGTTTATCTTTGAGAAGCAAGAGGCGCCTTGAAGTTGGTCAAATGGATCTCCTATCCTGGGGAGAGGATATTTATTATTTATAATGACCTTGTTTAGTTGCCTATAATTAATACACATTCTTAGAGACCTATCTTTCTTTCGCATGAACAGGATAAGAGCACCCCAAGAAGAAATACTCGGCCTAATAAATCCCTTCTCTAACAAATCTCTCAATTGCTCTTTCAACTCAGCAGGAGCCATCTTATAAGGTAGAATTGAGATAGGTTGGGTGTCAGGAAGAACATCAATCCCAAAGTCAATCTCTCTATCAGGAGGGACTCCAGGCAGATCCTCAAGAAATATTTCAGAAAGCTCATTCACAATCGAGACTAACTCTAGAGTAGAAAGCTCAACATCATCAAAATTAACTTACATAAGGTGATATATACAACCTTTAGGGATTAGTTTTCTGGCCCTAAGGTAGGAAATAAACTTACCCTTAGGTGCAACGAAATCACCCTTCCAATCTAAGACCAATTCGTTTGGGAATTAGAACTTAACGGTTCGGGTCCTACAATAAATGGAGGCATAATAGGCGTGAAGCCAATCCATGCTAAGGATCACATCAAAATCAATCATCTCTAACTCAATTAAATCAGCAAGGTATCCTTATGATGGGTGGACAATACACAGTCTCTATAGATTCTTTCAGCTAGAATAGACTCACTAACTGGAGTAGAAACATCAAAGGGTTCAAGAAGACACTCAAGAGTTCTATCAACTCTACTAGCCACATAAGGAGAAACACACGACAATATGGCAATAGGATCCATCAAAACATAGCAATCAAGAGTAATGACTCGAATCATACCCATCACAGCATTTGGGAGTTCTCATGATCTTTGCGACTACCCATGGAATAAAAATAGTTTGTAGCTCTGCTTGTGCCTGATGTAATACCTTTCTGGTTTGCTCTAACAGAAGGAGCTAGTGTAGAAGACTGATCCCTATTAGCCACTTTGGACAATCCTTCTGAAAGTGACCCAGTTGGCCATACTTATAACATGCATCACTTCCTTCATGATATCTTCCCAAGTGCAACTTGCCGCACTTACCACATGGTGGCTTACCCCGTGAACTTTCAGCCATATTAGCCTATGACTGAGATCCCTGGGCTCCAAGATTATGAGACCTTTTTTCATTCCTATTTTTAGGCACAAGCGGACTAGAATATGATGGTGATTGCCCTGACTGAAACCGGTTAACATTCTCATTCCCTTTCTTCCTGACCTTATAGCTGGGTATTTTGGCCCTTTTATTTCTATACTCTTCCTTGTCTTGTTACCTCTCCTTATCAGTTTGTTGTACATAAGTCATCAACCTCTTAATATCTATATCACTCACAAGCATAGCTCTCCTCCATCTTTCTTTGGACATTTTTTCATGATGTGCAATCAAAATACAACATTTTTGATGTTTAAAACTTTGAATTTTATATGTTCACAATGCGATGTTAGTATTTATTATGTGTTTGGTTTGCAGGATTTTATTGATTTTGGGAAGAATATGCAGAAATTGCTAATTTTGAGGATTCACGAGACCCTTTACGAGCCATAGAGCATTCTATGGGCTGTGAAGGAGGTTTGGTGTACAATTCCAGTAAGGGGTAGATTTCTGATGTTTTTTCTGCGAACATGCAGACGGGTCATGAAACATTTTATGAGTCGTAGATCAAGTCTCGTGCCCTGAGGATCAGAGAAGGAAGACTTTCTAAAGTTTCATCAAACGAAACCCCCTACGTGTCGTAGAACCTTTTATGGGCTATAGATGGGTATCATAAAATACAAGTCCATATTTGCAATAACAAAGTACGAAAGCTCGATTACGGGCTGTAAAACACCCGTAGAGTATCTCGTGAGGCATGCTGACCCAGTTATCCTTTTTTTTAGGACTTGTATTTTAAACATTATAAATAGGTTTTTAGGTTATTTTTCCTAGGGATTTCAAAGAGTTAACAGAGAAATAGAGAGATAGAGTAGAGAAAAACATTGGAGAGTTTTGAGAAAAACTTGTATACTTTGATTGGATCTTCTAATTACTGTCTTGTGATTTTCATTGAAGCTTAAATTTACTTGTGGTTGATTCAATTATGTAAGTTCACTATTTTGTTATTCAAACTCAAAAGTCTTGCATCTACAAAAATCCACCCCATTTAGTGTGATTTCCCTTATACCAGCCACCCTCAACTTAGGGTTTTGCCCTAAGTTGAGGTGCACAATATCCAGCCTATGAACTAGGGCTACTTTTGGTAGCCACCCTCAACTTAGGTTTTTTTCTCGATCGAGGTGCACAATATTCAAGGAAAGACTAGGGCCTAATTCAGGATGTCACATTTAACAAGGTTTGGTTAACATTCAACAAGGTTTGGTTACTTAGGTGCTTACAAAGAAAAGGGTACATGTTAGGCTCAAACATTAGGATCAAGGGATAGATCAAGCATTTGGTTGGTTATTTAGGCTAAGAGGGCTAATTTGAATAATGGCCGAAGATCCTCTCCTAACCAACTAACCTACAGTTTTAGTCAAAGTAACAGGCCAAGTTCTGGATTGAAACACAGTATAACAATTAAGTAATGAAGCTCACACAACTTGGCACTGATTACACTATTATTGTAGACTCTCAAATCATGTTTTTTTAATCAAAATTAGACCTCACTTATCAGAACAAGCACTGTCAATTATTGATTTCACATAGTTGTTATCAAACTACTTAACATAAAAAAAATCTGATGGTATCACTTTTCCACAAAACTAACATATGCCATAGACTTTAGTACAATATGCTGCTAATGCTACTTATACATCATAATCGTTCTAGTTTAATAAAAAATAAATGTCCTTGGGAAAAGAACACAAGCAAGAAAACCTTTCGGACTCAAAATTTAGAAGGCTATAGGCCATGGTTACTCAGACTTCACCGAGGCCTATAACTACCTAGACCCCATCGAAAGAAGTTTGTGTTATCCTAAATGTAACAAAACATAACTAAAGTAAAACATAGAGGTGAATAAGAACATACTTGGGCGCCAAAGCGCTAGTCCCTAGATATGTCTGACCACACTCAACCTACCTGGTGGTCTCCTAAGTAGCGGCAACACGGAGGCTCCAACATCCCTCATCCCCTCTAGCTCACGTGCCTGCCAAGCCTTCTCATCTGCCATGGAGCGAAATCTCACAACCTCAAATTGCTCCATCTATGCCGACTCAGTTTCTCACCTCACAACATTTGGATCATCACTCTATAGGTGAGGCCTCTTCCTGAGGGCATGGATTCGGGAGAAAACAAATTAACAACCACCTCACTATTGTCAAATGGAGGAAGCACAAGTGGTACTGATGTTTTTGCCCTCACCTCGGAATGGAGCTGCTGGATCTCCGTCTGAATGGCTGACAAGTCAGCAGGCTAGGCTGAACTGAGGCTCTACTCTAATCGCCTCTCAAATACAACAATGCGGCTATTTACTCATGTAAGCATCTCCATAAGTGTAATTTCAAAGTGTGACTCAACTCGAGCCTCATCCTCTGAAATGTCGTGTGAACCCAAGGACTAATCTATTATAGCAATTGAGTCAACTAGGACTCAGTGCATGCCTGTCTCTGTGCCAAAGCCTTAATAGATGTTGCTAAAACGTATACTATACTAGTAGGTAAAGTCTGTGTTGGCACAGCATCTACTGCGGGAGTAGAAGTTGTAGTGGGCCCTCCTCTCTATCTGCCACAGTCTATGGGGGCCCCTCAGTAGTGGGAGCAGCAGTAGTGGAAGAAGATGGGGCTCAAACAGTGGTACTTTGGTGAACATCTCTAGAATGTGGACTGGAGGTTGTGGTGCCTGCTGACGGGCCACCGGATTCTCATCAGCCTTTATCAGGCTGGAGTCCAGTGTCCTCTGAACCTTTATCACGGTATCCAGATGGCAAAGAATCTGTATCCTCGCTGCAATACATAGAGGATATATCAAGCATGGGAAAGGGGTAAAGGTGGACCTTTTCAGGGACGCCTCATAAATACGATCTGCTACCAAGCACGCCCAATCAATGTCATAGCTAAGATGTTGGCAATCAATGTTGCGCAATCCAGTGTCAAAGTGTTTTCTGCATATGTCGGCTGGATCCATGATACAACTACAGTCCACCAAAACTTGCAAATGAAGTTGAAGGATACTTCAGTATCGCCGCTGATGATGTAGAGACCTACTCAGGGTCCTGGCCCTGCTCTACTATGTGATCGGCAACCTATCTCATCAATGAGGCCTTTCAAGCCAAATGTCTCATCAAAACCTTGTTCGTGGTCTGCCCCAATCTATTATCGTACTTAGCTGTGCACCTAGGGGCCTGATAATCATGACCAAAAAGAAAATGCCAGATGATGCTCTCAGATAAATCGAACGGAACTCCCCTCATCATTATACGTGTTAGATGGGGCTGAGAAAGGTATATCTTCCCCTTAGGGGTAGACTCCATATTGGTGGAAGCGTAGGAAGCGTAGAACTCCCTAATCATCTTCGGGGAGTACTTTACCAAAGGAGATGCCAACCACTACACACTATAATGGGACATAGAATCCCAGATTCCAGGGACACTGTCAATTCCAGAAGTGATGATCCGAGGCTCCTCAAATATAGTACAAACCTGTCGGCCCCACTCATCATGATGGAGGTCGTCCTTTTAGATCTACTGCATGCCCCTCATACAGTCAGTCGCTAGTGTGTGTGGTTGCTCAACGCATATATCTTGCTGGATGTTGAGTTTCTCGATGGACCCACTTGCCTCAGAAGCAGCCCGGCTATCCGAGCACTCATCTCACAATCGACACTGCATGGCTCAAATCTCACTTTTTTGGGGTTTGGGAGCTATCATGCCTGAAATCCACATAATAAACACACCAATTAGCCCCACAAGTATAGGCAAGAAAAGCAAAAAGTTACAAGAATAAGTGGTAGAAGAACCTACAAAGGCTTGTCTACGAGTCGTAGGGAAAACTATGGGTCATAGAAGGCCTTCGTAGGTGACAGGGTACAGTAATATAGGTAACTGGAAATGCACCTACGAGACCAGGTATGGCTCGTAGAACAAACTACTTGTTGTAGACTGAGTATAGGTGTAGTTCCAGAATCAACATCCGCAGGCATGGAACTAACAAAATTAGGTTATGAGTTATAGTCTAAACTATGGCCCGTAAATGGTTTAGTCAGATGGAATCACATGCCAATTTTCAATCACATAGTTCAATTTACTTTGGATGACATGTGACAATGTGATTTCAAGTAACAACATACAAACACTTCATGGACAATTACATTAAATACACTTTTCGACAAATACATGGTTAAATTTCAAAGGAAACTACAAAATTAATTTCAAGCATGTATTCTTTCTCATGAATAGAACCACCTATTATTAGGACATAAACCTCATAATACCATTCCCAACTATAACTCAACCTAATGACACAGTTTCTGGTGACATATAAAAATTGAACTTAAGAACATACCGGATTTTGATAAAACAAAGTTAAGAAATTGAAGGAGGAAGCCGAAACAAATGGAACCCTAGGTGGTGTCATGACTCAGACCTAGGGTCTAGGACTGACATGGCAAACGGGAACCCGAGAGTCCCCAAACAAGCCTCAAAGTATCCATATTCACATCATCGATTCAGAAGCACATAATGAAACAGTAAACACATACTTCTAAGGGACGAGAAAGTAGGATTCACTCTATGCGGACATTATAAGGTTAGGGATTAGGATGATCCACATAGTAGATAACATATAGAAACTTAGGGGCGTGTAAGTATGACTCACTCTATGGGGATACATCGGGACTTAGGATTTTCCACATTTCCACGTCATATCATAACAAACATCATAATATTCATATTCAATAGATATCCATAACCATGATCTCCAAATAGTAAAACATAGTTCTGTACAAAAGTCTACATGTTATCCAAAAATGCCTCTAAGTCATAGGATAGGATGGAGGCCAAAACATGTCCCGAGCTCACCCTCAAAGTAAATATAATATAACTGATTGCGGCATAATAGGTAGATGGATGATTGCTTGTCCTTGGATGATAGGACTCACCATAACAAATTTCACAAATCCGACTAGTCGTCAAAAGGGGGGTAGATATAGTCTCTGATCCCTACATGGTTAGATCATGTAGGCAAACTGTACATGTTAGTACGTTTGAATGCACTAAGTATGCGGACATGCAATGTATATGAACTTACTAAACAATCATTTAATGTTAGATGATAATGGCACATATACAGAAGGAAGTATATCAGCAAATAAGGGTAATATAACAATATGCCATGAAATCCATAATGCATGAAATGCCATAATGCTTCCATATATATAAGGGATGTGACCATAACCGACATCTCAAATCCATGTGAGCTATTACATGAATTTTCCTAATAAAAGCCTCCAATCGGGTGAGAAAAGATTACTTGCCAAAGGTAATCTACACCACACCTTACAATCCGCTCATTTCAATATGATGGCCACTTTCCTTTTGACATGGCCATTTTGGAAGGATTCCCATATCATATCATAATTATAAATGCACCTTATGACTTGGTAACTTCATACCTATGCTGGCACATAGTTCAAGAGAAAGGAAGAGGATCCTTGGGGATAGCCCTGATGCCTCCAATCCCATTCGGTGCTAAATCAACATCCCACAAGAATACATATACATATACATGCTGTCAAAAGAGGCATAAGTTCTTTCAAATCATTTCCATGCATACTTAGGCTTAAAAGCCAAACATTATTCATAATCATGCATATTTGGGCTCATAATCCTGACATAATTCAATCCATACTTTCATGTATAGGAATAGCTCATTCACATATATATAAAATGGCGTAAACACCCGGAGTTGTTCAAAAAGCCATATTATAGACATTTATGTGATCGCATTTTTGTGGTAACCATATGTGGGCATAAACACCAAATAATTTTCATCAAAGCCATATTCATAAACATATATGGGCTTAACCCACCGAATATTTTTTATCAAAATTAATGCTCATGTATGCATATGCCATGAATGATATGAGAATAGCATGGTAATAGAGATTCAAACTTAAATCAATAATACAATATGAAATTCAAGTAAATCCATAAGTAAAATATACATTTAAATCACAATTTAGACTACCTATCCTTGAATCAAACTTTAAAGGGAAAATGCATATTCAAATCTTCATAATATTCATGTAATTCCTTATATTAGGGCTTAAAGCACTTTAAAAACAATAATTAAATATAGCCCATATCTCAATTAAATCAAATAAACAATAATCTAAAAGATCCATGTTCAAAGTAAGCTCAATTTCATAAAAATCAAGTTTAAAAAGAGTTTGGGGTCTTTAAGGTTTAAAGGGACCATGAATCATTCCCACACACCTTAGCTAATAAGAGGAATCAATAATTAATTGAGTGAAGAAGAAGATCCTTCCTTAAGCTCCAAGCTAATCCATAAAAGTTTACTTAAGGGGAGTTCTTTTGATTAGAGTTAGAATATGCTAAGTATATGAATTGAATTTCAATGAGAATAGAAGAGTATAGGTATTTTGAGAGGCTTAGGATAGGTTAAAATGTCATAAAAATCCTTAGTAATAGCCTAAATACAAGAAAGACATTAATGAATTGGGCATCAAAAAGTTTCCAGGAGTCCCGTATAAAGGCCATACGGACTGTGTAGGGGCATATGGATCATGCAGCCTTCCGTATGGAATCACTTAGAAAATTTCTCACTAACAAAGTTCCCAGACGGTGGTTCCATACTTAGAAAATTCTCACACGACTCGTGAAAGGGTCACATGGCCCGCAATGGTATCATGTGTGAAGTGCCCTGGACGAAATGTGGTTTTAAAGGACAATGATCCTCAACACGAATAACCATACAGACATTGAAGTCTCACGCGAGCTGTGTGGTATTTAGATGGTGCAAGCCTTGGTCTTGAACTCAAACTTAAGGCTAACACTCTACACCCAAGGCCAAGAGCCACCTCAAGGCTCCTCCACATGGCCCGTGATGAGTCACACAACCCGTGGTGGTGCTCATGAGGTGTCACCTTGGTCCAAAACTTTTCGGAACCGAATTCCATACACCATTAAGGCCTAAGAAAGTCTGGATCCGTACATCATCTCCTCTTTGGGAACTTTCGTCCCTGAATGTGCTAGAACGAAGCTTAAGAAGCTTGACTTGAACATGAAACATCCAAACACGAGGACACAATGCATATTTCATCACTTGAAAAACATCTTTAAATCATTCAAATCATCTTTAAATCATTCAAATCATCTTTAAATCATTCTCGTGCATATGTATGCATATCATGTCATGAATTTCTAGAGTGAAAGAGTCAAGACCACTTGGAAGAGGAAGAACTTAATACCTTAGGCTAGAATAGATTGGAAAAGATAGGATACCGTTTCATGATGTCCAACTCCTCCTCCCATGTAGCACTTACCACATGTTGATTTCTCCAAAGCACCTTAACCGAAGCCACATCCTTGTTCCAAAGACGTTTTACTTGCTTATCCAAGATCTTAATCAGGACTTCCTCTGAACACAAGTTCCCTTCAACCTCAACACCTTCCAAAGGAACAATTGTGCTAGGATCACCAATAAATTTCCTCAACATGGACACATGGAAGACCGGGTAGATAGAACTCAAATGCGGAGGAAAATCCAATCTATAGGCAACATTCCCAATCCACTCCACAATCTCATAAGGGCCTACATACCGGGGACTTAACTTTCCCTTTTTACAAAAATGCATTACACCCTTCAAGGGTGAGACCTTCACATACACCTAATCACTAACATGAAACTCTAGATCCCTCTTCCTAACATTCGAATATGAATTTTGATGATTTTGAGCCATTTCCAACCTCTCCCTAATAAACTTCACCTTCTCCATGGCCTCCAACACCAAATCCGAGCCAATCAAAGCCATATCTTCCAATTCAAACAACCTCATCGGAGATGTATACCTTCATCCATATAAAGCCTCAAACAGTGCCATACTAATGCTAGCATGAAAGCTATTATTGTAAGAAAACTTGATAAGTGGTAGATGATCATCCTAATTACCTTTGAGTTTCAACACACAAGCCTTCAACATGTCCTCCAAAGTTTGAATTGTTCTTTCGGCTTGTCCATTAGTTTCCGTATGAAAATCAGTACTTAACTTCACCTTAGTGCCAAGTCCTCTTTGAAACAATCTGCAAAAGTGAGAAGTAAATTGGGTGCCATGACCCGATATAATAGAGCTAGGCAAACCATGCAACCTCACGAACTCTTAGATATAGAACCTTACATAATCTTCGGCATTGAAGATAGTCTTGACCGGTAGGAAGTCAGCCGAATTAGTCATTTGATCAACAATAACCCAAATTGAATCAAATTTCCTTTGGGTCCGAGGCAACCCAAGCAAAAAATCCATGTTCACATCTTCCCACTTCCAAGTAGGAATCTCAATATCTTGAGCCAAACCACTGGGCCTTTGATGCTCTACCTTCACTTGTTGATAATTTGGGTATTCGGACACAAACTTGGTTGTATCTTTCTTCATACCATGCCACGAATACAGTCCCTCAATTCCCGATACATTTTGGTGGATCCCGGATAAATAGAATGATGAGAGTTATGGGTTTCACTCATGAATTACCTCCCTAAGACCATTAATATCCAGAACATACAACCAATCTTGTTACCGAAGCACACCATCTCCCCCTTGAGAGAAAAACTCTATCTTCTTTTCAGCAACCAACTTCTTCAACTCAACCAATGACCGGTCTATATCTTGTTTGGCCTTGACATCAACAACCACAGAAGATTCAGCCCCATTTTGAACATTAATACCACCATTATTAGAGTCACCCAATCTAATGCCTAACCTAGCGAAACAGTATACATCTTTTACCAACTCTTTCTTCCCGTCAGCAACATGAGCTACACTCCTCATAGATAGCCTACTAAGAGTATCAACTATAACATTTGCCTTGTCGGGATGATATTGAACATTGATGTCATAGTCCTTAAAGAGTTCTAACCACCTCCCTTTGTTTCAAGTTAAGATCCCTTTGGGTGAACACATATTGCAAACTCTTGTGATCGGTGAAAATATCGACATAAACCCATACAAATAATGTCCCCAAATCTTCAGAGAAACACCACAACTGCTAGCTTAAGATCATGAATTCGGTAATTATGCTCATGCACCTTCAATTGCCTTTATGAATAAGCTATCACCTTTCCATAATGTATAAGCACACAACCTAATGTTATTCAAGAAGCATCACAATAACTACAAACCTACCTAAGCTATTTGGTAGAGTCAAAATAGGAGTCGATGTAAGTTGATCTTTCAAAGTCTGAAAACTCTTCTCGCATTCATCCAACCATACAAACTTGGCCTTCTTTTGAGTCAACTTGGTCAACCAGACAACCCAAGAAAACTTTGAATATCCAAAGGAGTCAATAGTCTAGGCCAATTCTCCGTGGCCTCGGTCTTTTTTGGATCAATATTAATATCATCACTGAATACCACATGTCCAAGAAAAGTTATCTGACCAGACCAAAACTCAAATTTGCTGAACATAGCATACAATTGCTTTTCTCTCAATGTCTAAAGAACCAATCTCAAATGATCCATATGTTCCCGTTCACTTCGAGAATAAATAAGGATATCATTGATGAAGACAACCACAAATCTATCAAGAAATGGCTTGAAAACCCGATTTATGAGATCCATAAACACAGCCAGAGCATTAGTCAAATCAAATGATGTCACCAGAAATTCAAAACGCCCATATCTAGTTCGAACAACCATTTTGGGAATGTCACACTCCCTAACCTTCAATTGATGATAATAGGAACGAAGGTAAACCTTTGAGAAATGGGTGGCCCCTTGAAGTTGATCAAATAAGTCATCGATATTTGGGAACGGGTATTTATTCTTGATGGTTACCTTATTCAGTTGCCTATAATCGATGCACATCCAAAGTGACCCATCTTTCTTTCTTACAAATAATACCGGAGCACCCATGTCGATATACTTGGCCTAATAAAGCCTTTCTCCAACAAGTCTTTCAATGATCTTTCAACTTCTTCAAATCAGCTTGTGCCATACGATAAGGAGGAATAGAGATAGGCTGAGTATTCGAGAGAATATCTATGTCAAGGTCTACTTCCCTTTTGGGAGGAATACCGGGCAAATCTTCGAGAAACACTTATGGAAACTCATTAACCACCAGAACCAATTCAAAAGTAGGTAACTCAGACTCTATATCTTAACCCTCACAATATGATAGATGCACCCCTTAAAAATCATCTTTCAGGACTTGAGGTTGGAAATAAACCACCTTTAATAGCAGAGTACCTACCCTTTCATTCAAGAACAGGTTAATCTAGAAAATGGAATATGACCTTCCTAGTTCTACAATCTATAGAGGCATATGAAGCATGTAGCCAATCCATCCTGAGAATAATATCAAAATCAAACATCTCAAGCTTCACAAGATCACACAAAAGGACTTTATGCAAAACAAAGATAGGATGACCCTGATAGACTCTTTAGGCAACAATAGACTCACCCACTGGAGTATAAACTGAAAAGGGCACCCTTAAAATTTTGGGACTATATCCAAACTTCACAGCCAAAAGAGTAGTCACAAAAGATAATTTTTCACTCGGATGAAGTAAAGCATAAGCATCAAAATCAAAGAGTTTAAACATGCTAGTCACAACATCTGGAGACTCCTCTACTTCTTGACAAGCATGCAAGGCATAGAAACTATTACCTTGGGCCACTTGACCCTGACCCTTCTGGGCAGCTTTAGGACAATGAGCAATCTTATGGCTCCTATCACCACACTCAGAGCATGCACCCAACTCTTTCCGACAAGCACCCATGAGATATTTTCCACACCTATCACATCGGGGAAGTAATGGCCCATCTTCAACTGGTGCCTTGGGAGGAGGCACCCTAGTATTAGCTAACCTTGTATTAGAACCTTGGCCCTATTGAAAGCAACCATAACCACCACCACTCTTGGAGTTGGAGAACCCATCATTACAACAGGCCCTCGTAGAATTATTCACCCTCTTCTCCTTGAGCTTTTCCCCCCTTCAATCTGTTCAGCATATGTCATGAGCCTAGAGATGTCGATATCCCAAATAAGCATAGTCGTTCGACATTCTTTCATGACCAAATCAAATATCCTAGAAATAAACTTATGTATTCTTGCATGGGGTTCAGCCACTAGCACAGGAGCATACTTTGAGATCTTTGTGAACTTTAAGGTATATTCCCTCATACTCATATCACCCTGTTTGAGGTTGATGAATTTTTTATTCTTAGCTTCCCTAAGTTCAAGAGGGAAGAAACGATCTAGAAAGGAAACTTTGAACTCTTCCCATTTAACTCCATCACTATAGACGCTCTCCATCAACCACTGGTGTACCACACTTGAGCCACATCCTTCAACTGATAAGTAGCTAGCCAAGCTTTCTCCTCTAAAGCCACCCCCATAATAGTCAACACCTTAGAGAGTTTATCTATTAAATCTTGAGCATCCTCATCAGTCTTTGATCCATAAAACTTTAGAGGATTAATCCGGGTAAAATCTCTCACTCTAGCGACTGGATTGGGATCACGAGGAGGAAGATGAGCCTGTCTCACTTGGGTGGTCACCACTTGGGAAATGCAAATATCAGTATGGAATTCACCATTAATGACCAGCTCACCCATAGGCTCTTGAAGAGCTTGGTCCTTATTAACTGGTGTATACATTAGTAGGGGAACTCTTCGTGGAGGCATCTTATGTAACGTAGCAAGGATATCATCAGGGTTAGGAAGCATTAATACACGGTCCAAAGCATGACATAAGACACGAAGAAGTGAGACAATTCCTAGAATGCCATCATAACCTCCTATTCATAGGTATGGTGCACTTCACACCCATGAATAGGACTCTACTTAACGCAACATGTTGGACTTCGAGAATCATTCTTAAATCTAGAGCATTAATACCAAACTTTTCATGATTCGAACCTAGGGTCTAGGAGTGATACGGCGGATGGGAACCCAAGAGTCCCCAAACAAGCCTCAAAGTATCCACATTCATATCATCAATTTGGAAGTGCATAATGAAATAGTAAACACATAATTCTAAGGAACAGGAAAGTAGGACTCACACTCTAGGGATGTTATAAGTTTAGGGATTAGCATGATCCACATAGTATACAACACAGAGTAACTAAAGGACGGGTAAGTATGAGTCACTCTATCGGGAAAGATCGGGACTTAGGACTTTCCACATTTCCACATCATATCATAACAAACATCATATAATCCATATTCAATAGATATCCATAACCATGATCTCCAAACAGTAAAACATACCATATATCTGTACAAGAGTCTACATGTTGTCTGACAATGCCTCTAAGTCATAGAATAAGACTGGGGCCAAGACATGTCCTGGGCTCACCCTTATAGTAAATATAAGATAACTAATAGCAACATAATAGGTAGATGGATGATGGCTTGTCCTTGGATGATAGGACTCACAACAAAGACTTTCAAGAGTCTGACTAGCCGTAAAAAATTGATGGATATAGTCTCTGGCCCCTACATGGTTGGATTATGTAGGCAAAAAGTATGTGTTAGTACATTTGAATGTACTAAGTATGCGGGCATGCAATACATATGAACTTACAAAACCTGCACCCAATGTTAGATAATAAGGGTACAAATATAGAAGGAAATATATAAGCAAAAAAAATTATATGCCATGAAATCCATGATGCGTGAAATGCCATAATGCTTCCATATATAGAGGGGATGTCAGCATCACTAACATCTCAAACCCGTGCGAGCTATTACATGAATTCGCCTGATGAAAGCCTCCCATTGGGTGAGAAACTATTACTTGCCGAAGGTAATCTACACCACACCTCATGATCTGGTCATTTCAGCGTGATGGCCACCTTCCTTATGACTCGGTCATTTTGGAAGGATTTTCATATCATATCATAATTGTTATTGTATCTTATATCCCGATCATTTTGGCAAGGGTTACCATATGCCTATGCTGGCACATAGTTCAGGAGAATGGAAGAGGACCCTTGGGGATAGCCCTAACGCCTCTAATCTCATTCGGTGCTAAGTCATCATCCCACAAGAATACATATACATATACATGCTTTCAAAAGAGGCATAAGTTCTTTCAAATCATTTCCATGCATACTTAGGCTTAAACCCCAAACATTCTTCATAATCATGCATACTTGGGTTCCAAATCCAAATCATAGTTCAACCCATACTTTCATTCATAGGAATAGCTTATTCTCATATACACAAAATGGTGTAAACACCCAGAGTTTCTCAAAGAGCCATATGATAGACATTTATGTGATCACATTCTTGTCATAACCATATGTAGGATTAACCTACCGAATAATTTTCATCAAATCCATATTCATAAAGATATGTGGGCTTAACCCACTAAATAATTCTCATCAAAACCAATGCTCATGTGTGTATATGTCATGAATGATATGAAACATAGCATGGGAAATAGATTTAAACTTAAGTAAATGATACAATATGAAATTTAAGTAAATCCATAAGTAAAATCCACAACTAAATCACAATTTAGATTACCCATGCTAAAATCAAACTTTAAAGGGATAATGCATAATCAAATCTTCATGATATTCATGCAATTCTTCATATGAGGATTTAAATCAATTTAATAAAAATAATTAAACATAGCTTATATCTCAATTGAATCAAATAAACAATAATCTAAAAGACCCACGTTAAAAGTAAGCTCAATTTCATAAAAAAATCAAGTGTATAAGAGTATGGGGTCTTCATGGCTGAAAAGAGGCCATGAATCAATCCCACATACCTTAGCTAATAAGAGGAATCAAGAAGAAATTGAGTGAACCATAAGACCCTTCCTTATGCTCTAAGCCAATCCTTCAAAGTTTACTTAAGGGGAATTCTTTTGATGAGAGTTAGAATATGCTAAGTGTTTGAATCGAATTTGAATGAGAATAGAAGAGTATAGGTGTTTTGAGAGGCTTAGTATAGGTTAAAAAGTCATAAACAACCCTTAGAAATAACCTAAATTACTAGAAAGCCATTGATAAAACGGGTGTCAAAAAGTTGTCAAGGGTCCCGTATAGAGGCCATACGGACCGTGTAAGGGCAATGGACTGTCTAGCCTTCTATATGGCTTCACTTATACAATTTCTCACTGACGACGGTGATTTTATAGTTAAAACATTCTCATACCAACACCCATATGGGATGCTATACAACCCGTGAAGGGTTCATGTGTGACGTGCCTTGGCCAAAATATGATTTTCAAGGCCAAGGCTCTTCACACGAGCCACCACATTGCCAGTGAAGTCTCACACGAGCCGTGAGGGGTATATGTGATGCAAGCATTGGTTTTGAACTCTAATTTAAGGCCAACACTCTATACACAAGGACAAGGGTCACCTTAAGGCTACTCCACATGGCCAGTGGTGATTCATACAACCCGTGGAGGTTCCCATGAGGTGTCATCTTGGTCAAAAACTTTTCAAGACCAAATTCCATGCACCATTAAGGCCTAACAATGTCCAGATCCTTATAGTTGGCCAGAGAGTCACCAAAAATTGGCTGAAAATGTGGAGGTGGTTGGGACGGTGGTAAAAAACTTGGGGGAGAAGGAGGGATTTGGGTAATTTGGGAAATTTTTGCATGAATGAGGGGTAAATAATTTTATCCCTCTTTTGAATCATTGAACGAGTCAGGTAATAATTGGGTGTAGGTCCTATGAAACCCGATTACGGGCCATAAGAGATTCTATGGCTTGTAGGTTATAGTTTCGCAGTATACCTAAACCCTAATTTGAGAGATTGGAATCAAGAAACCATCTACGAGTCATACATGGACATACATCTTGTAGATTGGATCGTAGAAGCCCCCAATACTTAGCAAGTTTTAGAAATCTTACATGGATCTATGCGCCACATTCTTGACTCATAGATTTACCTACAGGCCATAAAGTTAGATAATGGAATGGGGTGCACAAAACTATGCTTAATGGAAGTATTCTATGAGTAAGTTTACAAGTCATAATATGAACCACGACTCGCAAAACCGATCATAGAATCAACTTCACTTTATTTTCAGCACTGGTTTGCTCACTTAGGCTTGTTGCTGCATATCCTTCATAGAACAAACTGTTTCCCTATATGCCACCAGTCCTAAAGTCCAAAATTGCAACATAAAAGACAAGAAAATTAAACTTCCCACAAGTATAGACAACTGAAAATAAAGCAATACACAAATGTTAAGTCAAATATCTTGGGTTCCCTCCCAAGTAGCGCCTGATTGATTCTTGTGGTACGACTTGGACAACTTGGTTACCCAAACATCACCAAGTGCCCAAACTTCCATCTTCAGATCATCATTCCTTTTCATAGACTGACAGATATTGAAGATGACTTCTTCATTATTCAACCAAAACTTAAGTTGACCTAATTTTATGTCTGCCAGTGCTCGCCTAGTTGCTAGGAAGGGCCTTCCCAAGTTAATTGGGACTTCGAAGTCAACTTTGCAATCTAGGATCATAACGTTTTCCGGGAATATGAATTTTCTCACTTTGACGAGAACGTCATATAATATCGCCATAGCCATCAACAACTGCATATTTGTTGGAGTAGGGGCTCCCAAGTGTAACTTCTTGAATGCTGCAATAGGCATTAAATTGATGTTGGCGCCTATATCACATAATACATTTACAAGTTCTACATCTCTAATGGTGTAGGGTATGGTGAATGCATTAGGATCTTCTCTCTTCTGCACTAAGGACCTTGTTTCTATCACACTCTAATTTTTAAGCTCTTGAGAGAGCTCTTGTCTCATAGTGCTTTTTTCGTCACCAAGTCCTTCATGAATTTTGCATACCATCTTCTCCTATCCCTCATTTAAAAGGATGTTGATGGAAAATCAATTTAGTATGGAGATGAAGAGCTAGAATTACATTCCACCTCCTTCTTTTTGAGTCTTTGAGAGAAAGGAGGGGGAGGTCTTGGTATGGGTTTAAACTTTTGTGGAATTACAATTGCATCACTCACCCCATCCTGAATGCTAGCATCTTCAGTCTCTACATCCTTTCTCCTAACCATCTCCTCGCAAACCTCATCATCATTAACTGGCATCGGTGGGTCAATGGTCTACTTTCCACTATTTGTCATCACTGCCATACATTGCCCCTCATTCTTTAGATTCTGCACTATATTGTTGGGCAATGTACCTTTCTGATGCTAGTTCAACTGAATTGACATCTAACTGAACTATTGCTCCAGCTTCTTGATAGCAACAAAATAAGGCTCAATTTTCTGATTAATGTTGTAGATGTCAAATTTCATCCCCTTCAAGGTCTCATCCTGAGCGTCAACCTTCTTCAGCAGTCAGTCAAACTCCTCAATTCAAGAGCTACAAGCACTAGAGTCTCGATTGTGTGGTGGCACATATAGACCAATTCTGTAACCATCTATACATCCCCAATTAGCATCTTTATCTTGTCCCTTGTTCCCGTCATAGTAACCTCCTCGATTGTTGTCTTTGAAAGCACTAGCACTATCTCTATTAAAGTTCTGACCATGGTTTCCTCTACTTTGGTGCCGATAGTCCTAATTGGATCCTTTGGCATTGGTCCTGAAATCCCCCCATATGATCAGTGACAAAGCAAGTGTCCTCTTCATAGTAAGTCTCCTCACACATTGGTGCTCATGGAGGCTGATGATTTACTGCATTCCCTCGCTCCTAACATTTCTTCACCTATAACCCCACATTAGTGCTAATTTGAGCTAGCTCTTGCATTATCTTCTCATTTATTTTTTGCTTTCTCAGAATTAGTACAAACTGAGACAGAGTTCTTAGTCGTTGACTTGTCTCTTGTCCCCCATGCACGATTCATCTTCACCACTCTCTCCAACTGCTCTGATATAACTAGAAATGGACAATCTAAGAACGAGCCTCCCATAATAGTGTTATCAACAACTTGTCTATTTTCATCCATGGCTCGATAGAAGATTTCCACTAAGGCGTCATTAATGATCTTATGGTCAGGGACACTTCGCAGCCACTTTGTAAACCTCTCACACGTATTGCTGGCAGAATCACCAAACAACTGCTTGAAGTTGTTGATCTGATCCTTCAACTTCAGCTTCTTTGACCTAGGAAAGAACCTCTTCAAAAAGGCCATCTGCATTTCCGCCCAACTGGTAATTGAACACGGAGTCCAATGGCATCCATGGATAGGTATTGATACCACATCATACTCTTGCAGATGAAGATGATATTGTGTAGATGGTTATGCGGATCCTCTGATGGTGAGCACATGAACAACCCTCTATTTTGCAGCATTTGAAGTAACCCACTTGAAACAACAAATTTTGTGTCATCCGGTAATGGAGGTAACACAATAGCTTCAGTGACATCCATTTCCATAGGATCAAGCCTATATTGATTCCACGTGTTAGCCACAGCTTGAAAATTCCCTAGTGGTGGAATAGCATTCTCAAGTGGTGGTGGGTTATTATTGGTATTATTTGTGTTCAGTGTTGCATTCATAGCATCATTCATATATTATTTGAATTGTTTTGGGCCATTCTTCTTAGTATCTTCTGGATCTCAGGGTCAAATAGAGTCAAGGGTTTGCCTTAACGACGAGTGTTATGCATACACTACACATGTAGGCTCAAACAAAACAAAAACAATAAAAACATAAAATAAGGAAAATAAGGATTAATTCCCAAATTACTCAAATTAAACCAGTCTAAAAATTGTATTCCCCGGCATCGGTGCCAAAATTTTGATGTCACCCAAATTACACCTCCTTTTTGAAGGTATAAGATGTCGTTGTCAAAATATATAACCTAAAAGAGGTTAGGGTTGTTATCATAGGGAATATGGTCTAGACCTGGAGGAATTACGAGCAAGTCAAATGAATTAACCTACTTATCTCCTAAGAAGAAGGGTTTATAATCACAAGAAATAAACCTAAACTAGAAGCAAGTGCTGTGAAACCAATGAAAGAAGTAACTAGGGCATTGTGTTCCCCATGAGCTCCTAACTTAGTATCACCAGATAATCTTAATCTTTTCTAGTGTGTAGCATGCAGAACTGTAAGTTAAGTTTACCAAACCATTTGCTCCAGGCGAGTGATAAATTTCACTACGTGATTTAATCTATCCCCACCGTGTGACAATACGTTCCTTACCTTTTGTTCCAGTACAACCTCTCCTTGATCTATTTTAGTTGATTAGACGAGAGGGATCACATCGGATCCTGCTAATTAATCTCTTTTCATATTCATTAATACCTTGATCCAGTCAATAAGAATTTGGTGTTTTTTAACCTTGTTCATTGCTAAAAAGCATTTATAACGAAGAGAATTAATTAATACATGCATGCACACTTTCGAAGAATTATGAATTATCTGATTTTACATTGTTAGTTTTTTATGGTTTCCACAACCCTAGTTGTGGATTTAGCTATGCATAGTCATTGTAGATGAAAGAATCATGGTATAGGATAGCATAATTGAACACTACACTGATGAAATTAAGAACAAGAAATCCAAAGTTCTCCACAAGAAATCACAATGTAAAAACCTATTTATAATCCAAAGTCCCAAAAGAGTTTATCAGTTCTCTTGTGCATCTCTCTGTCAAAAAAGACTTAAAACCTATTTATAATAATTAAAATACAAATCCAAAATGGAATAGGAAATCTAGATTCGGCAACTACTATAGACTGGGCTACGGACCGTATAAAGATCCACGACCCATGCCTGGTGTTAGTACTTGCATTTTCCAAAAACTGGCTTCCAAACCACAAGACCTTCTGATACGAAATCTTCAGGCTACTGCTCGTAGAGGGTTTCTTTTGAAAACTCTTTAGAAACTCTTATCCTCCAGGCACGAAACCAATCCCAGACTCCTAAAAACTTCTACGGATCATCTGGAAATTTGTGGATCCAACATCTGAAACTAGGCCCTTCACTGGATCTCACTCACAAAACCTCTCTACGGCTCGTGGAAGTAACCGCGACCCATAGAGTTTGCCAAAAATCATGTCAAATCCTTTAATCCTAAAAAATAAACATAAAAACAAATGAAACCCACTAACATCGCTTTGAGAACACATAAAATTTTAAGTTTTAAGCATCAAAAGTATTGTATTCTGATAGCACATCAGAGTTCAACCAGAAGCTAAAAAGTGCATTTTTATAAAAATAGCTAATCGTACTCGAAATGAGAATTCGATCGCGTGGTCAGCTCCAAAACGTCGAAAACAGTCTAAAATGACCCTTCATCAGTTCATGGGGACATCCAGTTGCATTTTGACCTCCCTAGCTCTTTTAGCTAAAATTAGCCGAAAAGAAGTGGGACCCTCACTTTTTTGTAGTATGCTCCATTGGAAATTACAATTTCACCATTAGATTTGAAACATCAAAAGCTATTTGGTTGCACTATTCATTGGTGTAAAATGAAGATTAGACACCTGAGAATTCCCTAGGGAAGCTTTCAAATTGGCTGGTGCAGCACCGATAAAATTTACTCTCTGCGTTCACTGGGTGAGTGGCGCGATTGAGGATAAGGAGCTGCTAGAGCTCCACGTTCGCAGAGGCCTGGCTAAGCCAAGGCACTGTGTTCGCAGAGAAAAGTTGAGGCCTATATATGGCCTTCAGCCTCGCGAACCAGCCATAAATCACAACTTCTCAAGCTCATAGAAATTACATTTCAAGTTCATTTTAAATAATTCAAAGGTCCACGTGACTCGATTTTTTGCAAGGAACGTCGTCATGAAGTTAGATTCAGGATTTTTCCTATATTTCAAGGTAAATTCCCTATTTTAGCTGATCACCTTGAAACTTATAAAAACTTTGTGTGTTGATTTCTTAAACGATTATTGACGAAATTAAGTGAAACTTGAGTCTAAATTGTTCTACATTCTAAGGGAAACACTGTGTATGTTGGGTGTTGGCCGGGATTATCTAATTTCTGTAAATTTGAACTGAGAGTTTTGAAAGGAATGTTTTTAGTAAGGTTTTCACTTTCAATTTTTGGCCTTTTCTCGGCCTTTTGAGATCCGTTTTGGGTAAAAAAAATTGATGTAGGCCTGGGTTGCCGTAGGGGTCATTTTCCAGGGTTTTGTTTGAGATTTTGAGCATGGGCCCTATTTTTCCCATTTTAGGCCCATTTAGCTTAATTTTTGCCCGTTCTTCAAGGTTTTTACAACCAATTTGACTATTTAATATTGTGAACTATATTGTAATAGTTGAGCAGCATCGGGAGACTATCAGGAGGGGAAAAGCTCAACCGAGTTGATTGAAAGTTCGAGGTGTCGATTTCCAAGTAGGCTAGGCTTTCCTAAACCTTAGATTGAATGAAACTATATGCATGCTGAAATAATATGTATATGAGATGCTAGTTGTGTCTGATATGTGAAGTATATGTTGTTATGGGTTTGCATTTTGTGTTGTTGGTTGTGAAAGCTATGACTTCTATATATGCTAGTACTATTGAGCACAGGGGTCCTGATAAGGGTCGTGTAGGGTTGATGCGATAGGGCAGATGTATTTTGACCTAACCCTCGTCTGTGGGAGTATGTTACCTGATATTGTTTGGGTATGATGACTATAAGACTACTTGTTGCCTACTTGCCATACTATGACTTGATTTTGGCATAAACATGATTCCGTTGGGCCTAGTTGTGAATACCTATGATATCACTATTATTGTTATATTTTACTCTCATTAATTGGATGGACTGGAATATAGCAAGATTCTCATGTTAGACCCAATTTTACACTTAATATTGAGACATATGTTGTGTTATACTACTGTTAGCTATTACATATGGATCCTATACGTACCCAGGGGATGGGCTATCTATCATTTTGAGTGAGGTGGTGGTTATGTGTGGTTCGACAGGGAAATGATACTGGAAATGGATAGGCTAGAGAGAGATTCACTAGTTCTATGCTTCAAGACCTCGATGGCGCACCCTGCAGTTTGAGTCTCTGGTGGCCACGTAAGAGTGTCTAAGACCCTAGGTGACTTGCTCTGCGGTCCGAGCCTTCGGTGGTCATGTCTGAGTGTCTGAGACCCGATAGCCAGTTCTAAATAGGTCTGAGCATTTGCGGCTACTTTGGGTCTGAGACCCATTGACTACAAGTTGGGGCTAGGCCCCGTGATTGATATTCTGTGTTGAGACACTATTGTTCATGCTTTGGGGATTTATTTATCCACGGGGGATACGTCCCCCACTTACGCATGTATATTTCTAGATCGAGTGCCACATTCCGGCATAAGGTCAGAGACCCAATTGATATGTGATTGTTGGTGGTGGAGGACCATTTGTTTACCCGTAGATCTACATACCTAATTATGTGTGATGTACCCTCTAGACTTATGCGAGCTCAGGGGGCATCTAGGCTTAGACATCAGGGCCTTAAACCCACGTAAAACTTAACGTTGATCCTGTGATGTTAAGAGTTTGTTCTGTGGTGATTCTGTTGAGTTCTACGGTGATTTTAATAGTTGGATTGTACATGGGTATACCTTCTAGGCTTGTAGGGTTCTAGTTGACGTACAAGCATACACATGAGGGCCTTACACCTATGTATAACAGTATGTATCAGTCTGGAGACAATGACGGTATGGGCTTACTTAGTTTTTCAATCGGTATAATCGTAGTTTACCTTGGTCTTGGGGTTATGGGGTTGATTTATGGGACTGCTGCTTTCAACTATATTTTAGCTTCTTTATGCCTATTATTTCACTCAGTCGATCGATGATGCCTATTGGGTGCCTAATTTTTGTAATCACCCCTACTTCTGCATCTTCTCATGGTGCAAGTCCATGTTCTAGTTGGGGGCACTGACTTTGTGGGGATTTCGGGAGCCTTAGAAGACTATTGGTGAGCACTGGTAATTCTAGATACCTTGCAGTCTCCTGCTTTTGATGGTCATCTTTTATTTTTTAGACGTTGGCCTTGTATAGTAGTATTTTGTATTTGTAGGAGCACTCCTGAGTTGTATTATATTATGGGTTTTTTTGTATATGTATATCAGTATATGCTTTTGTCTTTTGTAGCTTTCTACAGTTGACTTCCAAGTTCTGGATAGATTACGGTACTTTGTATTATTGTGTTGGATTTGGCTTTGACTAGAAAGCTAGGAAAGGTACCCTGGAGGTGGAATTGGCTTGCCTGTAGGTGGGATCTAACAGGCACCATTATGATCGGGGAGGGTCGTGACATGAAGTGGGTTAGTTGTATATTTGTATTAGAATGATTATTTAAAAATTATTGTTATTTTCCTTACAAATTTTATATTACATTCAATGTACATTTGATTTGTGTTCTACTAACAATAATTAACCTTTGATTTCTTCATCAAACAATTTGTAATACACTGATATTTTACTAAAGAAATTATTTTGATTATTTAATAATACCTGCAAAGAGTAAGACAATATCTTTTCTTTTATTTCATTGTGGACATGAACTAAATAATATGTTAGTAGCTCATAAGTTAAATTTTACATAGTTATAGATGATGTGACTAACTATATAATTGGGTATCTTTTCATGTTCAAGCTTGAGCTTAAATTGACCTACTGATCATACATTCATTATTTTCAATAATCTATAGTTTGATCTTTAAATTTTATTTTGTTACTTATATATGATTTAAATAAATATTATATGATTACATATAACTTAACCAAAATAAATAGAAATGCATGTGCACAACATGTGTGAATAAATGTAATAATCTATGATTAAATAGGGGCACCCTTACCTTTAATTAAACAAGAAAAGAGGGTCAAATAAGCAATAGGCATGGAAAATGGATATGTAACAATTAAAATTGGGCTTAGCCCATTAGGAGCAGCCACGTGACAAAAAAGAGGGGGGGGGATCCTTTTAGGATTAGAACACTTTAGCTGAAGGCTTTTCAGCCACCAGGAAAAGAAAAATTAAGTTAGTTGTTGCTCACGTCCGTATAGTAGAACGAATAGGAGAAAAATAATATTTTTCAACAACCCAATTCACGAGTAAAGAGAAAAAGTAGAAGAAGAAGGTAATTTAAAATTTGGTTTATAGATATGATTTATTTATTCCATGGCCATAAAAATTGGGGAGGAAAGTTATGAAACCTCCATGGGTCAAAACAAATAGAGAAAAATTTGAAATTGAGAAAAAGTAAGATAATCCTTTAAAATCTCTTTGAACTAGATGAATGAATGATATGAATTGGAGTAGTTGATGAATTGGAAGTTGTGAAAGTTATGTAAATCAAATTAAAAACTCAAGTAAAGAATGTTAGAGGGGCAACTAAGAAGTTGGGAGGTTGTGTGTTACATATGTATATCATCACCTGGATAGGCCTAAAACAGAGGAAACTCTACATGATTTTCTGCAGAATTCTAGTAAAGCTTAATTTGGGATTCTCCCCCTTAGCACCGATCATAATCCAAAATTGGGTCGTGAAAAAGTTGGTATCAGAGCTTAGGTTATTGCTATGACTATGGAGCACACGTTAGTAGTAGAATCTCAATTATAGTTATGTGGCCGGCCATTTTTATAATTGTGATTTTTTGTGAGGACGTGATATGATGTTTCGTGTCCTTCTTTCTTATTCCTACTTATGGGTATCATGTTTAGGACAATTAGATGAATCTAACAGTATTTGCTTTGTTTATCAGATGGCTCAAATTTGATTGTCTAACGACAGGGCTATGATAAGTGTTCCTCAAACACCTAATGACACCTCTACTAGGAATCCTACTTCCACAACCAGGGAAAAGAGTAGAGCTCGCAAAGCTGGTCGAGGTAGGGGTCGTCGTTCCATCACAAGAAACCCCAACACCACTTTAAGAATTATAAGAGAGGAAATTCCTAAAATGAATGCAACTCCACATCCTCCATCACAAGATAATTCTACTATGGCAGCATTGAATTCCATGCAAAGAGTTATAGAGGGTTTGGTTGACAGAATGGATCAAAAGGAGAGGATGGGTTAGCATACTGTTGTATCAACTCAAACACAGGCACAACCTTAGGCACCCTTACAGTCTTATACCTTCGGGAATAAAGAAGTGTCAATACAGAAATTTTTGAAACTGAAATCACCAATGTTCACAGATTCTGATTGTTCAGTTGATCCTCAAAGTTTCTTCGATGGAACCTTCAAGGCATTGAGGATGTTCTGGTAAGAGAGTTATGGTGTTTACAATGTACAAACTAGAGGACATGGCTAACACATGGTGTGAGATCTTATTGCTAGGTTGGCCTGTGGGACTAGCACCATTAAAATGGAATGAGTTCACTAAATTATTCATGAATTATTTTCTTTTTGAAAGTCAGAGGCAGAAATTTGCAAGTCAATTTGATAGATTAATACAGACTCTGAAAATGGATGTATCAACCTATAAGACCGAATTCTATAATTTGGCTAGATATGCCCCTTGCTTAGTGCCAACTGAAGAAGCTAGAGTTCAAAGATTTGTCAATGGATTGGATGCCCATCTATTCACTGTAGTAGCATCAAGTATGAAGAAGTTGACATATTCATTGGCAGTTGATCTAGCAAGAAAGATTGAAGACAATGTTCGTAAGGAACATGCAGCCTTTGATGCTCATAAGAAGGCCAAGGTAGGGGGATTTTTCGGCGGTGACTATAATGCAAATCGCAAAGTAGGAAATTAGGAAAGGTAACAACTAGGCTCTCAGGCAGAGATGGATCCAATTGTATAGTTCACATAGAAGCCACCTCATGGACAGGGTATTCAGGGACTGCCATCGTCACAAAGATACCAAAATTCTGGCCAAATGTATGCTACTGCTCCATCATGTTAGACTTGTCATAGATCACATGTAGGCTAGTGTCGTTTTTTGACTGGAGGGTGATTTTGATGTGGTTGGTTAGGGCATCGCCATAGGGACTGTCCTCTACCTCCCAAAAAATTCCACTCAAAACCCCAATAAGAGGGCTATACCAACTCAGACTACTTGAGATGCTTTAGGCACTACTAGCACAGGAAATAGAGGTCGAGGTGCCAAAGATCGTGTTATGGGAAAGCAAGGACAGGGAAATGCTGGAAGAGGCCGTCAAAGAGTTTTTGCACTTACTAGACAAGATGTTCAGGACTCAAATACAGTGGTTATAGGTATTATTTAGTTTAATAATTTGATGCTCATGCTTTGATTGATCAAGGATCTACCTACTCCTTATGTGTCCTCAAACTTTGCTTTGAGGCTTTATTAATAGCCAGAGATGTTAAATCATCCTTTTCTTGTCGCTACTCCTGTATGAGATTCTTTATCAGTTGAATATGTATCCCGTGATTGTCAAATTGGAGTTGAGGGAAGAAACACTCTAGCTGACTTAATTGTACTTGACATAATTGACTTTGATGTGTTGATGGTCATGGATTGGTTATCTCCTTGCTATGCTACAGTAGATTGTCATGTAAAAATAGTCAGATTTGAGATGCCAAATGAGCCTATATTTATATTAAAGGGGGGTCAAGTCCTAGAGGTTAGTAAGATTATATCTCTTATGAAGGCTTAAAAATTACTGAGTAAAGGTTACATGGGTCTCTTAGCTATGGTAAGAGATACTAAAAAGAAAACACTTAGCTTGGAAAAGATATTAGTGGTGAATACATTTCCTCATATATTCCCTGAGGATTTGCCGAGATTACCTTTGGTACGAGAAATACACTTTGGTATTGATTTGGCTCCTCACACATTGCCAGTATCTATAACTCCATACCACATGTCACCAGCAGAGTTAAAGGAGCTAAAGCAATAGTTGCAGAACTTACTCAATAAGAGTTTTATCTGACCGAGTATATCACCATGGGGTGCACCAGTATTTTTCGTTAAAAAGAAAGATAGGTCTCTGAGAATCTGTATTGACTACAGGCTGTTAAATAAGATAACAATATATAATAAGTATCCTTTACCTCGTATAAAGGACCTTTTTTATCAGTTGCAGGGAGCTGCCCACTTCACAAAGGTAGATCTTAGATCTGGTTATCATCAACTTCGGATTAAGGAGGAAGATATTTCTAAGACAATATTCAGAACTCGATATGGGCACTATAAGTTTCTTGTGATGCCTTTCAATCTGATGAATGCTCCAATTGCATTCATGGACTTAATGCATAGGGTGTTCATGCCCTTCTTAGACAAGTTTGTGATAGTGTTTATTGATGATATTCTAATATATTCTCATAGACAAGAAGAACACAAGAATCATCTAACAACTGTATTACAAACATTGCGAGAACATAAGTTATATGCTAAGTACTCAAAGTGTGAATTCTTGCTAGACTAAGTAGCATTTCCGGGGAATGTTGTATCCAAAGATGGAATTATGGTGGATTCTAGAAAGATAGAAGCATGCAAAAATGACCTAAACCTACCTCACCTATAGAAATTTGCAGCCTTTTGGGTTTGCCAAGTTATTATAGGTATTTTGTGTAGCATTTTTCCAGAATAGCAACCCCTTTGGCCAACCTAACATAAAAAAGGTGAAGTTTTAGTGGATAGAAGAACATGAGTAGAGCTTTGTAAAACTCAAAACATATTTGACGAAGGCACTGATATTAGCCTTACCATCAGCTCCGAAGGATTCATAGTATTTTGTGATTCTTCTAGGGTGGGATTAGGATGTGTTCTTATGCAAAATGGTCGTGTTATTGCCTATGCTTCAAGACATTTGAAGAATCACGGGTAGAACTACCCTACACATGATTTGGAGATGGCCATTGTGATATTTGCTCTTAAAATTTGGAGCAAATATATACTGACTATAAGAGCTTAAAGTATAGTTTTCAGCAAAGAGAACTCAATCTTCGACAATGACGGTGGATGCAGTACTCAAGGATTATGATTGCGTTACTTTGTATCATCCTGAAAAATCCAATGTTTTATGGCCGATGCATTGAGCACAAAATCTATGGGTAGATTAGCACTTATACCTCCTCAAAAGAGACAATTAGCAAAAGATATGCAAAAGCTTAAGGGTGCAGGTGTCAAACTTAGTGTGGGAAAGTCAGAAATATTATTAGCTAAAGTGCAAGCCAAATCTTTATTGGTAGAGTGCATTAAAGCTACCTAGTATGAGGATGAGCAGCTTTGAAGTCATAGCTAGTAAAAGTAAGAAGATGATTATTGATTGTGATGATATGCTTCGACTAGGGAATCATTATGTATACCAGACATGGGCTAAGATGAGTAATTCTTGAGGAAGCTCACAACTTTAAATATACTATGAACCCTGGTTCCACTAAAGTGTACCATGATTTGAAGCAATGGTATTGGTGGGAAGGTATGAAGAAAGATGTTGTTAACTTTGTTTCTAGTTGTCTAACATGCCAACAGGTTAAAATTGAGCATCAACAACTCGCAGGATTACTACAAGAGATCCAGATTGCTGAGTGGAAATGGGAAAGAGTTACTATGGATTTTGTGGTTGGTCTATCACGAATCCTTAGAGGTTATGACTATGTATGGATAATTGTAGATCGATTAACAAAATCAACACACTTCTTAACAATAAAGACTACTTATAGTGGAGTGAGATATGCCAGATATTTTTAAATGAGGTTGTTCGACTTCATGGAGTTCCCTTATTCATTATCTTTGACGGAGGCTCATAATTCATTTCACATTTTTGGAGATCTTTTCAACAAGCATCAGGTACGCGAGTAGATCTGAGTACTGCATTTTACTCACATACGGACGGATAGTCTGAGTGTACTATACAAATCCTAGAGGATATGTTAAGGGTTTGCATTCTTGATTTTGGAGGTACTTGGGATACCCACTTGCCTTTAGCTGAATTTGCTTACAACAATAGCTTCCAATCTAGCATTTAGATGGCTCCATATGAAGCCTTGTATGGTAGGAGATGTTGTTCTCTTATAGGGTGCTTCGAACATACAAACACTAAGGTGTTAGGACCGGACTTGCTTTAGAAAGCTATACACAAGGTCCAACTAATCAAACAGAGGTTGCTCGCCGCTCAAAGCAGACAAAAGTCATATGCAGATAAGAGGAGAAGAGATTTGGTGTTCACAGTGGGAGATAAAGTCTTCCTATGATTTCTCCTGTGAAAGGGGTAATATGATTTGGGAAAAGAGGTAAGTCAAGTTAGAGCTATGTAAGACCATATGAAATACTTGATTGAATAGGAAGAGTAGCGTATTATTTGGAAATCCTTTAAGAGATGTCCTTTATTCATCCAGTGTTTCGACTATACAGATTGATGAGAATTTAACATATGAAGAATAACAAATGGATTCTATTGATAGACAAGTAAAGAGGTTACGTTCAAGGGAAATTGTGTCCATGAAAGTCCTATGGAGGAATCACATGATTAAACAAACTACTTAGGAATCAGAAAATGATATACGAGCAACATATCCTCATTTGTTTCAACCTTTAGGTATGTACTTATTTTAAATTCAGGGACTGAATTTCCTAAGATGGAGAGAATGTAATAATCTATGATTGAATAGGGGCACCCTTACCTTTAATTAAACAAGAAAAAGGGTTAAATAAGCATTATGCTTTGAAAATGGATATGTAACAATTTAACTTGGGCTTAGCCCATTAGGAGCAGCCACATGACGAAAAAAAGCGAGGGGAGGGAGGGAAAATTCTTAAAAGATTAGAAAACTTTAGTTAAAGGCTTTTTAGCCACTAGGGAAACAAAAGCAACTAAGTTAGATGCTGCTCACGTCCGGATAGTAGAACGAATAGGAGAAAAAAAATATTTTTAAGAACCCAAGCCACTAGTAAAGAGAAAAAGTAGAAGAAGAAGAAGAAGGTAATTTCAAATTTTGGTTTATAGATTTGATTAGTTTATTCCATAGCCATAGAAATTGGGGTGGAAATTTAAGAAACGTCCATGGTTAGAAGAAATAGAGGAAAATCTGAAATTGACGAAAACTAAGATAATCCTTTGAACTCTCTTTGAACTAGATGAATGAATGATATAAATTGGAGTAGTTGATGAATTGAAAGTTGTGAAAGCTGTGTAAATCATATCAAAAGCTCAAGTAAAGACTGTTAGAGGGGCAACCAGGAAGCTGGGGGTTAGGTATTACATGAGCATATCATCAATTGGATAGGAAATAGAAAGTCTAAAAAGGGATTACGAATTTCTAAAGTAGAATGAACTTAGCTTGAACAAATAAAGTAACATGAGATTTTTATGGTATGAGTATATATTGACCAAAAGATGTTTCACGGATTGCTTGAGGTGACAAGTTTTGTACTTCTATATGAATACTATGAGTAGTAATCTTAACCCAATTTGTGTTTTATAAGTTTCATGATTTTTACATGATTTATAAAGTGAATATGTTACTGGGTGATTTAAAATTTCTTCTAAGACAAGTCGTTTACTTGATTTGATACTGAAATAGTTCTTTGAGATGATCTTATTGTTATAAGACAAGAATATTGAAAAATTTAGATGATTATTATTATTGAAAAAGTTTGGCATTTACTTGGGATATAAGTATATTGACATGTATTTTCGTTACATTTGACATGACATGATTATAAGACTGGAATGTTTTGTACTACTTTGATAAAGATTATATTGTTTACAAAGAAAAGTATAAATTGGAGTATACCTTGATTAATCCTCTAGCTAACAGCGGGTTTGTTAGACCTATTGCACCTTGTATTTATAGATTACAGATAGAGCCCTCTCTAGTGGGAAGGTAGAACTATCATACCATTACCGATATCCCTCGACTAGGGATTTATTCATATGATATTTACAATTATCGTCTATTCTTTTAAGAAGATAGAAATACTGATTACATGATTCATTCTTGGAAATCTCTCGAATATGTATATGGTTGTAAGGACCTGGAATTTTGTACGACCTCAATGAAGCATGAAGATTTAGTTGCTGGAAAGTTTTGGACCAAGGTGACACTTCATGGGATCCATCACGATTTGTGTGAAGTCACAAGGCCCGTGTGGAGCCTCCACGAAGCGGCCCTTGGCCCATGGAGGATGTTTGGCCCTTAAACGTGGTGTTTTAAACTAACACACACCATACTTGGACCCCTCATGGTCTGTGTGACACTTCACGGACCGTGTGGTGGGCCATGTGATGGCCTTGGCTTGAAATCCCAAAGTTTTGGGACCAAGTATGGTTACACAGCCAAGTTCACGACCTGTGTGGGTTGGCACGGCCCGTGAGGCCATTCGTAAAGCTTCCGGAGTGAAATTTCTCTAAGTATTGAACAAACATCTCGTAACTTGGTCATAGAATTTTCTAAGGAAAGAGGTACGGGTAGTGTCACAGCCCGTGTGACACTACACGGTCCGTGAAACCTCCTATGAAGATGACTTCGTTGAAAAATTCTAAGTATGAGATCTTCATTCTCAAGATAAATTCACTTTAAAGCCTTCAATTCAAGCTTATTTATGTTATTTAAGGCCATCATGGGTCTCCTACATCAAGTCAAGTTCAAAGGAATTCCATTGGCTAAGTTTTTCACAAGTACCGATAGAAGGGTCAACATTAAATGGTCATATCGCTTAGCCCAAAAGGTACTAGGTGGCCCACAACCTATCAAATTGAAGATCTTTGAAGTATCTTTCCAACGCATCTAGTCTCACCTCATGCCGAGCTTGGAGCAAGACGTTATGCCCATTTTCGTAAACTCTGTCTGGGCTAGACAGGAGGCCTTCACAAACCGTGAAGCCAACCGTGTGAACTTTGGTTTAAAATTTAAAGGGGCATTTTATTAAGTTATTTTTTATATCTTGACCCATCCCCCAAGGCTTTTAAGACCTTTTAACTCCCTTTATATCCCTAAACTTCTCCTACACTTATTCTAAACTCTTATTAAAGACAAAAACTTAGTTTCTAGAACTAGACTCTCAAAATTCTCTCCAAGTCTCATCTTCAAGATTCAAGCTAGGATTCAATTGGGGTTTTAAATTAAAGCTAAACTCTTCTCAAATTCATCTTTCTAATCAAGGTATGTGGGATTGATTCTTGGTCCCTTTTCAACCAAGAAGACCAAAAATTCCTTTTAATTGATTTCATGAATTTTAGTCACTTTAAATATGGATTTTCACTATTTGATTTTATTAAATCCAATGGATGTATGGGCTGCACTCTACCTGTGATTTTAAATTACTTTGAACAATATTATAATGATTTACATTGAGTTATGAAGTTATGAACATGCATGTCCCCTTTAAAATTGATTTATGCATGGGTAATGTGTATTATGATTTAGGTGTTGATTTAATCATGGATTTATCTAATTTCATATTATGATGTTGATTTTAAATTGAAGATATGTCACTCATGCTATCTTCAAATCATGCATTCCATTGCATTCATGAACATTGATATATGAAAATTATGAAGTGGGTTAAGCCCAATTATGTTTTATGAAGTGATTATGATGTGATTTTGGTAAGGCATTGGTTATGACAAGAATGTGATCACATATATGTCTATGATTAGGGCTCTTTGAGTATTATGGGTGCTTGCACCATCTTGTATATGTAGATGAGTTATTCCCTGCATTAGCATTATGATTGTGATTTCATGGTTTGGCATTTGAGCCTAAATATGCATTAAACGGTTTAAAATGAATATCGAATCTCTTGAAAGCATATATATATATATATATATATATATATATATATATATATATATATATATATATATATATATATATAAAGTATTCATGTGGGATATTATTGACTTAACACCGATGGATTGGGGACGTTAGGGCTATCCCCAAGGACCCTCTCCCTTTCCTTGAAGTATGTGCCAGCATAGGAATGATCACCATTACCGAAATGACCAGGTCGTAAGGAATGGTTATTCGTTTATTACGTTTATGATATGATATGATATGATATGTTTGTGAAAAGTCCTTCCAAAATGGTGAGTTCCGTAAAGAAGGTGACCATCCACCGAAATGGTGTATTCCGTAAGGTGTGATGTAGATTACCTTTGACAAGTAATCTTCTCCTACTGATGGGAGGTCTTTATTAGACTAATTCATGTAATAGCTCGCATGGATTTGATTTGTTGGTTATGGTCCATCCCCACTATATAGGAGCATTATTGCATTTCATGCATCATGAATTTCATGGCATCTTGTATACTACTCTTCCTTGGATATATATAATTCTTTCTATACTATGTGCTCTTGTCATCTAACATTGAAATGCAGATTTGGTAAGTCATATGTATTGCATGCCTGCATACTTAGTACATTCAAACATACTAACGCATACTATATGCCTACATGATTTTACCATATATGGACCGTGGGTTACGATCATCCACTCCTTGACGGGTAGTTTGAATTCGAAGAGTTGATATTATGGTGAGTCCTATCTTCTAAGGACTAACCACCTTCCTTCTATCTATGTTGTTTTCTATTTATCTTCTTAATTGAGGGTGAGTGTAGGACATGTCTTGGCCCCCGTCCCATCTTATGACTAGAAGTATTGTTGGACATCTTGTAGACTTTCATAGATTCTATATTTTATGTGTTGTATTTGAAGCTTATGATTTAGTTATCTATTGGATATGGCTATCATGGATTGATTATGGGAATTGTGATATATATGTACTTTTGATGTGGAAATGTTAAAGATCCTAAGCCCTGTATTGCCCCTATAGAGTGAGACATACTTACCCGCCACTTAGTTCTTATGTGCTATATGCTATGTGAATCCATGTAAACCCTTTTCCCTTTGATATCCCCATAGTGTGTGTCATATTTTGCCATCCCTTATGATTATGTGCTTACTATTTGAATGCGCTTCCGAACAAATGATGTGGATCTGGATACTTTGAGGCTTATTTGGGGACTCTCGGGTTCCCATTCATCGTATCACTTCTAGACCCTGGTTCCGAGTCATGACAAAGATGGTATCAGAGCATTTGATTTATTAATGGTCCTCAAAGTCCAACATGTCACGTCAAGTAGAGTATTATTCATGTGTGTGAAGCACACCACATCTATGGGTAGGAGGCTACAAAGCCATTTAGGAAATTTTTCACTTTTCATGATTCTTATCGTGCTATAGTGCGTATCTTAAGATTTCTTATCTCCCTACCTTCCTATCGAATAGGGAGAGCTACTTTGAGCTCGTAATGGAATCTAGGGGAGGAAGGTGTTGTAGCGATCTTATAGATGAGGCCTAAAAGAGAGTTGGTGAAGGATGTGCATTGTTTGACATGCTTGCTTATTTGGGTATTCGAAGTTTTCTTGGTTGGCTGGTTATGATGGAAGGTTTGTTGAAGGCTTCTCATCTATTGCATCTTCCTTGATCAAGTTGACTAGAAAGAAGGCCAGGTTGGATGATTGTGACGTGAGTTCTCATGCCTTAAAAGGTCGGCTTACATCGGCTTTGGTTTGGCATTACTGGATGGCTTAGATAGGTTGGTAGTGTATTGTGATGCTTCTTGGTTTGGGTTGTGGTTGTTGATATTAAGGCTAAGCAAGATCTAGATATGTCATTGGTTGGATTAAAGAGGTTGGTTGCCAAAATAATGAGATAGAGGCTTCCTCCCAAGAGGGAGATGGTATGTTTCAGAATTAAAGTCAGTTATGTGTTTCGACTGTGGGTGATCTTAGGGAAAAATGATCATGAGTGGAGCCCATAACTCTCAGTATTTGATTTACCCGGAATCTATTAAGATGTGTTGAGATTTGAAGGAGGTGTATTGGTGGCATAATATGAAGAAGGACATAGCCGAGTTCGTACCCGAGTGCTCGAATTGTCAAAAAGTGAAGGTAGAACACCAAAGGCCCGATGGTGTGGCTCAAGACATTGAGATCTCTACTTGGAGGTGGTTTGAGTTAAAATGAAATGACTTCTATAGACGTGGATTTATTGTTGGTGGCTACAAAAGAGTGAAATTGATTAAGAAAAGGTTGAAGATGGTTCAAAGTCATCAAAAGTCTTCTTTGGATGTTAGAAAGAGGGACCTTGAGCTTCATATTGGTAATTGGGTGTATGTGAAGGTCTCACTTATGAAGAGTGTGGTGCACATCGAGAAGGAGGGAAAGCTAAATTCCTGGTATGTAGGTCCTTATGAGATTGTTGAAGCGGATTGGGAATGTAGCTTATAGGTTGGATTTGCCTCCGCAATTGAGCTCTAGTCACTGGGTTTTGCATATATCTATGTTGAGGAAGTTGTTGGTGATACTAGTGTTATTTTGCCTTTGGAAGGTGTTGGGCTTGAGGAGAACTTGTCTTATGGAGGAAGCTCCTGTTGAAATTTTTGATAAGACAAGTGAAGCGGCTTCGCAACAAGGATGCGGCTTCGGTGAAGGTACTTTAGAGGGATCAATATGTGGAAGGTGCTACGTGGGGAGTGGAATCAAGTTTGATGCGACGATACTTCTATCATTTCCAATATACTCAAGCCTATAGTATTAGGTCCTTCCTATTTTTAATGGTCCTAATTCTTCCATTCTTGAGTCTCATGATATGACATGCATACATGTGCACGAAAATGATTTTTATGATTTTTGAATTATCTGAAAACGTTTAAATATGGGTTTTAAAGGCTTTATAATTTTCAAATGATGAACTATGCATTGTACCTTGTGTTCGGATGTTTCATGTTCTAAGTAAAGCCCTTCTAACCTTGCCCTTGCACATTCGGGGATGAATGTTCCCAAGGGGGGAGTGATATAAGGACCCAAAATTTTGTACGGCCTCAATGAAGCATGAAGATTTGGTTGTGGAAAAGTTTTGGACCAAGGTGACACTTCATGGGAGCCATCATGGCCTGCGTGGAGCCTTTATGAAGTGGCCCTTAGCCTATGGAGGATGTTTGTCCCTTGAACGTGGTGTCTTAAACTAAGGCATACCACACTTAGACCCCTCACGGTCTGTGTGACACTTCACGAACCATGTGGTGGGCCGTATGATGGCCTTGGCTTGAAAACTCACAGCTTTGGGTGCAAGTATGATTACACGGCCAAATTCACAGCCTGTGTGGGATGGCATGGCCCGTGAGGCCATCCGTAAAGCCTCTGGAGTGAAATTTCTCTAAGTATAGAATCACCGTCTCGTAACTTGATCACGGAATTTTCTAAGGAGAGGGGTACGGGCAGTGTCACGGCCCATGTAACCACCTGTGAAGATGACTTCGTTGAAAAGTTCTAAGTATGGGATCTTCATGCTCAAGCTAAGTTCACTTTACAGCCTTCAATTCAAGCTTATTTATGTTGATTAAGGCCATAATAGGTCTCCTACATCAAGTCAAGTTCAAAGGAATTCCATCTGGTCTAACCTCATTTCGAGTTCGGATCAAGATGTTATCTCCTTTTTGTAAAATCTGTCTGGGCTAGATGGGAGGCCTTCACGGGCCGTGAAGAGCTTCACGGGCCGTGAAGCCAACCATGTGAACTTTGGTTTAAAATTTAAAGGAGCATTTTATTTAGTTATTTTTTATGCCTTGACCCATCCCCAAGTCTTTTAAGACCTTTTTAACTCCCTTTTATATTCCTAAACTTCTCCTACACTAATTCTAAACCCTCATTCAAGACAAACACTTAGTTTCTAGAATTAGACTCTCAAAATTCTCTCCAAGTCTCATCTTCAAGATTCAAGCTAGGATTCAATTAGGGTTTTAAAGTCAAGCTAAACTCTTCTCAAATTCATCTTCCTAATCAAGGTATGTGGGATCGATTCTTGGTCCCTTTCAACCAAGAAGACCCAAAAATTTCTTTCAATTGATTTCATGAATTTTAGTCACTTTAAATATGGATTTTCACTATTTGATTTTATTAAATCCATTTGATGTATGGGCTACACTCTACCTATGATTTTAAATTACTTTGAACAATATTATGATGATTTACGTTGAGTTATGAAGTTATGAACATGCATGTCCCCTTTAAAATTGATTTATGCATGGGTAACCTGTATTATGATTTAGCTGTTGATTTATTTATGGATTTATCCAATTTCATATTACGATGTTGATTTTAACTTGAATCTACGTCACTCATGCTATCCTCACATCATGCATTGCATTGCATGCATGAGCATTGGTATATGAAAATTATAAAGTGGGTTAAGCCCAATTATGTTTTATGAAGCGATTATGATATGATTTTTGTAAGGCATTGGTTATGACAAGAATGTGATCACATATATGTCTATGATTATGACTCATTTGAGCATTATGGGTGCTTGCACCATCTTGTACATGTAGATGAGTTATTCCCTAGATTAGCATTATGATTGTGATTTTATGGTTTGGCATTTGAGCCTAAATATGCATTGAACGGTTTAAAATGAATCTCTTGAAAGAATGTGTGTGTGTGTGCATATATATATATATATATATATATATATAAGTATTCATGTGGGATATTGTTGACTTAGTACCAATGGATTGGGGGCGTTAGGGCTATCCCGAAGGGCCCTCTCCCTTTCCTTGAACTATGTGCCAACATAGGAAGGATCACCATTACCGAAATGACCATGTCATAAGGAATCGTTATTCGTTTATTACGTTTATGATATGATATGATATGTTTATGAAAAGTCGTTCTGAAATGGTAAGTCCCGTAAGGAAGGTGACCACCCACCGAAATGGTGTGTTTCGTAAGGTGTGATGCAGATTATCTTTGGCAAGTAATTTTCTCCTACTGATGGGAGGTCTTTATCGAACTAATTCATGTAATAGCTCGTATGGATTTGATTTGTCGGTTATAGTCCATCCCCACTATATAGGGGTATTATTGCATTTCATGCATCATGAATTTCTTGACATCTTGTATACTACTCTTCCTTGGATATATATGGTTCTTTCTATATTATGCGCCCTTGTTATCTAACATTGAAATGCAGGTTTGGTAAGTCATATGCATTGTATGCCCGCATACTTAATATATTCAAACGTACTAACGTATACTCTATGGCTAAATAATTTTACCATGTAGGGATATCCACCGTTTGACGAGTAGTTCGAATTCGGAGAGTTGATATTGTGGTGAGTCCTATTTTCCAAGGACAAACCACCTTCCTTCTACCTATGTTATTTTCTATTTATCTTCTTAATTGAGGGTGAGCCTGGGACATGTCTTGGCCCTTGTCTCATCTTATGACTAGAGACATTGTTGGACATTTTGTAGACTTTTGTAGATTCTATATGTTATGTGTTGTATTTGAAGTTTATGAATTAGTTATCTATTAGATATGGTTATCATGGATTGATTATGGGAATTGAAATGTATGTACGTTTGATGTGGAAATATTAAAGATCTTAAGCCCCGTATTGCCCATAAAGTGAGCCATACTTACCAGTCCCTTAGTTCTTATGTGCTTTGTGCTATGTGAATCCATGTAAACCCCTTTCCCTTCGATATCCCCATAGAGTTAGTCCTATTTTCCCATCCCTTAGAATTATATGCTTACTATTTGAATGTGCTTTCGAACCGATGATGTGGATCTGGATACTTTGAGGCTTGTTTGGGGACTCTTGGATTCCCATTCGCCGTGTCACTTCTAGGCCCTAGTTCCGGGTCGTGACAATGGTTTGATATGAAAGTGTTTTACTAAGTTTATTTTCAAATGGTTAAGTTGACTTGTTTATATAATACAACATGATTTATTATGGCTATTGATTTTTGAAAGAGCATTTGGTACATGATTTTGATTATTATATCAACATATTTTTTGACTTGTCCCTTATTAAAATGATTGTGGTTATTATTATCACTCACTGAGCTAGCATCTTACTCCTTGCTAATATTTTTTTACAAAGAGTACAGGTGATATTGGCAAGGATTTAGTTAGCTAAAGGTAGCAAGTTGATTCTATGGTGACCCTCGCTCTTGTTCGTGTGGGAGACAAGCCTATTTTTTTTTATTATGGACCTTTCTTTCAATTCTAGGAGTCGCTTCATAGTTATTTCTTTATTCAGAGTCATTAATATTTCTCTTGTTATTCTGGATGTGTGACCGAGTTTAAGTTTATTCCTATTGTTGGAAATGAGTTAGTATTATTGGAGAATAGATTGGAAATTGATATGGTGACTTGATTTGACCATCTAGTAGTTGTACTGCTGAATTCTGAGACGGGTAAAAAAATTGGATAGGTCATAAAACAGAGGAAATTCTATCTGATTTTCAGCAAAATTCTAGTAAGGCTTGCTTTGGGATTCTCCCTCTGAGCGTTGATCATGATCCTAAATTGAATTGTAACAATAAATTAATAGTTAGTAAATATAGTATGAAATCGCCAGTGCATCCCTTCATACTTATTCCACGCTGAGAATATCATTTGTACTAATAGATTAATATAAGCCTATATATTTCTTTTGGAATTCATTTTTTTAGATAAAAAACAAAAGCTTCAAGTCAAACTAGTTGGGATTGACTATGTGAATTCTAGATGTTAATTTTTTTTCAAAACTAGAGTAAAATTTAATAGCTCGAAGAGATATCCTAAATTTCCATTCTTAAATTATTCTAAACTAATAAGCAATAAACAATAATTATGATTCTAAAAATTATACATTGATCACCAAGAACAATTATGGAAATCTAACTATACATAGTATTTATCAATTCAAAATTTTGACAGATTCTAACGAGATTTGATTTTTTGGTTGATAAAACTTTTTGTGCGAAATTTTTAAAATAAAATAGTAAAAAGGATCGATGTTCATGAATTTCAAGTAATATCCTTAAGTTTGACATGGTGTTTGATTTTATCTTTTATAGTTGGGGAGACGAACATCTGGGCAAGGGAAAGTGCAGTGCGCCTGGTGCGAATGGCTTTCTTTTTTCATGATATACCAATCAGAATGGAGGGTCCTACCTACCCGTACATGATTGATAGAATCACTACATGGGGGGGGGGGGGAGGGGGGGCAGTCAACTTGATGCGGGAGAGGCATGAGTGCAGTTCAATCTTGTGGTGTATTCGTTTATAGTGAGTAGAGCCTCTTTCTCGTTGATCAGTTCGCCTCCGCTCAATTGAAAAGTAGGAATTCCTACGGCGGTTTTGTCAACGAACGCGTCTCGGGCCGTATTGACTAACCTAACCCACCCTTAAGGAGGCTTTTCCATAGTTGAATGTCCGTTTTAGTGTGATTTACGAAGGATAGGCTAGGTTTGGTAATATCCAGAACAAATGAAAAGAGATCGGGGTCAATAGGTGGCAGTTGGCAAGGAACTTGATTGATTTTTAACCATAATCGCAGTATTCAATTTTTCATAATTTAGAGAATATAATGTTATATACATTAATGGTAATTTCCCCAGCTAATTTATCCTTATATTTTCTTGTCTTTAAATAGCCTTCTAATAAAAATTTTAAATTTTTGACTAATTACGCTTCCTTGAATATTTAAAGTTTATCAGATGACTAAGTAATGCTTCTCTGTCATCACAAAATAAGAATAAGTTGCATACATAATATTGTAGAAAAATATTATTTGGGGATTACATTGGGTAAGAACATCGTTGTTGTATGTATTTCAAATTTTTAGTAAATTTTAACTTTCGTACTAAAAGAAAGAAAGCAAAAATGGAAAAATGATTCAAGTGTTGAAGATTTTTATTTTTTCTCTTTTGATGAAGATGAAAATATAAATATTCAGATCATTGTAGACTTGTTTCTTTATTTTTTATTTTTTCAATGTCAAATTGAAAATGTTATTTACAGTGTTTTTCTTTATCCTCTTTTTCAAGAATGAAGTCCTTAAATTGTAAAAAAAAATAATTAAAGAGCAAAAAGAGAACTGAGTAAAGTAATTAACATGACTCAGTTGTTATGCAAAAGAAAGATCAATTTATATAACCTCAATAAAAATTCGAAACAGAACTAATCCATAAGTATAACATTATGATAATTTACACTAAGTTTTATATATATAGACAAAACAAAAATTAAAAGATTCAAGACATAACAATAACCATATTTGACAGTAGCAATAAGATGCATTCTTATTGGAGTGCACTTGTAGCATCTGTAACTAATAGCTTTTGTTGTGTCACTAACCATCCAGATTAGTAGCGGACATGATCTTTAGCTGTAACAAAATCAAATAGGAAAATTACTACAAATCATTAAAAATTGAGCCATATGAATGAAAATAGATCAACTTCTTGTATCCACAAATAAAAGTATATTATTATAACAAATATATCGTGAGTAGATAAGTTAATTATCTGGTCTCATAAGTACAATGATAACTTCAGCATCAAAGATCTTATACTAGCAATTTACTCGAATTTAGTTTAAGATTGTCTTAAATGCTAGAAGGCAAACATATAAAAAATTTGTAACTACTAGCTATATGATAGAGTGAAATTATTAAAACAAAGAACAAAATTGCAATTTTTCAAGAAGACAAATTTCTCTTGCGGAAAACGTCACTCTCATAAAACACAGAAAATTATAACTATACCACCTTTAACACAAAAGGAATAAAACAATTAACTGGACTTGACAAATTAATTTATTTTTTCGTAACCCTACTCATGTATTAACGAAATGACACAAAGTTACCTTTGACGGTCAAGAACAAAAGGTGAGATCCTGAATGAAAAATTCACACGCCTTAGCAAGCAAAATGGGTGATTCAGTGGAGACCATGTGAACATCCTTATCACCTTTCATAATTTTTATTATGCGGGTGATGGAAAGTTTATTGTTCTTGAAATCATTAACCTGCTCCATTTCTTGCCTCCGGTAGGTCCAGAAGTCGCGACTTGGTCCCGGTCATGATGGCACCTGCTAGTCCCACCTACAGGCAAGCCAATTCCCAACTCAAGGGTACATGTCTTAGCTCTCTAGTCCAAACCCAATCGATACAACAATAATAAATACGCCGAAACCCACCAAGAACCTAGAAGTCAACTGTATATAACTACAATAGACACAAGGACATCTTTTATATATATATATATATATATATATATATATATATCAATAATCGTAAAATATACAAAACCAGGAGTGCACCTACAAATACCAAACTCTCCTATACAAGGTCGATGTCTGGATACAAAAGACGATCATAAATAGAAAAGAGCCTACGAAAAAACTAGAGATGTCGGTACTCACCAAAAGTCTCCTAAGTGCTCCCAAAGTTCCCCAACTCAGCTATCATAGATCACATCTAGATCTGCACCATTAGAAGATGCACAAGTAGGGACGAGTACCAAAAAAGGCACGCAGTAGGCATCATCGGCCGACCAAGTGAAATAGTAACCAGATATATAGTCTAAATATAAAGAGAACTGTAGTAGTGTATCAAAATAAACTTAGATCAAGGCATAAGCATGTCTGGGAACCCTCAAACCACTACTGAACCAATCTAAGTGAAGAATAGTGATAACCTAACCCAGCTCATCAACTGAATATTGTATACCGACTGATGAAGATTGTGTAGGCCGATACCACAACTACCCCCAACTGAAGCATAGTGTTGTACACGAGTGCAAGGCCTTGATATTTATGCATGTACACCAACTGCGCTCCCATAAGCCCAGAAGGTACACCAGTGCACAATATTGAATCGACAGATCATCACAGAATCCCTTAGAACCATCACATAATCCCATAGAATCATCACAGAGCCTAGATCTCCACATCATTAGAATAAGGTTTAGTTGTACTTGGGTGTAAGGCCCTAGTATTTAAGCCTGAATGCCCCCTGAGCCCCTATAAGCCCGGAGGGTATACCCACGCACAATCAAGGTGTGAATAGGTGAGTGGATCCATAGATAAATCAATCAGGCCCCTAGCCCCCAATATCACAACAGCAACCAGGTCCCTGACCCATCGTAAGTAGTGTCACATGGGGACTCGAACCCCTAATATGACCCCGAGGACTCTAACCCCTGGATCTTTTGACCTGGCCTCCAGTCGGGCAGTCAGCCAAGGCCAAGTGGTTTGACTATAAATATAACAGTGGGACGTATCCCCCGCGGGAGAAAGAATCCCCCCATCATAATCAACAGTCTCTCATTATCAGTGTATCAATGATGGGGACCTGCCCCAAAAAATATCGATCAACGGGGCCCCAAGCCTAAAGAAACTACCATTGCTCGGACCCCTTTAAAATCTACACCTCGGTCTCGAACACTCGAACATGACCACCAAAGACTAGGACCATGGGGAGTGTCACTTAAGTCTAGACACTCGGACATGACCACCAGAGACTTGAACAACAAGGTGTGTCATCTAGGTCCAGAGCGTAACATCAGAAAAATCTCCCCCTCTCTCTCTAACCGGATCTGAGTCCCATGATCATATCATCTCTCCTAAGTCACAATAAACAACTCATTCCCAAGTATGCAAGGAACTTAGAGTAGCAGCCAACCTCAGTATCACAGTGCGTAGACCTCAATAATCGGAATAGAATCGGGCTAAGCAGGCAACCATGCTACCATCTAGCCCACTGCAGGTAATGGAAATAAAAGTAACAACAGGGTATCATAGGTGCCCCACACAGATAGGCCTAGCAGAATCATAGTATACTCATAATCAAGTCATGGTATGACATAAAATAAGAGCACTGTCTACCGCCTACATATCTCTGTAGCAACAGGCAATACATACTCATATAGGTGCAAGTCAAGTCCGTACGCATGCCTGCCCCAGGCTCTAGCTCATACTCGGCCCTTACCCGGCCCTTTTCTATGTAAGCAACTCATGCAGTGTCGGTATGACCTAAGCTAAGGCCCAAGAGGCTAGATAACCAGAACCATGATACCCACCAAGATCATATCATAGCTCAGCAGCCACAAAGGATATTGCCTAAGGCAACCATGTGCCGGCCCACTAAAAATGTGCCCCTTTCAACTAAATGTCAGTCCCTAGGACTAACCCATATAACTAGTGTCTCGTCGCAGATCATCCAAAAAGCCTGTAGGATATAACCTATACCTCGCTAACAGGGTCACACTCCCATCTCTACCCCCTCCCCCCAGTGGTTCAGTCGAAACGCATCTCGTATTACAGGTCACAAGGCTCCTCTAAGGGTATAGTTATGACTGTCCCCAGAACATGGTGTATCTCTAGTCACTAACCAGTGGCACAAGTACATAACAGATGACAGCAATATACAAGATCATATAAACCACAGGGCAACATAGAATCATGTTTAATCTGGAAATTCTACCAGAAGTACTCTAAAAAGATATAGATAACTGCATCCACATCATACATATACATACCAACAAGATATAGATACTAGATTCAGCACACAGGGCTGCATGTAATCGCAGGTCAACCTCAACAGCTAATATATTTTGGTAGCCACGGACCATACTACATACAAACAAGAGTCAAGCTCAGTGTACATGTTTGTCACATGTTCATAGCTCTAACCAACTCATTTCAGGCCTTTTCATAGTCATACAATGTAAGAATTCAGATAATATAGCAACTACAGCCAACACAGCCCTCAATACATCAACTACCATCCCATTACATTATATATACACAACACACAGATCACATCCATCCATATACAACATATACTTCACAACTCAATCCATAACAGTACACTCCTACATATGCAAACATTTCAGCTTAGTCTAGGGTTTTAGAGAAAGCCTAGCCTACCTGGCATCCGATGTCTCTTGATCCGAGTCAATTCATCTAAGCTTTTCCCCTCCGAATCACTTCCCAGTGGTGCTCAATTGTTAAAACATAAGTCACAAGATCATTATCGTTGATTTGGCTGTAAAATCTCTGGAAACGAGTGAAATTATATCAATTAAGACTAAAATGGAGAAAATCAAAGCCCATATTTGAAATGCTAAATAAATCCCAGTAAAATGATCCTCACATCACTCTGAGTCCATATCTAGAGATTTCGCCCAAAATGGACCCCAGAAGGCCAAGAAAAGGCCTTAAAATGAGATTGAAAACTTTATTGGGAAAACATTCTTTTCAAAACTTTCTCGGTCAAAATTCTCAAAAATTGACAAAAATCAGCAAACACCTAGCATACCACAGCATCCCTAACGGAATGTAGAACAATTTAGACACAAATTTTACTTAATTTCGTAAGAAATGATCAAGATATTGTAATGTAAATTTTTCACTCATTCTCGATATGTCAACGAAGAAAAATCAGAAATTTACCTAAACAAACGTGTCAAATCTCAAATCCGACTTCACCACGACGTTCATTGGCTTTTTGAATCACTCAAATCGAATGAAAATGAGCTCGAAATCGCGGTGCCAAGTTGAATATATATACATATATATATATACACACACACATATATATAAATGAATCTGGAGCTTGCCTTATATACACATAATGGTACACCTGTCAGCGTGTTGACACGCCACTGCCATGTGGCAATGCTTGACTGCGCCACATGGCAGTCCCCCCCCCCCCAAAATAAGCCACATGTCCTTCTCTTTTTTCATTCTTCCTTCAATCTCTTTTTCGTCATTTCGGGCTTGTTTGGACTTCGATTTTCGCAAATGAACTATGTAACCCTATAGTTTTGGCATTTTAGATCCAACAATGCAATCAAAATTCCCATCTGGGGCATGTTTCCTGAGAGCGTTGACTGGGACAACTATTAACCGATTCCAGCGGCCAAATTTGTAATCCATGATATAATTGTACCGGACATGACCCTAGCCTAATTCGACCGTTCCAAAGATAATGGAATCGACAAAATTTCATTCTAAGGTCATTTACTAGGGTTTCACTCAAAACTCATTTTTACGAGTATAACTCCCTAGTTAAATAAAAATTCACATAACTTCCGAGTAAGCCCACCAATAATCGCCCCAATAGTTCCGAGGTCACTATACACATTCTGCAATAAACATAATAACATCAAAACTATATAAATGAGCTGAAGGGTCATTACACAAAACATCTCCAACTACTCTTCCTGCTTCTCAAGGAGATGTTGCGCCTGTGAAGCGGATTGACCTACGTTCATTGTCGGTTGCTCATAGTTGTTTTCCATGGTTGTATTTGGTGTATGAGGTTGCTTTTTTCTATGTTGACACACAGATAAATCGAAGATGCCTATTACATATAGTAGTGTCCATATATAGAGAGAGAAAAATAAAACTAATACTAATTTTCTAAATCTAGTCAAAGTATAAGTATTAATATTTATGATATTTTACTACAAATAGCGTATGAAAATCAAACTAAGTAATATTTAATCAACTTCTAGAAGATATTGGATTAACTTTTGAATTAAAATAAAGAATGAAAATTGCAGTTTTAACAAGAAATTCAGTCTCTACTTCGGCTTAAACAAAATGGAATAAAACAATTTGATTTGATAAGGTTATTTTTTCTACCCCTAGCTACTCAGATCCGAAGAAAATACCGAAGCTACCATTGACCATCAAGGCAACCTCTGTCCACAGGTATAGCAATTATCCTCACTAGTCTGCCAAACAAACTGCCATGCAGGGATGGCAATGGGTCAGGGTAGGGCAGGGCAAGATGAGTTTAAAGTTATGTAAAGTGAAGCTATTGAAGTACTTATTTTTAGAATTAAGGCAGGGCGGGTTGCTGGTTTATGGAACCAAATAGGAACTTAAAGAAAGTTAAATCTTTGTAATTAATAAAAATCAAACATACAAATTTTGTATTAAAAATTGACTTTAATTTTAACTTTTTTTCTAAATTTAAACTAGACATGTCATGTAAATTGCTAGTCATTGAAGTATTAATTAGCGATTAAGAAATAATTATTGAAATGTTAACTAAAAATAGTTAATTAGCAATTGAGATATTAAATAGCAAAAAATGAAAAAAAATTATGAATTTTTATTTTTCTTATTAAACTCAATTAAAAAAGAAAAGAACTTAAAAATTTATGCAGGGCGGATGTATATGGGACAAGGTGGGTTGAAATTGAAAAAATTGCCAACCTAGGTGTGGGAGTTTATGCAATTTGTGGTTGAGCTCAACCCGCCCCTCATCCACCTTGCCCTGCCCTTCTGCCATGCCTACTACGATGGTGACGGAGGTTGGACATATACTGAGGCATTAACCCCAGATCTAGCAGGCCTTCCCATCATCACCCCAACCTAGACCATTGCTGGATCATAGTAGGAAATATATAATTGGTTCCATCAATGGGGAAATATAATGTAAAGTTGGCGATGGAAAAGGGATTTTTTTTTCTTTTTTAGATAAAGAGAACATAGATGAAGGGAATGGACCAGTGGAACGTGCAACTTCGCATCTTCAGATTTATTCCACTGACAGAAGGGTATTGAGTATTTTATATATGCTTTGCCTTCTTGGATTTAAAATCTCATTTGGTACTTCTGTTGTTATGGATAGTGCTTCTCTCGTAGATGGGATTTTGTGTCCAGTGTCTGATATTCACTTAATGTATCTATTGGGAGAGAGTCCAACAACCATTTAAAGGAATTCAGGCCTAACAAAATAGTTAAAAATCAATTTCTCATAGCAATTAAGCTAGTAACTAAGTGTTTTTGAAGCATACCTCAACTTCAACAAGCATATATATTAGATGTTAGCAGAGTGTAAAATCACATGGAGGAAGAAATTGAGGAATTCGGCCCTAACAAAACAGTCGGGTTGTTATCCTTTTAAGCTTCACTGAAACATGTTGGATATTAAGAAGAAATATGAAACTCGCACCACAAATGTCATTTAATAGCTTACATGGAACTCAGTAAAGATAGTAGATACCGAAATTCTCACTCTAATAGGGACAAGTTAAATTATGTTTCCCAAGACGTATGGGGTTGTTGGGAATAAGGTGTTCTAATTAGCCGAGTTTACATGTGGGGAAACTCTTATATTATTTTTTTGTTTCAAAATATATAAGAGTCGTCAAACTATAAGTAACCAAACACAGTTGATGAAATCTGAAATGTTCATGGAAATATTTGATGTTTTAGAAGAAAGATAAATTGTAGAGAGTGAAAGAGTAGCATACCTGGGCTGATTTGAGGCTTTCCATGAATAAAATGTGAACGTATGGTGGACATTGTGAGCTGCAAAGGAGAATGACAAATGTCTAACACATGATGGTAACAACAGAAGGGCGAAGGAGCTCAACGCACTAAAGTTGTCACTAAGTGCAGGGGTCGGGGAAGGGCTCGACCACAAAGGTCGATTGTACGCAACTTTATCTTGCATTTCTTCTAGTTACATGAAAGGAACTTTACCAATTACTCCAAGGATCCCCTTCACAAGAACAGAGGAAAATGTAAAAAAGAAAATAACAAATCATTCAAAATTATTTACTTCAAAAGAATTTGTTTAGCAAATTCTGATGATCCGAGATCTTTGAAGCACTTTAAGTAAAGAAAATTGGTAGATAAAGGAAAAGTAGAAAACCTAGGCCGATCAGAGATTTTTCAGGCATCTCGAGTAACTATTTGAAAGTGTGAAGCAATTTTTGAGGTGCCAAGGGGACAGTCAAAAGTCCATTGACGGCAAGAATGCAGCAATATAAAAACCAGAAATAAGAAGAGTAAAGAAGCTAAAGTTAAAAAATAGGAAGAAAGATAAAAGAAAAGAAACATTTGGTGAAAGTCATTTTGCAAAAATTGAGAAATGATAAACACTTTAAATGAAGATAGTCATTAAATGTTAAGTTTTTATAGATATTTGTGAAAACGATTATCATATCCAGTCAATGGATGAGATGAATATTGACTATCTTGGTATTACCAAGAATGTCTCTGGGAAGACATGTGTTATAGAAAAGTTCTCTGCTTTATCATTTGGTTTGTATTGGACAAAAGAATAGTACAACTGAGGCACATTCTATAGTAAATTGGAAGTTTACTAATTCCAATAGTATCGTAATTTGGCATGATCATCTGGGACATCATGAAATTATGGATCTATAATGATAATTAATGTGAAATAATATTTTTTGATGAAAAGTCATCAAATATGTCCCACTAAATTTGCTCTATTCTTTAAAGTAAATGTGGTAGCAATACACAGCATATCTAAAAGAAGACAAGTGTTTGAATAATATGCATAGACATGGATAAGGTACTATGCAAAATGAGGACTTTTGATAATGACTTGAATTATAGAAAATTCAAATGGACATCCATTAAAGAACCTAAATATTCTTTTAAATGATGATTTTTCTTATACTTCTTGTTATCAAGGCAAGTTGATCGTGAGACCATCACCAATGAAAGTTGAGATTGAGTTCCCTATGATTTTTAAACATATACATGGAGATATTTGTGGACCAATTTACCTATCTAGTGGGATGTTTAGATATTTTTTGGCCCTAATAGATGATTCATCTAGATAGTCTCATGTGTGTCTATTGTCATCTCATAATTTGACATTTGTAAAATTATTGTTACAAATAACACGATTATGGGCATAATTTTCTAATATTCAGATTAAGTCCATTCGCCTTGATGTTGTTGAAAAATTTGCATCCCAAACACTTAATAACTATTGTTTATCCATTACAATAAGAGTTGATATCCTGTTGCTCATGTTCGTACTCAAAATGGCCTTCCTGACTCATTGAATAATGCTTGCAGTTGATAGCAAGACCATTGCTTATGAAAACTAAGTTGCCCACATTTGTATGGGGTCATGCAATTTTACATGCTGCAAAACTTATTCGTGTTAGACTAACAAATTATCATAAATTTTCTCCATCGCAATTGATTTGGGGTCAAGAACCTAACATATCCCATCTAAAAAAAATTTGATATGCTATGTATGTAAGTGCAGCACCACCACATCGCACTAAGATGGGAACCCCAAAGAAGATTGGGATTACATATTGGGTTTGAAGCACCCTCTATTATTTTCTATCTTAAACCATTAATTGGAGATATGTTCACTGCTTGATTTGTAGATTGTCAGTTTGATGAGACACTTTTTCTAAAATTAGAGAGAGAAAACATGATATCAAAAGAGAACTTTTGTGAAAAAATCCATCATCGTCTCATCTTGATCCATGTACTTGTGAGCAAGAAGTACAAAATATTATTCACCTACAAAAATTGCAAATCAAATGTCATATGCATTTATATATTTAAAAAAAGACCATGATTCACCTATAGGAGAAGTACAGTAGTTGAGAAGAAGCAAAGTTAAAATTTACTCGTAGATTAATAAATCTGAAATTTGTTCATATAATAGTAAATTAGAAATTCACTATAGCAAAAGGCACATATTATGGAAAACTTGGAGTTTTCTTAGTAGACATATATTGAAAAATTAAAAGATTCTTCAAGAATTCTTTATATTGTTTGTTCTCATAATAAGTTGATGGGATCAACTAATCTTGGGGCTTAAGCCCCTAAATTCTGAAAGTATAAAAGGTGCATATGGGCCCACTCACGATCATGTGATATGTGATATAGATACATCTATAAGATAATCACATGTGCATTTATTGTCAACTCGAAGTTTGACATTTGCAAAATTATTTGTGCAAGATAATTAAGTTAAAAACACAACTTTCAAAATACGTAATCAAGGTATATAATTCATCTTGATGATATGAATAAATATCCAAGTGACTGACACTAAATGTCTCTGATAAATGGTCAATCATTTCTTATGAGAACAATGTTTCATAGTTTGAAATATGATAAATTGTAGACAAAGATATGCACTAATCTAATATATTATGATCAATTTAACTCTCAATTGATTTATGGTCAGGGACCATATAATTTTCATCTAATAATTTCGATATGCGCTATATGATTAATAAATATACCATGATGCATAAAAGATGAATTTTTCAAGGTAGATTGGAATATATGTTAGTTTGTCTAACATAAGGGGGGAGATAATAGTAAAGTAAGTTTTGAAATGCTCTTATTGAATTTCCCTGAAGGACAGAGTCTATGACATGCATAAAACATGCCATTGATCCCCAAATAAGATGATTCTTGAAAAGAAAAGAAGCAAATGATTAAAATGGTCATAATTAAGAGGCAATGTGCTCTTGAAGAACCTACGACATAACACTTCATGAAATCTCATGAGAGGGGTAGCTATTTGAAAAAAATGAAGTGATGAGATCTCAATAAGTTATGTCGCATTGCAAACTGACAAAAAGGATATTTTGTCGATGATATCTTTGATACAATATGCCGCAATATTGTAAAAGATTATGTGCATCTAAATTCTATGGTATATTAAAGCATGTTCTATTTATCAAGTGAAATGATGCATCTTCGTAAGCATAAAACTTATTTGACTTGCGATCTAATACGCCCAAATTTACACTCCGAATAGAAGAGTAAAGCAGTCATTAGTCAAATATAGAACTCAACCAGAGTTGAGGTCGATCCCATAGGGAACACGTAAGAATGGATAAAGTAAATGAGGGGTTGCGTTGTTTAATTTAAATCCCTATGTAATGTAACTAATAGAGAAGTTGATATGGTTTTCAAATAGATAGAGAGAAGCTAGGGTTGTGTTCCCCATGACATCTAATACGATAACTAAACTGGCTTGGTAAACTCGTTCTTAATGGTGCATGCAAGATCCAACAAATTAGCTAATCCCTAGTTCACCTTTCCGTCCTTCCTAGTTATATTTCACTCATCTCCTTTCGATCTCAGAGTGTATGCAATTCCAAACTTTGTTTTTGATCTCAGAGTATCCTCACCTTTAGGTCTTAGGCCCTTAGACTAGGTTGATAACCCCGAATTTCCGTTGTAAACTCTTTTCCCAATCACTACATCCCTCTCGGGCATGTAGCGAATACAGGCTTACCCTAATGCGTCGACTCATTAAGGAGAAGTTAGAACGAAGAATTTGACAATACAAGCAACAATCATTCCCACGAATTTACCCCAGTTCGCGTTATCTTATTAAACCATCATGGTTCTGACAACCCTAGTTGTGGGTTTAGCTTAGCATATTCATGATAATTTGCCCACAACAATAGGATGAAAGCATAATGATTGACTTACAATTGAAAGAACAAAGAATCCATGTTATAATCTTCAAATTGATGATCACAATCACGAATCAAATGTAATACAAAGTCAAAATATTATTTTTGCTCTTACTCTCTCGTTTCCACCGTCAACAAAAAGGTCCTAATGAAATAAAATAACATACTATTTATATCAGGTAAAACTAATCCAATACAAATTCGGAAAAATAACTTTTGGCATGGACACAGTTCGTTACATGGACCGTCTAAGGCCAGACAGCCCGTCAAACAGCCCGTCTGCCTCTGCCTGCTACTTCCTCATGAGTCTTTGACACGACCCGTGTTGTGTTTAACGAGCCGTTTGTCCGTCCGTGTGACTTCACTTGCACAAATTCTCTGATTTTCGACGAGGCCCCTTCGATTTCACGTCACTTACACGGCGCATGACACGGTCCGTCTGAAGGTAGACGGTCCGTTTACCCGTCCGTGCACTTTGTGTGTCGTTCTGTTTTTCACTCCATTTTTTCACTAAGTGTGGTGTCATGGTTGGTCACACGGACCGCGTAGTGCGACACGACCCATGAAGACCTTCTGTGGTCCTTCACTTGGCCATATTTTTCACTCCTTCCACGCTGGGCCTCACATGTGCCATCACACGGTCCGTGTGATACTACACGGCCCGTGAGATGGTCCGTGTACTGTCACTTCACCGCGATTTGGATGTTTTTCTCATGCAATTCCTTCATCAGTCCATGCCTTCGTTATTTTCCTGCACAGTATCAAAACACACCTATTAAACTAACAAAAGCGCTTAAGAACGCACAATAATTCTATGTATTAAGCATCGTAAAAGTCGTATTTTCATGACTCATCAACACTCTCAACTTAGAACCATTGCTTGTCCTCAAGCGATGACCAAATACAACACATAACGACACGCAAAGACAAGTGCTTAACAAGAAGTAAATAGCGACCCCTTAATCATCAAACTCATGCTCAAAAAGTACACTTGCAATGTGTTCACACCCCAACAGACCCTCATCAGATCAAACTAAGCACTACACCATATCCCGTTGGCCCGAAATAAGTCCGAGAATAAAGATGAACCAGTTAATATAGCAACCAAATGGCATGGTGATAGTGCCCTCACTACAAAGAAGTCTTACACACAGTGTATAAATGCAGTACAGAGACTGTAATGTAGACACTCACACTCAAAAAAAGATTTTCAACCGACACACAAGTATAGACTATATGCTTGCCTTTATTTTCACCACCTTGACTCTTGAATTACCTTTTTAGGATCACTTTAGGGCTTTTGCGGCTTGTAATGTAGGCTCAGGCTTGGGTGAGGTAGATTTAGGATCCAAGTGACTAACTTTTGTTCCAAGACACTGTTTTGACTCAGCCTCTACTTTCGGCCCCCAAACTCTTTATTTCCCCTATTTTACCAATTTTCTTTGCGTATGGGAGTGATTTCCTTTTTCATTCATTCATTCACACGCACAAACTCTTTTTTTTATACGATCACAATCCAAATTTTCTTCTCTTCTTATTACTTGACTCCTTTCCATCCTTATTATTCCGCCTCTCTTACAATAGCCACCCTCAACTTAGGATTTTGGCCTGAGTTGAGGTTCACAATGTCTTTTCAAGGACCAGGGCCAGTATAAGCCACCCTCAACTTAGGCTTTTGGCCTAGGTTGAGATTCACGATGTCCTTAGAGGGACCAAGGCTTGAGTACAGATCTGCAGATAGATTGGGAAGGTGAATTGGGTGATTAGAAAGAAAAGGTCTATTAAGGCTCAATCTTTTGGTTCAAAGGGAGAAATTTCATTTGGTTGATTCGTTTCAGGCTAAGTTACTTCTCAACAAAAATATCCTAAGATCCTATCCTAATCCAATCATTCAATCATTTTAGGGGGACCAACCAGGCAAGTTCTAGCTTACAAGTGCGTCAATCAAATTTAAGCAAGTAAACTCCACACACATGGCACATATCCCCCACTATTCAGTACTAACCAACACAGTCATGCTTTATTCTTCAAGATGCCAACTAGACAATGAATACCGTGCTTTAAAAGGATCACAAAATTAGTCAGTATGGGATGCGTGCATATACAAGCTTTTTGAATTTTCTTTAAAATTGATTGGGGTTACTATAGACTCTTATAAACACTTATCTTTACACAAATAAAACAACCCTAAACATGCCAGTTCTACTAGATACTACACCTTCACAGAAAAGGAACATGGCAAGAAAAACTTATCAGGGTAGGATGCCCCACCCCCAACAATATACGGTGCAATGTCCTCATTGCCCTATGACAAATACTAAAGCAAAAATGGGAGTAAAACATACCTGAGACGCCGTAGGCGTCAGGCGGGTCGTCATGGCCCGATCTGGCTGGTGGGTTCGTGTCGGCAACATTAGCATCAGGTCCGACGGCACTCCCAGAAGCACCTGCCCGTGCAACCTCACAAGCTAGTCGCTCCCGCTCCTCCTGGGCTGCAGCTTCCCGACGCTAGGCTCTCAAGGCCTTTCGTAGTCTCCGTGCTTCCTCACGCTGCGGGTCTTCTGGAGGGCTATTGCGCTGGCTGCGGCGCTTACATTTATCCTTAGTACCGGAAGCCTCTGGAGGAGGTACCTGGGCAGCAGCTGGTATGAGTGGCACGCCCCAACCCTCGGTTAGGCTCGGCTCCACCGGGGCAGTGAACAGTGACAGCAACGAATCTGGCGGTGGAGCCAGGGCTGGTACCATGGTGTTATATCGAGCTATCAGCTCTGCAATTTTCTCTTTCATGTCTTGCATAGTCTGCACCAAATGCGCCATTTTATCGCCGGACATACTTCCAAACATGCTATGGAAGTAGCCCTCTAAGGTGTTGACCTGTTCCTGCAAGCTGCTTATTTGGCCCAATAAGTCTGTGCGGAGGCGGTCTTCAGCCTGCTGTACATGAGCCTGCACCACCTGAGGCACCCGGACTACCATTTAGTCGACAATCGCCCGTGTTTGCCGCAGATCTGTCACCATTCGGGCTAAAATATCATAGGGGATATAAGTGTATCCCTGATTCATCTAGGGGGCTGCTCCACTACCCCCGGGCTGCTCAGAAGCCGTATCGGGCTGTGGGGCCATGGTGTGCTCCTCAAATGTCAAGGGTTGCTGAGGAGGAGCCCGAGGAAGCTGTGTAGGCAGCCCAAGCCAGCGTGCTTTACTGTGGTACAACGGGTTATCTATATCCTTGATCATAGCAATGTTCACCACGCCCATTGAAGCCATCTTTCGATCCAGGAAGTGGGTGGTGGGGACATGGGCCTGCCTGCAAAGTGCACGAATCAGGCATGGGAATGACATACCTGCTCTTTTCAATAGGGCGCGGTCCTTGATCTCAATGGCGATGATACGACCCACATTAATACCATATCGTGCGACCAAGCATGCCACCAACGAAGCATGAGAGAGTTGGAGCATGTTGTCATTCACGGTGGGTCGTAGTCGGGCCCGCACCACCGACCACCAGAACTTGGCGACAAACGTGAGTGAGGCCTTCGTAATGGGAATTTTGGGGTTGGTCACCCAAGCTGCCTCAGCTCCTTGGAGCGCAATCTACTCCACAACCCACTTTACCTCAGTGGCCCGTTCAGAGGGGTAAGACATTCGGACCTCATCAGTGATGCTCGCATACCTGGAAATGAATAACCAATCTGGTGGGGCACGATAGTCCGGGCCAAATAAGAACCTGTTGATTGTGTCTGCTGAAATATCCACCTCAATTTCCCGAATGGTGACATAGTCCCGGTGGGACAACTTAGCTGCTAGCCGCTTCTTTACTCTTCTGGACAGGTTTTCTTTGATGGAGGCAAACAGGCTTAACTAGAGTAGAATTCTGCAATCATATCTGGCCCATAATATCCGGGAGGGCTGGCCATCCACCCGAACTGGTATGCCTCAAATGCATTACGTATATCTTGGATGGCATCCAGTTTGTCGATGAGGACTCGCATCTCCGGAATGATCGGCCTCCCCTGATACCCCCCGGAGCCTTTATTAATACCATTCACATAGATTTCCTTCGCCCCGGGGACTGTCCACCATCTGCGCAAGAAGACAAGAAGCCATTTAGCAGTTTCTGGGTCAAACGTCCGAGCAACCGCCTAGTGAGTAACCTCGCCATCGCTGTCTCAGAGGATCAGGATGTCATCCTCACCCCCTGCATTGTGCTCAGCGGTGTCTGGAGTGCCGGCCTCTTTCTCCTGTTCCGGGGCTGCATCTTCTCCCTCCAGTCCCACCTCTGGTATTCCCTCCTCAGATTGGGGAGCTATATGGTGTCTCACTGCATGTGATCGTGTAGTACGAGGTGAGTGGGGGAAGACATTGTTGGTGATCTGCACAGCTGACCCGCCTGAGGAGTCATCACCTGAGTCACTCCCCTGGTGCTGACTTGAGGATTCAGTGATAGAGTCCCGGAGACGTGACTCATGCTCGTCCCTAGGCTGGCGGGATCTTAGACGGGGGCCCATTTTAACCTTCGAACACCACAAGGAATGAACAATTAGTCACGTCAGAATGCGTAGGATGACACACAAACGGGTACTCAGACTTCCCCTGTGTTAACAAAGTGACAAAAACCCTTAAGAGTGGCGTCACCCGGTCTATCATAGGGAATTTTGCACTAGCATGCATATTGGAATCAACGAGGATTAATACAGTCAAGCACGTATGAGGACAATATGCTAACGCGGGGGCCTCACACGGGCTGTGTAACAGTACACGGTCCGTGAAAAGGCCCGTGTGGTTTACCATAGGCTTGGCAGCGTACAAGGGGTCTGGGACAGACTGCCGCACGGTCCGTGTGGACAGACCGTGGGAAGTGCCTTGGCGCGGATGCGAGACGTGGTCCCGTACGGACCACCACACGGCCCGTGTATTGACACACGGACCGTGTAAGACGCCGTGACAAGGCCCTTCGTCCCCCAGTCAGCCCCCAATCTCTGGAACCTCATTCATTCATGGTAGTTGGCCTCTAGAACTTAAGATCGGTCACTATACTTTGCTTACTACACACAATACCTCATTAATCCAACACTAGGACCCTAAAATCACAAAACCCCTATGGACAGGAATCAAAGATATGACAATGGTGATTGAGGGTAACCCAACACCAAATCTTCAAGAACCGGTTCCCAATAGCATTATACACTTTGCAATAGACCAAATGCACACCTAGAATCATACATTGGACTAAACTAGAAGAAAAATTTAAACTACAACAAAAGAACAAACTAAACCAAAACAAAAACTTACTTGATAGAGGAGAGTAGAACTTTGACTCAAAAATTGCCCAAGGGAAGTGTTACGGATCGTGAACGGGTTGCACAAATCGTATAAGAAGAGATGAAAATTTTATGGTGTGAGGAAGAGAAGAGGAGGCGTGTAAGGGGACTTAGAGAGAGAGAGTGAATGTGAAAGTAAAAGTGGGAAAGAGGGTATAAATACCCAATCACACGCGGCCCAAGACGTCCTGGCAAATGGGTCGTGCCACATGGCACAGTCCATGTAACGTACCGTGTGTCGACATGCGCAACACTTGTCGAGGCTCACGCGCAAACAATTAGCCGCTTCTGCGGACTTAATCCTTTGATATGCTGACTTTGCTAACTTTCTGGTGAGCGACATTATGCCGGAAGGCCTTAACCCTCACCAGAGAAAAACGTTTCTTCATGATGTGCGCAGTTACTTTTGGGATGACCCATACTTGTTCAGAACATGCACAGATGGGGTCATCCGAAGATGCGTCCAAGAGGCAGAAATGTTGAGCATCCTGGAAGCCTGCCACTCCTCCCTAGTGGAGGGGCATCATGGTGGTGCCAGGATAGCCAAAAAGATCCTGCAGTGTGGATATTACTGGCCCACTTTCTATAAAGATGTCCATGACTTGGTGCGAGGGTGTGACTAGTGTCAGCGCCAAGGCAACATTTCGAGGCGACAAGAGCTGCCAATGACCCCTATTCTTGAAATTGAATTATTTGATGTATGGGGCATTGATTTCATAGGACCGTACGTGAGCTCTTTTGGGATGAAGTATATCCTGGTGGCAGTGGACTACGTCTCCAAATGGGTGGAGGCCATAGCTTTGCCAAACAATGAGAGCAAAAGCGTGGTACAATTCTTGAGGCGGAACTGCCAAGTTTTGCACACCCAGAACTATTATTATTGATGGGGGCTCCCACTTCTGAAACAAATCCTTTCGCGTTGTACTTGCTAAGTACGGGGTACGCCAACATAAGGTCGACACACCCTATCATCTGCAGACAAGTGGGGGGCAGGTTGAAGTGTCCAACAGGGAAATCAAGGAGATCCTGACCAAGTCTGTGAATGCCACAAGAATGGACTGGGCTCGGAAACTAGATGATGCACTATGGGCCTACAGGACAGCTTACAAGACGTCCATTGGTATGTTCCCATATTAGTTGGTGTTTGGTAAGGCCTGTCATCTGCCGATTGAATTGGAGTCAAGGCGCTCTGGGCTCTTAAGGCTCTGAATATGAATTGGAAGGAGGCAGCCAACATGAGGATGGACCAGCTAAATGAACTGGACGAATTTCATCTCCAGGCCTACGAGAATGCTGCCCTATACAAGGACAAAATGAAGTCCTATCATGACTAGCTTATTGCACCGAGGAGCTTTGAGATTGGTTACAGAGTTCTGCTCTACAACTCCAGGTTGAGGCTGTTTCCAGGAAAGCTAAAATCAAGGTGGTCTGGCCCATACAAAATCACACAAGTGTTTAATCATGGAGCAGTTGAGCAGGAGACGAATGAAGGGCACCACAACCACGTCGAGCCGTGACGTTGAACCAAGCGCTTAATGGGAGGCAACCCATCAAAAAAATATCTATATATGTTTGTCTTATGCATTACATTGGCTTGTATTTTTGTCTCAGGGAAGGATGAACACGGCGAAGGGAGGCATGATCAGGCCTGCGGGCAAAGGGAGTGACAACATCGACCAAATTCGCATAAAGGGGTGTCACACGGGCGTGTAAACGGCATGTGTACCTTCAGACGGACCGTTTAACGGTCCGTTCAGCGTGTTCCCCCAGGTAAGTGCACCCCAGCCTGAAAGACAGACCACACGGCCGTTTACACGGCCCGTGTGAACTCGAACCCTGCTCATCGGGAAATGAATCATCGATGCTCGACCACTAGCTTGGGCTGCATCTTCCAGCCTGGATAGGTGGTCTGCCACTTGGTTCTCCATGCCTTTTTGGTCTTGGACCTCGAAGTCGAACTCTTGTAGCAAAAGCACCCATCTGATTAATCTAGGCTTAGCATCTTTCTTGGCCATGAGGTACCGGAGCGCTGTGTGGTCAGTATGCACAATCACTTTAGTGCCCAATAGATATGCTCAAAACTTATCAAATGCATACACCACAGCTAGCAACTCGTGCTCAGTTACAATGTAATTCCTTTGAGCCTCGTTTAAGGTCTTGCTGGCGTAGTAAATTGGGTGGAAGATCTTGTTGCGCTTCTGCCCCAGCACAACACCTACAGCAACTCCGTTTGCGTCACACATCACCTCAAACGGGGCACCCCAGTCTGGTGCAACCACTACAGGCGCAGAGATCAGGCATGTCGGCATACATCATCAAACTGAAATTTCACATCTTTCTCCAACAGTTTGAACAATGGGTGTGCAATCTTGGAGAAATCCTTGATAAACCTGCGGTAGAACCCTGCATGCCCAAGAAAACTCCGGACCCCCTTTACTAAGATAGGAGGTGGCAACCTCTCAATGACTTCAATTTTTGCCTTGTCCACCTCAATACCCTTATCTGAGACCTTATGGCCAAGGACTATGCCCTCCTTGACCATGAAATGGCATTCCCAATTTAAGACAACTGGGCCTCTTCACAGCGCTGCAGTGCCTTGCTTAGATTCTGCAGACAATCATCAAAAGAATTACCCACTACCGAAAAATCATCCATAAATACCTCGAGGGTGTCTTCGACCATGTCTGAAAAGATAGACATCATGCAACGCTGGAAAGTGGCTGGGGCATTGCAGAGGCCAAATGGCATCCACCTGAAGGCAAATGTCCCATAGGGGCAAGTGAAGGTAGTCTTCTCCTGATCCTCCGGGGTGATGGATATCTGATTGTAGCCCAAATAGTCATCGAGGAAGCAATACCACCCTCGTCCTGCTAGCCTGTCTAATATCTGATCCATGAACGGCATGGGGAAGTGTTCCTTTAGAGTCCATCTGTTCAACTTCCTGTAGTCCATGCACACTCACCATCCGGTGACATGTCTCAGCGGGACAAGCTCATTATTGTCATTGGCCACCACTGTCATGCCCCCCTTTTTTGGGACACACTGCACTAGGCTTACCCATTTGTTGTCCGAGATGGGATATACCACCCCAACGTCCAGCCACTTGATGATCTTCTTTTTCACCACCTCTTGCATGGGTGGATTCAGCCTTCTCTGATGCTCGATGTTGGGCACGCAGTCATCCTCCAATTTGATTTTGTGAGTGCAGATGCCTAGAGGAATGCCAATTATGTCTACAATGGTCCAACCAATAGCTCGCTTGAACTTTTGGAGGACCCCAGTAGTGCCTTAACCTGGTTTGCTTGAAGATCTGCAGCCACAATCACAGGAAGAATGTTATTTTTACCCAAAAATGCATACCTGAGATGTTGGGGCAACTCCTTGAGCTCTAAAGCAGGTGGCTCCTCGATAAAGGGTTTTGCCGGTGGTGTTGGTCTATTTTTCAAGTCCAAGTCCAGCTTCCGAGGGACAAATGGTCTGGTACCCATGCCCTATAATGCATAGATGGTATCTTTGTACCCATCAACACCATCTCCTAGGAAGTTCATAAGCATTGCTGCCAGTGTGTCTACCGTCATCTTTTCCTCCAGCGAGACCTCAGAGGAACTATCATCATCAACATCCATGACGGACATCATAGCCAATTCCTTAGGCCTCTTCATGATAGCGCACACACTGAATTTCACCTCCTCGGTGTTTAATCGGAAGGTGAGTTCACTGCGCTCTACATCCACTAGTGCCCTACCAGTTGCCAAAAATGGCCTTCCGAGGATGATTGGTACCTCGAAATCCACTATACAATCAAGGATTACGAAATCGGCGAGAAGATGAACCTGCCAACCCAAACTAAAACATCGCACAAGATCCCCACTGGCCTCTTCACTGATCTATCTGCCATCCCGTGCCGCATGGTCGTGGGTGTGGGGCTTCCAAGCCCAACTTCTGATACACTGCCAACGGCATCAGGTTAATGCTAGCACCTAGGTCACAAAAGGCTCGTGCAAAGTCATATGCTCCAATAGTGCACGGGATGGTGAATGCTCCTGGGTCTCCCTTCTTTTCGACCAAGGATCTTGTAGCGATGGTGCTACAGTGGTGTAGATTATCAACTGGCTCAATCGTGGCTGTCCTCTTCTTAGTGACTAAGTCTTTCATGAACTTAACGTAGCCAGGCATCTGTTCTAGTGCTTCCACCAAGGGTATGTTCACAGACAGCTCCTTCAACATGGACAAACACTTTTGAAATTTTCCATCCTCCGCCTTCTTTTTCAACCTTTGGGGGAATGGCGGTTTCAATTTCAGGATGGCTGGCAGACCCGAGGTTTTGGGAGTGTCCATCTCTATTTTCCACTTAGCCGACTCTGGCTCTGCTGGTGCTGCGTCAGGTTCATCACCCCCATCGTCCACACAACCCTCCATGGGGCTAAGTACCCTGTCACCTGCTTTATCCTGACCTGCATCATTAGCAACAATAGGGTTAGAAAGTACCTTACCACTTCTCGTGGTGATGACATGCAGTGGCCATCGTTTTTCGGGTTTTGCACCATATCACTCGGAAGTGACCCAGCTTTCCTCTGATTCAATGAAGCTGAAAGTTGCCCCAGCTACTGCTCTAGCTGCTTGATCGAGGCGGAGTGCGAGTCTACCAGCTGCCTAACATTGGACATTACGCCCATTACGTCTCGCACCCCTGCCTCTGTGGCCTCCACTTTGCTAAGCATTTTTGTCATCATATCCTCTAGCCTAGAGTTGCCGCCACCTAGATTTTGGCGGTCTTGGTTTCTATAGCCATCTCTGTTCTGCCAGTTCCCTTGGTAATTGTCACGACCATAGTTTCGACCTTGGTTACCGGAGTTGAAGCCTCGATAACCCCCCTGACTACCCAAAAACTGAGCTTCCTCATCATAGTCGTTGTCTTGGTCATCATACCTGGGGAGAGCTTCCATTGCTTTTACCTTCTCAGTGCCCCCACCAAGGAACCTCTTTGAAAACAAATCGATTTGTGTCCGCATATGGGCCATATCCTGGCCCCGTTCTTCTTCCTTCTTGCGTTGCTCCTCACTCATCTCAAAAACCATCCCAGAGTAGTCTGCCTCTCTGGTGTACCATGCCCTGTTGTTCTTTGCCACCTGATCTAGGATGACCACTATGTACGGGAAAGTCCTAGACATATATGACCCTCCACAAGCTGCATCTATGATTGGCTTGGTCACAAAGTTGCAGGACCTGTAAAAGACTGCCTTCAAGTGTTCGTCAGTGAGATGATGATTTGGGCATTGTTTGAGCTTTTGTCGGAATCTCTCCCAAGACTGATACAGTGCTTCATTCGGCATTTTCTATGAGAGCCGATCTCATCTTTGAGCTTCAGTTGTCGTGAAACAGGGAAGAATCTTTCTAGAAAGGCCTCATTTAGTTCTCCCTATGTACGGATGGAGTCGTAGGGGAGCTCGTTCAGCCACCTTATTGCCTCCCCAGACAGAGACAGTGGAAATAGTCTCAACGGCAGTGCCTGTTGATTAACTCCTGGGATTTCGGACGACTGGCAGGTCGCCAAGAAATTCATCAAGTGTTGATTTGCGTCCTCGGTGGCAGCTCCAGTGAACAATCCCTTTAACTGCAACATCTGCAGCATCGTGCTCGTGATAGTGAACTTGACACCAGCAGGCAGAGGTGGCAGCACTATTGCCCCAGTGGTCCCAGCACCCTCATCATTATCATGTATTGCTGGTGGGTACTGAGGCCCTTGAGGTCTCAACGAGGGTTGGTGTTGTTGTGGTGGTGCGAGTGGCACCTGGAGAAATGGTGCCGCTGGTGGCACCTCATTACCAGCGAGATCATCCATACCCAACCCATCCTGTCCTCTATCAGCAGGGTTCACTGCCAACTCCCTCTGCCTTGCTGCTTCGCGGTCCTGGGCGTTCATTCTGCGAATCGATTTAGTAAGTTCGGGATCGTAGGGAATAAGTTCTTCATCCTTACTTCGGGTGCTTGGCATGCAATGCTAAGTCCCTACAAAGACAAAAACAAGGAATAAAGTAAAAATTAGGGACTAGACTTACAAACTGAAAGTAGCAACTAATAGACTAGTTCTTTACCGCGTTCCCCGACAACGGCGCAAAAATTTGGTAAGCCCAAATTTACACTCCGAATAGAAGAGTAATGCGGTCGTTAGTCAAATATAGAACTCAACCAGAGTTGAGGTCGATCCCACAGGGAACACGTAAGAATGGATCTATTAGTACCCGGCTTTCAAATGTAAATGCTACTCCCAAGATAAAAATGCATAAAGTAAATTGGGGGTTGCGTTGTTTAATTTAAATCCCTATGTAATGTAACTAATAGAGAAGTTGATATGGTTTCCAAATAGATAGAGAGAAGCTAGGGTTGTGTTCCCCATGATATCTAAATACAATAACTAAACTGGCTTTGTAAACTCGTTCTTAATGGTGCATGCAAGATCCAACAAATTAGTTAATCCCTAGTTCACCTTTTGGTCCTTCCTAGTTATATTTCACTCATCTCCTTTCGGTCTCAGAGTGTATGCAATTCCAAACTTTGTTTTTGATCTCAGAGTACCCTCACCTTTCGGTCTCAGGCCCTTAGACTAGGATGATAACCCCGAATTTCCGTTGTTAAACTCTTTTCCCAATCACTACATCCCTCTCGGGCATGTAGCAAATACAGGCTTATCCTAATGCGTCGACTCATTAAGGAGAAGTTAGAACGAAGAATTTGACAATACATGTAACAATCATTCCCATGAATTTACCCCAGTTCGCGTTATCTTATTGAATTGTCATGGTTCCCACAACCCTAGTTGTGGGTTTAGCCTAGCATATTCATGATAATTTGCCCACAACAATAGGATGAAAGCATAATGATTGACTTACAATTGAAAGAACAAAGAATCCGTGTTACAATCTTCTAACGATGATCACAATCACGAATCAAACGTAATACAAAGTCAAAATATTATTTTTGCTCTTACTCTCTCGTTTCTGCCGTCAACAAAAACATCCTAATGAAATAAAATAACATACTATTTATACCAGGTAAAACTAATCCGATACAAATTAGGAAAAATAACTTTCGGCATGGACCGTCTGAGGCCAGATGGCCCGTCGAACGGCCCGTCTGCCTCTGCCTGCTGCTTCCTCACGAGTTGTGACACGGCCCATGTTGTGTTTAACGGGCCGTTTGTCCGTCCTGCGACTTCACTTGCACAAATTCTCTAATTTTCCACGAGGCCCCTTCAATTTCACGTCACTTACACGGCGCATGACATGGTCCGTCTGAAGGTAGACGGTCCGTTTACCCGTCCGTGCACTTTGTGTGTCATTCCGTTTTTCACTTCATTTTTCACTAAGTGTGGTGCCACGGTTGGTCACACGGACCGTGTAGTGCGACACGGCCCGTGAAGACCTTCCGTGGTCCTTCACTTGGTCTTATTTTCCACTCCTTCCATGCTGGGCCTCACACGTGCCATCACACGGTCCGTGTGATACTACACGGACAGTGAGATGGTCCGTATACTGTCACTTCACCGCGATTTGGATGTTTTTCTCATGCAATTCTTTCATCAGTCCATGCCCTCGTTATTTTCCTGCATAGTATCAGAACACACCTATTAAACTAACAAAAGCGCTTAAGAACTCACAATAATTCTATGTATTAAGCGTCGTAAAAGTCGTATTTTCATGACTCATCACGATCTAGACACTAAAAAATGTCATGCATTTAATATTGAATTTTATTACTGGACTAATTGATATGAAAGTATTTGAAGGATTTAAAATACATGAAACATATACAAGTTCTTGAAAAACCTATTCATAATCCTCACATGGATTAAATTAATTAAGAATCTTTCACATTGTTATGCAAGTTGATAACTTGAATTGAAACACTTGAAGAGTTTTCAAAAGGCAATAGATTGTCCACTTAAAAAAGTTGAAGTGAGGAACTTGCAAATACCATTTAATCCTAAAAGGGGGATTCATAAAAAGAGATAGAACAAAGCACATTGCGCCAAAGCTTTCTGCACGTATGAGTTACAAAAAAAATGGTGATATAAATATGCAACAAATCCGTTCAAGTAACAAGGTGGCTGATTTGTTCACCAAGTCTCTACCAACTACAACTTTCAAGAAGATGGTACACAAGATTTGGATGTGAAGATCCAAGTCTTTGGATTAAGGATCCAAAGTGGCTGATTTGTTCACCAAGTCTCTACCAACTACAACTTTCAAGAAGATGGTACACAAGATTGGGATGTAAAGATCCAAGTCTTATGATTGATGTTCTCATTAGGAGGAATTGATACGCAATGTACTCTTTTTTCCTCACAAGATTTTTGTCCCATTGGTTTTTCCTTGTTAGGTTTTTAATGAGGCATCCAATAGTGGGTATTATTAGATATGTGTACTCTTTTTCCTTCACTATAATTTTCTCCTACGGAGTTTTATCTAGTAAGGTTTTAACGAGACACATAATCTGTCAAATAGACATTTAAGAGAGAGTATTATAAACATATTTGAGTTATAGTGAATGTCTATTATGCAGATTCCTTTGGAGAAAATTAGAAACCCTAACTTAGGGACCAAGTCAGTTTTTCCCTATAAATAAAGGGATCTTCCTTCATTCTAACATACATCTTAATATTCTTCAACAGAAATAAAAAGTCTTCAAGGGAGAGTGTTATAAACATATTTTAATTATGGTGAATATGTATTATATAAGTTCCTTTGGAGAAAAATTAGAAACTCTGACTTAAGGACAAGTCAATTTTTCCTTATAAATAAAAAGACCTTCCATCATTCTAATTTACATTTGAATATTCATCAAGAGAAATAAGAAATCTTCTCTTTTCTCCCTATATTTTCTTCTTATATATATTTATAATTCTTTTTATGTGGCATTAACTCAACCACTTGCATCTAAACCACCTAAACTAAGATCAATGTAATTGTATAAAAACCAAGAGCATATATATATACCAAGAGCAAGAACATCATGAACCGTTAAGTCTCCAAGACCCAAACCGATTACTTGTTCATACCAAAAGAATATACATTCATAATTCTCTATCATCAAATGAAACATAATTTGCAAAAGAAGATTCTATTTTCTCATCAATCCAATCCCCATTTCACATTTTTTCTTTTTCCTGGTCAATAAATAGATCTCTTTGTCGAATTTCTCAAATATATATATGTATTGTAAAATATTGAACCCGTAAAGAAAACTGAAATCTTTGCCACTAGTTTGTTATAAATGAGCACAGGGAAGTTTGCGGTACCCAAAAGATGGAAGGTCCAAATAAACGACACAAACTAGCAAATATTCCGCTTTGTAGTTACTTTTGCAACATCAAACTTCAGGCACAGAGAATAGGCTTATTAAAGGCACCCAAAAGAATCATAGAAGTAATACATGGTTAAAAAACCTGTGGATTCTTTCAACCATCTATACATCATGAATGTGTAAATTTACATCAACTAGAGATTTCGAAAGAATACAGACTCTCCTGGGTATATAATACTGTGGCGCCTTGTACCCATTAGTTTACGGTCCCAGTATGTTCACGCCAACGCATCAGTCAATATCTGATAGAAGCTGCTTCATTTTCTCGTATGTCATAAAGACGATACCAATACTAGGCACAACCTTGTAATATTCAGGCAAAATTCCTCGATATAAACCACGTATGCCCTCTGTCCGGATAATATGACTGAATGTACCAAACAAACCAGTCTTATAAACACGGGCCCGACCACCTGCTCCTTCCAATTGCATTCGGCGCCTCACAAGATCCAAAGGAAATGTTACTGCAACCGCATCCATAAACATAGAGATGAAAAAGCTTAAAACAATGAATAGGTTGAAGTACTCAATTGAAAAGCAATTGATCCACTTACGACGATCAATAATTTCAAAATGGCAACAATGGAAGTGATTGCCCATCAACTAGATATCCAAATAAATCAGAAGCCAAAACATGTGCCAGTTAGTGTTTCCATCAAGTGGGGGAGCCACCATGAGGTGTAGATATGGTGCCTCCATAGAGCAAAGCAATGTGACTGTAAAAAACGTGCTTGCTACAATGGCGCAAGTTTTAGAGTCTGGATTTCTGTTGTATTTGAGAAAAACAATGAAAAATATAAAAGGAGTCCAGATCACTATCTTGCAATAACAGATGGAGAGGCAGTATGACTTCGTAATCTACAATACAGGAAAAGGCGGAGAGAAAAATAGGTCCTAAACGCCCTTTCACTTTGCTCCACGAAGGTTCCTCCTCTTCTTTCTTGAAGAGATAAAATTCCATCACTTTTTGAGCTTTAATTTCTTCTCTTTCTCGCTCGTTCTATAATTGTTCAACTTCGGTCTCTGTGTGATTTCATTTCTTGTTCTTCAGCATCCTCCTGACTTTGATCTTTCTCCCATTCCTTTCTTCTATTCTGCTAGCTCTTCTACAGCCACAGTATGTGTTTTTGTTCCTCGTTTTTAACCAACCACCTCAGGATGGCATTTTAGCACTTTTTGCTTTTAATTCACAGGTGCTTGTTCAATGGAATCCTACTGAACTACTTCAACTATTTTTATATCCCAATTTGATCTCTCTATTAGTCAATACACAAGTTTCTATTCCGTAGACAGAAATAGCATAAATACTGGGACGACACATCTAATCAGGTAAGATGACAAAAATAAAGCGTTCTCCACAATGCCGAAGCATCCTATTCTATACCAACAGATGCATAATTGGGACTTCGGATAGGCAATGGCAGGGGAATGGATTGCAATCATGAATTTCTTACATGTTTTCTCCTTTCTCTTTGTTAACTTGCTATTTTAGTTGGTGCAATTGACATTCATTTAGTTAACCAGTGCATCCATGTTATTTCGCTGCTGTCTCTATTTTTTTTTTTTTGAGGGTTTCTGTGAAATACAAGGAATTACCCATATTTTACACACAAAGACCACAGCATAAACAGAGGTAATTCTTCATTGCTCCTACAATTAATTTTTGTAACATAACATTTCAAGCCTAATTGAGAAGCATACCTCAATGAGGAAGCCTCTTACATTTTGATAACTGCAAATACATATGGCTCCGTGCAAACATCCACCATGGTGGAGCCAACTGCATGTTTGGAGATTCAAATTATCCAATTAATGAACGAGACAAAAACTATGGCTGGCATTTTGAGACAGAAACAATTAGTTAGTGTTGAGAAAGACAAGAAAATTATTTTTTAGAGGTGAACTTTCTTACTAAATTCAGATGCCAGATAAAATTGCTCGGTCTCAGGCTCTAAGAGTCGGTCCAGTTAGAAACTTAGTGAGAAGCAAGCACCCTAACCTGCCTCTCTGCATCAAAAGCCATGAGAAGCTCCATGCATCAACATCTATTATCAAATACCAAAGATTTTGTCCAGGAGTACATTAGTTAAGATTTTGTCCAGGAGTACATTAGTTAAGGGTAAGGCCTAATACTGTATGTCTAGAACTAAGTTACTGTGCCCCCCCCCCCCCCCCCCCCAATTTTTGAGCTGGAGAAACAACTTGTCGTCCACAATGTCAGCTTTTCTATTTCTTCATCTATTTTGTGAAGAGTATATAGAATCACAATTAGATATTCCATTTGTTCTTATGTGGACAGGTAACACAACACATGTATCAAAGAAAAGTATAATATAGATAGAGTTGCATATAAGGTTCCAGATTGCCAGGACAAATAGTCCAGAAAAGATAAACAAGGGTTTTTTTCTTCCCCTAACACATGGATAGGAAGCATGAAGAAATTGAAAGCTTTGGCAATATAAATGTCTCCATTTAGTAACCCAGCATTGAGATCAAAAAATTCAGAGGCAACGGAACACTAAAAGGATACGGTGACTAGGGGTGGCAAACGGGCGGGCGGGTTGAATTAGATAAGGGTTCGTCGAAAATGAGTCTAGTGAAAATGGATGAAATATTTGACTCGACCCATATTTAATATGGATAAAAACGGGTAAAACAATGGATGATGTGGATAACTATATTATCTATTGTTCTTATTATGTAGAGATATACATACTTCCATTTACAAGATTTTTTTTCCTTATTCTTTTTCTCCTTTTAGGGCATGTTTGATATGAAGGAAGATATTTTCATGTTTTCCTAGAAAATAATTTTTGAAAAAGGAATGATCTTGAGCCGAGGTTGAGAGATCAAAATTCGGGTCTTGGATCGGGGTCGGAAGTTAGATCCAATGTCTGGACTCGTTTCGGGTGGTGAGATTTAAGAAAAACTTTGATTTTTTTCTCCCATTACTTTGTGTATGAAGAAATTAGAGGAAAATAAGTCCATTTGAAAAATATTTCCCAAAACATTTAACTCAATCAAGCATAAGACAATTATAAAACATTTAATGAAATATTTTTTCATACCAAATAGACCCTAAGTAAATGCACTTTCTAAAGGTTCCTACATCCTTACATATATTAGGAAGAGTGCAATCGGTGGATACCCATGGGTTACCCATATTTTATGATGGATGATATAAGTTGATACATATTTGACCCACTTTTAAATGATTGGATAACCAACTCATTCAAAATGGGTTAATCGAGCGGATAACCATAAATTTGACCCATTTGCCACCCCTAGTGGTCACAGACACCCAACAACTGAGGAATATTAGACAAAACTCAAGAAATATAGTTAAGACAATACTTTTCTTCATCACTATTTCCCTGTATAGCAAAATCAAAGCATAACTGGAAGCTCGAAATTTCTACCACGTTTCATGTTATATCAGATTACTAACCTGTTGATGACGCAACACCTGAAAGACTTCCACATGCAAGGCTGACCAAGACAGTTGAATCATTGGGTCTGATATCAAGAAGTCTGTTACTATAATGCTATCTAGAGGCTAATACACAAAGGGACAAACTTGAGAACTAACTTGTGAATGACAGCACATTTCATGGATGATTATCAAGGGGGAAAAAATGATAAAAGAGAGAACAGATAGTTCCACTCTTATCGAATATTACCTATGAGACTGCCAGTATGATCTCACAGTGTCATAAACAGAAAAACTGATTGCCAAATTTGGGCCAACCCCCTTCATGAGATTGAGATATTCATTCAGCATAAAACAGGAAAAGCACAATTCAGCGGAGAGAGAATCTCAAGTGCAGAAAGAGATACCAATAGAGTAGCACCCATTCCTTTATAAAGGCCGGCTATCCCTTCTTCCCTACTGATGGTTTGTAATGCATGCCATATACCTCTGTAATATATTACATTTGTCTGCAAAACTCAAAATGAGCACCTATCATAAAGGATCTAATGTCTCAGATAAAAGAAATAAATAAGAGAAACAACAATCATTTTGATAATTACAGAAATATACCTAAAGACAAAAGAGCATTTGACTTTCCAACAACTCTGACATCATGTGGGTGCTCTAGCTTAATGCTTTCCTATTCTAGTAATCGAAGAATTTGAGTCTCACCAGAAGTTAGGATAATAGCAAGTTCCAAACTTTCAACCATAAGAATAAAATACTGGACCTCGCTTAAAGGATAGAGCAACTCGAGCTACTTGGAAAAATGACCAAACCGGGCAATAATAATATGTGTGTAACTAAACTATGTAAGAGTAAACAGCTTTTAACATTTTTCTGCAATTTATGTACAGCTCATTTACTAGTGAATAGTTAAAGAGAGTGTCCTAAGGCTAACATCTGATCTATGTTAAAAATATCTGTTAAACAAGTGCTATGAACGGCTCGCCTAAAGTGATTAAACCCTAAAACAAGTTGGAAAACAGACCACGTGCATGTTCCACTTAGTGGAAATATCAACGAAGCCATCAAGACTCTAAGGCATACATCTCATTGCCAATGGCATTATCTTTGAAGAGATGACACGAAACAATAATATTTCATTTTATTGATTTTAGAATAAGTAAATATACGATTGAACACATGCACTGCTAGTTTAGTCAGGATGAGGAAAGTGATGTTGAGGAGAAAGTAGACGGAATCTTTTTGAGATAAGGGTAACTAGGGGAAAGTAGATGGGAATTGTGGCACATAAATGGAAACAACTCTTACATATCTAAGCTCGTTGTTACAGATGACAATGTTACACATAAAACTGCTCCTAGGGTTTTGATCTAGTGGCAAGAGCACAACTCATAATGTGGGGGTTGGGTACACATCTTGAGTTTAAATCAAATCTTGTCGCAGACAAAGGCCTGATATTTAAAAGGAAAAGTGTACATGGGTGGTAGGGATGGCAATGGGGCGGGTGGGGCGGGCTGATCTCAACCCGCAAATTTTTTAAACCGCCCGCACCGCATAGACCCACCCCGCTTAAATTTTTAAGTTCTTTTATTTTTTTAATTGAATTTAATATGAAAAATAAAAATTCGTGTGGTGGATGACACTTCCATTAAACTAAGGCGGCAAGCTTACTTTCATAAACTCTTAAAATATTGAGTTGGGTGAGTTGGCCCACTCTAAGGAAGGGCGGTCGGACCGATTAAATTCCGGTAGATTTTTGGAAGAACATGGTCAAGGATAGCATAGAGTGGTTGACTAGGTTGTTCAATGCTATTATGAAGACTGCCAAGATGCATGATGAATGGAGGAGTACAATGGTTCCATTGTACAAGAACAAAAGGGATATTCAAAACTCTAACAATTACAGGGGTATCAAGTTGTTAAGTCGCACTATGAGGGTTTGGGAGAGAGCGGTGGAGATGAGGGTGAGAAGAGTAGTGTCTATTTCAGAGAATCAGTTTGGATTCATGTCGGGGCGGTCGACTATTAAAGCAATTCATCTTGTTCGGAGATTAGTGGAAAAATATAGGGAAAGAAAGGACCTTCATATGGTGTTCATTGATCTCGAGAAGGCCTATGACAAAGTTCCAAGGGATGCCCTATGGTGGTGTCTAGAGGTATTTAGAGGTGAAAGGTGTCCCAATGGCATACATCAGGGCAATTAAGGACATGTTCGATGGAGCCAAAACTCGAGTAAGAATGGTAGGAGGAGACTCGGAGTATTTTCCTGTTGAGATGGGACTCCATCACGAGGGTTCCCAGGAAACAACCTCTCTAACTCTATGAGGTAGTGGTAAGGTCTGCGTATTTTATACCCTCCCCAGACCTCACTTGTGGGATTCTACCGAGTATGTTATTGTTGTATGGGACTCCATCAAGAATCTGTGTTGAGCCCTTTCCTATTTGCCTTAGTGATGGATGAGCTGACGCGATCTATCCAGGAGGAGGTGCCATGGTGTATGTTATTTGCAGATGACATAGTGCTGATTGATGAGACTCGGACTAAAATTAATGATAGGTTGGAGGCTTGGAGACACGCCTTGGAGTCCGAAGGATTCAAACTGAGCAGGACCAAAATATTATATCTTCATATGGATTGAAGTCAAAAGTTTTCCTTTTGTTAGCTTATGGTTTACTTCCCTGCTACGATTTACATCACCACCTTTTGTTAAAAACTTATGGTTTAGTTCCTTACCCAAATCTATGTTTTTTTTAAAAACTGGTAAGGTCACCTCCAAAAAGAGTTAATTGCATATTTCCTATCAAATCTATAATCTGATCTATATCATCAATACAAAGTTGTTTACACCAAAAAAGTAAAGATACTATACAATTTCATTTAACTCTGTGGATGGAATTGGATTTATCTTCAAAACATCTTCCATTTCTTTCTTTCCAGACTGACCACCATACACATGATGGTATTAGCTTCCACCATCTCTTTTGACTTTTGCTACCTCCCCTCCTAGTCCAATGGCTCAGTAGATCTGAATTATGTTCTGGCATTGTCCAATTCATGCTTGTGATATTGAGAAACAGGTTCCAAATTTGAGCAGTAAACTTACAATGCAGGAAGAGATGGTTATTTGTTTCCCCTGTCAAGTTGCACAAAAAACACCTGGGGACCAACTGCTTGCATTTCTTCTGTAGAACTTCTTGTGTTAAACATGCTCTTTATCACTAACCAGGTGAAATACTTACCTAAATCTATGTATAATCACGTTGTGTGGCTAGAATATTCATAATCTAGTGTGGTTGTGTTTCATGAAAGTCATGGATAATGTCTCTATTTAATAATTGTTCTATTACTCGTTGACCTATCATTGATTAAAGTATTGATTTTATATCATTATGTTTCTTTGCATATAACGTTGTTGACTCGAGTTCACTTTTCAACTCCACCCCTGCATATTGAGTTGTTTTCTTCGTCAAGTCAACTCATGCCTTCAAAATAGAATGGTTATGCAAGTTGAGGAGGCTGCTATATAGTTTTTTTTTTGAGAATTGGTTGCTATATAGTTTTTTGGAGCCAAAAGGTCACTGTGTACACTGATACATAGTGTATACAGTGACGTGATACAACAAAATGGGCCAAAGCGCAGAAGATCAATTGATGGATTTACAGGTGAAAATATAGTTGGAGGTAAGGTATATACACTGATATACCTGGGCGGAAAGGGTTAAAAGCCCAAGTTACAGAGGAAGGCCCAAGCTCTGGCCCAAGCGGACAGCATCCAGACTTGGGCCTAAATTTTCCTTCCCTTTGGTTCCTTGATTATTATGGTATTTATTTGTTATTGTTAACTCTAATTCTAACATTATTTGTTTAATTAATTTAATTTTTTTTTCTGATTTGCACCGGGTGTCCAGTCTCTTTGAGCCCTGACTAATTCCGGGGGTGCACAGGCCCTCGGCAAGGACCGCAAGTTCAACATGGTTAATTCAGGTTTTACCTAGTCCGATGGCTCTCAGAAATTGTTTGCACCTAGTGAGTTTCGAACTTGAGACCTTGAAAGGGAGAAAACCCCAAGGCTTAAGTCAATTGCCACCAAGCAATTGTTTAATTCACTTAATTAAATCCTCAAAGATAAACTATTTGTATTAATTTTTCCTTTTTATTATTTTGCCTTAGTCATTTTGATAAATTATTCAAGATTTTCAAATCATTTATTTTTCTGAAAATATTTCCTTTACTTCAAGGTTCTTCTAAGTTGGTTTGACAAAATTTGGAGTTTAACATTCCTAATTGGCAATTTTCTTCACTTGGTTAATTTTTGATAAATTTTACGTTCTTTCAAACTAGTTTAAATGTCTTAGTTAGAATTTTAGGAGTTTAAATTTCCTTTGTCAAATTTTGCCAAGTTAGGCAATTTAAATTTCTTTTAAAATTACTACGTAAGTGGTTATTTACTCGAATAAATTTTTAAACATCATTAGTTTTAAATTATCTTTTTTCTAATAGTTAGTCAAATTTTCAAATCGCCAATCAACCGCATGTTACTTTGAATGTTAATACCTTCTCAAAGTGGAAATTAGAACCCTTATCCTTTTCTCTGAGATTTTAAGACTTCCTCTGTTAGAGCCTTAAAATCCTTTTTTAAGTTTTCTAAATTTCTTCGAAAAAAATTAAGTGGCGACTCCTATAGTTCTAAAAGATTGATTTTTCTTAAATTAATTAAATTTAAAATGATTTTTTCTAAAATGCCCTTTCCAAATTAACACAAATAAGTTTGTCTCCAGTTTGTGGTTTCAGAATATAATTTTACAATCTCACAATTTCCCCTTCAATTCTTCCTTGAGATAATTGCCCTTGAATCATCAGTTGGTCAATCTTGTTGTCACTTTTGTGTGCATTTCCCATTTTGTGAAAAACATTGGTGTTTCTATCACCTTCTTGAAGCCACCATGACCTTGCCTTCTGCCTCCAAGATGCCTTCATTTTTAATCAATTCCTCGTACTCTCTAGACTTGTTGCTTTCCTTTCCATTTCCTCTTCTTTCCGACTTCTTTCTTTTATTATCCTATCAAACTCTACTACTCCCTCCATTCACTTTTACTTGTCACTGTCTTGCTTTCGAGGTCAGCTTGACTAAACTTCAAAGCTAAATTGAAGTAGCTAAATTTAATATTAATATAAAATTAGATGGTTGAAAACTATACAAAAAATGCTATAAATACAATCCTTCTCATATTAATATGATGAAAAAGTACATCTGAAAATGTTGGCCAAAGTTCATATAGTTTGACCTTGATAAGTGAAATAGTGACAAGTAAAAGTGAACAAGGGAAGAAGTTTATTGAGTAAATTCTTTCTTCTCGTTCCCTAGTTTCCTTGTTAACACTTGCTCCATTCCTTAAGCTTATCTTTTTGGATATTTAAGTTTAGATGCAAGAATGAAACTACACTTTCCAGAAAAGTTGAAAGAGCTCCTCCATTCCTTAATTCTATAATTGAATCCTTCTACCCAAGCCACCAATTTTCAAATTTGAAGTAGTTTTGGTTCTTATTCCACACTCACCTGGTAAGACATAACGTGAGTGATCAACTTAACCTCTGCAGTGGCATTTGTTTTAAATTGTTGAAGATGTCATCCCATTCATCTGAAACAGGATCATGTCACTCCTGGAGGCTATCTCCTAGTTATCCCCTTGGAACTAAGTATAATTGCAATCTTCAAGTTGTATATCAATTTGCTTCAAGTCTTCAATGACATCAGAGAATTCTCCCATACCCCTTGATCATCTTAGTTTCTCTTTTCAGAGATGAATCTGGCTACATTAAATTCTCCACATACTACCCAAGGACCTTCCATCAGACCCCTGATTGCCCCCTTCTCCTCCCACACTAATCATCTTTCTGTGTAAGAGTTGGGAGCATATACCCGAGTGATATGACAAAGAGAAGTCCTGCAATTATGCCTGAAATTTGCAAGTTAATAAGTAAGCACCTATTTCCTGGACTTCTCCATGCCATGTTGTCTCATCGCAATAGTATACCCCCTGTGACGCCATTAGCTTCTAAGCAAGCAAATCTAACCCATCTTCCTGCCCAAATTTGCTTCACCTCCTCAGATAAATTCCCCTCCAATTCAGTTGCAAGAATTTGGTTTCTTGCAGACAAATAATAGTTGTATTCAATTCTATTATTTCACTCACTCGGCATTACTGTAGAACACACAATGTGCCATGTTAGTGGAAAGAGTCTACTATGTACAATCCTTGAGCGGCGTAAGAGTTCAAAAGGTACTAGTCTTAGTTTAAGTGTCAAAATTGAAAATACTGGACAGGTTTAGGGGGGTTCTTGGGTATTTGGCCAAAAAGAAGAAGGAAAAAAAATCATTGTTGGAGCCTACTAGATCATGCCTGAACATACTGCAGATTGTTTAGCTGTTGAATCAGGAGAAGACGCAGCAAGAGCCGGAAAAGATGGAGGATAGTCCCAACTTGCATATGGTGGAACATTTGAAAGGAGAGGAATCAGAGGATCTTTGAATGAAAAGAATGCACTATGCAGAAGATTAAGTGGGAAGTTATTACTTTACCATGTTTTTGGTGTAAAGAACAGAATATAGAAGAGAAAATTCAACTAGTGAATTTTATAGGATCTTCGTAAGTATCTTTTGTTCTCTTTACTGTGAACTTTTGGAGGTGACCAGCACAGCTTTTGATGCTGAAGTGTTCAAATTAATAGTTCCAAAAAATAAGAAATAAGAGAAGAATATCCGCGTCCAACATACTACTCCTATAAGTAATAAGACAAAATCACTTTGATGAAGGCAAATTAGGACGTGATGAAAAAGAGAAAACTATAGGAAGAAACGAAATAATAATAAAGACTGTTAGCCAGGATTGTTTTCAAAACAGAAATACTTGATCCATGTTTCAGATAGTAACAATTCAGTTTCAGAAACAAAAAAATTTTCCTTGTACACCAAGTAAAAGTAGCTATTTTAATAATTCTTTTCGAAGGCAGTGTGGAAATACATTATTTAGCAAGCAAAAGATGGTTCCAAAACCAAAATTGTTACCGTATCCAAATAAAATTTCCACAAATTAAATCAAAACGCCATCAGAATTTCACTTACCTGAGCTGCAAGACGTGTCCTAACAAGATCCAACGGGTATGTAACAGAAGCAGCAGTTATTCCAGCCACACCACCACCTAAAAGTCGTATACAAAGGTCTGCAGTTATATTCTCTCCTTGGCTTTCAACCCCCAAAATCAACTGCAAGACCTATTGCATATAATATGAGGAAAAAACAAACATTTTAACAGACGAATTATGGAAATTATTAGCAGTAATACTTTTGAAATATAGAATTCACAGAACGTTTGTACCAACATTCTTGTAGCGTTCAAATGCATAAAAGCTGATAGAGGAATATGGAAGCCGATGAGCAATTGTTACCAAATTACCCTTCCAGAATGCCCTAAATCCTTCTTCACGTACAATACGTGAAGCCTCTTGCCATATACTGGCATTTTTTAAGCTAGCAGCATCCGTGTGCATTCCTTGCAGCTGTTACCGGCCAAAGATATAAAGGAAAATGGGCATAAGTTTCAACATGTTTCTCTGCGTGAGTCCCACGTACTACAATACGTATGACTCCATTATTTATGAATGATTTCATAAAAATCACATATAAAGGATAAAGGATAGATTTATCTTCTGCGTGAAACAGCGCAACCAACTTTCACTTGATATTAGAATAATCGCCCTCGAACATCGGCAAAAATCATGTAAAAAATTCGAACCTGAAAGAGAATAGTAAGGCGAGCTAGAGGCGCAGTGCATGTCTTGCTGATGGCACCGGCAACACCACCGGCGAGAAGCTGGGGAACCGTTCCGATCTGAGACTGAGTAGCCAATTTCCGAGATGTTCCCCCGTCCACAGCCACTGCTCCGCGATTACAACCTCCACCGCCGGCATTTCCTCTTCCATCCATCACTACTCCTACCCTAGCTTCAGTCTGCATCGTAACCAAATGGGTGGTGACAGCTACTGGTCTCCGTCGATTGTTTTGCTACCGTGGTTTGAACAAAGCGGGGTGCGACTCAACATCAGATTAAAGTGATAACTCAAGACAAGTGGCATATCTTAAGTTTGCCTTTCCCAATAAATCCAATTCCTTACCCACCGACCTAATGTACTCTCAACTCTCGAGTAATCCTCCTCTTTTTTTTATTTATTATTTGTGTTTAGATTTATTTGTGCGATTTAATTTTACACAGAGTTTTCTAAAAAAAAAAAAAGGAGGAAAATTATTAAAATTTTATGGTGTAGATAATAAAATTTGCATTGGAAAAATAATAATCAAGATAAAAAAAAAGTTTTGCAACAATCGTAGTATTTTATTTATAATTTCTATGAATCCTATAATTTGTTTTTTCTTAAATATAAACTCAAGGGTTTATAAGGTTTATAAGCTTGATTTTGGATTTGGTGGACTTGTGGATATAGATTCAAGGGTCTTCGAGCTTAATCTTGACTTGTATGAATCCTCTAATTAGTCTTTTTGAATAGAAACTCAAGGGCTTATATCACGACCCAGATATAGGGTCTAATCATAACACGGTGAATGAGATCCCCGAAGGAACCTTAAACTAATCCCTTAAGAATTCAAGGTAAATCAATGAGAAATACATAAATGGAAGCATAAACATATCATGACTCATAACATAAGATAGATCATAGTATAAGAGATACAAGTCTGAAACTGGAAATAATACATAGGTCCAATACATGCCTCTAGACCATAACATAAGATAGGGGCTCAGACAGACCCTGGCTTACCCTGAACATAAAGAAAGGTTTTCTCTAGAACATAAACGAAGCATGAGAGATAAGATAGAATGTCTTGTCCTTGAAGCATGAGGATTCGCCCAATCCAGAACGTCAAAGTATCTGGACCTACGGGATGGATGATAGGATCACATGCACTTGCATTGAAATATAATGCAGGCATAGAATATGCATTAGTACTTTTTGAATGTAATAAGTATGTGGGCATGCAAAGTAAAATGGGTAGGATAAAACCTGCATTTAAATATTAGATGAATAAGGGCATATATATAGAAAAGAAGTATATAGAACAGAATACCATATCAAGATGCTTTAAACTATGATGCATGATTGCCATAATACATGAACATAAGTGGGGATGGAACCTCAACCAACATGTAAGACCATGCGAGCTATTCTATGGAATCCTAATGTTACCTCTAGGGACACCTTCACGGCTTGTGAACCCCTTCACGAATTGTGAAGATGGTCGGGAGGTGGCCTTAGCCAATGACTAGGCTGCCTTGGCCTTTTTTTAGCTTTTGGAGCCAAGTGTACCCTCCATAGAGCACTTTATGACTCATGGAGCTCTCCACTAGCTATGATTGTGGCTCGTGGGAAGGGCATTGGACTCGTTTGCCAAGTGAAGTGTGCTTTTCACGAAGCATACCATGGCTCGTGGTGCACAACATGGACCGTGGTGTGGTCCTTGAAGGGGCATCTCACTACTGGCCAACCTCGTCTCGATATGAGGTGGCTTTCAAGAGCTTGTTCACGAGGCGTGAAGGGGTTCACGGTTCATGAAACCCGCCGCGACGATTTCTTGTGCAATTTTCGCACTTGTTTTCATTAAGGGATTCTTGGTAATTTAGTCCAACCCCTAGGTTTTTTGAGACTTTTATGCATTCCTTTAAGTCCTAAATCAACCCTTAAGCTATTCCTAACACTTCACTCAAGCTTAACACTTATACTCTAAAAATTCTATCTTTCAAAATACTCTCCAAGGCTCATCTTCAAGGATTCAAGCTAGGGTTTCAAGACTATGTTGATTTCTTCTCAAACTCCTCAATCTAAGTAAGGTATGTGTGGATTCATCATTGGTTCCAATTCAATTTTGGAGCCCAAAATCTCTTTCATCTTTTCATAAACTTTAAAGCATAATCTAAGTATGATTTTCATGATTTTGGTCTTAGATTATTAGAATTGTGATATGGGTCCTTACTAAATGATGGTTTAAGCATGATTCAAGTCTTATTCTATCAATGTACATGGTTTCCATAAAGTATGAACTTGTATGTCCTTTTAAACTATGAATTCATGCACAGGAAAGCACAATTATGATTCAATTGTTTATTTCTTCATGGATTATACATATTTCCATCCTATTATCATGTTTTGAGCATGAATTCATGCACCCATATTTTACCCTCACTTCTCATGCAAGATCATGCATGCACAAGGCTATTACATGAAGTTTTGGTTATGGATATGACTTCAATTATGGTTATAAGTATGGATTAATATCAATGTCTATGACGTGATTAGCTTCCCTATGATGTCTATGGTTTAACTAAAAGTATTCTAGAGGATGCTTATACTATCAGGAGCAAGTTATTTCCATGCATGTAAACATGTTTGAATTATAACTTTGACCTTAAGTTTCAATATGTATGATGATGACTTTGTTATGATTCATGATGATCCTCTGAAATGTAAGTCTCTAAAATGGGTAAGGCCTATAAGGTGATTCAAATACAAGTCTCCAAAATAGCAAGGTCTGTAAGGTGATTCAAATCAAGTCTCCAAAATGGGCAAGGCCTGTAAGGTGATTGTAACGACCTGGCCAGGGCCTAGTCATCACACGGTGAATAAGGAACCCGAAGGTACCTTAAACAAGCCTCTTAGCATACATCAAGCATATCATAGTGATGACGTTCAAGCACACCTCATGTTTGGAAGATGTGGATGATCGTTATCAGTATAATAACCTAACAAAAAGTTGGGGTCGAATCCCACGGGGAATAGGCGTTCAAGAGATGAAGTAATGAGTTGAACTAGGCATTTTTAGTATTAAAATGGGGGTTGCAAGTAAAGTACAACTAGAGTTCAGCTAAAAATAGTTCTAAAATGTGAATTAATAATCGATTGAGAGAAATGTCTAGGGTGTGTGGATATGAGATGAGGGCTAATTAACCGGGTCTTAATACTTGATTGTTTGAGTTAAGAATATGTGAGTAAGCTAGGTTGTTGTTAACCACCACCTCATTTATGATTACAATGGTATTTCACATGAACTCATTATGACTTCACATGCAAATCACTCAAGGACACGCCTGTCCTAAGCAATTATAAGCAAATCTCCTAATACTTTAGCCATTAAACCCAATTTTGTGGCAATCAATTGAAACCCCAAAAGATTTCCAGCTAATACACTTATTACCTACTCCAATCACACAAATTAATGCAATAATCAAAGATCTAAAGTTACCCCAAAGTTTGCTACCTCAAGATTATAAGTTTAAGATGGAAACCAGTGTATACTCACTTAGATTAACATCAAAATAATCAAAATATCATAGACCCAACTAATAATTCAAGAACTCATATCATAAACACACCTCCAACATTGGGATTTTAGACACACATGTTCAAAAATAAGAATATAATACCAAAATTTATAGCCATGAATGTGGGTATGAATTACAAGAGACAAAATAAATTTCTTCTACTAATCCTTAGAATCCCTCCTTCCCAAGCTTGAAAATCACAAAACCCTTGTACTTGTTGACCAAAAAGGTTCTATGTACTCTTTCTCTCTCTGTCTCAATATGGTAAGTTATAAAATGGTATGATTTGATACTTACAATGTCTTTTCCAAATTCCTTTTATCGTCCGTGCGATTGGTTCAGAATTTGTGCACAATTTCACCATTCGATGGTCAAGGTCGGTCATTGCCAAACACTTCGGTGATGCACCAAATGTGCACTTGACCGCCTTCTCTTGCATCAGCTAAAAGCTCAAGTCTTTGTATCTTTCGGTGACGCAATTGTTCATCGCTGATCACATTCGATAATCCGCTGAACCTCTACCTGCATTGCCTTTCTGTCACGAACTTGGGGATCTGAACATTGCAATGTTCGATGGTCTCAATTGCACTTTGACGATCCACCGAATGTGTCGACGATGTCACTTTTGACCAATTTTTTGGCATTTTTTCGTTTTTCCTTGTTTTGTTGAGTATTATCCATCTATGCAATCTTATCATCATTTTTGGCATAAAACATACATATTAATGAACATATGAAGCATAATAGAACATCGAGGACAATATTTCTTTATATTTTAAGCCGCAAATGAGTCTGAATTATGGACTCATCACATAAGTATTGACATAAAGATGAAATAGAAAACTAGGGGAAACGGGCTTAAGGGCCACAACTTGAACACATAGCAAAAGATAAGAACTAGATACAACCATAACATATGTCCAACAATACCTCTTACATAAACTTGGTAGGGCTAAGACATGTTCAAGCTCACCCTCAAGTACAAAAGTAGCAAAAGAAATATACAACTAAAACCATAATGTCTTAATACATCAAATCTAGAAGGAAAACTAAGATGTCGTCCCCAAACTAGAGGACTCACCAATTCCTATCTTCAACGATCCAAAGCTAGCCACATGGAGGATATCGAGGAGCATCGGTCCCTACATGGTTAAATCTTGTAGGCATAAAGTATGCGTCAGTACTTTGAATGTACTAGTATGCAGGTATGCAATGCATGACATAGAAACAATGATAAGATGATTCATGCTAAGTCTCACGTTAAAATTATATATTTACAAGGGAATTAGTAAGTCATAATCAAGCCAATATCATTTAAACATCAAAAGGCAACTTCAGAAAGAATTTAGTAGGGAGCATGGATGAACATAGTCATGAATAAGAAAATCATATAAACTTGGGACATACATAAATTGTAGGGATTTAAATCATATATCATAGAAGAAACATCTTCGAAGCATGAGGACATACTTACATGTGATCGTTTGCTACATTACTTTAGCCATAGAAAAAAAGATAATGCATATGAGAAATAAAGAACATACTTTTACTTGAATGCATGGTAAGGCATAAACTTAAAATTTATGAGAAAATATATGTTGTTATGTACAATTAAAGTAGTAATTTCCTTGAGTGACAATACATCACTTTAGATGAATGACCATTATTTTATGAAAGAAACATTAGTAATCATAATGGAGACCACCTTACATACTTGAAGACATAGTCATCATACCTTAAGGAGAGATAATGCATTTGGGATTTTCAAGGATTCAATGTACGAGATATCAGATGGCTCGTAGACAGACCTACAAGCCATAAGTCTTACCATAGATTGAGGATCAGAGAAAGTTTCTAAGGATTCAAAAATGTCATCAGACGAAACCTCATTCTTACGACCCATAGAATAGACCACAGCTCGTAAGAGGGGTCTCGTGGTTCTGTCTGGCAGAATTTTATAAGGGGTAGTTTTGTCATTTCCTAGCATTTATGTGCCTATACTATGCCATTTTAAATCCGAAATAACCCTTTTCCAGCCTTATACGCCCTTCACTCCCTCATTTCAATTCATTTCCTCAAAAGCCCTAAGTCTAAAACTCTCCTAAACACTCTTAAAGCCCTCAAGATATCCAAGCAAAGGGTGCTAGCTAGGGTTTTTGGAATTCCTCTACCTTCCAACATGATTTTCCATCTCCAAACAACCAAGGTATGTTGGTTTTGATTTGTTTCTCAAGTCATGGTAATATGTGATGATTTTATGAATCTCTCATATGATGATTTTGTGAAGTATTTTATGGTGATTTACCTTTGTATATTATTATGAAATGTAAAATCATGTGAAGTGTTTTAAGTGTGGGTGGGATGTTGCCCTAGCCAAGTGTCTTTATGCTTTTGGTGGGTTACTTTTGATGATGCTTAAAGGTTTTATTTCACTCCTCTCATGACATTTACTTATGATTCGCGTGATTTTAAGTTTATGTAAATGTACCCACCATGTTTTTACTAAAAGAGGCATGCCAAGTTTCTTAATGAATGCCTTATGAGAAGATATGTATGTTATGCAAGTTAAGACTAATAAGAGGGTGAACATGTATTCTAGAGCTCATGAGCATGATATGAATAACAAGAATGATATAAATCCCTAACTTGATGAAATAAGCCATGTTTGATGAGCTACTCCAAGAAAGATATTATGATGTTTCGAGACTATGGATGCTATGGTTCTAACTATGTTTCAAGTATTCCGTGGGATTATGACCTAGCACCAAGAGGACCTTGGTAGTCCTCCATTGTCCCTAACTAAGTGCCAGCATAGGTATGTTATTGATACCCTCGACGGGCTTGTACCTATTGAAGGTAAGGATATTTGTTGATCCTACCGAAATGGCTATGTCGTAAGTTAAGGATATCATGTGGCACCCACCGAAAAGGCCATATCATAAGGTGGTGGCACTTTCCGAAGAGGTCATGCCATAGGGTTAGTGTTTGGTCTACCTTGGCAAAGTAGACTACTCCTTGTTCGATGTGGAGCAAACATCGAGATTCTAAGTAGTAGCTTGATTGGTCTTATATCCGATTACTATCCTTTTCCACCTACGTATGATACTTCATGTGATTTAATCATCTTTCATGCATGTCTCACTAAGCATTTATCATCCACATTATATTGAGTCTATAACCATTGAGTATGATCATGCATATTGTTTATTTACGTATCATGTTTTCTTGTTGCATTTGCACCCCTTGTACTTAGTACATTCAAACGTACTAATGCATACTTTTTTTCTACATGATCTAACCATGTGGGAACCGGAGCTCCATTCCATCCTCCTCCTCCACGTGGCTAAGCGGTTTCATCAAAGATTTCTATTGGTAAGTCCTCCACATCCGAGGACAATAACCATTTACTTTCATGACCCATTTAAACTTGTATATTTTGGATACTATTTATTAAGGGTGAGCCGGGGAAGTGTCTTGGCGCCTATTCTATTCATTAGTAGAGATGTTGTTGGATATGGTTATGGATATGTATGTTATGCGCTTGACTCGTTATGCTTATGTAATTATTGAAGGTTGCCTTTAGTCCTTATTCCCTTATGAGCTAGTTGTATGTTGATGATGAAATGAAAGTCCTAAGTCTCAATTTATACCCATAGCATGAGTCATACTTACATGCCCCTTAGACTTATTTTTGTTATGTGATTCATGTTAATCCTCTCCCCAACAACATCCCCATAGTGTGAGTCCAAAGTCTTGTTTCCCCTTAGAAATTATTTGTTACTTGATGGTTGTTTGATTATGCTTTCGTAAAACCAAGGATATACCATGTATGCTCAAGAGGCTTGTTTGGGGTTCCTTTGGGTTCTCCATTCGGCATGTCATGTCTAGGCCTTGGGCTTGAGTTGTGATAGTTTGCCTTGCCCGGATGGTATAAAATAGAAATATCATAGTCAGACAATAGCTCAATCCACCGTCTCTAGCAGGATTTCAAATCCCATTGAGTCATAATGTACTGTAAGCTCCGGTGGTCCTTATAAATGTCACAATGCACGCCATATATATAGTGTCTCCAAATCTTGAGCGCAAACACTACCGCCGCTAACTCTAAGTCATGCATGGGGTAGTTACATTCATGGGCTTGTGACTAACGAGAAGCATAAGACATAACCTGATCTCGATGCATCGATACACATCCTAACCTGATAGGAAGTTATCATAATACAAAACAAAGCTTTCTCCCTCAATAGAAAGGATCAGAAAATGAGCAGTAGTTATTAACTCCTCTAGCCTTAGAAAACTAGCGTCACACTCATTGGACCACACAAACAACACACCCTGATGAGTCAACCGAGTCGATAGAGCAGCAATAGTGGAGAAGCCATGAACAAACATTTGTAATACCCTGCTAATCTGACAAAGCTCCGAATCTCTAACACTGAAGTAGGCCTAGGCCAGTAACGAATCACCTCAATCTTAGCCGGATCCACCACGATACCCTCTTTGGACACCATGTGCCCTAGGAAAGTCACAGATTCAAGCCAAAACTCATATTTAGAAAATTTAGCATATAACCTGTGATCTCTGAGTGTCTATAATACTATCATAAGGTGATGTGCATGCTGCTCTCGGGTCTGTGAATATACCAGGATATCATCAATAAAAACCACAATAAAAGAGTCCAGATATGGTCAGAATACTGAGTCATCCAGTCTATAAATACTGCAAGGGGATTAGTCAGCCAAAATGGCATGACAAGAAACTCAAAATGCCCATAATGGGTCCGAAAGACACTCTTCTGAATGTCTTCTGCCCAGATCCTCAGCTGGTGGTACCATGATCTCAAGTCAATCTTAGAAAATATTGCTGCCCTATAACTAAACAAATAAATCATCAATCCGTATCAAAGGATTGCAGTTCTTTACCATCACCCTATTTAGCTCTGATAATCAATACATATCCTGAGAGTCCCGTCCTTCTTTGTCACAAATTGGACAAGGGCTCCCAAGAGAGAAACACTCGACCGTATGAATCCCAGCTCTAACAAACCCTGAAGCTATGTACTAACCTTTTTAAGCTTTGCAGGAGCCATTAATATAGCGGAATAGATATGAGCTTAGTCCCTGACTCAACCTCTATGGCAACATCCACATGTCTCTCTTGTAGCAACCCTAACAAATCCACAAGAAACACATTGAGAAACTCACAAACAACACGCAATGACTCCACGGTAGGAGCCTTAGTAGTCTTATCACAAACATGGGCTAAATAGGCCAAACACCTTGTAGATATCAATCTCTGAGCCTAAATATATGTATCCGACCCACAGAACCCTGCCATACAATTGGGGATATCCCTGGTATTGCCAAGGTAACAGCCTTTCCATAACAATCTAACACATCATGATATGGGGCCAACCAATTCATACCCAGAATAATGTTAAAATCTAGTATATCAAGTGGTATCAAATCAGCCCAAGTGTCAAACCCCTGAAGAATGACCAAACATGCTTTGCATAAGTGATCTACACCAAGTGAATCCTCCATTGGGGTCGATACACAGACCCAGGATGAAAGAGGCTCTGAAGTCACACCCAAGCGAGAAGCATAGTATACCGATACATATGAAAAGTGGAACCTGGGTTAAATAATACTAAAGCTGGCTGCTTGTATACGATAATCATACTTGTGATGGCCTCGTCGGAAGCCTCGGCCTTTACTCTTGCTGAAGTGGCATAAAAGTGGCACTGATGACCCCCACCTCGAGCATTACCTTTGCCCACGACTTTACCGCCTTTGGCGGGGCCTTTGGAACCCTGTTGGTATCCCTATGGGTCCTCACGATTTCTATACTGATCGTCCCTATGACCTCGGTCCTAACCCTGCCCCTGCTACTTGATAAAGGGAGCTGATTTGGTAGCTTGTGAGGCTGCATATACTGCTCTGCGCTATGGACAGTCTCTAAGCTAATGATCTGGTGCTCCGCACCCAAAATAACCTAAAATAGCCATGTCTCTACGGTCATGATCATACTACGCTGATCCAGATACCTTGGAAGCCTAACTACCCCTGAGGGATGACCCAATTAGCCCTGATGAAATGGTGTTACTCTCCCTTTGTCTATGCTCGGCAAGATAAGAAGAACCACCCTGAATGGAAGTACATGGGCGTTGACAGCTACCCTCGAAAGCCTTCAATGATGCTTGGAATGGTCGATTGGTCTAACCTTACTAAACCTTTCTCAGAGGCCTATCACTAGGCACCCTAAAGCCTGCTTGGGGTCCACCAAACTCTCCCTATCGCCTAGCATGCTTGTCTCTACCCCCTTGGGCCTCGTGACTAAACTGCTCCAGAGAAAGAGCATGATCACAAATATCAAGATAAGACCTACTTGAGGTCACCAGTGCATATGTGCCCATCCTCAACTGTGGTCTCAATCCTCACACAAAGTAACGAACCTGCTCCTCCTTAGTAGTTAAGATAGTTGTAGCATACCGAGAGAGCTCCTAGAATCTTGACCTCGTACTGTGTCAGTGTCATCTGCCACCACTCCAATCACACAAACTAGTCCCAACATCTGTCCCTGAAACTCTTGGCACAAACCTAGTCATAAAAGCCTATATAAACTCTATCCGAGCTACCGGCGCGACACCTGCTGGTCTGGCATCTCTGTAAGTTTGCCACCACTATCTAGAGGTTCCATCTAGCTGGTAAGTAGTGAACTGTACACCTCGAGACTCCAATAGTCTCAATGCCTATAATCGCTGTATACATGCTAACATAAAATCCTGCCCATCCTTACCTACAACTCCTAAAAACCTCGGTGGGGTCAACCTCAGAAAGTACCCAAGTAACCACTGGTACTGGAATGGTACGACTCACACTGGCTGTGCCAGAGCCTCTACAGTGGTAGATTTCTGCTGGTGCTTGAACTAGAGGAGCTGGGGCTGGCGTCGGAGGGCTTTAAACATTTCTATAAACTGTCCAATAACCATCTGCACCTCTAGTGTGACTATAAAGGCAGTTGGGGGGAGCTGTGCCTCCGGCTGTAGGGGAGCTGGGGCATCTAGTCTCTACTCGATGGGCTCGAGAGGCTTCTTACTATCTGGGACTAATAGTGCAGCCTTACTCTGGCCCAGTGTCCGTCTTCCACACGACATATCATAGAGAACCGAACATAGTCTAATTCCCAAAAATAATATCGCACAACAAGAATAAAGACACAAGAAGTTTCCTAAACATCCCATAGCCCCCTCGAGATAAGTCATGGACATTAATGTACTGTTAAAATACAACACTTTTGATGCTTAGAACTTATAATTTTCTGTGTTCTCAATGCGATGTTAGTTGGTTTTATATATTTTTGTGTTATATTTGGAAGATTCCAGGGTTGTCCTTGATTTTGGGAAGAAATACAAAAGTTGCTGATTTTTTATGCAGCATGAGACCCTTTACGGGCTGTAGGTCATTCTATGAGTCGTCGAGTTGTTTCGTGGACAATTCTAGTGAGAGACTGATTTTTTAAAGTTGGTTCTACGAACATGCAGATGAGTCGTGGAATGATTTACAAGTCGTCAAACATGGTTTGTACCCTGAGGATTAGAGATTGGGACTTTTTGAAGATTTATCAAATGAAACTCCCCTAGGGGTCGCAAACCACTTTACGAGATGTAGAGGGTGTATCGTACATGAAGGACCTGGTTACTGAAAAGTGCATTGTAAGTTTGGAGCTCTCTTAAGAGCTTCAGCATTGCAGAGCTATTACTACAAGGTCCTTGGTTTATAAACGAGAAGATCCTGGTGCTTTTACCGTACCCTGCACCATTGGAGATGTGGAGTTCACAAGGGCACTATGTAATCTAGGTGCCAACATTAATCTGATGCCCCTTGCGGTCTACAAAAAGCTAGTATTAGAAGCCCCTACTCCAATGAGCATGCCGTTATTGATGACCGATCACATGGTGAAGAAGCATGTGGGGATATTATATGATGTGCAGGTCAAAGCTGAAAAGTTTATATTCTCTGCAGACTTTGTGAGCCTAGATTGCGAAGTCGACTTTGACGTCCTAATCATCTTGGGAAGACTATTTCTAGCCACTAGGTGAGCACTAGTGGATATGGAAGCCGGTCAATTCTGGTTCTAATTGAACGATGAAGAAGTTGTCTTCAATATCTGCTAGACCATGAAGCTGCCAGATGATTTGAAAATGAAGTCTGGCAAATTGGTGAAGTATGAGTAACTAATTTATGTATGTTGTGCTGCGATAATAAATCAGGTGGTTCTTGGGAGGGACCTAAGGTGGATACTAGCACTTAGGCACCCAGATATGATTTTTGACCCTTTTTTGTCTTGCTTTGGTTGCGTGCATTGGGGATAATGCACATCTTTTTCAAAGGGGGTGTGGATAGGTAGGGGCCTTAGTGAAGTCTGAGTAGCTTCGGTCCATAACTATCCTAATCTTTTATCTTTGGGTTTTCTTGGCCGTGTTCTTTTTCCCCATGGATATTTACTTTCTGTTGAACCAACATATTGTAAGACCCTGTGTTTCTCGTCTTCCATTATTTAAATAGTGTGGCGTTATATAAGGCGCAAGAGACCCCATGTTTCTCGTCTTACATTATATAAATAGTGTGGCGTTATATAAGGCACATGTAACTTTTTGCTAGAACCTAACGATAATAATGCTTCAAATAAGTGGTAATATCAAGGACTTAAAGTTTTAAGCCAAAGGAATACCCTAAATGCACGTTTGAGATTAAAGAAATGACCCGAGTGACACCTCGCCATTTTCGGAAGGTTTAAATTAGGTTTCACTTTTCGGATGGGACTAAAAGAGTATAATTTGCTAATAATGGATTTTTAAAACTATTTAAATAGCACAAAGGTCATACGTTAAGTTTTGAACATCAAGAAAGTTGCAAGATAAAGGTTGGCCAAAGTTACCGTAAGTTTCTTTACGAAATCCTTCTTAAATTTGGGTCAAATGTATCAGCTCATATCTCCCATACTATAAGGAATTGGAAGGTCCATGACCTATCAAATTGAAGATATATGATTGTAGTTTGCAACGTACAAAACTGCGCATCAAACCAACCTCAGAATAAAGAGTTATGACCGTTTTATCGAGACTGCCAGAGCTGGAAATCGGGTCATGGGTCGGGTCGGGTTGACCCAACTTAATGTCGGCTATTTTGACATTTTAATGCTAAAAAATGAGCCATTTTCGTCCCAACCCAGTGTGAAACTGAAGAGAAAGCTCCCAAAAGTTCTCTAAGTGATTTAGGTAAGTTTTTCGCGTTTTTATCCGTTAAAATTCGTCCCTGTGCCTAGAAATGCATGCCTTACGCTTTGCAATTATTTTTCCCTCGTATTAGGTATGTTTGGAGCTGTTCTTGGGCTGTAAAAAAAGTGGTGTTCTTGATGGTATTGTTGGTTTGCAGCTGGTGTGTTTAGATAATAATTTTGGAGCTTTTTTACGGTCATTTTTACGATGTTTTACGGATATTTCCTCGCGTAAATGCTCCTTGCCGAATCTGGTCATTAATGCTGAATTTTTTTTTACTATTTATAGATGTCTTTAAGCTTCATATATATAGTCGTTGCGAAGCTTAGGATGTAAGGAACAACTTTTGTGAAGAAACTTTTGGCAATTGGACGTTCGTTGGAGAGGGATGTTAAGGCTAAGCTCCATCCCTCCTTTTAGCACGAAATCTGGGAAGTTTCCCAAAACGTCAAATGTGATATCTTACTATTCTGTTGCTAGAAAGACCTTCTGTGAAAGGCATTGGGATTGCAGCTGTGTTATATTCACGATGGTATTAGGTTGAAATCTCATTCATTCGCTTAAACCGGACATTCAATTTCTATATACCATTTTATCGGTTTCCTGGCTACCTATTCATATGTTCGAGGCGTTTTTCTTCTTGGTGTAGTGCCATTAAAATAAATGTAGAATGCAAAGGGAATTTAGTATTCCGAGTCAGTCCTTTTTCCATACAAAAATATAATTGAAGAATCTAACAAGTAACGTGTTGGTTTCTAATATTCTCAATTGAAATGCTCCTGTCTAAACTACTAAGGCACTTGATCCTGTTTAAATACATTCTTTTACTAATTAACAGAGGACTAATATAATCATAATGTAAAGTACCTTTATGAACATTTTCAAAGTTAAGGCTTCACTCTAAATGTTGGGTTAAGTTCCCAAACTAGTTAAAAAGGACATGTATGATTCCACGAGCCATATGTATATGATATGACAATGATTATGATGTTATGAGAATAAGTGTACCAATGAGCCAAGATTGGGTAAATGGCAATGATTATGATGCTATGAGAATAAGTGCCAGTGAGCCAAGATTGGCTAAGTTCTTGCTATGGCTTACTATGTGCATTCAACATTCATATCATACATTGCACGTTATGCAAGGACTTTGAGCTATAATCGAAGGTATGGGGCCTATTTGCCCCACTATATATATGTATATGGTACAGATGGCCATAGGTTGGTAGATAGGATGCCCGTTAGCTATTGGAAAGGACCTCCAGTGCTAGCATTTGGTTGGGTATGTCATGCATATGCATCTATATATAAGTATTCACGACATGCGATACTCAAGCATACCATGCATATTTGATCACTAGGAGGTTGCTTATTGGCCACTAACTCTACTTGAGATTTGGTTACAGGTGGTATTTCTATTAACCTTTTTACTACGGTTATCTATGATTTTACCACCTGCCTTACATACCAGTATATGTTTATTCGTATTAACGTCCCTTTGCCTAGAGATGCTGCATTTTATTTCATGCGTGCAGGTTCAGGTAGGGGTTCTGATTTACCCCTCCACTAGGAGCCCTGTTCAGCTGTGAGTTGGTAAGCTCCATCTCTTCTTGGAGCTTTCACAGGATGCTTACTTTTTGTTGGATAGTTCAATACAGTTGGGGTCCTGTCCCAGCAGTGTTAGTGACTCTCTTAAAGGCTATTGTGGACATGTTATTGTGGGTTGGTCCTTTTGTGTCTTTTAGTCTCCAGTCATAAGATCGGCATGTATATATAGTGTGTGCCTGTACCTCTGTGGCTGCAGCCTTGTCGGCTAGCTAGTACTTTATCATTTGGGTTTACTTATCTTGATGTACGTGATATACTATTAACCAGGTCATGACCTAAATTGTCCAGGCTTAGTCTTTTAGACGTTATGCTGCTCGATTTTCTTCTGGTCTCTAGTTAGTTCACTAGCATGTTTAGTGGCTTACTCGGCTAATAACGGTATCGGGTGCCAGTCGCCCCTCCTCTCTCTTTGGGGCGTGACACACGTTTAGGATGTTTAGGTAATATTCGTAGCATATAGTACTAATACTTGTGGAATATAGCATGTCTTTGTCTTTTGTTTGTAAAATGATACCCACCAAAAAGTTTGATTAGTAGTTTAGCTAGTAACCAGGCATGTTTATGTGTGCAGACAATGTTTATTCTGATAAGTGAGGAGAAATTGGGATAAAAAGCATGATATGAGAGTCTTTTGTTAATAATGTAGTCAGTGTCATGTGAGTGTGAGCTTTAAATTGCTGAATTCATGTGTTGTGTGCTAATTCAGAACTTGCCCTATTAGTCTGAGTTAGACTATAGATTAAATGGATTAGGAAAGGATCTTAGGACATTGTTCTTAAAAGCCCACTTTGCCTAAAATGACCAACCAAAATTGCAATATCCTTTATTCCTAATGTTTGAGTCTGACATATACTTATTCTTTGCAAACACCGATTAACCTAGCCTTGTTAGTTGTAAAATTTGAAAATTGGCCCTGGTCTTTCCTTGAACATTGTGCACCTTGACTGAGGCAAAAAGCCTAAGTTGAGGGTGGCTACCAAAAGTAGCCCCGGTTTGGAGGATGGATATTGTGAACCTCAACTCAGGCCAAACGCCCCAGTTAGGATGGCTGGTGTAAGAATGAAACACAAAAATGAGGGGGAGATTAGTGATACAACAAAAAAGGGGAAATCATGTACTAGGTGCAAGAAAAATAAGTGATGCCTTAATTGTGAGTTAAAAGGAAAAACGAATTGCAAAATCAAGGCAAAGAGCTGAAAGAATGAAAAGAAAGCACCCAGAAAAGCTTTAAATAGGAGAAAGGGAGGATGAGATGAAATTAACAGAACCGGTAGGGCAAAAGTGTAAAAAAATACAGTGTCAAGGAGGTCCGTTAGTCACTATGCTCCTAAAGAACCATACCAAAGCCCCCTGAACCTACATTACAAGCCTAGAAAGTCCTAAAGTGATCCTATTCCGAGTAGTTGAAGGTCTTAGTTATGAGTATAGGGGCAAGCCTATGGTATTAGACATGATGCATGAATATTTTTTATAAGAGTGAGCTATTTTGCATAGTCCCAAGGTTATGTATGAGAACATCATTGAGTGACAAATATGAGACTTCTTTCTGTGAGGGCACTTGCATTGCATTGTTAGCATTAGACTTATTTTGTGACTATGTATTGTTGATAGTACCTCACTTGTCACAGTTGTGTTGTCACATGCACTAGTCTGTACTGGTTTACTAGATGGCTATCTGATTCTGTTTTGAAAAAGTGGCGTGGGTATCTAAGTTTGAGATTGATATGATGTATGCTATTGGGTTGAGGTCTATGTGTTATTTTATTATATATAGATTGAGTCCATCGCTTGAGGACAAACACCAATTTTAAGTTGAAGGTGTTGATGTGCTGTCAAAATACATCACTTTTGATGCTTATAACTTGGAATTTTGTGTGTTCTCAATGCGATGTTGTTGGTTTTATGTGTTTTTGTGTTATATTTGCAAGATTCTAGGGTTGGCCTTGATTTTGGGAAGAAATATAGAAGTTGCTGATTTTTGATGTAGCACGAGACCCTTTACGTGATGTAAGTCATTCTATGGGTCGTAGAGTAGTTCCGTTGACAATTCCAATGAGGGGTTGATTTTCTGAAGTTGGTTCTACAAACATGCAGACGAGTTGTGGAATGATTTACGACGGTTTGTACCTTGAGAATCAGAGATTGAGACTTTCGGAAGATTCATCAGACGAAACTCCTCTAGGGATCGTAAACCACTTTACGGGTCGTAGAGGGTGTGTCGTAGACTTGAAATCTAGAATTCTAGTAGCTTTGTACGAGACCCCGATTCTGGGCTTTGGAATATAACACGGCCCGTAAACCAATTCGTGAGGCGTGCCGACTCAGCTATCCTTTTCTGTTTAGGACATATACTTTAAATATTATAGATAGATTTTAAGGTTATTTTTCAGTAATTAGAGAGAGAAAATAGTGAGATTACATTGGAGAGTATTGAGAACATTTGTACTTTGATTTCATCTTTAATCTTGTGATTCTCTTTGAAGTTGGATTTGCTTGTTCTTAATCCAATTGGGTAAGTGCTCTATTATGTTTTTTCGAATTCATAAGTCTTGCATCTACGCAAAGTATGAGTAGTTAAATCCACAACTAGGGTTGTGGGAACCATGAAGAACTAACAAGGTAAAACTGGATAATTTTATAATTCTTGAAAAGTGCGCATGAACATATTAATTAACTCTCTTCTTTTTGCATGTTTTCTAGTGGTGGCCAACATTATAACCCACCTAGTGTTACTGACTGGATCAATGTAGTAATGAACAGGAAAAGAGATTAATTAACAGGATTCGATTGATGTATTCTCGTCTAATCAATCATATTGGGCTGGGAGGGGGGGAGGTGTATTGGGACTAATAAGTAAGGGTTAGTAATGCACACTATGGAGATGGCCAAGTCACATAGTGAAATCGCCTCTCACTTTTGACCAAAGAGCTTGGTGAACTTAACTTACCATTTTGCATGTTATGCACTAGAAGAGAATTAGGTTATCCGGTGATACTATGTTAGGGAATCATGGGGAACACAATACCCTAGTTTCTCTCTATATTAATTTCACTCTTGTGTTAGTTTTATTTCTCCATTGATTATTGCAACCCTCCCTTTGGGGAAGTGAGTCAGTTAAGTACTCAAATTGCAGTCATTGAATTCTTTTGAATCTACGAATTCCTTTAAGTTTGCCCCTAACCTTGGCTAAGTTCTATTTCTTGACAACGACCACTTTATCCTCAAAAAGGAGGTGTAACTTGGGCGACATAAAACATCTTTGCACCTATCCACAGGACTTTACTAGATGGTAGCTCTGTACAGATGGGACTAGTGAACCTTAAGCTCTGATATAAACTTATCATGACCCGGTTCTAATCATGATGGCGCCTGCTAGATTCCACCTACATACAAGCCGATTCCCAACCCCAAGCCACCTGTCCTGAATCACTAGTCACAACAATATTAGATATGCCTGAACACACCAACACATTCTACCCACAACCTGGAAGTCAATTGCATAGAGCTACCATGAACACAAGCACACAACTATATATTATCATATAAAAAAGCCAACATTGAGGACGACCAAGGGCATTTTTGACAATTCAAAAAAAGACTCTGCATTATTGGGTTGTGCTGTAGCTTTAAAAATATGAACATAAATACATAATGACAAAAATATCAGATAGTTTTCTTTAAATGCCAATCGTATGCCCTTCACTAAATGATTCTTTTACATGGTGGACCCCAAAAATAGTCTCTTTTTATGGAAGTACTTTATGGAAATAGTACACATTTTCCTGAGTACTCATGGGATAGTAATTTATTTATTTTTTCATTTTAAATATTTATGCACATTAGAGTCTTATACAAAATAAATATTGTATTGGATAAAAAAATCTATATTAGTATTTATTTTAGAAGGCACTTAACTATCTACACTATTTGAAAACGATTACAAGTTGAAACTTTTCATGTATAAAAGAAATTTAGAGGTATGGTTCATTAAACCTTAAAAATTAAGATAAATACTCTAATATATTTTTTAATTTTGTGATTTATATTTATCAAAAAATTCGTTATGAAAGTGGTTCATATATGCTCTTACAGTTACACAAATAGCTTAGATATGCATTTTTTATTTTGCGCGAGTGAAAAATTAACTTTAATTTTTTTTCTTTTTGATTCTTAATTTAAAAACTATTTAAGTATGGATATATTTGATCCTTAGTTCAAGTGTATATTTGATCCTTTTACAAATGAATTATTTTTTACGTCTTTGATCTATGATCAATTTGAATATTATTTTTAATGATAAAATTTATGTTGTTACTCATTTTTTTTAAATTTTTTCATCATGGATGCCCCGATTAATTATTTTATAAATTATAATATAGTCGACCAATTTTCTTTTTTAAAAAAACTTTTTCTTCCTTTTCCATTAAACCTTTTTTCTTTTTGTTATTGTTATTTTCACATTAACCAATCAAAAATAAGAATAATATTTCAAATTCAAATTATCCGTTGAATCAATATAGTCGAAAATTCACGTGTGAGAAGAATCAAATATACCCTTGAACTTTGCTAGATTTATTTATTAAATACCCTCCTACATGATTTTTTTATATACAAAATTAAAAAAATAGTTTAAATTAATTTTTTCAAATTAGACAAAAATGGTATATTTGATATATTTATATAATGGGAAATATATTTAGGTCATTCGTATAATGATACAAGTGTTGGGCTTAGTTAGTAAGTATAAATTGGGAAATGAAGATCAGAAGAATAAGAAAATGTGGGGGGAACTAAGTAAAGGGAAATAAAGAGTCATTTCTCCCCCATCGGTAAAATATAGGAAAAGTTGTCTTTATATTAGGAAATACTTCTTTTAACTCTTAAAGAGTCAAGTAGAGGAGACCCCTCGCATCATCGTAGTCGCTCGCTTGGCTTCGATTTCAGATTCGGCAAATGATGTGATCGATTGATAAATTTTTGGAACAAAATTTATTTAACCAAGGACGACCAAGGGTAGTATTGTAATTTCATGTTTAAATATTTCGTACTATATAACAAAATATCTATCAAAAGTTATATCAAAAAAACTAATAATTTTAGAAACATCTTTTATAAAAAGATGAAATGGATTATGAGCAAATAGTTCTAGAGACATCTTTTATAAAAGATGAAATAGATTGTAACCAAGGGTAATTTCATGTAAACATCTTTGTATATATAAAAAGATGAAATGAATTATGACCATGGGTAAAAATGCAATTTTAGGTTAGCAAAAGTCTACGAAGAAATATTGATCTTTGAGATAGTAAGACACAATGATTTGTAATTCTTCTATTTTGAAGAGTTTTAGAACTTTTAGTTATTTTGAATTTTTTTTATACATTTTAGTTATTTTCAATAAATGAAAAATTCAAAGCATAATTTCGATTTCATCAGGCAATGAAATCTCCTCTATGAGGATGTCTGTTTGTAGTATGGGCTACACAAATACCAAAACAAACTACCATTGAAATTTATGAGCTATTTCGAAAAATGAATATCATCTTATAACTGTTATAACTTTATAATAGGGCTTATAACACTTTTTGATTTGCTAGCTTTCCTCTTCTTGATCTCAAATTCACTTAGGAAGCATCGTCAATTGACCATTAAGAGAAACTCTAATGACGTATTTCTCAAGGCATTTGTACTTCGGGAACTTTTATATATATCTTTTAAAAATAGTTTGACAATATTATTATAGCTTATCCCTTTTTATTATATAACAACAACATTGATCTATGATGATCGAACTACAAAAGAGAAAAGTCATATTTATTCTTTCAGAATCATACATGTTAGGCCCGTGCTATATCTAGTATATATATATATATATAGTAATAACCATAATATATATAACTAGGAGTATTCCTACAAATACAAGTGATTACACTGTACAAGGCCAAAGCATGGACACAAAAAACGACCATAAAAAAAGAAGGAGACCATGACTAGTACCTAGACCTGCACCATGGAAAAATAAAAATATTTAGGGGGTAAGTACCAATAAAAGGCACCCAGTAGGCATCATTAGCTGACTGAGTGAGATACTGTAAATGTATAGAATGATCAAATACAGAGAACATCAGTAATACTAGAAAATCAAAACCCCACTAATAGTAAATATCACAATAAGCTCATCGTGTCCCAATTGCCCGAATCAAGTAACATATCAAAACCCAACTGGCAGAACACACAGAGGTTAAATTCTCAGTATCCTATGGTTAAGGGTCCGAGTGTATGTGGCGTAAGGCCCTAATATCTATGCTTGTACACCCCGTGAGCCCATATAAACCCAGAGGGTATACCCACGCACAATTAGGGTGTGTATATGTCCAAGAATCTGTATCATTAGGTGCCTCGAACCCCTGAGAGTAAAACATGGCCTCGTACCCCTAATGGTTGAATAAGGCCTCGAACCTCTAAAAATTAATGGGGCCTCGAATGCCTAGTCCTCCTAACTTGGCCTCCAGCCAGGGGAAGTCATCTAGGGTCAGATGGTCTGACAATCAATTGGGGCCTTGAACCCCTAATAGTCACACGAGGCCTCGAACCCGTAAATATATAAGAAACCATGTGGCTCTATGCATAGTACCTCTATGGTAGCGTCGGCCTGACCCTAGGCTAAGGGACTAGGAGAACAGAGAATAGATGTATGTCACTGATGTCGCTCAACCGGCTACTCTGGGCGGTCATCATCAACATATTACCCAACTTTAGAGGTTGGGGTCGAATCCCACAGAGAACAATGTGTCAGCGAATGAGTAGGGCAAGGACCTATGGCTACTAGATTTTGACTCTATAGGTGAATACCAAGCAAGAATTTTAACTAAATTAGGGGACAACTAAGCTAACAACTACTCCTAAGAAACAATAGGGTAAGAATTAATCAAGCAAGGGAGCAAGGATAGGGGATATGTGAATCAATCAAACTTTAATCGATCCATCACACTTAGCATCAAATTAACCCTATGGGTAGGCTAGGTTGCTTGTAATTGCCTCAGCTAGGAAAGTGATTTTTGCAAGAGCTAACTATGGCCTCTTACGCGATCTACTCGAAGACATGCCTGGCCTGAGCACCTCAAAGCAAAACTCTCAAGACCTTAGACGTCGAGTCCCTTTTAAGGCTCTCAACTTATAAACCCTAGTCAACCCATGACTATCATGCAATCCCCTGCCTCAATGACACTTGCTAGAGCAATAATTGAAGATCTAAGCTAGATTGAAGTAGCTACCTCAAATCTAATTTATACAAGAAAATATGCATGAACCCACAAATCAATTCAGGCAATTTGGGAGAAACCCTCTTGATTTTGCAAGTAAATTATCAACTAAGCATGAAAGCAAGAGAAATAATCAAGACCTATATATAAATTAACATCCAAGTTTTAATTAAATTTACAAATTTAGCATTCAAGAACAAGGAAAGATAAAGTGAGTGAAAGACAAATACAAGTGAAGCCCACACTCTTTAATCCACTCAAGGATTTGTAGAAAACTTGCTCTAAATCCTTACCCTAAACTAAAATCTACACTGAGGTGTTGCTTTTTTTCTTTAAAGATATAAGAATCTCTTTCTCTGTATGAAACTGGTACCATGTATGAAGAATGAGGGTAAGGAGTGCATGTATGTCATTTTTAGGATTGAAAATGGTGAATTTCCAGAACTGCCCCGACGCTGGTTATTGTAACATTCCGCGATCGCGGAGGTCGTGTCTCTTTATGCTCCACCTTCACGCCTGGGTCTAATTTGTTCGCGCTTCTCTGTATGTCACATCTCCGTGATCACAGGCCTAAAGGTCACATTTGCAGAGTGTATCTACTACCAGGTACATTTTGTGCTTTTCAGCTCCAATCTTCAATTCTTCTTAACAAAGCCAAATCTAACCTATATGTACCTGTAACATACACCATTCAAAGCATACTTAGCCTCAAGTTATGAGATTAACAACACAAAGTCATAAGAAATGAGTAAGAAATGAGTGCAAGTCATGCACTCATTAACACCCCTAACTTAAGACTTCGCTTGTCCTCAAGCAAAACAAAACCAAACTTAAAAGGCTAGCAATTTAAGCACACAATCCCTATTCTCTCTTACAACAGTTAAATCATGATCATGATAATGGTTGGTACAAAAAAATTAGTACAAGTATGTGGATGCCTATCAAGTAACTCTCTCATTTTTCAAAAGCATCTTTTTCAATTCAAAACACATTTCTAGGGATGACCAAGTGACAACACAAATTCTCAAGGAGTGACTCAAACTCCTAGTTAACTAACAAGTTCCGCTTGACTCAAATTTAGAAAAGCATCCATATTACCAATCTTTGTCAATTTGCATGTCCTCACAAAAAGAAAGAAAATCCCCAAAACACACATAAGTATATACAATGAACAAGGGACAAGGACTCAAATATTCACACTCAACAAAAGAATATCTTTTATACACAAATGCCATACCATAGGCTTGCATTTATTTTCAATCAACATTGGGTCAATTTCATTTGGTTGAAAATCTCAAAGGGGTTTTTAGGTTTGTAATGGAGGCTTAGGGGTAGGGTAGGATACCATTTGGACAATAGTGACTAACCCTCCTTAAGTCCCACATATAACATTCATTCTTTTTCAACTTCTCTACTTTTTCTTTTTCGCATCACACCAATGCGCATTTAACCCTTCTTTTTCACTTAGGTGCCCCACTTGAAACCACTTTTCAACATTTTGGAGGATTCTTTTCATTCAAGCACTTTTTCTTCATTTTCTTTTCATTTCGAAAGCACTCTTTTTCTTTTCTTTTCATTCCTCCATTCATTTTTATTTTTCTTTTTCTTTTAACAAACCTCCAAGTGGTAGACACCCTTTCTTTTTCTTCTATATCACCCCTAACATAGGCTTAAAGCCTCAATTATTACAAATATGCCAAAATCAAGGAGGGGAAAGGGTTCAAAAGAGGGATATCTTTTTAACAAGGTTCAAGGCTTGTAATTAAGGTTGCCAATAGAAAGAATTAGGCTAAAAAGGGACACTACGGATAAAATCAATGCATTTGGTGGATATTTAGGCTTAGTGGACTCAATTCAAACCAAAGAATGCCTAAGATCATTTTTCCAATCACAGTCTATCAAGCCCAACATTTCAAGACCAACAAGGCAAGTTCGATGTGACGCAAGTGCACACAAGGAACAAAACAAAAACTCACAACACACATAACATGCAAATTAAACATGAAGGGATCAATATAGCTCTCAAGCAAAGTACAAGGGGCTCACTTTTCAAATATATCCATCTAGCAAGTGAGAGTCACAAAAGAGTCAAAAGTGTTGTCTCAAAATCACCCCAAACTATTTAACTTTCAAAAATCGGAGGGGTCTATATTTATCACAATCCACGTATACTTAACGAAATATTCTAGAACCAAACAAGTCATAATCCTAATGTTTAGCTCTAACTAGAGTCAATGGCTACTCAGACTTCACCAAAGCTATATTTTACACATACACTCACACACCCAATCAAAGATTTTCCTAAAGAATGTCATCACTCAATCCATTATAAGGAACTATCGATTATACACACTATTAAAAAGAAAAATAAGAAGCTACCAAATCTACTAAGATGGCTAAAACTAAACACAATATATACAAAATCGAAAAGGGCGTACCATAATCAACAAAAATCAAGCCCAACAAGGGCACATCATCAACATAAAGCAAGTAAGAGTCTACAAGTGTCAACAAATCTAGAGTATACAAAATAGGAAACAAGAGTCATGATTAAGTCATGATAGCACCCCTACTAAATATGATGTTGTGCCCTCACAACATAATCACAAGATAGAAGAGAATTCGAGGGACTCCCTGAAATGATCACTCGGTACTCGAGCTCGAAGAGATGGTCAACTCATCATCAGGATCTGAAGAACTGGACCCACATAACTGCCTCAACTTGCCCATCATCTTGTTGATGAATCTGCGTGCTTCTTCTCATGCTCCCTGAACATTTTCTGCCTCCACTTTATCTTTCATTGCCTCCGACTCATGTGCTCAAGCCGGTCACTCATAACTCTCAGAGTGGCCGCAACTGATGCAAGGTGTAGGTTGATCATCTACTATAGCTCCTGATGGTCCTGTAGGAAGGCCTGCAACCAGCTGCCTGATCTACTCATCCATCCCATGAATCTGGGAGAACAAGTATCTCATAGTGAGAGGACCGAACTTAAGAGGTCCTAAAGAAGTAAAAGGAACCACAACTCCTGAAGCAGACCCCCGCCTCTGATCCTGGCTCTGTTAATTGCCCAAAAGAGGGATCTAGAATATCAATCTGCCTCTTCTTCTATACTCCTGATCTACCTCTCTTCTTTAATGGATAGATATATTTGGCTGGCTTCTTCTCCTTATTAGTGAGTAGGACAGACATCCTTGCCTCATAGTATAATCTGGAAATCAGTGAGGGGTACATTAAGCTCTTGGCCCTCCCTTGAGCCAATTTTGCAATCTGATCAACTATAATCTATCTCACATTAACCTTAAGACAGTCCAGTATAGCGTCTATGACAAGTGCACGGTCCAAAGTCACCTCGTTTCATGTGTACAGGGAATGACCCGAGCACAAATGATGGAAAGCAAACATCCAGCTTCCACCATGAACTCATGTGAGTCAATACCTCTATGTGAAGTGAACCACTTCGAGTAACTCCATCATGCAACTTGTCAACCAATTACTGAGCACCCAACTCTTGATATCTCTCTTTGTACACTCGATTGTCAGCACCTGGCAACCCATAGATAACATTGATATCAACTCTCACTCCCCGGATCATGGCATCCATTTCCTCTCCAAAGTTACTCTCTAAGACATTGACATAGAACTCGACAACTATGGTGCGATTGGCTTTGATAAGTTCATCAGCAAAGCATAGCCGACCCGAAGCCTATAACCGGCCAAATAACTCTAGAATCTTTTCCTCTACTTTGTCCAAACAAATCCCTCTCTCTCTAATCACAGTCCTGCCCAAGTATTCATCATACTTTCAGGCAAATTGAGCTGAGAGGAATATACTTTGATCAAAGTAGGCAGCTTTTTCTCCCTGTAGGGCAATTTTGATATCATGAAGTGTGTTCTCGGGATCCATGTTCGACCAATCAATCATGCAATGGAAAACCAACATGACATAAACATCTTATAAATATTTAAATCATGCATTAGGAAGTATGTAAGCCAATAGAAAATTGGAAGAAATTTAGATCGGCAATAAAACATGTTGTTTTTTGACAGTGGCCAACCACTCTCTGCATTCGCAATCATGGAGATCTAGTTACCCTAGGCTTCTAGTTTGCGGATAGTCGAGAATTTAAAAAATCAGCACAATCGTGGTGTAGTGCTCGCGTTTGCGGAGAACATCAGTGGCCTTCCTCAAATTTCACAGGGCAATTGTCGAACACATGGTGGACATACATTCATAACATAGTTTTGACAAAATAACACCACCACATCTAACCCCAACAACATACAAGCACTCCCTAAGCAACAATCAATCATTTAACACATCAATTCATGTGAATTTTCAACATTTGCACAAAAATTGGCTCCAAAAATGCCCAGACAAGTGACACCATAATGACACACATACATACCCAGAAACAAAGATATTGGAGAAAAATAGCATGGCTATGACAGTGTGACATCGTAATATGAGGAATTCAGCATGTTAGACGTCCACCAATGATCAAGCCATCATCATGGCTGCACAATATTTCCATTGCTAAAGAAGAATGAAGCAAGGGTAGGAAGAACATACCTATAAATGAAGAACCAAAAGGAATGAAGAGAGAACTTGAACTTTTCTTGAAGAGTTGTAAGAGTACAAATATTAAAAACTTGTTACCTCACTATTATCTTTTGCTTAATATCATGTTCTGCTTTTTCTAGAAAATGGAAGACAAGTCACATATGAATTTTCTTTTCATTTAACTACATCCATCATTTCTCCGCCTTCGTGGACATATAGGCACCATTGCACCTCATTGCCTTTGTGCACTCCGCGATCCCAGACATTTGACCGCCTTCACGGACGTCAACTAGGTGCCAGACCTAGGCTGATTCTTTGCAACTTTGGGTGATCCCAGGCCTAATTGGGCTGTCCGCCCTTGTTCAATGGGAGATTCTGGGCCCCAAAGTGCGGTAAAAAGGGCCATTTTCACCCTTTTATCATTTTTGTTTTTGTGTTTCCACCCACTTCTTCAACTCCAATATTCTTGACACTTCAAAACCTGTGTAATGGAACTACTAAAGACTTGAAAATTGTGAGGGTTAGCCAAAAATCAAAATCAAGAAGCTATTTTAAAAATTTAAATTGCGAGAATTTATTAAAATACGAACAAAAATTGATTCACCACCTATTTGTGTTTCCACTTTGAGGCAATGATTCTCCTTTCCAATTTCAAGATGATATTACATTTGAGCTCATGAGGAGGGTGATGAGAGACCATCAACATTTTACACCAGTCTCTCTACTTTGAGGACTTTAATTGTCTACTCAACTTGTCATCAACTTTCCTTTTAGGTTCCTTGAATAGACATGAGAGTGTGAAAACGTCTTCTTCAAATTGAGCTTCATACTTTGTGGCCTCCAAGTAGGCAACACTCCTAACTTCAAATGAATCAAAGTTGCCATTTATGATTTCCATGGCTTGCTTTTGCAACTTTAGTATCATTTCCTAAATTTTGGCCTCTTGGATGATTATTGGGCTGGATGAAAGGCATAGGCCCCATATTTCTTCCACATCAAGCTCTATTCCATCTTTTTGGGGCTCCAACTCATAGTTGATCACCTTTGAGTTGGGGGCCTCGCTTAATTCGTTGCTTAGCATCAAGTCGACCTCCAAAACATCAACTTCTCATTTAAATCGGTCCAACTCATAACCTCTAGCAACAAGCAAGCACTTGAGATCAACCTCGTGTTGAGTAATTTGTGTCTTTAGGCTACTTCTTTGGCAAGTCTAAGACTCAAGTCGGTGAGCCAATCATGACTCAGAACACTCTCGTCTCCACTCACTTCCTCAATATCCTTTTTCTCACCATGAAGTGCAATACTCCGAAGGAGATAGAAAAAGGACTTACATTGCTATGCATTCATCACAATTAGCCATACAACAAAAAGAAAAACAAAGAAAACAAAAAGTACTTACTGATCAAATAAAAAAGAGTAGACTACAATTCCTAAATCAACCTAATACGCCAATTGTTCCTCGACAACAATGCCATTTCTGATGTCACTCAACCCGGCTACTTAAATGAAGCAGGGGTGGTCATCATCAGCATATTACCCAACTTTAGAGGTGGGGTGAATCCCGTAGGGAACAATATGTTGGCGAATAAAGGGCAAGGACCTATGGCGACTAGATTTTGACTCAATAGGGAAATACCAAGCAAGAATTCTAACTAAATTGGGCGACAACTAAGCTAACAACTACTCCTAAGAAACAATCGGGTAAGGATTAATCAAGCAAGGGAGAAAGGATAGGATATGGGAATCAATCAAACTTCAATCGATCCATCACACTTAACATCAAATTAACCCTATGGGTAGGCTAGGTTGCTTGTGATCACCCTGGCTAGGGAAGTGATGTTTCGCAAGATTCAACTACGGCCTCTTACGCGGGCCACTCAAAGAGACACTTGGCTTGAGCACCTCAAAGCAAAACTCTGAAGACCTTAGCCGTTGAGTCCCTTTTGAGGCTCTCAACTTATAAACCCATGACTATCATGCAATGCTCCGCCTCAACTACACTCGCTAGAGCAATAATTGAAGATCTAAGCTAGATTTAAGTAGCTACCTCAAATCTAATTTATATAAGAAAATATGCATGAACCCACAAATCAATTCAAGCAATTTGGGAGAAACCCTCTTGATTTTGCAAGTAGATTATCAACTAAGCATGAAAGCAAGAGAAATAATCAAGCCCTATATATAAATTAACATCCAAGCTTCAATTAAATCTGCAAATTTAGCATTCAAGAACAAGGAAAGAAAGAGTGAGTGAAACATAAATACAAGTGCAGCCCACACTCGTCAATCCACTCAAGGATTTCTAGAAAACTTGCTCTATATCCTCACCCTAAATTAATATCTACACTAAGGTGTGGGTTTTTCGTCTTCAAAGATGTACAAATATCTTTCTCTGTATGAATCTGGTATCAATGTATGGCGAATGACGGTTAGGAGTGCATGAATATCATTTTTGGGACTGAAAATGGTAAATTTCTAAAACTGCCCCGATACCGATCACTACGCGATCGCTGAGGTTGTGTCTCCTTATGCTTCGCCTTCGCACCTGGGTTTGGTGCATTCACACTTCTCTGCATGTCACATCTCCATGATCGTGGGCCTGAAGGCTGCGTTCATGGAGTGTATCTACTACCAGGTGGCATTTTGGGCTTTTCAGCTCTTTTTGGCTCCAATCTTCAATTCTTCTTAGCAATGCAAAATCTATCCCATATGTACCTGTAACATACACCATTGAAAGTATAATTAGCCTCATGTTATGATATTAACAGGCAAAATCATAAGAAAAGAGTAAAAAATGAGTGCAATTTATGCACTCATCAGTCACCTATGCAGAATATAGCACAACCCAGACGTCACAAATGATGCCTGCCAAGGCAGCTTGGTGTCGGCTCACTAGTAATGTGCCCATCTCTTGAATAAGGTGCCATTCCCCAAGACAAACCCGTATAGACAACCTCTCAATCAAGATAACCTAAGGAATACCATAGGATATGGCCTACATATCTTTAATAGGGTCATATTCCCATTTCTAGTCCATCAGTAGTTACGTAGTACCGTATCTCTCATTAACAATCATAAGGCGTAACCAACAACATAACTATCACATTTCTCAGACTACATGTAACCCCAGGATTAAGTAAGTATAATAGGTGTACTATGTCAATAGTTGTGTATAGAGGTATATCGTATCTTATATCAAGAGTCACATCGCCCAATTAGCAGCAAAATTACAATAGTTCCAAGAATATAGTATGTTTCCTTAGATACCAACCAGTATAACAAGTTCATAATGGATAACAACTGTATACATAAGCATATATGCCATAAAGCAACACAGAGTCATGTCCAACCAGACTACTATACCAAAATCTAGGCAGCCACAAGTACTCAGAGTAAACATGAACAGTTACAAACATATCATCAATATCTAGAACAACCAAGCCTAGTAGAGTCATATCTATACTAAAATCAATCCGCAGTACAACACACAATTAACAAACAACTTTACAGCCAGCATATCCCAGTAGCATCAGACTACACATCCACATAGACAAGAGTTAAGTAAGAATACATACCTATCACAGGGCACTATCCCATATTCAACCCTTGCAAACCTTTCCGTAGTGAAATCGTGCCAGATGTCAACTAATAATATAGTCACCACCCATAAGTCTCACTTTATTCCTTGGAAAGAAGAATCATCATTCTTGCTTCTAGGCTTTCGGGAAATAAGGAAGGTACGGAAGCTACTCATATAGAGCATAACGAGTCATCCATAACATAAACTCAACTACCTAACCCATAAACAACATACTTCCACTCAAGATGCATGTATTTTAACTCAGTCTAAGGTTTAAAAAAGCCTAGCCTAACTGGAAGGCGGTTCCTCACACTCCTAGTCAGTTCCCTCGAGCTATTCTTTTCTTCATCATCTCTAGATGCTATGGTGTCAAAACATGAATCACAGGGTTAACATGATTGATTTGGCTGTAAAATCTTAAAAAATGGGCGAAATTAGATCAATTGCACCTAAAATAAGGAAAAATAGTGCCCATGCCTGAAATCCCAAACAAACCCCCATAAAAAGGATCCCCATATCACCCTGAGTCTGTAGCTAGAAATTGAGCCCAACATAGGTCCCAGAAGGCTAAGAAACGGCTAAAAATGAGGTTATATTTCTTATCAAAAAACATTTTTCACAAAATATTCTTAGTTAGATTTTACAGAAAGACATCCGAATTATCATAATTCAAACATACCATAGCGTTCTCTTAGAAAGTAGAACAACTTAGACCCAAATTTTACTTAGTTCCATCGAGAATTGATCGAGATATTGTAATATAAAGTTTCACACATTTTCAAGAATACAACCAACTAAAATAGAAAATTTACCTCTAAATATGCACCAAAACTAGAATATGACACCTCCTTAACGTTCCTTGTGAAAACGCGTGTGGTATAGCCTTTTGAATCACTAAAAATAGAGTTATGTAGCAATTTTTATGACTGTACCATGTTTTCTCTTTAAAACTTTTGCGACCATGCCTTTTATAGGCTGGCCCATCGCCCCACCACTTGGCCTTCGCGAACACGGGCCAGGTGCCCCAAACGTGGTGCCTTGGCATGGCTAAGCTTCCGCGAATGTGCACAAGGCCCCGCAAATGCGTAGCCCTTCCTTGGCCCTCTTCTGCAAATGCGCCTAACCCTCAGTGAATGCAAAAAGTTGGCTGCCTGTTGTTGCACTAGCAATTCTCAAAACTTCCCCAGGGCGTTCGTGGGCTGTCCGATGTCTATTTTATTTAAATAAATAGTGCAACCACATGAATTTCAATATTTTGGATCGAACGGTGTGGTCTGAATTTCCAATGGAGCATCCTACGAAAAAACAAGGGTCCCACTTCTTTCTAGCTAATTTTAGCTAAATTAACTGAGGGGGTCAAAACGCACCAAAAGGCCCCCGCCATCTGACGAATGGTCGTTTTAGTCTATTTTTGATGTTCAAGAGCTGACCATGCCATCAGATTCCCATTCCAAACACATTTAGATAGATTCTCTTTTTATAGAAAATCACGTTTTAGCTTTTAATTGAACTTATTTTTCAACTTTTGACATTAATCCACACCAGAGCCTTCCAACCTTGGACCAACCATGCTTCTAGCCTAATCAGCTATTTCAAAACTGATGGAACATTAGAATTCTGTTCCAAAACCATTTGCTAGGACTTTACCAGAAAATGCATTTTTATATTTATACCTTCTTGCTAACTCAAAAATCCACATAACTCATAATCAATTCAACTTGGCGCATTACCCCAAGGATGTCCTAAAGTTCCTCCACCGAACTGTAGTACGGAATCATCCCCAAAGATCTCGGTCAGAGCAGGCATATGCCAAACGTAATAACCCTCCCGACAGTCCCAACAAGTCACAAATGGTCCAAGGTTATCGTATATAAGCTTAAATCAACAGAATAACTACAAAATATTGAATTCACCTTGAGGGTCATTACACTACCCCAAAACTTGGAAGTCACCTATACAAAGTTACTGTAGACTCAAAATAAAAAAAAATATATATATAAGGCCAATGTCTGAATACAAAAGACGGCCAAAAAATAAATAAAAGGAGACTGTAGAATATCCCAAAACTGTTGGTGCTCACCCAAAGTCTCCTAAATCATCTATAAGCCCTTAGATCAATGGTTACGACTCGTACTTGGACCTACACCATGTGTAGATGCAGAAAAGTAGCAGTGAGTACCGGTGAAAGGCACCCAGTAGGCATCGTTACCCAATTTATTAAATATAGTAAATACATTTTTTGGTAACTAGTCATTCTCATTACTGAAAGTGAACATTTACAAAGCATAAAAGAAGATAAAATCTTAGACATAATCCCTACAATTGTCTTATCTAAGAATTATTTTAAACTAATAACAAGAACACAAAAGTCAGCACCTACTTATACTAAACACCAGCTAAGTATTAGCTAGGATAAAAGTTATAGTTTTGCAGCCATTTTGTAATTCTAGCTTGTTTTGCAGCTCTAGCATGAATGTCCTATATGATAAGTCTGATCATAGTCTAGGGATTTTGTCTTTTTTCTTGGAATACCTAAGTATTCCTTGCCCTCCAGACATAATATATTGCAACAGCTAACAACATTCTATATACCATAGCTTGTGGGGTTCTTCCTTTAGCATAAAATTTGGCTAATTTTAGTTCCTCTGACCAATGTGTTGGGGATTTTCTAATGCCAATGTAACGACCTGACCCAATACTGTGAACAACTCTTGGGCCTAGCCTATCACGGATTTGTCCCTTTGGGCTCACCCTAAAAGGCGCCTCACAGTATTAGGTCCAATCCTTCACCTAAATAGCCCATAACTCTCCCTCTCTTTTCCAATGTGGGATTTGCCTAAGTGAGCTAGGAATTTACCACACACTTCACAAATAGGGCCCAAACTAAGTGAAAGGAGAACAAAAAAATTGGCAGCAAAGCCTATCAAATTGAAACTCAATAAGGCCCAAGTGAAAGAGCCAAGTAGGTGCATTACTACTTACCAAAATGTGTCTTAAAAGACAAAGAGAAAGTCGGGCAAGAGTGACCCTTTAAAAGGGATTAAAAACCAGCTCATTAAGCCATTTTAAACTTAGAGAAATTTTAGCTTTTACAAAGTTTCTTTGTTGCTCTCTCTTGGCTTTGCAAAGCAGCCAAAACACACCTTTAGGGTTCTTGAAGAGGACCTGATCCTTGAAGGCTAATGTGATTAGAAATACCTATGGTTTAGTATAATATTTTCATGAAAAACATGAGGAGTATGCTGATTATACTTGTGCTGGAATTTTGGACAGCATGTGTTCCAAAGATTGTTGTACACTTTTCTTATTTATTAAGAGACATTTCTCTTCTTGGTTGGCTGGATTATGAAGAAATATGATGTTTTTAACAAGGTTTAGTTCTGTAGTGATCTTAGAAGGCTGCTGCACCATTTTTATCTTCCGCAAAAATGAGTTCGTGTATGATATCTTAATTGCGCTCTTCGTAGGAACTTGTGGACTGGTAGTTGGGAATTGTTGTTACACGTCCTGCTTCTACTTGGGGACTTCTTTTGGACTGTTTTAGGACTGTTTTTATGTGTATATATGTTGGAGACAGTTTTGTTGAAGTTGAAACAGGTTTGGGATTGTTGACTTCGAAATGTAGCGAGAAGACGTAATGTTATGCTGCCTACTTGTGTGTTGTGTAGAATTGTTATGTTTTGTTCTTTGTGAGCTATTGTAACACTGTTATTGGACTAAAACAAGCTAGATATGATATGTATATGAGAATGTGTATTAGAGAATACGATTAGAGGTGGAGAGGTTGAAAGAATACTCTTGGATTGACAATCACAAGCTTGCTGCCCAAGCATTATTGTTTCTATGAGATTGGGCTACTAGGACGTATTTATTAGCCACTAACACTGGTTTTATCGCCCACTCTATTGTATATAAATATTTGGAGGAAAAGAAGGTTACTTCGAGGTAATAACGAGGTGGTACAACGAGGTATGTAAGGCTACTCGATTTCCTATTATTTGGCATGAAATCTAGGTTCTTCCTTGGCACATAAAGGCACTTACAAACTCCAACATAACTAATAACCATGTCTTCACTCCTTAACATGTTCATATGCTCTCATACATAGCCATTGTCAAATCTACATACATACTTGGATACCCAAGATACATGAGATCCTTTTTTTGCTAAGTAAAGTTCATGTGTTGTCTCATCTCCTATGCATTTCATTAGTTGTGTAACCTACTCTTTTCATTGTGGTACTATTTTGCATGATTGGTACATGTCACATGTTATGTCTATAGTCCTACAACTCTAAATGTAATAACCACCAAAAGAATCATCTCAAAAGTAAATAAAAGATGACTCGAAGTTGCTTATTAATGGGTGGTATCCCAAGGGTGGAAGAATCACCTAGCATGGGTCGATCCCATATTATGGGTGGTATCTAGGGGTGAAAGGACAGCCTTGCATGGGTCGATCCCGATGTTGATTTACTACTAATCAGTTGGTCATTTATATGATATACTATTCACAGATTATACAGTAAAGAACGATAAAGTAATAAATAGGACATAAAGTACATGATTCCACAATATGAATAAAGGTGGTCTCTTATCCTCACACACCAGTGTATGATTTCATTTGAGTTCTTATTTCATATACAATATTTCCTGCCTTATATATTCAGTACATCATCTTGTACGGACGTCTCTTAGGGGGGACCTGTATTTCATGTTGCAGGTACAGGAACTAGGAGATCCTCCTAGTAGGAGTACCAGATATCCAGTTGCTATTACTGATCTCCAGGTTGCTTCAGGGCTCTGTGTGTCTAGAGCTTATATTTTTGTATTGTATAGTTGGTCATGAGGCGGGGCCTGCCCCGATTCTTATAGATATTGTTCCTTATCTAGAGGCTTTGTATACTATGTAAAGTAAAGTGTGGTCATATATCGTACTTTAGACATCGTGGCTCTAACGGCTTAGTCATATACATTTCCTTTTGGCTTATTAATACTGTCTACTTTCTTGAAAGCATGTTGAATGTGGAAACCCCTTATAGTGTTCATAGAAAGTGTATGGTTATATGTTGGCTCTCCTGAGCCTTGTCGGAAATTGGTGCCAGTCCGCCTTAATGGGACTTTGGGCATGACAGCCGATCCACTTCAATAATTATTACCATACTTCATTTGATATCTCACATACATTTGATATCTCACATACAAAGAACAAGTGATTTACACATTCAGGCTCCTTTTCACACAAAGGGAAAATGTGATTTGCAATGACGCCCCACTAGACTAATCTATCCCTAGTATTTGAACTTCCAAGTACAACCACTCTCAAGATAGAAATCCATTAAGGTAGGGCACCATCATTACAAACTAGCTTTCTCCATGGCACCTTCCAAAATTGTCCTCTAAGCTTTAAATATAACTGTTTAATTGAGATGTTAGGAATATTCGCGATGTTGTTAATACCATATATAGCTTGAGCAAAGTTTTAGTAGCTTTTAGGATCCTTTGAATAGCCCACAAGGCCTGTTTAGGTATGTCCACCAGCAAGTCTCGATTCCCATAGTAGGCACGGATCCACTTCACCCACAACTTATCTTTTTTGGTGCATATGTTCCATAAGAGTTTACTGATTGCAGTCTTGTTCCATGTGGACACATCTAGGATATTCAAACCCCTGAAAACTTTTGGATAACATACTCTTTCCCATGAAAGTAGTGCCTTTTTTGATAATTCAGTACCCCCGGTCTATAAGAAGGATCTACAAGTGGCTTCAATGATCTGGATCACCTTCTTAGGTAGTACAAATAGAGTAAATATGATAAGAACAACATAATGAAATATTACAGTGCTAGCTATTTGAACCCAGGTCAAAAGATAAGCATATTGGGAAAACCATAGGGCCCTAACTGGACAAACCCAAGAAATGTGCAATAATGTCAACTGATGGAACCTGGAGATCAAGTTTCAGCTATGTCTGTAGCACCAGGATAACCTATAGGTAATGTCAATGTATATATAGATCATGCCGCTACACGACACCCAATTCTGTAGTATCATGTTGAAATAACTAAGCAAGACCAGGAGGACCAAACTAAGTAGAAAAGAGCAGTGTACAAGCCATCATATGATGAAATCGAATAGGACCATATCATACTATCACACGGTGTATGGTGATGTACATATGTTTAAGGCCTACACCAACTGGGCCCTATAAGCCTAAAAGGTACAACCACACACAAGCGGGGTATGCCTTAGTAAAAGGATACAAGGATCATTAAAAGATAGTATAAAGTCTCAACCAATGCAGAACACAGTATCATGTGGGGCCTTCAATCCATAACCATCGTATCACTTGAGGCCTATAACCCCTAATTGTTATCTAAGGCCTCCAACCCCCTTCTTGGACTGGCCTCCAGTCGTGGAAAGAAAAATCATAAGTCAACAAGGGTTAATGGATGACTCAACTAGGTAGCGTGCCCAGGAATAATCAAATAAGCCTCCAACCCAGGAAGAATATAGCAGGCCTCCAACCCACGAACAATATAGTGGGCCTCCAACCCAAGAACAATATAGCGGGCCTCCAACCCAGGAACAATCGCCACTCAGCTGGTCCCTAGGGTCTGGGCTTCTCAATCAAACTGTGTATATATGCCATTATGTAGGCTTTGAATAACGTAACCCTAGGGCAACACTAGCTTAAGCCTAGGCTAAGGCCCATAGGAAGCAATAGCCACAAATATCACACATACCCAGAACAATGAATAACCCAATTGATAAGCATAGCAAGTAACCAGGGCAACAATAGATAGGCCAGCTGATAAATATAATAAGTCCTAGGACAAGATAGTAGGCAATCCAACTGATCAATGCAACAAGAAATCCACATACACAGATAATCAAACTAACCTCCAGGGTATGACATATCTCTCATAATCATGATAACAATCCCGTCATTAAGTAATCAGAAGTCCAACATATTAAGATAATCACAACAATAGAGCCTTAGTGTATAGCCAGGAGTATAACAGATAACCAACCTTCCAGAATATAACATATATCCCTGTACTAGACAACCCAAGAAAGTATAAAAGTATCCAACCGGGTATACACATATCAACGGAAGAGGTATATGATCGCGTCTAGCTATAAATAAGTACGTTATAGTCTAGAACAACTACAAGCATCCAGAATAACCGTAGGCAACCTAATTGTCAATACAACACGTATCTAGAACTACATGTAGCAACAAAATCATAATAACAGAGTTGAAATACATAACATGGAATTTAGCTGACAATCATCCCCTCAAGTATACATGTCACTAGTATCAGACCAGCCATAGAGGTAAACAAGTGTCAAGCTGGTATACGTATCGGTCACATGACATAGGTTTACATTTAACCTTCACCAAGCTCATTCACAGTTTAATAGTGCTAAACTCATTTATTATAGATGTTATAACTATTATAATACTCAAAATAGTGACCACAAGGCAAAATCATCATGTATATCCTATACTCAGTAAATCCCAACCATATACAACCATATACCACCTATTTCGGCTCCGATTAGGGGAAGGAGAACCTTAAATAAGACATAATCATTGCATGAGTAGCAAGCAACCTAAACATAACAAACATAACGTTGGTATCAATATCAGTAGGTCCAATAGGGAAAATCAACATTTAGATAGAAAAATATATTTACACAAGTAGCATCCACGTTTAACTTACCTCAGTCACCTCTCTCAGCTTTACAACCCTTACCAAAAGAATTTACAATTGGCACAACATTAACACCAACTAACATAATAGATATAGCTAATACAGAATCCAAATGATAATTTCAGCCTCAACAACAGATATACATATCTTACTCAGAACTTTCAATAATATCTGGCTCCCAATACGGATACATTATAACTCACTAAAGGTGAAGGAAGCCTAGCCTACCTGGAAGGTGACTCCACACGTTGTGAATCAGCCTACATAAGCTTTACCCATCTTGACTACTTCCACATGCTTCCCAACTATCAAAATATGGATCATAACATAAATACAACTATTTCGACTTATGTCAAGAAATAGGGTATGATACGTCAATTGCGAGTAAAATGAGAAAAACAGGGCCCACGCTTAAAATACCAAATCAACCCTTGTAAAATAATCTCTACATCACCTAAGTATATAACTAGAAATTAAGCTTAAAATGAGGCTTAGAACACTAAGAAACAACCCCAAATTAAAGAGACATTTCTTATAAAAAGGAAAACATATATGTACAATAACTTCCTCGTCAGATTTATCAAAAATACGACCAAATCAACAAAATTTGAATATACCACAATGTTCGCCTCAAAAAGTAGTACAATTTAGACTAAAATTTTACTTAATTTTGATAAGAACCAGCCGAGATATCTTAGTTCAAAGTTTTCAGTATTTTATGATAATATATACAACAAGAAAACAATTTTTACCTCGAACGACATGCCAAAAGCAATTTTCAACACTTCCACGATGTTCTTCTAAAAATAATACAAGTTAGCTTTTTGAATCAACCAAATTGGCTAAAAATTGACCTAGAAATTATGGTCCGAAATTGGAGTGTATATCCATATTCATTTCCTGGAAACCAACCATATATAATACACACACATACTAGGGGAGTGGTGCCCATGCAAGGCATAAGCATGGTTTTTTCTTAAAATGTAAACAAAGAGGCATAATTAGATTACATATTAACATAAACTACTTTGTCGAAATGTCATACAAGAGACAAATATTAATACTATAGATGCACATAAGCTTTTGGAAGTTGGATTTTGATATTGAGCTCATAAAATGTGGTTGCTCCATGAAAGCTTCCCATTATCTGCGTCTCCAGTATTTGAGGAGTTTTGGATGGACCAGCCCGTGCATCTTTCTAGCAAAAAAGGTGAGGATGGGGCATTCTAACCCTTTTTTTGCACCAACATTTCTATGAGACTTATCAATATTCCCTGTGACGGTCTCGGGAAGATAAACATCCTTTCCAACTTTAATTGTAGAGAGCTGTTGTTGTAGTTTTTCCAATTAGCTCCTTATATTCCTTTAAAATGTAAGGCCCTTGTATGAATTGGTAAACCACATAGTTGTAAGAAATTTATAGGATTCTATCAAATCCGTAATAGCGAAAATTCATCTTGAAGATGTATGATAGGATTCAACACTTGGTAAACTATGTGAATTAGGATGAACCTAAATATTACACCACGAAGTGCTTAATCATCTCATTTAAAAGGTTATATTTTTGGTTATTAAAAATCTCAAGGAGCATTTGTATAGAGGAATCGAGTTTAACTCCAGGAAATCATGTTATATATCAGATTTAATTGAGAAGTCTTACTACCTAGAATAAATGATAGATTACAGAGCTCAAATAAAAGTGTGCTCATGAAAGATCTCAATCAAATTTAGCTAAGACTACAACAATAATATATCAAGTGAAATTGAATAAGTGGATTTTGGGAGTGTAAAGTATATGTAGACCTTACCCTACCTTGTACAGGTAGAGAGGTTGTTTCTAAAGGTGTCACGACTTGGACCTAGGGCCTAGGAGTGACATGGAGAATGAGAACTCGAGAGTCCCCAAACAAGCCATACAACATCCATTTACACATCATCAGTTCGGAAGCGCATAATTATTCAACAAGCACATAATTCTAAGGGAACAGGAATCTGTACTCAAGCTATGGGGATGTCATAAGAATAGGGATTTGCATGGATTCACATAGCACATAAGAGCTAAAGGGTGGGTAAGTATGACTCACTCTATGGGGATAGAAGGGATGTAGGACTTTCTGTATTTCCATATCTTATCATGAACATATCATCATAACATCAACAACATGAGATAGACATAATAATAGTCTCCATAAGTAAATATCATAGCACCTACCAAGCCCGTACATAGAGTTTACACGATGTCCAACAATGCCTCAAGTTCATAGAATAGAATGGGGTCCAAGACATGTTCTAGGCTCACCCTCAAAGTAAAGACATAAGTGAAAATAACATAATAGGTAGATAGAAGGTGGGTCTTGTCCTTGAAGTAAAAGATTCACCACTAACAAGCTCATAATCCAATCTAACCGTCAAGGGGTGGATAAAGATAGTCTTCGATCCTCACATGTTAGATCATGTAGGCAAAACTATGCGTTAGTACATTTAAATGTACTAAGTATGTAGACATGTAAATGCTTACAAACATGTTAACCTATAATCAATGTTTGATGACAAGGACACATATATATATAAAAAAGTATATAGGAAGGAATATGATATCAATAAGCCATAAATTCCATGATGCATGATTACCATAATACTTTATACATAGCGAGGTTATGACCTCAAACGATATAAGACCAAGTAAGCTATAACTTGGAACTCCGTTGTCTGCCCCACACCGAATAAAGGGGTGATATACTTTCCAAAGGTAGATCCTTGTCATAATCATTCTATAAAGGGGCATAAACATGAACCTATGCTAGGAAAATAGTTATAGGAAAGGAGACTTTATATAAGGACCCCTTGGGTTGAGCCTCAACTCAAATCCCGTTCGGTGCTAAGTCAACAACCCATGAGAATACATGTGGGTTGGTCCTTTTGTGCCTTTCAGTCTCCAGTCATAAGATTGGCATGTATATATAGTGTGTGCCTGTACCTCTGTTGTGGCAGCCTTGTCGGCTAGCTAGTACTTAATCATTTTGGTTTACTTATCTTGATGTACATGATTTGCTGTTGACCAGGTCATGACCTAAACGGTCCCGCCTTAGTTTTTCCTAAACATTATGCTGCCGATTTTCTTTAGGTCCCTAGTTTAGTTAACTAGCATGTTTAGTGGCTTACTCGGCCAATAATGGTATCGACTGCCAGTCGCACCACCCCTCTCTTTGGGCCGTAACATATACGATCCGTGAGAGGGCCCATATGTGAAATGCCTTGGCCAAAATGTGGAATTTCAAGGTAAAAGCTACCGATAAGGTCCACCACACGGACCCTGAAGCCTCACACAGACCATGTGGGGTCCATGCATGGTATGCCTTGGTCTCAAACTCTGCATTAAAGCCGACACATCCCTCACAAGGCCAATGACCACTTCAATGAGCCTCCAAACTGTCCGTATACCCTCACGTAGACCGTGAAGGCTTCCCTGAAGTGTCACCTTGGTCCAAAACTTTTCAAACCAAATTTCCAAGCTCCATTAAGGTCATACAATGTCTGTGTCTTTACATCATCTCCTTTGGGAGCATTCGTCCTATAATGTGCTAGAACAAGGATTGAAAGGCTTGACTTAGAACATGGAACATCAAAACATATGGTACAATGCATATTTCATCACTCGAAAATCATATAGTCATTACAACTCATATTAAAACGATTTTAAATCATTCAAAAAAAATTCTTTAAATCATCTTCATGCATATATATGCATGTCATGTCATGGACTCAAGAGTGAAAGAATTAAGACCATTAAGAGTAGGAAGAACCTAATACAATTGGCTTGAGTAGATTGGAAAGAATCGAGGTATCATCATGTCATACTTGATTCCATTTCCTACATAGCACTTTCAACATGATTTCTCCAAAGCATTTTAATCGAAGTCACATCATTGTTGTGAAGCCACTTCACTTGCCAATCCAAAATCTCCACCGGAACTTCCTCATAGGACAAGTTCTCCTCAACCTCAACACCTTCCGAAGGCACAATGGTACTAGGATCACGAACCAATTTTCTCAACACAAACACATGGCAAACTGAAAGAATAGAACTCAAGTCCAGAGGCAAATACAATCTATAGGCCACATTCCCAATTCACTCAACAATCTCGTAAGGATCTACATATTGGGGACTTAATTTGCCCCTCTTTACTACAACACATTACACCCTTCATATGAGAAATCTGCACACTCCCTATCACTGACAAGAAACTCAAGATCCCTCTTTATATCATCCGAATAAGACTTTTGCTGACTTTGAAATGTCTTAAACCTTTCCCTAATAAATCCTCTCTTTCCCTAGCCTTTAAAACTAAATCCGGGCCTATAGAAGCCATTTCATCTAACTCAAACCACCCCACTAGAGACCTACACTTTCTATCATATAAAGCCCCGAACAGTGCTATACCAATGCTAGCATGAAAGCTATTTTCATAAGCAAAATCAATAAGTGGTAGATGATCACCCTAATTAACCTTGAATTCCAACACACAAGACCTTAACATGTCCTCCAAAGTTTGAATTGTCCACTTGGCTTGCCCAACGGATTGAGGATGAAAAATGGTACTTAACTTTACCTTAGTGCCAAATCCCTTATTGAGATGATTTCTAAAAATGAGAAATAAATTGTGTACCACAATCTAATATAATAAAAGTAGGCACACCATCTGGTCTAACCAACTCCCAAATATATAACTTGGCATTGTCTTCAATATTGAAAGTAGTCTCAACCAATAAGAAGTGAGGCGATTTGGTCATTCTTCCAACAATTACCCACATGGAGTCAAATTTTTTTCGGTATGGGGAAACCTCATCACAAAGTTCACATTTCCATCTCTTATTTCAAGTAGGGATTTCAATGTTTTGGTCCAAGCAATTGAGCCTTTGATGTTCCACCTTCCTTTATTGGAAATTAGAACATTCATATACTAACTTGGCTATGTCTTTCTTTGTACCATGCCACCAATACACTTTCCTCAACTCATGATACATTTTGGTAGATCCCAGAAGTATGTAATAATGAGAGTTATGGGCTTCACTCATGATTATCTCCCTAAGACCATGAACATTTGGAACACATAATTGATCTTGGTACCGACTTTCACAATCTCCCCCTTGGGAGAAAACCTCTATCTTATTTCCAATAACTAACCTCTTCGACACAACCAATTATGGGTCTAAGTCTTGCGTTTCCTTGACATCAACAACCATAAAAGATTTATCCCCATTCTAAACATGAACAAAACTATCATTAGATTCATTTAACCCAATTCCTCAATCTTATCAAATGATGCACATCCTTCACGAACTCCCTTTTGACCCCATCTGTAAGGTCAACTACAACATCTTCCTTTCCTGGATTGCATTATGGGCCCAAAGTAACTCTCTCTATTAAGTAGGGAGGGATAAAGATAGAAAATCTTAAGACATCTTCCATGACATGACATGAATCATGAAAAAGTGAAACATTTCCCAAAATGCCTTGTAGCCTCTTATCCATAGATGTGGCACGATTCATACCCATGAATAAGACTCTATTAGACATGGCATATTAGACCAAGGACCATTTAGAACCCTAGTACTCTGATACCATCTCTGTCACGACCGAACCTAGGGTCTTGATGTGCTGCCAGAACACATCACTTTTGATGCTTAAAACTTAGAATTTTGCGTGTTCTCAATGAAACTTTAGTTGTTTTTATATGTTTTTGTGTCTATATTTGCAGGATTACAGGTTGGCCAATGATTTATGGGAAAGTTACAATGTTGCTGCAGATTTGTTGTTATACAAGATACCTTACGGGCTGTAGACCATTCTATGAGCTGTAAGGTGGTTTCATGAAAAATTCCAGTGAGGGGCCAAGTTTCTGAAGTTACTTTTATGAACATGCAGACAAGTCATAAATTAATGTATGAGTCGTAGAAAAGGCTTCGTTCCTTGAGGGTCAAAGAATGAAGACCATATGAAGTTCATGAGATGGAACCCCTTTTACGGGTCGTAAACCATTTTATGAGTCATAAAGGGGTGTCGTAAAGGAGAAGTCTAGTTTTCCAGTAACAATGTACATGACCTCGATTACTGGCCGTGACCTTCAATATGGGCCGCAAAGAGCTATTGTTAAGTGTGCGACTAGTTCTCCTAAGTTGTTTAGGACATGAATTTTAATTAATAAATAGGTCTTTTAGGTTATTTTTCAGAAGTTTTCACCAATTCACATAAGTTTAGCTTAGCTTTAGGTTAGTGCTCAGAGAACTCAATATTCTTAGAGAGAAAATTGTGAGGAAGTCTTTGAAAACAATTGTGGTTTAATTTAATCTTCACGCTTGTGATTTTCATTGGCTTTGGATTTGTTTGTTCTTAATTCAGTTATGTAAGGTTTTAATTATGTCTTCAAAATTCACAATCTCTTCATCTACACAAAGCATGAGTAGCTAAATCCATAACTAGGGTTGTGGGAACTATGAAGAACTAACAAAGTAAAACCGGATAACTCACAATTTTTGGAAGGTGCATATGCATGTATTAATTAACTCTCTTTGTTTTGTATGTTTTCTAATGGTGGCCAACATTAGAACCTGCCTAGTGTTACTGGCTCGACAAAGGTAGTAATAAATAGGAAAAGAGATTAATTAATAGAATTCGATTGATGCATTCTCATCTAATCAACCAAACTAGGCCAAGGGGAGGTTGTACTAGAATTTATAGGTAATGGTTAGTAATGTACACTATAGAGATAAGCCAAGTAGCATAGTGAAATTCGCCTCTCACCTTTGATCAAAGGGCTTGGGGAACTTAAATTATCGTCCTGCATGCTATACACTAGAGAAGAATTAGGTTATTTGGTGATATTGAGTTGGGAAATTATGGGGAACACAATATCGTTGTTGCTCTCTTTTATTGATCTTTCTCTCGTGATAATTAGTTAGTTTATTTTTCTCATTGATTTTTGCAAACCCACCCTTTGGGAAATTGAGTTGATTAACTACTCGATTGCATGTTGTTTAATTTTTCTTGAGTCTATGTATTGCCTGTGGGTTTGACCCTAACCTTTGTTAGGTTCTATTTCTTAACAATGACTACTTTATCCTTTAAAAAGTAGGTGTAACTTGGACGACATCAAGATTTTGGCACCATTGCCGGGGAATATGGCTAGACTTAGTAAATTCATTAGTATTTTAAGTGTTTATCCTTAGTTCCCGTTATTTTACTTTTGTTTGTTGTTTTCTTTTATTTGCACGGTGTACGAGTAGTGTATGCCCAACACTTGGAGTTAAAGCAATCCCTTAACTCCATTTGATCCAAAGATCCACAAAACAATAAGAAGGATGTCCCAAGATAACATCAATGTCTCGACCAATGCAGCTCTAGATAGGAACAATAATGATGATTTTGGAATGAGAACCCACTTCCTTCGGAGGATATTCCAAAACCTCAGGACTTCAATGCCTGTGCTTACCAATGGAGCCAGTAGCAGTTGAATCCCATGGCTATGGAGGTGACTTGAGCTATCATGTTGTCTCCACTACCGGCAGACACAAAGTTCACAGTCTCGAGTGGGTTACTTTAGATGTTGTAGAGCCATGGGCTATTTGCAGGCTTACCATAAGAGGATCCACATAGCAACTTACATAGTGAGGCATTTGTTTGTAAGAGTGTGATGGGAATACAGAATCTGTTTAGGGATGCTGTAAGACTTTGTATCTTCTTAACGTCTCTCACGGGCAATGCTCCATTATGACTATTTGAGCTCCCGCAGGGCTCGATCACCAAGTGGATAGAATTGCAGAGGGCTTTTTTAGCAAGGTACTTCATTAAACTAAATAGGCTCAATGTGGAGGACCTAATTAACAACTTTAAGCAATTCCCTTGTGACTCAATCCTTACCACATGGGAGTGGTTTGATAGATGCTTGAGATTGCACCGGACCATAAAATTACAGAAAATATCCTGGTAGAGAATTTCTACCAAGCTCTAGATGCAAATACCCAAGCATGTGCTGATACCCTATTAGGAGGTTTGTTCATAGAACAACCATTCACAGGAATTGTTGAGCAGCTAGACGGGGTGGCTAAGCTGAACCACATGCACAGACCCATGAAGGAACATCCAACCAACCACATGGAGATTAGTGATATAAGCTCTGACCAAGCACAAATAAACACGGAGATCCTCAAGGTGCTTGCTAAAAAATGAGCCAACTTGGAGATACTAATGAAGTAGACAACCGAGCCAGGGGATATTTCGAGAGGCCACCAGAAGCTACAAGGAAGGAAGAAGGGGTGGTTGTTATGTGCCTCCCCACCATCGCGACGTAGGTAATAGAAACCACAAATCAAGGAGATGCTTGACCAATTGCTGAAAAGGGCATAGACAGAAGATGTGACTTTAAGGGAGATTAAGTAGGACATTGTCAACATAAATCATAAAGTTGAACAACATTATGTGGCAATCGAACGACTTAATCAACAATTTGGACTTCTGTAAATGCAACTGGATCAGATTCAAGGAGGAATGATAACAAACACCAAACCGTTAGATCAAAAGAATACTGATAGGTGGAAGATGGAGAAGAAGCTTGATGATCAGGGAGCACAATGGCTATAGGAAGTCTGAGTACCCTAGCCATCTATGTCATGTTGCGATGATAAATCAAGCACTGCTTAGGAGGCAACCCATGGAACCTTGGCGCTTAGGCGCCCTGGTATGATTTTTGGCCCCTTATGTTCTAGTTTATTTTGATTTTGTGCATTGGGGACAATGCATATATTTTTCGATAGGGTGTGGGTAGTTATAGGCCTCACTGATGTCTGAGTAGCTTACGGGCCATAACTACCCTAATTTTTGATCCCAGGGTTTTCTTGCCTATGTTTTTTCCCTGTGGATATTTAGTTTCTGTTGAACCGACATGTTTAGGATGTTTAGATAATATGTGTAACATATAGTACTAATACCTGTGGCATATAGCATGTTTTTGTATTTTGTTTAAAAATGGTACCCACCAAATTTTTTTATTAGTAGTTAGATAGTAACCATGCATGTTTAGGTGTTTGACAATATCTATTCTGATAAGTAAGTGTAAATTAAGATAACAAGTATGATTTGAGAGTCTTTCGTTGATAATGTATGCAGTGGCATGTGAGTGTGATCTTTATTTGATAAATTCGTGTTTTGTGCTAATTTAGAACTTGCCCAGTTACTCTAAGTTAGATTATAGATTAGTTGGATAAGAAAAAAATTTTAGGCCATTGTTCTTAAATAGCCCACTTTAGCCTAAAAATAACCAACCAAATTGATGATATATCCCTTGTTCGTAATGTTTGAGCCTAACATGTACCTATTCTTTCAAAACACCTGATTAACCCAGTCTTATGTAGTGAAAAATCCAGAATTTAGCACTTGTCCTTCCGTGAACATTTTGTACCTTGACTAAGGCAAAAAGCTTAAGTTGAGGGTGGCTACCAAAAGTGGCCCTGGTTCTTAGGATGGATAGTGTGTGCCTTAACACAGGCCAAAAGCCTAAGTTGGGAGTGGCTAGTGTAAGGGTAAAGCACAAAAATAATAGAGATGAGTTAGGAATATAAAGAAAAAGGAGAAAAACGACACACTAGGTGCAAGAAAAATGAAAGATACCTTAATTAAGATCTAAAAAGCAAAATGAAGTGTAAAAACAAGGCAAAAAGCTGAAAAAAGGAAAAGAGAGCACCCAGAAAAGCTTGTAAGAGGAAAAAGGGAGGATAAGGTGAAAATAATAGAGTTAGTACGGTGAAAGTATAGAAAAATGAAGTTTCAAGTAGGTCCTTTAGCCACTATTTTTTCAAAACATCATATTAAAGCCCCCTAAGCTTACGCTACAAGCCTAGAAAGTCCTAAAGTGATCCTAGTCCAATTAGTTGAAGGTCTGAGTTATGAGTATAGGGCCAAGCCTATGGTAATAGTCATTATGAATGAATATCTGTCGTGAGAGTGAGTGAGTTTGCATAGTCCCTATGCTAAAACATGGAAATATCATTGAGTGTCAGATATGGGACTCCTTTCTCTAAGCACACTTGTATTACGTTATTAGCATTAGACTTGTTCAGTGATTGTAGATTGTCGATAATACCTTGCGTATCATAGTTGTGTTGTCATATGCACTAGTTTGCATTAGTTTGCTAAATAGCTATCTAATCCCATTTAGATGAATTGGTGTGGGCATCTAAGTCGGAGATGTATGTGATGTATGCCATTAAGTTGAGGTTTGTGTGTGAATGTATTATCTATATAGATTGAATCCTTCACTTGAGGACAAGCAACAATTTCAAATAAAAGGTGTTGATGTGCTACAAAAATACAACACTTTTGATGCTTAAAACTTAGGATTTTGCGTGTTATTAATGCGACTTTAGGTTTTTTATGTATTTTTGTGTCAATGTTTGCAGGATTACAGGTTGACCAATGATTTGGGGAAAGTTACAACCTTGCTGTAGATTTGCTATTATACGACACGCTTTATGGCCCGTAAACCATTTTACGAACCGTAAGGTGATTTCGTGAGAAATTCCAGCGAGGGACCAAGTTTTTGAAGTTACTTCTACGAACATATAGACGAGCTGTAAATTAATGTATGAGTCGTAGAAGAGGTTTCGTGCCCTGAGGTTCAGAAAATAAAGACTTTCTGAAGTTCATAGACGAAACCCCCTTTATGGGTCGTAAATTATTTTACAAGTCATAAAGAGGTGTCGTAAAGGAGAAGTCCAGTTTTCCAGCAACAATGTATGAGACCCCGATTACGGGCTGTGAATTATAATATAGGCCGTAAAGTGCTATCATAGTGTGTGCCAACCAATTCTCCTAAGTTATTAAGGATTTCAATTTTAATTATTATAAATAGGTCTTTCAGAAGTTCTCTCCAGTTCACATAAGTTTAGCTTAGCTTTAGGTCAGTGCTCAGAGAACTCAATATTCTTAGAGAGAAAATTGTGAGAGAGTATTTGAAAACACTTGTGGTTTAATTCAATATTCAAGCTTGTGATTTTCATTGACATTGGATTTGCTTGTTCATAGTTCAGTTGTGTAAGTGTTTAATTATGTCTTCTAAATTCTCTACATAAAGCATGAGTAGCTAAATCTACAACTAGGTTTCTGGGAACCATGGAGAACTAATAAAGTAAAATCCGATAATTCAAGATTCGTGGAAGGTGTATATTCATGTATTAATTAACTCTCTTCGTTTTGCATGTTTCTAATGTTGGCCAACATTAGAACCCGCCTAGTGTTATTGATTTGACTATGGCAGTAATGAATAGGAAAAGAGATTAATTAATAGGTTTCGGTTGATGTGTTCTCATCTAATCAACCAAACTGGGCCAAGGGGAGGTGGCACTGGACTTAGAGGTAATGGTTATTAGTGCACACTATAGAGATTGGCCAAGTCGCTTAGTGAAATTCACCTCTCACCTTTGATCAAAGGGCTTGGGGAACATAAATTAGCATCTTGTGTACTATACACTAGACAAGAATTAGGTTATCTTGTGATACTGAGTTGGGGAATCATGGGGAACACAATACACTAGTTGCTCTCCTTTATTGATCTTTCTCTCATGATAGTTAGTTAGTTTATTTGTCTAATTGATTTTTGCAAAACCCCCTCTTTGGGGAATTGAGTTGATTAAATACTTGGATTGAATGTTGGTGAGTTTGTCTTGAGTCTACGTATTCCATTTGGGTTCGACCCTAACCTCAGTTAGGTTCTATTTCTTAACAACGACCGTTTTATCCTCCAAAAAGGAGGTGTAACTTGGGCGACATCAAGTCTAGGAGTGACATGGAAAATGGGAATCCAAGAGTCCCTAAAAAAGCCTCATCTATTCATATTCACATCATCTGTTCTGAAACATATATATAAATAGTAAACACATAGTTCTAAGGGACGAGAATGTAAGACTTATGCTCTTGGGCCATCATAGGGATAAGGAATTAACATGGATTAACATAGGACATAACACATAAGAACTAAGAGGCAGGTAAGTATGACTCACTCTATGGGGGCAATACGGGACTTAGGATCTTGCACATTTCCACATCAAAATACACATACTTATCATAATTGTCATAATCAATCCATTATAGCCATATCCAATTGATAACAATAATCATAAGCTCCTATGACAAAACATAACATATAGATCCGATAAGAGTCTACAAGATGTCCAATAATACCTCTAGTCATAAGATAGGACGGGGGCCAAGACATGTCCCACACTCACCCTCAAATTAAATAGCAAAATGGAAGCAACATAAGGTAGATACATGGTTGATCATACTTGGAATATAGGACTCACTACAACACTTTCCCAAATTCAATCTAACCGTGAAATAGTGGATGAAGGTAGTCTACGGTCCCTACATGGTTAGATCGTGTAGGCAAAAGTATGCATTAGTATGTTTGAATGCACTAAGTATTTGGGCATTTAATGCATATGACTTATCAAACCCGCATTCAATGTTAGATGGCAGGGGCACATAATATAGAAAGAGATATATATCCAAGAAGAGTAGTATAACAATATTCCATGAAATCCATAATGCATGAAATGCCATAATGCTCATATATAATGGGGTGGACTATAACTGACAAATCAAACTCATGCGAGCTATTACATGAATTAGTCCGACGAAGACCTCCCATCGATTGGAAAAGATTACTTGCCAAGGGTAATCTACATCACACCTTACGACCTAGTCATTTCGGTGGATGGACACCTTCCTCACGACCCATTCATTTCAGAAGGATTTTCAATATCATATCATATCAATGTGTAACCATTCCGTACGACCCGGTCATTTCGGTAATGGATACTATTTACCTATGCTGGCACATAGTTCAAGGAAAGAAAGAGGAACCTTAGGAATAGCCTTAACTCCCCCAATCCATCAGTTCTAAGTCAAAACATCCCACGAGAATACTTATACATATATATGCTTTCAAAAGAAGAAACATTCATTCCAAATCCTTTCAATGCACATTTAGGCTCTAAATCCAAACATTCTTCATAACCACTCATACATGGGCTAAAAAGCCAAATCACAATTCAATCCATACTTTGCATGTATAGGAATAGCTCATGCACTTAACAATATTATGGAAGCACTCAATATGCTCAAAGAGCCAATAAAAATAGACATTTATGTGATCACGTTCTTAACGTAACTGTAATCTTATCAAAATTATGTACATAAAAATAATTGGGTTTAATCCACTTCATAATTTTATAAATCCAATGCTCATGAATGCATATGCCATGAATGATGTGAGAATGGCATGGATAATTGAGATTAAATCTAAAATCAACAATACAATATAAAATTGAAGTAAATCCATATTCAAACAACAATATTGACTACCCATGCTTAAATCAAACTTTAAAGAGACAATGCATATCCAAATCTTCATAATAACCATGTAATCCAACATATTAGGGCTTAAATCAATTAAAATAAAAAATAAAGGATATCCCATACTTCAATTGAATTTAATAAACAATAATATTCAAAACCCATAATTAAAGTAATAAAAATTTCATGGAATTCGAGTGAAAATAGTTTGGGTCTTCTTGGTTGAAAGGGACCAAGAATCAATCCCACATACCTTAGATAATTGAGAAGATTCAAGAAGACATTTGATGAAGAAAAGATTCTTTCCTTGATTCCCAAGCTTAGCCTTCACAAGAGTCATTGAGAGAGTTCTTAAGAGAGAGTTGAAATAATTCTAAGTGTGAGAATGGATTTGAATGAGAGGAGAAGAGTTTAGGTTATTTGGAGGTCTTACGAAGTCACAAAAGTCCCTTAGGAGTAGCCATAATTACATAAAAACCGTTAATCAAGTGGAATAAAATTTCTTGCGAGGGGTCCCATGAGAAGGTCTCACGGTCTGTACAAGGTCTCACAGACCATGAACCCTCCCATGAGACCATACTTAGCCAATTCACAGGAAACTCTACACAGATGGGCTTAATGAAAATATACATAACTTCTTGATCCGAACTTGGAATGAGGTGAAAAAAGATGCCTTGGAAAGCTAATTAAAAGAGCTCCAATTTGATAGATCATGGGCCACCCAGTTAGTTTTGTGCTAAGAGGTATGACCATTTAAAGTTGACCCTTCTATCGCTTCTTATGAAAAGCTTAGCCAAAGGAATTTCATAATTATAAAAATGCACACCAACACCCATACAGAGGGATTCATGGTCCATACCAAGGTATATTAAACATATGTCTCCTCCATGAAGTTTTACTCAGAAAAATTCTTCAACGATGAAGTTCTGAGATGGTTATTCAATACTTAGAGAATTTTCACTCTGATGCCCACAGGGGAGGCCTCACGAATTGTGAAAGATTATACGGTCTATGAGAGGGTCCATGTGTGAAATGCCTTGGCCAAAATGTGGATTTTCAAGGCCAAGGCTACCCATACGGTCCACCCCACGCACTGTGAAGCCTCACACGGGCCGTGTGGTGTCCATGTGTAGTATGCGTTGGTATCAAACTCCAAACTAAAGCCCACACAACCAACACAAGGCCAAGGGCCACTTCAAGGAGCCTCCACACGGTCCATATACCCTCATACAGATCGTAAAGACTTCCCTGAAGTGTAACCTTGGTTTAAACTTTCCAGAAGCAAATTTAGAGGCTCTATTAAGGTCATACAAAGTCCAGGTCCTTACACTTATGTAGCCTGATGTTACTAATATATGATGCTCTTGAGACTAGTTATTGATTGCATTCTATGTTGAGAACTTGCACTGATTTATATGATTCTGATAGCATTAGTTGCTCTGGATACATGTTGTACATAGCAGATGAAATTGTCCATGATAATCTAAGTATATCAGGAAGAAGATCTATGTCAAAGTCTACTTCCCTTTCAGATGGAATACCGAGTAAATTTTTGGGCAAGATATCCAAAAACTCATTAACGATAAGTAGTGACTCAATAGTAAATGACTTGGACTCAACATCTATAAACCTCACGATATGATAGATACACCCCTTAGAAATAATTTTTTGACCTTTAAGATATGAGATAAAACGACTTTAAAAATAGAGTCAATACCCACCCTCTCTAGAATAGGATCATTTGGAAACTAAAACATATTCAGGTTCTACATTTTATAGTTGCATAAGAAGCATGCAACCAATCCATCCTGAGAATGACATCAAAATCGAACATCTCAAGTTCAAAAAGATCACATGGAAGGACTTTATGCAAGACTGAATCAGGCAACCCAATAGACTCGTTAGGCAATAATAGACTCATCCACGGGAGTATAAACTGAGAATGGGTCTCGTAAGAGTTTTAGGACTTATACAAAACTTAATAGCCAAGAGAAGAGTTACAAAAGATAAGTTGCACCTAGATCAAGAAAAACATATGCATCAAAATCAAAGACTTTCAACATACTAGTCACCACATTTGGAGTCTCCTTTACCTCCTACCTTGCATGCAAGATAGAGAATCTGTTGTTGCAAGTAGCATTACCTTGTTGACCCTTTGTTTTCCTTGACCGCCCAGAACTACTTGGCTATTCTTTGGAGAACTAGGACAATCACCAAGCTTGTGGCCCATCCTGCCAAACACAAAACAAGCACTTAAATCCTTCAAGCATCTACCCAGGTGATTCTTTCCACAATTGTCACACCTAGGATATGCCGGATCACCTTTACCTTAAGCTTTGAGATAAGGCAATCTATCATTAGCAACCTTTGAATTTGAACCTTGACCATATTAAAAATGACCATTTCCACCACCACTCCTAGAGTTAGAGTACCCACCATCAAATCGGGTTCGCTAGGAGTCCCTCATTCTCATCTTCTTGTGTTTCTTCTCTTTAATTTATTCAGCATTTGTCATGAGCCTAAAAATTTAAATCTGCGAATAAGAATAGCTATGCAACATTCTTTAACAACCAAGTACGAAATCCTCGAGATAAATATGCATTCTTGCATGGGGTCAGCCACTAGTGTGGGAGCATACTTGGAAAGCTTAGTGGATTTGAGGCATATTTCCTCACACTCATATGATCCTACATGAAGTTGATAAACATTGTCATCTTGGCCTGTCTAAGCTCAAGAAAGAAGAAATGATCCAGAAAAGTAAGCTTAGATTCCTGCTAGCTAACTCTGTCATCTCCCACTCTCTGAATTAACTATTAAGTGTACCACACTTGGACCCCTTCCTTCAACTAATAAGAAACAACTCAGCTTTTTCTTCAAATGACACCCCAAAATAGCCAAAACCTTGTGAATCTCATCAATGAACTACGGAGCACCCTAATCAATATTGTAATCGTAAAACTCTGGAGGATTCATCTTGGAAAATCTCTCACCCTAGTAGTTGGGGTAGGTACATGAGAAGAAAGTGCATATTCTCCAACTTGGGCATCCATAGCCTGGGCCATCATGACAATCACGGTCCAAAATCAAACATTAGTAATTAACTTTCCCATAGGCTCTTGGGGAGCTTGGCCTCTACCAATAGGAGAATTTCTAGACTAAGGAAATTTTCTTTGAGGAATCATCTTAAATTTCATCAAAGAACATTCGTTAAATTTAGGAGACCTCCGGACACGTTTTATGGCATGACTTGATTTTATGAAGAAGTGAGACATTTCCTAAAGGGTCTTCTATCCTCCTACTAATAGATGTGGTGCACTTAAAACCCATGAATAAGTTTCTCCTTAATACAACATGTTGGACTTTAAGGACCATTTCAAAAACTTATTGCTCTGATGCCAAGGCTGCCATGACCCAAGCCTAGGGCCTAGTCGTAGCATGATCAATGATATCACTGAAGGAACCTTAAACAATACCTTAGCATTTGTACAAGCATTCAAGGTTAATATAAGAAATACATAAATAGAAGTATATACGTGACACGAGAAAAAACATAGGATAGATCATAAGGTAGAGCATACAGGTCTGTAACTGATGTACATACATATGTCTAAAATATGCCTCTAGATCGTAACATAAAATGGGGGTTCATTAATGCATGCATAGAGTATGCATTATTACTTTGGAATGTACTAAGTATGTGGGTGTGCAATATGAATGAACATCATAAAAACCCGCATTAGGTGTTAGATGTTAAGGGCATATATATATATATATATATATATATATATATATATATATATATATATATATATATATATATATATATATATATATTTAATCCTCTTTGTAAATATTCAGAAACGACCTCGAAAAATAATTTTTAGCTTAAATATGTACTTATTGTCCGCGAATTAGTCAATTTTATAATTATTGTGTAATTAGTCCTAATTTAAATAATTAACTTGTGGTTTGTAATTTTTTCTTTTATCTTGTTGGAATCAAAGAAACTTAAATAATTGAGTTTGTTCAAATCTAGTCAATTGGTCTTAAATCAACTACATTCCAAGTTAAATTGGCCAGATTTGTAACAAATCACCTAATTCGGCTAAAATTGCAACACTTTGGCTATTTCTTAAATTACCCTAATATAATCCAACTTCTCCAACCTCTTTCTTCCTCATGCTTTCCCTTTTCCCATAGCCCTGCGACCCCTCTCCCTTTCCGCCAAATCTGCCGGATTTTGTGCAAAGAAGCAAGGAATTGTCACCTCCAACGGCTTCCTCATGCTTTAGGAAGGAGAATACTCGGGAAATGGAGAGTTTCAGGATTTATTCAGGGAATCCACCATGAATGGCCTCCAAAACGTCCCCATCGATCTAAAAGGTGACCCTATACTTCTTTTCCTCCATCCTTTCACCATCTCTACACCCATGTTTCACTACAAGTTTTGAATTTTTTTTCAAAATTCGTTTGGTGGATTTCCCCCCAAAACGGATCTCAATCATGCCTATAAATAGGATTGGTTTTTCACTCCAAAGAATCAAGAAAGGGAGACGGAAAATAATCTAAAAGAAAACGAGATACTTCTAGCAATACAGTCGAAACTATTTTTCTGTTTTCCTTTCGGCTTCGAGTTCGAGTTTTGAAGAAAGTGGTGACCGGAATCCTTGACGTTATAGTCCTTGTTTGCTGCTCAACATAAGGTAAAATCCTTTCTTCCTTTGGTATCTTAATTTAGCGATGCGTGAAATTTGCCTAAGAAAGTTTTTTCCCAATCACATTAAAATCAATCACATAAATATATAAAGATTTGTTAGTTTATACATATTCAGTCTTTCAAATGTTAATTGGTGTCCAACTTTATGGTTAAGAATATTGTATAATCAAACTGAGTGTCTTCCTACAAGAAGCTGCGATTGAGATCATAAAGTAGACATTCCAATAGTTGCAATTAATTAGCATTTCAAAAGCAGCAAACCATGAATCTTCTTTTTTCTGTTTACTTGTGCAATGCACTTTTTTACTTGATTCTCTGTTATGTTCCGTTCTCTCCTTTTTATCTTAGCAATTTTTTCATTTTTAAGGACTTGATTGTCTCCAGTATCATCTTATTATCTTAATGAGGAACTTCTCTGTTCTCCCAATTGGTGCTGTAATTATATTCCAATTTATTGGAGATTCTTGTTATGGCTCCCTTATTGTAGCCCTATGGGAGTGTACCTTTTAGTCAGGTTTGGGGATTTTGATTGTAAAAACTGCGAGATGTACTGGTTAGATCTTGAGATGGAAGCCTTTGCTGTGTAACAATTTGGAGTAGCATTGATGCTGGCAGAAGTTTTTCCTTGTGCCTGATGAGTGCTCCATGTTCTACCTAGTCCATGAGTGTGCCTTACACTGTTATTAATTTACCCAAACTCGTTAATGGGTAGTACCTATGGAATGTAATCAGAATCATTTCAAGTACCAGTTAAGTTGATCTTCTGGGAAATAATGGACCCTTTACAATAACTTAAAAAGAAAAAAAGAGCTAGTGATTCAGTAGGCCAAGTATAGTTATTCGTTGACAGATGCTGAAAATATGTTTCCTGCTCATGTTAGGACTTAAGATTTTTCACAGATCCTTTGGCACCATTAAGTTCCATTTGTCATACAGTCTCTTTCTTCTTCATATATTATATTTTCAAAAATGGGCTTTCAGATTACGCTAGACTCGACAGTTAAGATTAAAAGTAATGCAGCAATTTTGTTGCCTGTTAGATGTCCTGTTCCCTCTAGTAACTAGAAGTTGTAAATTTAAAACAATGATATTCCGTTCTTCCATTTCTACCAGTTTTATCTTGGCCATTTCTAGAATCTGCGTGCAGGTTATACTTTAGATTGCAACCTGTTTAATGTACAAGTCTTTATGTGCTTTAGTAGGATAGATATTAACCCCTCGCTGTCCAAATTCCAGCTTCTCAATTGAAGTTATGAGATTTATGTGTTCCCTTGATTTATGCTAAAGTTGTGAACACTTTTGGATGCTTAACACTTCGTATGAACGCGAGCACCAGTTACCCTTGGGTATGTTGGTTTATTTTTGGTTAAAACACGCCCTCAAAAACCAATATGATAAGCTTTGTTGGACTCATATCTTGTTCTTGTTTGGTTGCAATTTTATTGAAAGCAAAGGATCAAATCTATGGTGACATGAACTTTATCTTCGGGTTTGAGAATTTCTTATCTTCCCCATGTCCATGACTGATACGTCATTTCCTCTTTTTAGAAAATGCAGCATGTATCACTTTTTTTTAAAACAAATTTGGAGTTGTCCAGTTAGGCATTTGGTGTTAATTAGTTAAACCATGTTTCAACACTTCATAATGTTCAGTTTTGACCCTTCATATAAAGGAAAGCAAAACAGCCTCCTGTTAAGAAGTTATAGTAATCTTGCATTCTAATCTCATTAAGGCCTACTATGCATCTCATAACTCATCAATTAGTCATTTGGACTTCGTGGCTGGTGGTTTTGTTTATGTAATTCGAGTAAGGTATCAAGCGTTTGCAATTAGCACGACTTGTAGTATTGGAAAGTACTATGTACTTGGTTATACTAGGGAAAAGGCACAATGTGATCTGATAGTGAATTTGTTAGTGTGGAATGAACATACATCAATCTTTTGTGCAGAAATGACAAAGAATTATTTGTTATAGTTTTCGGGATGCATCGTCGAGATTTAAGAATGATTCCCCTTTGAGGGCTCTTATTTCATGAATTGTGTTTGCAATTTCACCCCTTTTTTTTCTCTTCTTCAGATAGTAGACATATTTTACCGATTAGCATCCTATATTGTTACCAGTCGAGGATATTTTCTAATCTTTTTCACTTTTTATGTTTCATGTACCTCTTGGGAGTTGGAATTTCTTATTTGGAACTCGTCTCGGTCCAAATTGTGGGTCAAAAGCTATTAGGATCATCACCGTGCTCGGAGTCTTGAAATTAGGAGTCGGCATCTCTTGGCCTTCCCTATCACCATTTGATTACATTTCTTTTGATACAAATCGATTAATATTCTTTTATATGAATGTTGATACCTTAGCTAACTTTCTTTTAGTTTGAAGATTATTTTGTGATTAGTTTACTTGCTAGTGAATCTAGTGTTGATGTTATAGTCTTGACAATTTTTCATAATAATTATTTTAAAATGTTCTTCTAAGATAGGCCAAAGTCCTTAGAGAAATTTTTTTTAAACCAAAGGCCTAGATAGTCATCTTTAGGAATGGATTATTCCTCGTAACGAACATTGACCTTAGAATTGATAAAATTAATTATAGAATGAATCCCATAATTAGACTACCTTGAGGTTTTAAAAATTAATTTTCTCAAAATACAATATAATGTTACCATTTGAGTCAATTTAAACTCCTTTAGTTGATTTTAAAAGACATAATATATATTTGGTCTATCTTAGTCTTGTTTGGTTAATTTCTTTATAAGACATTATCATATCATTTTAAATCAAATATGACTCAAGTATTTTTTTTTATTATGTTTCAAAACTTTAGATTTTTCTTAACAGGTTCAAAATATACAAGGTATGTAAGCGTATACGTCATACATAAGGTATATATTTTATTTTTCTCTACACTTGGAATATTATTTTACACAAGTCATATTATTATTTTACACAAGTCATATTATTAGCCTTTTACGAATGATATTTACCTAAATGGAACATAAAATTTTGCATCTTATCATTTTGCAACGTATAGTTATTGTTATCTTATCACCACAAGTAAAACAATGAACCCGTATATATTTTGAACGACATTCATAAGTATATTTACTTCGTAACAAATACATATAAAACAATAAGTTTTACATAACGGTTTAACGCTCTTTAATACCTTTTTCCTTGGAATTACATTTGTTTGAACGTTTTTCTCAAATTATATTTACTCCATGTCTTACATTACCATATTTACATTTCATCCATTATCATTATTAATATTATAATACTTTATTTTTAAAGGAATAAATATCCGATATATATACGAGCTACAACTAATTCACATAAGCCTATTTTCCTACATGGCGTCAAACATATATCTTCACGAGATCTTCTCTCCCTTTAAATATATTTATTTGATCATTTATTTCACGGCATGATTCTTATAAATATTATATACATGTGTGCTTTATATACACATAAAATATATATAATTCAAGTTTTCTATGTACTTGATATATTCCTTTGTTGTATAAATTATATATTCCCTTTGCTATTTCTCCTCTTCACCAACGTTATTCATTTTCCTTATAAATATAAATTATTATACCTCGGCATATACATTACTTTGTTACATATATAAAATTGTTGCTATTTTAGCCCATACATAAATGAAATAACGAACTCTCATATACTTCGATGGCATACATAAACATATTTTAGACACATATAAGATCACAAGTTTTTGCATAATTTTAGTATTCTTTATATTATTCTACTTTATGTCATGTTATTTTATTTATTCATTTATCTTATTAAAATTTATTCGTATTTAGTTTTACTCAAATTGCGCATATTATTATATTTTGCATCTCATCCTTTATTTTTATTTTATTTTTTGATGAGTTGTCATACTCAACATTCTAATATATTGCTCACGATAAGGTTTTTTTTTTATGTGCTCATAATTTTAAACATACATCTATATCTTCAATATATAAATTTTCTACATTTTCAACTTATTCGTTTATTACCTACTTACCTATTAATTTTGTTGTATACTAAATATGTCGTTATTGAAATCTTCCACTGACATACATATGACATACTTTGTATTTTTGTTCCTGATGAAATTTTCTCATCACTAAATTCAAGAAAGAACAAGTGAATAATTTATCAATAACTTATTTTCCTAAGCTAAGTTTAAGGACTATCTTCGGATAGGCTCTGAGGGATGCCTAACACCTTCCCCTCGAGTAACCAAAACCCTTACCTAGAATTTTACTGGTTTTCGCAAAATCAAAACAGAGTCTACATTTCATTTTATTTTATTTTTCGAATTGGTTTCCTAATATTTTCCTTAAAATTAGGTGGCGACTCTAAAAACATATTTTCCAAAAACCAAAAGAGCACGACCATATGATGTTGCGAACTATTTCGACTGGTTCGAAAAAGGGTGTGACACCCACAGTATCAGATTCACCAGCACCTATTGGGGCCCAAGGAGATCTAGTACCTCAAGCCCTATTAGAGACTAGGGAGCAGGGGATGAAGGAGGTTGTTCAGCTATTTACTAGGATGGTTTCTATTCATGAGAGACAACTAGAAGCGAGAGTAGACATCAGAAGGGATCAAACAGAAAGCTCAAAGTTACAAGAGTTTCTTCACTTGGCCCCTCCAGTATTCACAGGGTCCAATCTCACTGAGGATCCATAGGACTTTATAGACCATATGTACAGAGTATTGAAGGCGATGCATGCCTCTGTCACTGAGGCAATGGAGTTAGCTTCTTTTCGACTACGTGATATCGCCATCTTGCAGTACAAAACGTGAGAGAGATCCAGAGGGCCTGATGCTCCGCCAGCAGAGTGGGAGGACTTCGCTGAGGCATTTTTAGCCCATTACTTACCATGGGAGGTGCGGGAGGCTCGTCTTGACCAGTTTATCAATTTGAGGCAAGGTGATATGAGTGTAAGGGAGTATAGCCTTAGGTTTATTCTTTGGCTAGGTATGCACCAGATATTATACATATTATGAGTGCCAGAGTTCATTGTTATGTGGATGGTTTGGGGGATGATTTGATCAGAGATTGCTGGATAGCCTCTTTACAGGATGGTGTAGATATTTCCCGTATTCAGGCTTTTGCTCAGACTATAGAGGATCTTTCTAGTCGGATTCGGGATACCCATAGAGATAGGGAGAAGAATAAGAGGGCTCGTACTATGGGGTCTTATAGGGAGCTAAAGGGTGATTTTAAGCCTCCTTTTCACCAATATCTACCTCCATCAGTGGGTAGTTCCCTGCCACAGATACAGGGCCAACAATTTGGTCGTTATATTCAGCTAGGGTCGGGGTAGAGTTTAGGCCAGCTTGATAGCCATCGATAGAAGGTTCTGCACAAAATGAGACAACCTACTCCCCCATGTACACAATGCGGTAAGCTTTATACTAGGCAGTGTAGAAAAGGTTCAAGTGCATGTTACCATCATAGGAGGACAATATATTTTATCAGCAACTAGCCCTTTAGTCAGTCCCTACTGCGAATGGATTCCCGATAAACTTCCAGAGCTCCCCCGAAAGGGATCTCAATTTTGTTACAGATGTTCTTCATGATATGCAGTCTATATCTATTCCTCCCCATGGAGTGGCTCCTATAAATCTAAGAGACTTGAAGGAGAAATTGAAGGTCTTGCTTGATAAAGACCTTATTAGGCCAAGCACATCTCCATGGGGTGCTCCAGTGCTCTTTTCTTGAAAGAACGATGGCTCCTTATGGATATGTATCAGTTACAAAATAAAGTCACTATCAAGAATAAGTATCCTTTTATGTGGATAGATGGTTTTTCAAAGATTGATTTGTGACCCAGGTACTACCAGCTACGAGTCAGAGATGTTGATATTCCCAAGGAAATATTTAGGATGAGTCAGGAGTTGAGCATGAAGACCACTTGCTAGTTATATTATAAACTCTCCATGACAACAAGTTATATGCTGAATCCTCCAAATGTGAATTTTGGTTAACTTCTATAGCTTTTCGTGGCCATGTTATTACTAGCGATAGTATAAAGGTTGATGGCCAGAAAATTGAAATAGTTATGGCCTAGCCGAGACCCTTGAATCCGACAGAGGTCCATAGCTTTTTGGGCTTGGTAGGATATTATAGGAGGTTTGTTGTGGGATTCTCCACTACCCCTACACCACTAACAAGTTTGACACATCAAGCAACTAAGTTTCAATGGACTGAATTATGTGAACAGAGTTTTCAAGGGCTAAAAAAAAGGCTTAACATCGCACCTAGTCTGGCTCTTCCTAATGGAACCAAAGGCTATATTGTATATTGTGATGCCTTGAGAATTGGCCTAGATTGTGTTCCTATGCATCATGCTAGGGTTATTGTATATGCTTCCAGAAAGTTACTAAAACATGAACAAAATTATCCTACCCATGATCTTGAGCTCGCTGTAGTTGTATTTGCTGTAAAAATTTGGCGACATTATCTATACAGAGTTCATGTTGATATTTTTCCCGGCTACCGGAGCCTTCATATTTATTTAAGCAGAAGGAGTTGAACCTACGACGAAGGAGGTGTCTAGAATTACTAAAAGATTATGATGTTGACATTTTGTACTATCCCAGTAATGCTAATGTTGTTGCTGATGCACTTAGCCAAAAGTCCATGGGAAGTCTAAGCCATGATGAAGCTGATAAGGTTGAAATGACAAAAGACTTATGCCAGCTAGCTAGTTTGCAGGTACGATTGGTAGATATAGAGAATGGAGGTGAAATTGTTCAAAATACAATAGAATCTTCCATTATTAATGAAGTAAAAGAGCGATAGCGCGAGGATCTTGAGCTAAGGACACTGAGGGAGAGCATTTCAAAACAACAACATCCTTCATTTGAGCTGACTGGAGAAGGAGTCCTTAGGCACCAACGTCACTTATGTGTGCCAGATATCAAAAGACTCTGTGCCAGCATTCTTTCTAAGGACCATTATTCTAGATATTCAACCTACCCTTGATCAACAAAAATGTATCGGGACCTTCGACAAATCTATTGGTGGAATGGCATGAAAAAGGATATTGCAGAGATGCTAGCCCAATGTTCCAATTGTAAGCAAGTTAAAGCAGAACATCAGAGACCTGGAGGTGTAGCTCAGTATATTGAGCTTCCCCTATGGAAATGGGACATGATAAATATAACTTCATCATTGGTTTGCCTCATACTCCACACAAGTATGATTCTATTTGAGTAATCATTGATAGGTTGAAAAAATCTACTCATTTCTTGCCAGTAAGAATAACATATTTAGCGAAGGATTATGCTAAGCTTTGCATTCAAGAGATTGTTCGCATTCATGGAGTTCCACAACCTATTATATCTGATCGAGGGGCTCAATTTACCGCATATTTTTGGATGTCCTTTCAGAAGGGTCTGGGCACTCAGATGAATCTCAGCACCGCTTTTCATCTACAAACTAATGGGCAAGCAGAGCATAATATCCAGACTGTTGAGGATATGTTACGTGCCTATGTGCTAGACTTTAAAGGAAGCTGGGATGATCATCTACCTCTTATTGAGTTTGCTTATAATAATAGCTTCCAAGATAGTATTCAAATGGCGCCTTATGAAGCACTATACGGGCGAAGATGTAGGTCGCCGATCGATTGGTTTAAGGTTAAAGAGGCAAAAAATTGATAGGCCACAATCTAGTTCAGCAAGCGGTGGACAAAGTGAGACTTATAATAGACCGATTGTAAACAGCCCAAAGTCGGCAAAAGTCTTATACAGATGTTCGATGACGAGACTTAGAATTTGATGTAGAAAATTGGATCTTCTTGAAGGTATCACCTATGAAGGGAATCATGCCATTTGGAAAGACAAGAAAGCTCAATCCTAGATATGTCGGACCATATAAGATTATTTGAAAGATTGGCAAGGCTGCATGCGAGCTTGATTTGCCTTCAGAATTGGGGGCAGTCCATCCGGTGTTTCATGAATCGATGTTGCGGAAGTGCATTGGAGATCCTTTGCATATTACCCACATTGAAGATACCCACATTTATGAAGACTTGTCTTATGATGAGGTTCCAGTGGCTATTTTAGACCGACAAGTGAGAAAGCTTCGGAATAAAGAGGTGGCCTCCGCGAAAGTATTGTGGCGAAACAACAATATTAAGGAAATGAATTGGGAAGCAGAAGAGGAAATAAAGAAGAAGCACCCCCAGCTATTTACAAATTAAGGTGAGTCATATTTTAAAAGTTGCCAGTCATCTTTCTACAGTAACTTAAATTTTAAATGAGTTGGGAGCATACTTTATATGGATCTTCAGGAGATAGCTATACAAAGCTTATAATTAGAATATTTTTTCAAAGTGGATTTATGGATTGGAGGAATAAAAGGTATATCCTCAAAAGTTACATCTCAAGAGTTAGTAGTTCAACCAAGACGCTTTCTAGATACATTCGCGGACGAATGCTCTTAAAAGTGGGAGACTATGAAACGATGTGTTCCTCGTCTTTCATATATATATATAGGGTGACGTTCATATAAGATATGTATGACTTTGGATAGAACCTAAGGATAATAAGGCTGCCAATAAGTGGTAACGTCAAGGACATAAAGTATTAAGCCAAAGGAATACCCTTAATGCACATTCGGGATTATAGAAATGACCCGAGCGACACCTCGCCCTTTTCAGAAGGTTTAAATTAGGTTTCACTTTTTGGATGGGACTAAAAGTTTATAATTTACTAATAATAGATTTTTTAAGTTATTTTAATTGCACAAAGGTCATATATTAAATTTTGGAATCAAGAAACTTGCAAGATAAAGGTTGGCCAAAGTTACCGTAAGTTTCTTTAAGAAATCCTTCTTAAATTTGGGTCAAATGTAACAGGCCATATCTCCCAAAATATAATGATTAGAAAGATCATGACCTATCATATTGAAGATCTATGAGTCTAGTTTGCAACACATAAAATCGCGCATCAAACTGATCTTAGAATAAAAAGTTATGATAGTTTTACCGAGACTGCCCGAGCAACAAATTGGGTCATGAGTCGGGTCGGGTCGACCCACCTTACTGTCGGCTATTTTGAGCTTTCTAAAGCTCAAATCAGTGTCATTTCGTGCCCAAACAACTTATAAACTGAATGAAAAGTTCCCTCAAAGTGCCAAAGGGATTTGAGTAAGTTTTTTAGATTTTTACCGTTAAAATTTGACTGTGTGCCTAGAAATGCGTGTCTTAAGCTTTGCAATTGTTTTCTCCTCATATTACATGTGTTTTGGACTGTTTTTGCAGTGTTAAAAAGTGGTTTTCTTGCTGATATTGTTTTTATGCAGCTGGTGTGTTTAGGTAATAATTTTGGGGCTCTTTTACGGTCAGTTTTACGAAGTTTTACAGACATTTCCTTGCGTAAACGCTCCTTGCCAAATCTGGTCATTAATGCTAAATTTTTTACTTTTTATAAGTGTCTTTAAGCTATGTATATATAGTCTTTGCGAAGCTTAGGATGTAAGGAACAACTTTCGCGAAGAAAGGTTTGGCAATTGGACGTTCATTGGAAAGGTATGTTAAGACTAAGCTCTGTCCCTCCTTTTAGCAAGAAATCCGAGAAGTTTCCCAAAATGTCAAATGTGATATCTTACTATTCTGTAGCTAGAAAGACCTTCTGTGAAAGGCATTGAGATTGCAGCTGAGTTATATTTATGATGGTATTAGGTTGAAATTCCATTCGTTCGTTTAAACTGGACATTCAATATCTATATATCATTTTGTTGGTTTTCCTGGCTATCTATTCATATGTCTGAGGTGTTTCTCTTATTGGTGTAGTGCCATTGAAATAAATGTAGAATGCAAAGCGAATGTAGTATTCATAATCAGTCCTTCTTCCATACAAAAATATAATTGAAGCATTTAACAAGTAGCACGTTGGTTTCCAATATTCTCTAGCAAAATGCTCCTATTTAAAATACGAAGGGACTTGATCCTGTTTAAATACATTCTTGTATTAATTGACATGGGACCAAGTATAAGCATTATGTAAAGTACCTTTATGAATATTTTCAAAGTTAAGGCTTCACTCTAAATGTTGGGTTAAGTTCCCAAACATGTTAAAAAGACATGTATGATCCCACGAGTCATGTGTATATGCTATGACAACGATTATGATGTTATGAGAATAAATATACCAATGAGCCAAGATTGGCTAAATGACAATGATTATGATGTTATGAGAATAGGTGTACGAGTGAGCCAAGATTGACTAAGTTCTTGCTATGGCCTACTATGTGCATTTAATATTCATATCATACATTGCACGCTATGCATGGACTTCGAGCTATAATAGAAGGTATGGGGCCTATTTGCCCAAATTGTTATATATATATATATATATATATATATATATATATATATATATATATATATATATATATATGTATATGGTATAGATGGCCACAGGTTGATATAATGTCGGTTAGATACCAAAAGGACCACCATTGCTACCATTTGGTTGCGTATGTCATGAATTTGCATCTATATATATGTATTCAGGATATGCGATACTCGAGCATACCATGCATATTTTACCACTAGAAGGTTGCTTATTGGCCATTAAGGCTACTTGAATTTTGGTTACAGGTGGTATTTCTATTAATCCTTTTACCACGGTTATCTATGATTTTATATCCTTCCTTACATACCAGTACATGTTTATTCGTACTGACGTCCCTTTGCCTGGGGACTCTTCATTTTATTTCGCGCATGCAGGTTCAGGTAGGGGTTCTGATTTACCCCTCCACTAGGAGCCCTATTCAGCTGTGAGTTGGTAAGCTCCACCTCTTCCTGGAGCTTTCATAGGATGCTTACTTTTTGTTGTATAGTTGGGTGTAGTCGGGGCCTTGTCCCGGCAGTATTAGTGATTCTCTTAATGTCTGTTATGGACATGTTATTGTGGGGTGGTTACTTTTTGCCTTTCAGTCTCCAGTCATCAGATTGGCATGTATATATAGTGTGGGCTTATACCTCTATTGTTGCAGCCTTTTCGGCTAACTAGTACTCTATCATTTTGGTTTACATATCTTGATATACATGATCAATTGTTGACCACGTCATGACCTAAAATATTTAGGCTTAGTCTTTCAGACGTCATGGTGCCCGATTTTCTTCTGGTCCCTAGTTTAGTTAGCTAGCATGTTTAGTGGCTTACTCGGCCAATAACGGTATGCCTCCCATTTCTTTGGGGCATGATAGTATCAAGGGCATGCAGGATATTTATGTGGAAGATATGCTGAATACAGAGCGGGGCAAGCCACCACTCCATCTATGAAGAGCCCTAAGTCATCCCAAACAGACTAGATAATATCCCCGGTCTCCAGGATACGATGATCGGATAGGGGCTCCAGTGGCTAACCCAATCACTCGGACGATACTCTCTGACCATGGTGAGGTAGTTCTATGCATCATATGCATCTATCATTCATAGTACTCTTCCCAAGGAGAAGAAGCCCCTCACTTAGCTCAGACTGACCGAGACTAGAGTAAGGGGGCAAGGGGTGGATATTTTGAAGACTACCATCCGTCAGGTGCTATTTGGGCCATAGTTTCCTACCCCTAGATCCACAACTGAGTTTGACCACGGAGTGGGATAGACGAGGGACCCGCTAGTGATGAGATATCTAGAGCACAGAGCCAGCTTGATGAGATGGGTGGCTGGTTATATTACTGAGCATGGTCCAAAACTTGCATGGATTGCCACTCACTCGAAGACTATTATCAAGGCTTTGCTAAGTTTCCTCGCCAATATTTGCTGGGCGGTTATCATAGTACGCATCCTGCTGACACTTGTTGATAATACCTTCACACCAGAGCATGCAGTATTAATTGCCAGCATCTTAGCTGGTTATGAGATTTATTGGGCCCATCTTATTTCCAAACAAATTCACGAGGCCCGCCCTAAAAGATCCACCTCCATCTCTTTTCCTTGCTAGATATACAGGCTTTTTCTAGAGTCGAGAGTGGAGAGCCTGCACCAGTTGGATTCGCTTATTAAGGCCCAATGCACCTTTCGATGCCAACCTGATCAAGGCTGAGGAGAACCCGGTGGCACTCTGGCGAGCGTAGCACCAGCCTATTCCTATACCAGAGATGTTCGCCCCATAGCCATTGTCTGAGGTTCTAAATACCACCATCACTACTATTGCTATTGAGAATAGGCCTCCACAACCCGATGCAGATGAGGAGAGGGGGCCCACTATTTCTGTTCCTACACCACAAGCCACGTCATCACAGGTTGCTCATGTAGGCATGGTTTACGTGTCTGTCGCATCTATACAGGCCATGGCGCATAGGTTATTACATGTTGAGTCGCAGTAGACTCAACTTGTTCAGCAAATTAGGCCATGGGTCCGCTAGGAAATTTTAGACTCAGAGGGTCACATGCAGGCATACACGGTTGCCACTATTCAGGAGCATCTTTGCATCATGGATGCCTGCATTGACGCCTTCGAGGCGAAGGTGCCGTAGAGCCTGAGCATGGCCTGGACAATAGACTTGACAACCATCTGAGGGGATCAAGTACCTCTGGGCCGATATGATAGCAGCACAAGAAGCATTGGTGGCACTACCTAAGACCATGCCCAAGGTACTGGTGGTAGATTATTTTGCTCCTGATGAGCCTATTCATCCTTTCCCCAAGAAGAGGCCCTGCCCTGATGATGTTCCTGATGCCGTATGATGTCATGCGAGGCTGACAAAGAAGGGGGAGCTTAAGCTTATCTTGAGAGAGTCGCGACAGGAGGTAGAGATATGACAAGCTCATGAGCTAGAGCAGGTGAGGGGTGTTGGCCCCTCCGAACAAAAGACCACTACTGAAGAGGCCACCCTGCAAGGCGAGAGTGGTCAGACTCAGCCACAGACTAGCGCTTTGGCGTCCAGGTATGATATTTGACCCCTTATACTTTGTTTTTCTTTGATTGTGCGCTTCGGGGACAATGTACATCTTTTTTTATAAGGTGTGGGTAGTTTTGGGCCTCAATGAAGTCTGAGTAGCTTGGGTCCATAAGTACCCTATTTTTTATCTGGGGTTTTCTTGCCTGTGCTCTTTTCCCAACGAATATTTATTTTCTATTGAGGTTTAGGATGTTTTAGGTAGTATTTGTGGCATATAGGATGTTTTTTTGACTTGTTTGAAAAATGATACCACCAAAAGTTTGATTAGTTAGTTTAGATAGCAACCATGCATATTTTAGGTGTGTTGGCAATGCTTGTTCTTATAAGTAAGGAAAAAATGAGATAAAAAGCATGATCTGAGAGTCTTTTGTTGATAATGTAGTTAGTGCCATTTGAGTGTGAACCTAAATTGCTAAATTCATGTGTTGTCTGCTAATTCAAAACATGCCCTGTTACTCTAAGTTAGAATGTAGTTTAATTGGATTAGAAAAGGATCTTAGGCCATTGTTCTTAAAAGCCCACTTAGCTCAAATAGCCAACTAAAGTTGCAGTATATCCCTTGTTCCTAATGTTTGAGCCTAATTCATACCTATTCTTTGCAAACACCTAATTAACCTAGCCTTGTTAGTTGAAAAATCTTAAAATTTACCCCAATACTTCCTTGAACATTGTGTACCTTGAATAAGGCAAAAAACCTAAGTTGAAGGTGGCTACCAAAATTGGCTCTGGTTCTGAGGATGGATATTGTGCACCTCAACTTAGGCCAAAAGCCTATGTTGAGGGTGGCTAGTGTAAGGGTGAAACACAAAAATGAGGGAGAAAGTTGGTGATACAGAGAAAAAGGGAAAAATCATGTAATAGGTGCAAGAAGAATAAGTGATGCCTTAGTTGTGAGTATAGCTATCTGGTTGTGTTTTTGAAAGTGGTGTGAGTATATGTTCTTTAGTTGATGTGATGTAAGCCATTAGATTGAGGTCAATTTGTTACTTTGCAACTTATATAAATTGAGTCTGTTGCTTGAGGACAAGCAACAATTTTAAGTTGAGGGTATTGATGTGTTGTCAAAATACAACACTTTTTTGATGCTTAAAACATGGAATTTTGTGTGTTCTCAATGCGATGTTAGTAGGTTTGATATACTTTTGTGTTTGTTTTGTAGGAATTTAAGGTTGGGATAACGTTTGGACAAAATATGCAGAAGTTGCTGATTTTGAGGATCCATGAGAGCCTTTACGAGCTGTAGAGTATTCTACGGGTCGTGAAAGAGTTTTCATGCGCAATTCTAGTGAGGGTGGATTTCTGAATTTTGGACTACGAACAAGCAGATGAGTCGTGGAACACTTTACGAGCTGTAGACCAAGTCTTGTACCTTGAGGATCAGAAAGTGAAGAGTTGTAAAAATTCTATCACATGAAATCCCCTACGGGCCTTAGAACATTTTATGGGCTGTAGAGGGGTGTCATGATAGCCAAGTCCTAAATTACAACAATACAGTATGGAAGCCTGGCTACGAGCCGTAAATCACTATACGAACCATAAAGCACCTGGTGGAGCCTGCCGACCCAGTTATCCTATGTTGTTGTGGATTTGTATTTTAAACATCATAAATAGGGTTTTAGATTATTTTAACAGGAGAGCAACGAAAGACAATAGAGAAAAACATTAGAGAGTTTGAGAAACACTTGTAAATTTTAATTACATCTTCTAATTACAATCTTGTGATTCTCATTAAAGAGTTGGATTTTCTTGTGCTTAATTCAATTGTGTAAGTGCTCGATTATGTTATTCAAATTCATAAATCTTGCATTTACACAAATCATGGGTAGCTAATCCAAACTAGGGTTGTGGGAACCATGAAGAACTAACAAGGTAAAACTGGATAATTCATAATTCTTTGAAAGTGTACATGCATGCATTAATTAATTCTCTTTGTTTTGAATATTTTATAATAGTGGCCAACATTAGAACTTGCCTAGTGTTACTGATTGAACGAAGGTAGTAATGAATAGGAAAAAAAATTAATTAATAGGATTCAATTGATGTTTCTCATCTAATCAACCGAACTGGGCCAAGGGGAGGTTATATTAGTGAAACAATAGGCAAGGTTTAGTAATGTCACATAATAGGGATGGACCAAATCACATAGTGAAATTCGCCTCTCGCCTGGGCCAAAAGGTTTGGTGAACTTAAGTTACCATTCTGCATGCTACAGACTAGAAAACAATTTGGTCATCCAGTGATACTGAGTTAGGGAATCATGGGGTACACACTACCCTAGTTTCTCTTCATATTAATTAAACACTTATCTTAGTTTAGAGTTAATTTTACTGGTGATTATAAGCCCCCTCCTCTCCCCGGGAGAGATAAGTTGGTTAATAAACTCGAATTGCAATTGAATTCTTCTAAGTCTACCATATTTCCTGTGTGTTCGACCCTAAACTTGGTTAGGTTATATATCTTGACAACGACTGCTTTAGCCTAAACAATGAGGTGTAGCTTGGGCGATATCAGAAGTGCATAGATTGGCTCAATCAGGAGTTCAACTCAAAGAGAATGATGAAGGAGAAGTCAATGTACAGAATAGGTTTGCTTCATCTTTAGTAGCAAAGCAAGACCAAAATCTTATTCTGCTTTAGTTGAAGGAAGCTGTCCATAAACAAAAGGTAATGATTTCCTCCAAAGGGAGAGATGGTGTGTTGAGATACCAGAGTAGATTCTGTGTATCAAATGTTGATGGTGTTTGATATAGAATTATGGCTGAAGCCCACAACTCTAGATATTCCATTCTTCCTGGATCTACCAAGACTTACAACGACTTGAGGGAAGTCTATTGGTTGAGTAGAATAAAGAGGGATATTGCTAAGTTTGTTTCCAAGTGTCTGAATTGTAAACAAGTTTAAGTTGAGCATCAATGGCTATGTGGACTGGCTCAGATGTTTGACATTCCTAAATGGAAATGGGAGATGATAAATATGGACTTCATTGCTGACCCACCAAGGTCTCGAAGATAATATGGCTTGATATGGGTGTTTGCTTCTATTAGATGTTGAAGAGGATGGGAAAGGTTTCTTATGAGTTGGAGTTACCTTCTGAGCTAGACGCAATTCATCTAGTTTTTCATGTCTCGATGATGAAGAAATGCTTGGGAGATCCTTCTTTGATATCCTTATTTAGTTTTTTGGAGTGAAGGATAACTTGTCCTATGAAGAGGTTCCAGTCCAAATCTTTGATTGTTAGGTTTGCAAATTAAGAACCAAAGAGATGGCCTTTATAAAAGTCCTATGGACAAATCAATTCATTAAGGAAGCCACATGGGAAGCTGAGGAAGATATGAAAGCTAAATATCCGTATCTATTCATACCTGATGATGGAAATGTTGAAAGTAACGTCCTTACTCTTGATTTAAATTGATTTGTCCATCCTTGAGTTGAATTGTCTATTCTTGAGTCTGAACAACAATTATCTATATTATTGATTGCCGGCAGTTTGATTGGTTGATTGATTTTTGAGAGGAGTCTTGATTGTTATTCATGCCTTGATGTCCATCTTTACTCTTCATTTGAGGGTGAATGGTTCCAAGAGAGCGATAATGTAACACTAGATAAACTTACCAAAATACCCCTCAATGAGAGACGCTCGCATAACATATCTTCCCAAACTCCATCAGCAAATATGAGGCTGAAAATGCGATCAGCAAAAAATATTATGTGGGAAAACAATCTTGGGTGATTTTTAGAGCAACCAGATTGAAAGATAATTTTTCGATGCGAAAATGCAATTTCAGAAAAGTGCATGACATGTCCACATCTCAAACTTGTCATGGATATGCACTTGGTTGTGGTCCCAATATTTTCTATAGGATTAGAAAACTCGATCGATAAAATTTTGATGAATAAACCTGAAAAATGACAATGCAGACTTGGTACGCCGAGGGTAAAATTTTTAGTTTTTTGCGAGGGACATTGTAGACTTTTGCGAACTCCTCCTAAACTGAAAATACGATCAAAATAGGTCATTTTGAGCATAAAAAGGGTTTTAACACCCATTCTTAAGCCTTTCTAAACTTCTAATTAAGACTAGGGCTAAGGAGAAGAGAG